>OY390707.1:71290553-71920753 GCA_959613345.1 Tolmerus cingulatus | reverse complement strand
CTCGAACAAAAAGAGGATTTCAACAAGCTGTTACTTAAACAATTTCCATATGCACAAATGTTCTGATTGGATAATATCTATTTTAAAACGATTTTGCAGACTCTTCACTTTTCTCTCCAAATAAAAATGGTACTCTGATTAATAAAAAGATAAGTACAAATCACGAGCTTTTTTGAAAGAACACGCTGTTTGAGTAAGCGTTATATATTTATTTATTTTTTCCAATATGCGCACCTCGTTCTCACACGAATCAGTGCACCAGCGGAGAATCGTTCACCTGTACAAGAAAGTTGAATCTTCAGCTGGTTTTTAACCCACAGCCCGAGACACTCCAAGATCAACCGTTACGAAATCTGAGCAGGTGTAAATATTTTCACCTGGATTTCTTCCAGTTCTGCAACCTACGTGCGCTTGCATCCGCGGCTCCACGCTTTCCGCCCACGCTCGCTACGTGCGAAGCGCCGTGTCATTTGCACCGCGGCTGGAGGTCAGAGGTCTCTCGATTGTCTTATTTCTGCTCATCATTATTTTATTAACTTAATGAGGCCCGCCGCGGCGCAAGGGCGGTCTCCACCCCTCGGGACTCGCTAGTCCCACAGGTAAACACCGGAATCAGTGCGAAGCAGAGTTCCTTCCAGCGCTGATAATTACCGCTCTCAGCTCAGGTGACAAGGCGTTCCACGTGTGGGGGAAATTGTGCGAACTGCGACGACACATCTTAATTTGGAGCAGCGTCGTGCTGAGTGAAATTATTTTGATTTAGGATTGGGCGTTGGGTGGGGCCCCGCGGGGTTGCGGAGCCTTCTTCAAGTCATTCCCAAAATGTGTGGGTTATCAGTCCGCAGCAGTTAGTCAGGTGCTAAATTTGAGTTTCCTCTGTGTAGTTACTTTTGCTTGTAGTTTGACTAATACGAAATTTGTTATGTTTGTGTATGCCGTGAAGTTGCATAATTCGCCCTCATGTCGCAAGCGAAATTCATTTTTTCATTCTTGGCATTCCGAAAAATATTTGTTTAAAAGTTATCTTTAATGAACATTTACTTCTGATTTAATTTAATGAGTAATTTCGAGCACCTCCTACAATCAAGGTTCGCTTATGTTTTACAATTTTTACTACACAGAGGAATTTGAAATTACGGCAGAATTTTTAATGATGTTGAATTAATTTATTAGTAGGGCTTTCCTTTTTTATCAGTATAAGAATTATTAAAGAAATAATTAGCGAATCTATTGGAGCTATAAGCATTATCAAAGAATCTAGAGGCTATATTCACTTCGTAAAATAAAATTTGCTTGAAGTTTCTGCGACTTTTAATCATGTCCTTAAGTAACATTTTAAGACTATGTAATACTATTTAGTGGCAACATTAGCATGCAACAACTTACCATCGCAAGAGAGCGTAGCTGATCTGTAATAAATAATAGGTCCTCTTAAAATATTTTCGAATTTGCATGAATGAAATTTATTTCTTAAAGGTCTTGATATAAAACTGCGTAATTTCAAACGACTGTAGAATATGGTGTCTTACTTTTTTTCGTGGATATGCAAATTGTTTTACTTTTGCTGATTTATTCCTAAACTTGACCACTTAATATACCATGTGCGTAAAATCATCAGTTAAAAATTATGCCAAACGTGACACGTGGCCTTGCGGAAATCATTCGCCTCTAAATTACTCGCACCTTGGTCTTTTACTGCCAGACGCGTTTCCCTTTCGTCTTCTTGTGCCATTTGATAGGAATTTATGGTTTCCTCAGGAAATGTTTTTTCCTTCCAAGAATACGCACATTTAACTCATTTTAACTTCTTACCGCTCGCATCGATTTCTTTCGCCTTTTTTTGGAGTCGCAATGAATGAATTTAAATAATTTGTACAAGCTATAATTGTCAGTAAGAGTAGTTTCCTGAATTTAAGGAATATTTGTTCTTGACTACTGCTCGAAAAAAGATTATGTATTATACTTTTTGATTTTAGTTGTAGTAGGTACCAAACACTTTTAAATTCCTTACTATATTGAACACAGTCTTAATGATGAAGCAATTTTCAATAGCAACCGCCAAACAGGTTCGAAGTGCATTTTATGGCTCACACTTTTGAGAATGTTTAGATTTCTACTTTATTGTATAAATATGCAAATTTTGAAAAGTGCTTAAAGTTGAAAAGAAAATCTCCGTAAGTGTAAACAAACAGAGTGTTGAATAAATTTGCATAAAAAATAAAGCGATGGCTGGTTATTAGAGCAGCAGTAGGTGAAAGGGCGGTGACATAATGTAATCCAGTAAATAGCCGTTTAAGCAGTTGAAGGTGAGAGTAGCGAGGTTGGGTCATAAAAGTGTTCATTTTCAGTTTTATTGATGGGAAAAAATATTTGTATTCTAAATATTGATTCCGGTTTACCCTAATCTGCATATCTCGCTTATGAGACTATTGATCTGTTGTCGGTGTTGGTTGACCTCCTTTTCTGTTTTAATTTGACAAATTATGAAGATGAAACCACATTTTTATTACTAAATTATCATCAGATCGGATATTGATTTTTCGCTTTAAGATTAGGCTCGTTCATGATCTTTAAATCCATGCCACTGGAGGTAGTATTTCCATTTTAAATGTTAATCGTAGGAACAAAGGATTTTTCACCATTTTGGGTGGAAAAACCTCGCAATTTTTGTATAATAGAGATCTCACCAGTCCCTTGAGTCTTTGCAATTTGTCCCCGAAAAGAACAACTCTATTCAGCAGCCACATGCAATATTTTAAGGATGCCGTCAGGAGGACAATACCCAGAGGATTAAGATCTTCCTGAAGCGATTCGTGCGCTTCTCAGCCATCCGACAGCGTCAAGAATGCGGCAGACGTTGATTGCATTTGGACGCAGGCAGAACGTCCAACTGGGATCGACAATGGACCCAAGTGCACTTCTTCCTGGGTGCTGCGTTTCGCCATTATTCCCGAAGGAGGCCAAATGGCCTCCAGAGCCGTCTGCTGATCCCAAGGTAGCCAGGTTCCCGGCGTGACGTATTGATCTTTGCCTTGTTATGGCCTGTTTGGGTTCCACAAAGGCGTCATTAGGAGTCCTTTCCCGGCTTGGCAATTTCTTTGAATTATCTCCAGTTTATGGTCGATCAGTGAAATTGAAAACCTTTCGAGTCTGCTCAGTTAGACATGCACTGTTAAACGGATTAGGATTTAGGATGGCCCTGCAACAGGAGGTTATTCGAGGGCTAAGTCATTTTATGCTACCAACAGCAGCGGAAATTTCAATCGGGTTCGGTTACTTGCATTTTTTATCTTTATTAAGAGAACCATCGTTCTTGTAAGTGAGGTAAAGTTGAAGATTTTTTTTATGATTTTTGCTAAATATTTCTTGATTATGTTTCACACCTTCACTGGCCTGAAAGCTAATGCAGTAATTCTACCTCTGATATTATTACTTTTTAGAACGAAATTATATATTTTATCTCTAAAAGAAAAGCATATACATATATAGCTAATTTAATTGAGAGATTCAAGATTAAAGTACAGCGACATATATGTGGTATATTTTGCAAAGTGTTATTACGTCTAGAAAAATAATTAATTCGTTCACCATGATTTTAAGTTGCGTTTAGTATTTGCACAAATTTGGCAAATTTTGGTGTGTAAAAACGTCTTAAAGTTTTATCCTAAAACTGTAGGGGTATAAAACATATGTGTGCTCTAAAGTTTTATTTGCAACACCTGATGGATGCATTAAATTACCTCGTTTGTCGTCCAAAAGAACTATCGGAAAGAATGCTTAGGAAAGCAGCTCCAACAGCCAATAGGGGTGTTATCAAAGGGATCTGTTGGATATATCTAGTAGGTTACAACTTGCACAAGACAAGCGCATATTTCAAGGCCAAAGCCGCTTTACCTCCTCGTAAATTCTCAATCAAGTCGTCTTAAACTGGTCGTATTACACACCGATTTATGTCTCAAGACGGTCTTCAGCAGCATTAAAAACAATAAAACTGAAAGCCGCCAACGACTAGGAGACACATCTTCGGTTTCAACTAGTCCGAAGCCACGTCCGCACGTCCACCGTTTGTCGGGAAATTAAAAACACCTCACAGCCCGAGGAAAATCCCACCGGATTAATCGGAAAACTCCGTCGCTGGCTCATAAAACGCTAAGCCACTGCCTCAAGACACGCCAGAAGGCGGTCGTCGTCTTCGGCGGGACTTATAACTTTTCCGAGAAAGCTCCATAAACCACTGACTAAGAGGATCAGCCCTAATCAGGCGGGCTGTTTACAGCCGGCCGAGGTGGTTCAGAAGACGATCCGGATCCTTGGAGCAGAGAGCACCTGGAGGGCTTCCTCCTGCGGCTGAGCCCCAGGAGCTCCTTATTTTTGCGAGGAAGCCAGCTCACCTGGAGCGCGGTGTCATATGCCAGCCTTATGAGTCCCGCCTTTGTCTTTCGCCCGGAGGAACGTGAATCTGAGCGGATATAAACTGATCCGATTAGCTCCATTTTTCCTAGCTCCGGAGCGGAGCCCGACGATTGATTTGTTTCCGTTTCCGCCTCAGCCGAGCTAATTTAGTTCATGATGTAGGTGTCGTTCTGCTCTTGTTCGGCCCCCCCGCCCGGGATGGGGTGCAAATTACTATTCCCGATGATTGATTAAGGCATTCAGGGATAATAGGGGTTTCGGGAACCTCTGCTGACTCCCAAGAACATCTCATTAGGGCTCATTTGTGACTGGAGAGAGATCTGGCGGCGCTTTATTGCCTTGTCGGCGGAATCGTGTTTGTTTTGCCAGTGGAGTTACAGAGAGACGCTTCGTCTATTATTTGTGAAGCTGAAATCTTTCTGGATCTGCCGGGATAGTTCGTTTTCCAAATAGCGTCGCCCGACTTCACTGGGGCAAAAAATCAAACTTGGTAGTTTAATCCCCTACTGAACGAAAACCGTGGCGAGTCTTAACTTACTTAGGGCTCGTCGGAGTTTACCCAGCTCTTCCAGAATTTGAATATCTAAACATGTTCCAGGTTGTTAATATTTACCACCTAGCAGCTTTGCTTAGTTCTCCACATTTTTTATTTTGCTAAGCTCACTGTTGCAGATTACGTTCCATACTGGTTTCGGTTTAAGTGCGATTATTTGCCTAACCTACTCTTCACCTTGGTACAAAGTACATATTTAAATACAAAAATCACTCTAAACATCATTATACGTATTTATCTTTCGATTTATTTAGCACTAAGAAAGTTTGAGTATTCAGTTCTTTCTGCAAAGTTGGCATTGTATTATTAAGCATGGCCATTAATTTAATACTTAAAAGGAAGGCGTGAAAAATCGTTTTCGCTTTAAATAGATGAGTTTGGCGGGTTGAATACGATGAGTTATACGACGTTATTCTGATCTTATTAAGCTTTTTTTCACTAAATATATTTTATATATACATACATAATTCTATTTCAATTAAAATTTATTATTATCTACATTTTATCTAACTTATTTCCTCAAAGCTCTTAGCAAGAAAAGTTCTTAGCAAGAGTAACATTTTTAAAATTCTTCGACTGAAGTTGTGTAAGTATTCAAAATAGATTTAAATTACTAACAATAAATTTTTAAGGTTTGTGAGATAAATAATTTGGATAATTCACATACCTTTTAGTGTCTCAATTGCTTGAACGGCTTTTAAAATGTATACTTCCCTTGCAAAAGTAGTACTATTTTTCCAAATATATCATATATGTACCTATATCCATTCCAATTTCAGTCGCAAACAGGAAAATTAATTTAAAAGAGCGGACAAAAAAGCGAATTTCATTCCGCGTCTACCTCTGCACACGATTTATCTGTTTCTATATAAATTCCCAATTTTTTAGAGTGTATTCAATAAACTCTTAATTAAATCATTCATGAAGGTAAAGGTGTGCCTTTGAATCCCTTAAAAAATAAATAATTACTCTTGTCTCAATAAAATCATTGAAAACGAACTTAACGCCCAATATACTCTCAATGTCTTTTGAGAAAGGTCAAGACAAGACTGCAATACGCGAAATTCGCGTTTATCCCAGCGTGGCTCATTTTTGATTTCGTGTATGAATGAAGTGGGGGCAGGCGTGAGACTCAATTTACATGATTGAAGCTTTCTGCGGTGACCTACAATGTCTAATTTATGTAGTCATGATTACAAGCTCGTCCGGATATAATTCATTATTTATTATTAAATGTCTCAGAACCATTTCATGAGCTGGCGGCTGTTATACATTTCCTAGACGTCATCAAAAACTGCATGACTCCAGTGATTTTCGTGCGACAGCAAAGTACTGAACAATTGTTTACGCTATTTTACACTTCCTCTAATTGCACTGACGTCGTGAAATTTGCCTCGGAAGCATCTGCTTTCCAGTTGCAACCGACAAAAGGAAGATAAGCCCCAGTCAAACAAAGCTAAGCTGCATAATTAGCCAAAAGATAATAAGCACACAGAGGAGTTTGTGGTGAAACGTGATTGCTAGAGCATAGTCGAAGTTGTGTGAAATTGGCATAAATTTTTATTACATAACTAACTACGTTGACGTCTTTGTTGAGGAGCATAACATATGCGATCGAAACCAGTGAAAAGCCTTGGCATCTATACGCTTTTGCAAGAGTTAGTTCACCTTTCGGTCATTATGGGCTATCGCATAAAAAACGTATACTCGTAGCAACAAACGCTAAACTATGTGTCTTCGAACTAATGACGCAAATCGATCGAGCCTATGCTTCCCAGATTCTTCACCCCCACAGCAAAAAAATTCAAGAAATATCTTACGACTGTAAGAATTCCAGCTCCAAGCCTGAGTCACTCAGGTGATAGATAATAACAATGGAATTGGGCCGGTACAGCAGCGGCCGGTTCTCACCTGGGCAAGACAACTTTCTTCTTGTAATCTTAACTGCTCGGCTCAGCTGAATCCGCGGAGGTAGTGAGGCCGGCTCTGGAAGATCAGTGCGATCTCAGTCTTCGTCGGAAGAAGACGTTAGTGCAGATCTCTGTATTTTTTGAGCGATCCTTGTAGATCAGTGAGTCAATCAGTGTATTATAAATTTTTTGTCGTAATTAGCGAAAATGAATCGCATAGAGCACGAGATATCATTTGGAATTCCCTCAAGTGTCGACCTGGAGACTTTCACCGCCTTTCCCCAGTTGGAGATAAATGAAAGTGTTTTCGGCGGCGACGACGCGAGGACCGGCGAAGGTTTAGTTAAAAAGTTAAGTGAGGTGAACATGATCCGGAATCAAATTGTCTTAAATGGAAGCAGTTTTGGTGTCGAAGAATGGCAAAAGCAAGTCGAGTACGATCGGTTCATGAATGAAATTTGGATTGGTGTCGTACTTTCTCTGATCGTCATCTCAATGGTCTTCTGCATCTGTTCCTGCTTTCTGTACCACCAGTTCAGACATTGGAAACAAAATTGTAAGTACATGCATTTATATATTTAACTTACCAGCCATATCATCTGGTAATTTTATGGATTATTTCATGAAGCGACCTGACCTACATAAGTGCGATGTTTGCAAAATTCTTTATCGCGAATTTTAATTATAAATGTTAGCATGAATTTGTTTATTCGAAGCAAGTATATTTTCCGATAAGCATAGCCATCATTGCAATGATCTTGACCTCCGTACTAATTAATCGAAGGTCTTCTAATAATATATTTCCTTATTATGGTATCATTAGGGTTCAAAAATTGATACCTCTTTTGCTATAATTGAAACTTCACCAAGCCTTCAAGTGAATCCGTTTATTTGAACTATAAATACTGATAAATACTTTGTCTACAAACCATGCCTATTCGTGAAGGACGCAATAAATAAAATCTAATTTTACAGTAAATGCTAGTTTCTTTATCTTTACCTAATACCATTATCACTTGAAAATATCGTAATTTATATTTTGCACACTCCACTTGAAATATAAATTGTGGCACTTTTAACATATTTTTGTTTATAAATATAAAAGAGGAATATTATGGGAACAAAAAGAAATAACATTTTTATCAAGGAAATATGAATGTACTCAAAGCTATCAGAGATACTCACCTGATTGCAGACTTTTTACTTCTTTCACAGTTTTTTTTTCTTGAGTACATAAATGATATTCTCAAAACATATCGTGGACCTGTGTTAAGTTTAATTGTTATTGGTAAGTGATACGATCAAAATGAAAACGTAGATGTGTTATATCGATCCTGAAGCGATTATTAAATTTTATTTATTTTTGTTTCAAAATGATGATTCAAATATTTGTTATGTTTGTGAATCTAAAACAAATTGATTGTCATTTAAATTAGTACTTTGCAGCATAAATCTGTATAAAATGTATATCTTATGCCTTGGAAATGCCTTCACAGTCGAGTGATATTTAGGCTAACAAAAAGTTTTAATAATGGATACAATATACATTAAAAATAAATAAATGATTTCTGCGACTTGGCGAACCAAATCCTAATATAAGTGGGATGTGAGTAAAAATCAAAAGACAAATAAGAAATATATCACGCCCCTAAGGTTTGAAATTGGCATGCCCCTCGATCATAATTTTTTCGACTTTATCATTCGGCATAGAAGGAAACGACCCATAATGAGGTTTCCTCAAACACGTTCTTTTGTTTATATTTTAGATTAATTAAATTTTTAAAAAAGAACCTATCAAACTCCTCAGAGATTAAGTGAATCATTAAAGAAATCTATTTTTAAGTATTTTTTAGTACTTTACTATTTTGTAGCAAATTAGACCTCATATATGTATATCTTTTTTTTATGTAACGTTGTTTTACGTCAATAGGTTGCGAATGTGCCAAAGAACTAATTATCTAAACCTGTTTTTAAGCCCAAAAATAGAACTGAAAGTCAGTTTTTGAATTGTGTTTCACTTCTTTGAAATTCAGAAATTCTATTTTTAAGTAGGTACGACTTAATTGAAGAATTTTTTTCAACAGACTTTCGATTAACGAGTTTGAGTTTTTATATAAAGATCAAGTTTATGCCATATGAATGGTGAAGATAAGCGTTAGAAATTGACGTTATGACACATTTAGATATGATCAATAATTACTAGTGAAAATTGGACCAGCAGATAGAATTGATAAAACTTAATAAAATATATGTACTCAATGAATATTACTCTTTAAAAGATTTATTTATAGACAAATGTTATAACATCCTTCTGTTTTGCGTTCATCACCACAACAATAATGGTTAATCACTTTTGGGATCGATCCAGCAAGAACTTAGCAGAATTTATTCCAAAGCGGAACATATTGAGCAGAGGTTCTAAAATTACTTCATTTTTCGTCTTTTAATTTAAATGAGAAAACATTTTATTCGTTATACCGATCATTACTTACCGCATAATAAAGCAAGGGGAATAAACTGTACAAGGATGCAATATGAGACAGTGCCAAAGAGTTTCCTTCACTCTCGATTTAAGTATTAATTATAGTCTACTAAGCTATTGTACTTAAATGCAGTGCCCTCGACCATGAATATATCTTTATGACTAAATTTGATTATCTCCTTTATAAAACGAATTAAAGTGATTTAAAGACGAAATGAAATAATTTAATGGCTCCAGGGCCTCTAGCACCATAGACCTGAAAAACAAACATAAACAGAGCGACAAATATGCGCAGGTTGTTTAAGTCGGGAACAAACGAATTCAGCTCAGAGTGCAATAAAACGCTATCAAAATGTTTGTTTCCGTGTAATTTGAGATGTCGACGGACACAATTTTTCCAGGTTCATTGCTTGCCCTATCGTCTTTTGGGTGCTTTGTTGCTTTATTGCTGTTTTATCACATCCAAAAATTCCCGAACATTTTCTTAATGTTACAGGTGGATGTCTGCCATGCTTGGTTAGATGTGAAGTTTTCAATGTTTGTATTTAAAAGAGAAATTTGAAGAAAAGTCTTTCTGAATAATGATATGAATCTTTGAATATACATACGTAAGTAAATACATATACATAATAGTATAACCAAATCTTCCTCTGCATCAAAACCCTAAAGGGAATTTTTAGTTATATCAGCTTTGAATTATTGAGAAAATATTAAACGAATGCAATATGCTGATTATGGTTCTGTGTACAGTAACATGTTTAAACAAACTAAATAGTTGCAAATAAACATAATAATTTATTGCGCTTGTTATACGAATCGATGGGCTCTATTAATGCATTCACTCTTTTACATGCCAGCCACGTTTTACTACTAACATTGAGTCAAATGATTTATTATTACATTGGAGAAGTTTGTGCTACATCAAATGGTTATGATTACATGCAGATATTATATATACGTGTGCTGTAATAGCCCTGTCACTAAGTTGGGTGTAATTCGTAGTCACGATGCTGAATCCATAACTTAGACTGAATATGCTAATGAAAAGTGAAAAATTAACTTGTGGACAAAACCGATTTTTGGTGCTGTTTAGCTACGGGAGCTTAAGTTTCTAGATGCTTTTTTAGAATACAAATTAGGCTTCATGACACCTGCAAGGCTACCGGAAGAGGTTGCGCATCAGACTTTTATATCAATCAGAATATTTAACACTAAATTTAGGGTAGCAGCCAATTTTACGCGTATCTTATCTCATCTTGAAGTTTAAGCAGTCATCATTCATTAATATCAATTTTTAATGAAATATGTTATTTTTACCACTTATTTCGTATAGTAGTATTATGTATTATAAACTTAGTTTATCAATAAGAATACTCGTGAAATTGCGTAAATCCGGTATTAAATAATAATATTTAGGAAGTTAATGTAAATTATAAATAATAAAAGCAGGAGTGATCGGGGAGTTGTATTTAAAGTGAAAAGGTTGATTTTTTAGGTATACATTCCAAAACATTAAACCTATTTTAAAATAAAGCCAAAACTGAATCGATATCTTAATTCGTTTGCAAGTTATTGGCCACACAAATTCGAAAAATGTGGTTTGGATAAAATTACGTTTTAAGTTTCAGTTCACCAGGCCTTGCCCCGTGTAGTTTTTCCAAAGTTCAAGATAATTTCAAATTTCTTTCAGGACATTCAGAAAGAACAAATCAATTTTTTTAAAATTCTTAATGAGATCTTCAATACACTAAATTATTTTAAGTGTCTAACTTTATTTGTTGTTTTGGACCCACTATGCGCTTTATACGAATTGTATAAAATAACGGTCATGATTGGTACAACGTGACTTGTGCGCACTACAATGTTTGAATAATAAAATCACGTAACAAATCTGAATAAAAAACAACCGCCTTAAGACGAAGTTCAGCGCTAATGAGAGAATCTTGAAATTGCAGCATGATCAAAAGTTCTCTAAATCTTAGTGAGCACTTATTCGATTACTTTTTTGAAGTAATAATGAATCGACCATTTACTTTTACGACTCTTTTTTACGTGCTGTCTGTGATTTTGTCTCAGGAAAATGTCTACAATTAAGAAAAAAGCGGGTAAATCGTTTTGAATTTTTTACGTGTATATGTTGATCGAACTTATATAACTATTCCACTTGTAGTACCAGAAATTACAGAAAAAATGTTACAACCGCCCATTGTTATATACATATCAATTTCTTGTTTAACTAATTTTGTTAAAAACACTTTGAGCAGTTTCCTCTAATACTTTGTCTTATCCTTTTCAGATCGTAACACAATTCGAGAAAGCCAGGATATCGAGTCGATGAAACTGAGTCCAGAGGAGGACGACCCAGTTCCGAGCTACACCCTTGTTTCTGGCCTGCCATCCTACGACGCCGCAATCGAGCAACTCCAGAAGTCAACGGACAGGAACATCGCGGCGTATCCGTCGGTCTTCAAAATTTTTACCACTCTAGAAAAGACGCCCAAGGATTGCTCCTCGGGAAAACCGTGGAGGGAACTGAAAACGATATCAAACTGCGAAGAATCTGCTGCCAATCAGACGGGTGCGGGGGAGTGCGAGAAGGCCCTCATGGGCGGCTTGACCTGCTAGTCGAAGACGACTCTCTTGGTTATCTCCTTGTCCAACAGACTGATAGCTTAGTGTGATTCGTACGGAACGTCCTCGTTCTTCTTGTATCTGTGATCCTTTTCTACTTATATGCGTCAGATAGGCGGTCTTATTGTTATGTCGTAGGCTTAGTTTTTGTTTGTTGATTCGTTAGTGAGACCGGTGAAATTTGCACTAGCGACTAATTTATCATGTTTTAGGTTAAGAATATTCAAAGAAAACTATAAGAATAAAAGACTTTTCAACAAATATCAGACGAGTTTTTCCGATCCACACAGCCCAACCCCTATGCAACTTCGCTAACTCCGGTTGTCTTGAATCAAGTCTCCACCACCTCGGTAAATAATTCAATAAAATGTTGATGCCTGCGGCCAGGAATGCGGCAAGTGCTACGACTTAATTAGCGCTGATTAAGTCATACCCTCAACTCTTCAATATTTTAACTTTTCGCATTTTGTATAGTATATAGCCTTGGATAAGTAAAAATGTTCATATTTTCCTCAGACTATAAAAAATCTGTTTTGTCTAGAGGTCTAGACCAATTTTCCTACTTTAAAAAATGTTTGGTTCTTTAAAATTACAGCAGCACACTGAACACCTAATTTTTAATGTTACTTTATAGATAAAATTTAGAGTTTGCAAATATTTTAAAATATATTAATTTGAAAACACGTAAAGTATCACATTTAAAATCATACTCCGTAGACAAAAATAATTGGGTTCCCATCCATTCTCTTGTATAACAAAAGATCAATCCAGATTAATGCACAATGTAAGATCAAGTAACAATGTAGTTTTCCATCATCGTTAGCTCACAAATTGGTATAGAAACTTATTGTGCATTTGCTCTGTTGACCCAAACCAGTTCACCTAAGTAGCGTTGCGATAATTTCTTATAGAAACAAAAGGTGATATCTAAGAAATGTGTAACTTTGTCACTTTTACTCCTTGGCAAGCAACCCACCAAACATACCGGCGCCATAATTACTTAAGACGTTCTTATCGTGCGGATGCGGTGAAAACATTTTAGGAAACATAAAACGTGACAAATTCTAATGGGTCCAGCTAATTGCTCCATAACATCTTACCGCGTTTATTAAGTATGTTATCAGTTTTAAGTGAGTCAGTCATACAAAGGTTTATCGCAAACGAAAAGTGGACAGGTGCATACTTGCGATAACTTATGTCACCAAGAATTCTGGGAGGTCTGTTTTACAGAGTTAATCTACGCAAAAAATAATAATATATATTTTTGAATGAGTAGGAAGTAAAATTAAATTAAATTTTCACAGTGACAATTTTATATTTCTTCGGGGAGGTTTCATAAATAGCTATTATATTACAATATTATACAAAAAAGTCGTTATTTTTTTAAAGTGCTTTTTGAAAACTTCGCACGAGGGTTACGAGTTAGGATTTATTTAATTAAGAAGTTATTAATTTATATGCTAAACAAGTGGATTAAAAGAAGTGTGTCGTTGGCTCTGAAACAAATTTATACTTTTTCTCTAACTTATTTTTGTCGTATTTGCTATTGTGCAACACTACGAGACATAAAAGTAATGGTAAACAAAAGAAAGCTAAAGAGAAACCCCTTAAGTTAAAAAAAATCGCAGATTAGACTTTAAGAGCTAAGCACGCGCAGGCATACGTGTGACTTCCCAGAAAATTATAAAGTTTGTTAAGTTAATATTAAAATTAGTAAGTACGCACTTGATTGCTCTGTAATGTGTGAAGCTAATGGATTTGAAATTATATAATTCTACACTTGCTTGCCAGCGAACACTTTGTCTTCAGCAAGTGCAGAGAAAATTATACTGCCCGTCAACACTTCTCATTAATAAAATAAAATACTGCTGGCGTTAATGCTTTTGAATTTTATTTTAATTGCTCGATAGTACACTTTATATCCACTCCAAACAAAAGTTCCTGAAAAAAACCTGAGAGTACGTCATTTGAGTTGCACGGAGACCACTCGAATTGCATAAAAATGTAAGTTCTGTCTGTACGTTAATATTAACTGACCTGCAAAGGCGGCAATTCGATTTGCATCTGATGAATTAAATGTTTTCAATTGCAAATTTTTATAAAATTCTCTTAGCATTAGCAATCAATGAGGACTATCCGCGTTTTACCGGCTTCTGGATCGAAGTAATCTAAAATTAACATGCTAATTGCAAAGTGAAACGAATAAATAATAAAATATTATTTTTACCTCTGATGTAGCCATTACGACACAGTAAAAGATTCGTTGTTTAAGTTTTGTTTTGCTTTATGTTCATATCTTTTACTTTTATTAATTAAGCTGATGATTTATGCACTCACACATTATAGCAATAAACATTAAGTTAAATGTGTTAAATGATTTTGTTCCGTTCTGCCTAAGCTACTTAAAATTACAATCATTTTTCTGGAATTCTAATTGCATTACAGAACCCTCATAAATCACTTGAAATCTGTTTTTTGAATGCACTCGTCGTTTTCGCTCCTGACCATCGCTAGGAGCAATGGGAGGTCCAGCTCGAGTAATTCTCACAAAAAGGACAGAAGCATATTTTGAGCATTTCCGGATAAATCCGAGATAAAGTGGGAACAAATAAAAAGTAATGGATACATTTACCAACAAAGGACGCTCAAAGGTTGCAAATTATGACCTTAATCTGGCAGTGTGTCTCTGGGTCGAAGGTTTTCAACTAAAGTCCTCGAGGTCCTTTGTGTTAGAAATAACTTCTCTTTAAATTTTCACAGAATCTTACGAATTCTTCACCTCGAGGTCGTTTAAGTTTTGAAGCGTTAGCTGGGATGAGCAGTGAGAGATTACATAGTAACTTTCTTAAATTTGTTTACCAGTAAATATAATAAATTAAAATAAAATACGGATCAAGTGAAGATTATTCTTAATCTTGAATAGTTTCTATACCAAAGTAAGATACATATAAGAATTTTAATTTTTGAGGTAACGGTGGATAGCAATTATGCATTTCTTATACACTTATAACAAAACATTTGTTCATGTACTAAATAGTGTATGTACTTGAAACTTTAATGAAAAATGCATTGTCAAACAACTCCTGAGTGTATTTTCGTATGGTGTACACATTTTAAGAAAATTGCATACATACATAACATAATAAAAATGAATAAAATGAAAATCTATTTGTGCTTTGAGAAATTGAAAATCGAGACCGTGACCTAGCTACATACATATGTATGCACCTACATAATAAATAAGAGTGTCTAGTAATTTTCCTTAACCTAAAGATAGATGAAAGTTTTAAGCTTATATGAGTTTTTCCTTACCAATTTTTGCAAGCAACTTTAAAAGTACACAGAGTTCGCTTTCATTATTATCTAAGTTTTTACGTTAAGGAAGAGAAAACAATATCATATTAAAAAGTATTTCTAGGTAAAGAAACTTTCTTTCGAACGACGAGACGTTGCGGTGCTGTCAGTACATTTAAACTTTACCCGGATCAAAGAAACCGTGTACCGATTAAAGAAAGATGCTCTAGCGTCTAAGGAAAATTACCTGCAATAAGTCTCAGCTTTTCCTGGTATACTTATCATAAAATGAAAATATTTTAAGAAAACTTACTCAAATGCAAAGTGAAGTTTTATTGATCCGTAATTTATTTTGACAAAAATGATGAAATTGAATTAGGAGATAATATCTTTCGAATTGTTTTAGCACATTTACAAGTACCTTTAATGCTTCTGATATTTTACATGGCTTTATTGTACCTGTTTTAAAACTCAAAACTTCAGCTACCTTTTCTACAAATATGAAATAAACCAACTTATTTCACCCTTAATGTTAGTTCGCAAACGAGAAAATTATTAATCAAACAAAGCCCTCCTCCAGGCTGAGGATAATCAAAAAATTCCAATAAAACGAGGAGCATCTCATAAGCCAGTCATAAATAGCACCTCATCTGACGGACCTTCCGCTGCCACCCCCGCTCCAAAAGCAACAACGAAAGCAAATAACTTTCACCTAATGCGCTCCGCAGAGTGGGAAATCGGGCGAAAAATTAATTATGAGTGCATTTTCGTCATCTCTGTTCGAAAGGACGTGACCGCCATACAGAAAAGGATTCACTCGCTGACACCACCGCCACCGGTCGGGGACTTTCGACCGCTCCGAAATAACCCCACTGCAGTTTGTTCTTCCCCCGGGAACCCAATTGTTCTTGCACGGGGAACCCACTTCGAGGGAAGTCACACAATGCAGGGTTTGTATAATCCCAAATCAAAGGGCCTGCACCCTTCTTGGCTTCACGTCAGGTGGAACCTGGTTACTTGCACAATCACGTGCCTTGGTCTGGAAATTACATTTTGCATGAGTCACAGTTTCGTGGTGAAGAAAGAGGTAAGCGATGTGACTCAACTGTAAAAAGGATTTTACTATTTTGGCTTTTATTTTCATAGTTAAATTAATTAAATTAAACACTTTAAACAAAAAAATGTTTTATGTCGAGCACTGTCAGATGGCCACCTGTATGTTGATTTTCGTTAGTGGTATAATAAATTAGATATAAACAAAACTGATTCTCCACGAAAGAATGTTGTATTATATATTAAATTTGTTGATGGCGTAGTGATCGATTTTTTAAATGTACCACAGAGTACTCAATAATTGTATAAAATATCTCAAACGAGATGTGTAGATTTTTAATGTGAAAATTCGTTAGTTTTAAAATGGCCTTCATGTGGTTGCACAAAATTTCCAAAAACAATTATTCACAAAACTATAAAAAAACGGTTTGTTTAATTTGAACATTTAAAATATTTGTTAGTAAAATTAAAGACTCCAAGATTAACAAAGAAATAAATTACTGGTGTTAAACTTGTGTGTTGTAAAAGTAAAGAAACAACTGTGTATATTAAAGAGCTGGGAATTGACTAAACACTCAAATGAAAACAAACAATACACTGATGCATTTATGTATAGCATTTCTAAAATAGCGAGCTAAATATTGTTTTTCCGAGTTTCAAATACGCCAACAGACAGGACACAGATCCTGCTGGAACATCCACTCTAATTTTTTTACCCTGTGAAACCAGCCCTCATAATTTCACGTGCAGCCTCAGTTTAAAGCCGGAAGCGACGACAGCAGAGCTCTAAATTGTGAAGCCCTCCACCTTTGGCGGAGTAAGCGAAGACCCAGATGGACTTCCCCTCAACAACATGAAATTTGTGACAAAATGCCGAGCCAACACCGTGGATGGAGTGTGAAATTATGAAATTGATATTCCGCCCGCTACTACAATTACCCGGTGCCGCAGTAAACCCGTCGGAGCTGCACATGTTTCCCACAAATTTCACTCAAAGTGGATTAAAAAAGCCCGCGCCGGGTTGAAGCCCTGCGAAGGTATCGCCCGGCTTGAAATTGGATCTCCTGAATATCGAGAAATCTCGCGGCGTTATAATTCAAATACTTACTCAGGAAATTGCTGTTTAAGGTGCGGAGGGCTTCCCGGGACAACCCTTCTGCCGCCGCAAGTGGTGGAATTATTTTCGTCGCAGATTTGTATTGAATTACGCCTCGAAACAGCGAGCGCTGCTCGTCTGGCGGTACAAAAAGGCGGAATATGAAAAAAGGGTTAAGAAAAGAAGAAAAATGTCGCGTTCTAAAAATTGTCAAAACTTGAAATTTTGATTAGGGACACGGCGGTGCCACCTCCGAGAGCAAGCAGCTGGATGCCGAGCTCAAGTGTCATTTTTCATCGCGAAGAGGATGCTTGAGCCTTTGTAGTTTTTTGAGGCCTCTTCTTCAGATCGAAGATTCTGAGCGATGACAACTCCGTGATGCAATTCGATAGTTTTGTTAGCTGAAACTGATTGATCCTCGGGGTCGCTGGAGACATGCTGAACCCATTCGTGGGTGTTTTGATTGTAATCCAAGATTATCACCCCGAAAAATTCCGTCGAGATTTGCCGCTAAAAATTCCTAGTTCCAGTATTTTTTAGAGAATTTTATATGGATTCTACGATACTTTGCTAAATTATTCCATTTAGCTATTTATTTAATTTTGAGTTTTTTATAAAAGCTTCTAACATTTACACTTTCATTATACCTTTTTATGTAACTCAGATAAACTGTCTTCATATGACCGCTGAGTAAGATATACGGATTTTTTTAAAATGAAATGAATAACATAAATATTAAAATCTTATAGTGCTACATTTAATAATTTCTAGACTATAAGCTTAAATATTCTATATATAATTTATAAAAATGTTAAAAATCCTTTTTGTATATTGGCTTTTGACTCCAAATGAACACTTTTTGAAGGTTTTATCAAAATCCGCAAGGAGAGCTGAAACTCCAATTATATTTCCGAAACATGTAGTCATATCAAAAGATCCCTGACATGACTTACGAACTAATGTAAAAGATTTCGTGAGTTCAGTTTTCTTTCCTGGACAGGAAAAACAAATTTCCTGTAACTAATCTGAAATTGTGTGAATTGGTTTAATGGCACGTAGTGCTGAGAAAGACAAAGTTGAGGCATTTTGATCCTTCGTTAGTCCTTCTGTTCAAATATTCTTAAATAATCCCAAATAAAGTGGCGCATCTGAGAAAGTGTTTCAGATTTGCCAGAGCCTAGAGAAACGAAAATTTGGATGAGATTCTATCCTCGTCCCTGGTACGCAATTTTCTAAAAACCCAAATCTCGTCACTTCTGCTTGAATCTCCCGGAGGAGGAAGCTTTAAGCGCGGCCAAATCAAATCAGCATTGACTCCGTTCTGAATTGAGTTTTCACTCGAACAAAAGAATAATTTTCCGGTGATAGAGGCACTGCGCTGCGAGGAGCCTTTTTCGGCGCCGCGCCAAATGTGGATCCATTCCCATGGTGTTGGCGCAAATTGAATTATACACTCGAAAAGGTCTACAAATTGTACACAAATCATATGCCTCTGCTTTTGGAGCCCTTTTCAAACCCTTTCGCCAGGGATTGCTTTCATGTTCGCACTCCGACCGCCGACCCTTGTCGACGTTTTGTCTCCGACGATGAAATTGTAATCAGTTCGAGCGATAGACCTGTCGAGCTGAGGAGACCGCGCCAACAAAAGCGAGAGCAAAAGGTAAACAAAATCTGGGGCCTAGGATTTGGCTGACGCCGTTGAACTTTTTCAGGCTGTCAAATATTTATCACCTCCTCCTGGGCTCTATTATTCCTGTCGGGCTAATCCACTTCGAAAAAGGATTTGTATGTGCGGCGGCACAGAAAATTTGAATGAGAGCCAACCTGAATCCCGGAATCAATCATCCTTTGCGCTTGTAACGACAGTGTGATCCGTTCCTGGCCCACTCCCGTTGGAACATCAAACAGCACTGGATTTCGTGCGTATTGAATCCAGGGATTTGAGCAGCTCCTCGAAAAGAAATTACATTCAACAGATGGTGAGTTATGCTATACATTGGCCAGAAAGCCTCCTAAGTTCCAACGCCACATGCACAAACATTTGCTTAAGGTCCTGTCGGCTCCGTGACTGACATTTTCACTCTGGAGGGTTCTTCGGAACCCTGAATTATTTTATTAGTTCGATACTTTTGATGTGTTTGAGTAAAGGATTCAGGCGGGATCCGGAGATTTTTCATATTTCTAGGGAAATCGGCTCTATATTGATTCGCCCGACTTGAAATGGTTTTATTGATAGACAAATTTATTTGACACGGCTCCCATCGACGACATGCTGCAGATGGCTATAAACGCGCCCTCAAAACGCATAAAAGGCAAAGAGGGATGCTTTTATTAAACTTCTATAAGTGGGAATTCGGCGTGCGGTATTAAACGAGGATATGTGGTATATGAAAGGAGTCGAACAGTTGCCATTTGGTGCCGATGAATCGAGGAGTGTCGCAGCCGCGTTATCTCAGTGACCTGAGTAGAAAAAGGATTTCTTTTTTAAGACATAGCATACATATTTATTTGTATCGACATGTATTATAATAAACATGTTTGAAAAGCAACGCTTTCAAATATAATATAAAAGTTCATTTATTACCACTGCAAAGTGAAAATATTTATTTCATGACAAAAGGATTTCGATATTATTGTCCGTTTTCCACAGAGTTTTTTAAATGTAATATCTTCCAAGAAATTATCAGTATTCCTACTTTTAAACATCAAAAGTTTCCTCCAATAATTTTGAAACCAAAAAACCCATACATATACTTTTGCATTTGAATGTAGCAATTCCTCATAATATTAGACATTCTCAGTTATTCATTAATCTATCAGTTTCAAATGATGGTAATAAATTTAACTTGATCATAATAATACTAATATGATAAATGTAATCTGCATATATAAAGCAGTTTCGTACTTATCATATAAAATAATAAAAGAGCATCATAATTTGGAATATATACATGCATATAGTACTTATATGAACTATTTACATAAATATAACTTTGAAAGTCAGTATTTATACCTCGCATAATTCTTTATAATATTGAGAACAAAATCAAGTTTTTTTTTTTACTCAACGGTTAAAATCAAACTTTCGCCACTCAGGCTCCAAAATATATTGATTACAAAGTACTGTCTCCAAACCTCTCTCAAACAATTAGAAAGCCACTTTACCCACAAAGAAACGAAAGCAGTTCAAATAAAGTCTTTGAGTCGTTACAGCAATCTTTTCAAGATAAAACGGCTACTTATCATCCATCCTCGGAGCACTTGACGAAATATCCGAAAAGTAAATACAACTCGAAATCACTTACGCTCCGACAATTCCTTGTTTATCCCCCCAAACGCAAGCGATGTGCCCCAGAGGAGCCATACAGACAGAAGTTGACAATGCCAGAAAAAAATCTCCAGTACCGTCGCGCACTAGAAACAATCTAAAAATCAAATAATTCCCCCGTCCCCCGCTTTATTTGCCCACTTACAAAATCATTTCAGTACTTGGATTGTAACTTTCATCCCCATCATCATTCATTCACCCCTCAGCAGCGGCCCTAACCTTGGATTTTGGAACATGTTCAACTGTTCAACAAGGGGGTCCAGAAACCTCCCGCAGGAGTCACGACAGCCGGGCCTACCGAGGTCCGTGGGGCTGAGTCAGAGGGATTTTCGGCGGGGACTGCATGTGCACGAGCCCCAGGAAGCAGGCAGTTTGCAGGAGTAGCCGGCGTGCGTTTGTCAGGGTGTCATTATCCCGGTGGGAGTAGATGATGACTTCGAGAAAATCATCTGGAGAAATGTAATTTTGTCAGATCTTCTCGCCCTGCGTCCGCATTTCCATCACAAAGGGGGAGGATGCCGCAACTGAACTGCCACCCCGGGCTCAGCCTGCTCTGGAATGAGTCCGGGAACTACTGGGGTTTGAGGGAATTTTACATTTTCATGAATAACCGGGCGAGGGAGGGTGCAAAAAGCGATCATAACACCACATGCTTGCAAGATTTAGTTGATTGCATTCGGCCGCCCCCTGCCAGAACGAGGGCTACTCGGAGCCACCCCAGCACTTACCCAGAACAAGCCACGGCGCCACCCCGAACGAGCCGAGCCCACCGCCCACCACCCACAACCCACCTTCAACCTTTCGTTGGCAGGGCGAAATTTATTTTATGACTATCACAGGATTTTCATTAATGAAAAATTTGCCCCCGCCCGTAGGCGCGCTGGTGCAGCTCTTAAAACCCAAGTCGTTCCGAAACCGTGAAATCTGCAGCAATCCGAGGCGAATTTTTCAATGTTTACCATCTGGCTCACCCTTTCTGTTTGCCTTTCAAATTCGACCGCGTAATGTGATGAAATTTTATACTTAATGGGCGCGGCCGCCGGAGCCCGCTTGATAAGTCGTGCAAATTGCGATGAGGTGGATAAGGTAAACAATTTGCATTTGCCTCTAGCGTTACCCAGAACTTCGTCTGACTGGGATTCGCGATTTTAGCTGGCACCCTCTAAACAGATCGGTACACCTTGCCACTGCGACGGAATTTTGAGACGTTGCAGAGTCCAGGCGGTGTGTTTAACTAACTTCTTCAAAGTAGTCTAATAAAAAGCGTGATGTCAAGGATAAGCAGGGTAGAACAAAATATTGATTTCAGATTTCTTCAAACAATAAAACTTATTCTGCTTATTTCGAATATAACAATGAATGGAATCGCATGTTAAAAGAATACTACGCTTTCGTTGCCGAGTTATTCTACAACGAAAAATTAATGAAATGAAGTTTGTGTTAGTCATTTCACTTAAGTGAACAAAATAAATGCCGAACTATGTATATAACTTCATTTTCTAATCGATTTCGACATCATAACAACAATTATATTTTTATGGTTTATACTACAATAAAAGCTTTAATTTAATGCAATTTTTTATTTTGAGTTTATAAAAAGTATCGCTTTTTAGTCCTGCTAAAAGATTAAGGTTTTGTGTAATATATTTTATTGCTTATTCGTCATTTTATTCTCTAAAATACCCCTTTCGAACTTAAAAAAAACCTCAGTTTAATAAAATCTCATTTAAGTAGTTTTTGTGGGCACTTAACATAGCTGGAATTTTTCTGGTTTTCTATACATAAATATAGGTATACATATATTAAAACTAAGTATGGTAATTTCTTTTTAAATTGCTCTTAAATGCGATCAAATTGCAAGGCTGCTTTTAGAGGTTGACAAGGTTTTTAATTAATATTGCAAATTATATATTGTAGATATCACAGTTTACATAAAGATATTAATAATACTCATTATCTAACTAAAATGGGTTATTATTTAGAATTGCACACATGTGTTTTTTTTTACAAAAACACATTCAGGTCATTATAAAAGCAATAGCTCCGTGTTCTCATTCTACATAGGTTATAGCCAACCATCCAAACTACACACGAAATTGGAAATTCCGCCAGTTAAATTCAGTGAAGCAGTAATCAAAGTGTAATTGAACTCTTGCCACTTGTGCTGAAACGGAAAATACCATTCCGGTTGCGGCCCTAAGAAATGCCCTAAAATTCCCTAATTGCCTTTTTCCCAATCAAAATCAAAAAGATGCGAAAGCCCAAATAAACCCACCGCACGAATCAAATCACGCAGATGTCGCAGAAGATCTGCCGCAATCGTTTGCATTGAGTTTTCGCCTGAGTGCGTTCCAAAAGACGTTTCTCATAATTGCAGCTCGTGACGCCCGCCCCCGCCCCAAGGAGTGGGCGCCTTTCCGCCCTCGATGTCATAAAACTCATTTTCCAATATCGCGCACACAAAAATAAAGGGGGACAAGCCTCATAGGGAGCGAATGGTAATCAGGGGGCATTTGCGTAGATCAGCTCCCAATTTTTCTTCTTGATTTATAACCCGCAATTAATCCAGGCAAGCTCCAGTGGTTCCTCCCCCAAAAAGAAGTTAGAACGTAATTCGCTAGCTGTGCAAGCGCCGCGCAGGGGACGTGTTACAAAATATTATATGCCTTATTTTGAAGCAATTTTCAAAATTGGACTTTTTTAAATTCGGCGGGATGCGCTCTTCCCAGCCCGAATTCCGCCGTCTAATTCGCGTGAATAATGGGCTCTAATAGCAAGCTGTCGTGCACTCGTGGGCCAGACGTCAATTATCGACTTCTCAGCCTTTTTACGCAGGCAACCTCTGAAAGATCGATTACCACTCCGAAAGGAAAGTACTCGGCCATCGTCCGTCCGAGCGGGGCTATTAAGCGTCTTCATCGCGGCCCTCAGGACGACACTTCCAGGAATCAGCAGGCCCCCGACGGCGAGTGTGGCCCAGTCCAGGGTTTCCTCTTTGATTCGAGCAAAAGGTCCTAGGTGGCTTGCGTCTATCGCCTGTTCCAACATTTTCGAAGGACGGAGCCCTAATGCTTATTACAACCTGTCCTTATCATGACAGGTGCTTATGACATAGGTTCGGAGATTTTATCTCCTTCTTGTCGTTTTTTGCGTTTTGCCTTTCATCGGACCTCCTGCTGAGAGTGGATCCGAAGAGAAACAAATGTGGCAGGTGGATAAATACAAATTGGCAGGTTCCCTTGATTTTGTCTTATGGTAACGAGGCCTAATTTAGATTTTGATACCAAGAAAAGACAGGAATTAATCGATTTGCTTTCTTAATAGAAAAATAAATCTTAAGAATTATAATTTTTGACTTTGATTTGCCATCGACATTTGTCTATCTGCTGATTTTGATTTTCCTGTCCCGGAATTTAACTGCCATATTGTAGATAATTTTGTGAATGCAATAGTATTAATTTTACAGAAAAACTTGCTCGGAAAAGTGTTAAATTAATTTGTGGCCTAAGTTGCTATCACACGGGAGACTCACATTACGATTAATAGACAAACGCTGATACTCGAAAAAATTATCAACTTATTCATAGGCCTATTGATTGAGATTGTCCGCAAATTCTATGGTGGAGATTTCTTCAGCACCTACAAAATCAACGTCGGTTTTGGAGGAGGAAAAAGACAACTGAACTTTTCTGTTCAATTTTCAAGCACGATAATTTTCCATGCAGCTTTACACCATTTTAATTGAAATTTTGAGTAAGGTACACATAAACTGCTAAAACCTAATCAATCGTAGGTAATCTGCATCTTAATTGACAAATTTTCCAGTATAAACAAGCTCACTAGAACTGAGTGCATCTGAATCGAGCGTTTCTTGTGGCACAGAGATTATGATGCATGCTGTGACAAAGCGCTCTTGCACCTGGCTGTGAAGCCTTGTTAGAAATTATCCTTCAAAATCACTTTCGTGGTCTTAATCCGAAGTAAACAAAAGAAAATCCACGGACCAACGAGAGCAGGGCTCCTCCCAGCGCTCCTCATCTGCTCACGTCCGTCACGGGGCTCCGCGCAGCACAATCGAAAATTTTCGATAGATTACCATCACATGGACCGAACCTCCGGCTCCGAGGCTGCTGCATTCATCCCCAGGCAGATAGCCCCGGGCATCGAAGTCTTCCCGGTGAAATTAATGTCTTGAATTATCCCGAGATAAAATCTGGCTGGGCGTCCTCCCGGATTGATCCATTTATCCAGGGCGCGTAATGTGTGCTCAGATGAATTACAATGAGCTCCGGTAAGCGGCCTTAAAGCGCGGCTCACAGCTGAGGAGAGTGGAGGAATCGGGAAAATGGATTTTTTCTCGTTTTTTAAATTAATTTCTCCCGGCAGATTATGCGCTGCCAACAGATGGGATGCTGCAAAGAATGAACGCTGCGACCGATGCGATGGAGCTTTACTCAAATTCCCTCATAAGTAATGAACGATTCTTCTGTTTGCAGTTTTTAAAATTTCGAGAGGGCTGACGATAACATGGGAACTGGAGCAGTTGGGAACCCAGATACCTTTGAGTTTCAGTTTTGATGAATCGGATCGGCGAAATGAGTTATGAATATTTTAAAATCCCTTTAAATCTGCGACCCTCAGCCTCGACCCTCATTTGGAATTAACTAACTGAAGTTATTTATTCCTAAGGCTGCCTTTAATTAGTGACTCGAAAAACGAAAACCATCCTGTTTGCGGAGAAGTGGTTAATTAAGACCAATTACCGTCTCAGCGGTAGATATGAATACGATAACCTTATTAGGAGGGAATTTCCAGGAATTAAATAACAAGATATATTTCCTCAAAATAGCCAACATTCCTCAAGTTTCCTGGCTCCTTAGGCGTAATTTGAGTCCTTAAATGTCTTCCTTGGCCCGGTCGGTGTTGGGGTACCCACCCCAAGTATTTTCTCTCGTGAAATTCAACATATGCGCTGCTTCGTGTACCATCCGCAAAGAACGTTCGCCCAGCCCTAAATTAAGGGTAGAAGCGAGGATATGTCACAGATCAAAATTCCCAAGAACATGAATGTCTCAAACGATACAAAGAGGGGACCGAACAACGCATTCAAGCGAAATATTTTCCCGCAGCATATTTTATAAGATTCTGATCAGGAGCCGGTGGACTGACATTATTAAGAAAGGATTTCGGGCATGTTCAAGCCGCTAACACAATTAATCCTTAAACACCATTTGATGCATCATTTAACAGCTCCCTCTGACAAGCAGGCGAAATAATGACATTCGAATAACGCCAGGACAATGCACTGTGCTCGATTATTAAACGGAGCGAAAGGTAATGGGTTTGAGGGGGTTTTATTAGTCAGCAATAATTATTATGATATGCTGATAAAACTAGAGGGTTCTGTACGAAAGTAAATACATGTATCATCTGCATACTTTTGTGATATCGTCCGTAGCATATTTTGATGCACAAGTAAAAATCGAAAATGTAACATCAACGACTAGGTTTTCTAATACATTTTATGCTGGTTTATATTTAATTGTTTAATGATACCGTAAGTCAACGAAACAGTGCAAAATGTGAGTAAAAATTAGTTACTGGCTAATTCCGTTCAACCTTGCAAATCAACTTATTAACATTTCACTATAAACAGTGTTTTAATGCTTCTTTTTCACTCCACATAATAACCAACTAACATACATCCTTATAATATTCTTAAATTTCAACTTTTTCTCCCTCAGAATTAGTCAAACATATGATCTTATGTAGGTATATCTACATATCAATATTGATGTGATATATACAGTGTGTGTAAAGCCAGTGATATGGAAATGTGTTGTATTTGACTTAGACTTCAGTTGACTTTACTTGACTTATAACAGCAACCACGTGTTGAGTGATTATGCTAGCTAAATACAAGTTACAAAATTATGCGCGAACTGTAAACATTATAAACTTGTCTATCAGCTGTAACAAGTCAACAAGAAAGGTAACATTTTATGAAACTGGAAACGCAGAAGCTTTTAAAATTGCATGAAGCCCAGTAACCGGTTACTTAGATAACTTCAGCGATTACGCTGGTCGCGTTGCTTTCTTTGCAGAAATCCCCTTTGGCAATCTTGCCTTTGTTGAAACAGATAATGTTGACGTTGACCCACCTACCGCTGAAGGAGGGAGTTATTCAAGAAACGGAAGTGGTTTACTTTAATTTGCAACTTTCTTAAGTAACCTGCTCCGTTTTCAGAAGCCGCCGTGCAAGTGCAAAAGTGATGATCAAACTCCTGCTTAGCATTCCATTAGAGTAAAACCTAATTAAGCTAATTCTGATAAATAGATCTGTGTCTGCATGAATCATTCTAATCACAGACCCCCAGAGCTGCGCTTCCCTCCGGGAGCTTCTGTTAACAAGAAGCAATTGCCTCCCCGCTTTAAAAAGCCTCCCGTGGGCGCAATTTATTTTCTAGGTGCAGAGTGGCTGTGTCTTGCTACACAACGCAGAGTAACGCAACCTTAAGGAATTCGTTCGTTTCAGCTGTCGAATAGTCGAATCCCAGACTCGGGTCCCGGTTGCGAGGTATACTCGTATAATACCTTCGAGGAAGAGCTCGGGAACAAACGGGTTACCCTGTTTGCAGAGGGTGGCTCTCCTGGCCTTCCCTGACGACGACAATCAGAGGCGGTGAAAGATGTTAATTCATTTAAATTGCAAATTCATCCAGGCGTCTTGCTCCTCCCCCCGGAGCACTTTTAATCTCCGGAATGGATCTTCCTTGCCACGAGAGCACCTTTGGCTCGAAAAGATGCTCACAATCCCTCTTAGATCGGCGGGGGGTTTCCGAGAAGGAGCAGGAACCTCTTTGAGTGTTTCTTCGATTGAATTTCGTGTTTTCTCAGAATTAAGTGGCGAAGGGGATGATTGTCGAGATTTTTTCATTTCTGCAGATGAAGCCTGTGACGAGCTTTTATGGGCTAGCGGAAATAAAATTTCTGCAAAATAACAAATTTTATGGGATCAACGCATGCCGTCTGTACTTTGAGGTCGTAAACTAAATTTTATAGCATTGCCGCCAGCAGGCGGATATTGCTGCCCTCAAAAGCTTTTTAATCAGATCAAACTCAGCTGGACATAGAAACTTTTATAGGAAGGAGAGCTGCACAAGATATAAGATCAGAGCGCAGAAAACTATGAGTTTCCAGCAGAACACCTAGACATTTTTATTTATTCCTGAAGGATTATGGGGTGACACTTTAGTGCAACATAATGCTAAAGTTAACGATTTTTCTTTAGTTCTATGCTCTATATATTTGAGGACCTATGTAAATGTTGACACCATTCTCTAAAGCTTGTAATAAATTCAAAACATTTTCATCAACGAAAGAGCTACTTAGTTGCATTTTAGTGAATTCACTTCAAATTTATTCTGCCCCAAATTGCCTTCCTTTTTCCCTTTTCCTGGCGGAAAACAGTTGCCAGTAAAACCCCTTTAAGCGCATAACTAAAGATTTATTGACGTTGTTGAGCTTTTCTGCATGCTCCTTTTTCGTCTACAAATTATCGGAAACTAAAATGTTCTGGGAAAAAAGTGCACAGAACGCTGCAATACGCTCCTCCCTTGTTCCTGTTAATAAAAATGTAATTATTCTGGAGCACGCCACCATAAAATTTAATTGCCCTGGCGAAATTGTTCTTCCCGGCCATGCCAAAATATGCTGATGGAAGCAAATTTCCAAATTTTCCCTTTAGCAGTAACGTTTTTGTTTATGGACGGTTTATTGAGATGTGAAACTTTCAACGGAAGGTGGATTTGGGTCACTCAAGACGAACTGGGCGGAGAACATTTTACCGAACAAGGAGCTGCAGCGAAGTGATAGTGCACTGCACCACGGTAATTCTAAGACCTGCAATTTTGATAGTGGCATTATGGGATTTAAAACTCAGGCTGGATGAAGGAGTGCAACAATAACAGAAATGACAATCACTTTTCATAGCTTGCCAAAACAGAAAACTAGACAACATCTTCAAATTAGTTTTCATAAATAAGTAACTATATGTCGCAAGTGAAGCAATTAATTAAATAAACAAAAGTAATATTCAATATAATTCTCTACTGATAAGAATCAATTTTAGGAATAATTGCAATATCCTAAGAATAGGAAAATCCGAATATTTTTCATTCCACCAAGGAAATGCCAAAAAGTAACATTTATAGACGTTATTCCCTTACTCTTATTAAAAGCATGTATGAACTTTCTAAAAATTGCGCCAGGAAATATGCAATGAAGATAAAGTAAGAACACTTTAAGACACATATTAAAAATTCTTGCTATTGTACTTTTCGTTTCGCTAAAATATTTCATTGTGCTTACCGTGGGTGTGTGAAATTTCATTTTATTAAATTTTAAGGTTTATGAGCTATGAGAATAGGCAGAGATTATAAGAGATTCTTTTACTAATTATTTATAATATGCACAAAAATAATAAGTATAAAACCATTCGTTTGTTTCGTTTTTCAATTTTGTTATTAAGTTTTTTAAATTCATTACTTTAAACTGTTGCATGCCTCAAAATTGCTTCGAAAAATTTATAAATATTCATTTGCTGCATATGTCCAAGTTGACTAAACCTTTAGCCTTGACCTTGAGCATCACTTAAAATTTGTAAACAATTAAAAAATACATCTAGGCAAATATTTTAATGACACCATCTTTTTTTTTATTCAAGCTCAAATCTTTTGTAAATTTAAATTTTCCTTAATAGTTTGATTGGTCGGCCGCATCTGAGCAATGAAATAATAAGAATTGTTTGCTTTTAAGATGAGTTTGAAATAAAAACGGTCTAAATATTTGATCTTGCATTGATAAGATCATAAATGCTTTGAAGTGTTGAAAATATGTTGAGTTAGTGGTTGGAATCCGCAAATGAATTCCGAGCCGATAATAACCTGTTTCGCTGTATGCTTCGAAAACCACTGATCCGATCAACATTACCAGTTAGAGCGTCTTCATTTCCTCAAATCTAATTCACCTCATGAGCTTGGGAATGCTTCTCCACTTAGCGTCGCGTGCACGCTCTAACGCTTCTCAACAGTTTGCTTAATTAATTAACAATGAATTTGCAACTTTAATGACTTGAACGGGCTGAGATGTTGAATTGCTTGAAGACTTCTAGCGTCAGGCGTTCGCAGCTCCTTCTTCAATCTTCACATTGTTACAGTTCCGCCGCCCATTAAAAGTGTGGGAACGCGCTGGTCTCATCTCAATTCAGAGGCCTATGCCTCCAGACGACGCCTACCACCTGCGCGAGCAGCTCGCGGCGCACCTCATTAACTGGCTTGAGCAAAACTCCAGCTCGACTCAGGCGCTCCCCGCGAGAAGAATGAAGCAATCGACGGAGCGCAGACAGGCGTTTTGTTTCTTCGATCAGTCTGTCGCGGCGGCCCCGAGCTGGATCCAAGCCCCAGTGAACCTAATGAAATAATAACACGCCTCGAATCGCTCGCGAGTCGTGGAAGAACCGCAGAAGACGCCGGGAAGATGTCTAACGTGACATACATTCGAATTGGGAACTCAATTGTCGTGAAGACTGTCGCGAATCGGTCCAGTGATGTGCATAATTCGACCGATTTGGTCTTTTTGTTCGACAACGGCGGGGATGCGCATGTGAAGAGTTCGATCTCGATCGCGCTCACGATCGCCGCGTGCGCGTTTCTGCTGAGCTGCTACTCCTGCTGCTGCTTCAACGGATTCTCCAGCTGGACGCGATCGTACCGTTTTCGATCGCGGTTCGCGAGATCACCGTTCGCCGAGCAGACCACCAGATGGCGGCAGCACCTGCGCCAGCAGCGTCGACGGGCCGAAAGGGGCAGCCGCCTGGGTGACGAAACCGGCGACGAGCCTCAAGGTGAGCTCAACAAGTTTTGTTTACATTCTGGACACAGCGCCGAGACCTTGCGCAAACGCCACAACTAGAAAATGCGTTGTACTTATGCTTGCATTTCGATGTCTTCTAGGCGATTTTCATTTCCTTATTCAACAAATCGCTTTCGTAAACTCACGCATTTTTATATACATAGTTTGGCGAATACGCAAGAACAATTCAAAACTCTTGTTCGCTCATATTATTGTCTCAGTTTACATCGAATTTTAAGTACATATATACCTAATTTTGGTTTAGCAACAATTTGCATTTAGAAGATGTGAAAATCTTAACGGAGCTCAAAAACAGGTTGCCTAACCAAAAAATTGAAAAAGTGATTTTAGTTTACAAGCTTAAATTAAACCTCCAATCTTCGATGCAATAGCCAAATAATTTTAACCTAGAGCTGGTTTTCCAAGTTGAATTTAAACCAGAATAACACCTCGAGGGTGTTTTATGTTTCAAAACAGAACTCGACGCATGCGTTGTTTTCGTTCTACGTCAGCTTGAAGTGGGTCTTCTTTACTCACAAGAACCTTTTTATTTTGTTTTAATAATAGTAGAAAAACCAATTTAGTAACTTTGCGGATTGTAATTATGCAATGAGTAATTAATTGTTTGTCTCGGAACTCCTTACCAGAACAGAACCTAAATGATTCTTATTATTATTATCATTTATTCAACCTCCGTAAGTGTAACACTGTTCCAATCAGAGTGCATAAATTAAATAGTTTTTATCATTTTCTACTTATTGAATAACCTTAATAGTTTCAGTATTTATGCATACTTTAATTATAAAAGAATGTTGACTCTTACATAATAAGTAATTTTGCATTAATTTCTACGATGAAACAACATTTATAGATTTGACAAATGCAATCGCATTTTTATACATTTTTAAACGACATTACATCAATTCATGCCCTAGGTTATTTAAGCATTTTGCGAGTTGCACAGTTTGTGCAATTTAATCAGAATTTAGAATAATTTCTAATATATGTATATATGTATATTTTACATTTATATAGATTCGTGGAAAATTTTGTTGTATCAAGAGTTTAAATGTTCCTCTAACAAACCTGAATTTGCGCCGATTCTATTGTCTCATTTGGCTTTCATTACCCGCCAGACTGAAAAAGTAAATAAGATATTGAAATTTAAACAAAATTTAAATGTCGTTGACACCCATGGTAACAATAAACAATTTCAAGAATATATTCAGAATAATTGTTCAAAGTTTATGCAGTGAACTTTTGTTTAAAGAAAAGCAAGGAAATACATGTAATTTCCGCTACATTACATAACTACTAATTGTGGGCGAAATGTGATAACTGACCTAAATCAAAAAAAGGTGTGGCGCAGGGTGTGAACCATGCAAATCGAAAGTTTTCTACCAAAAAGAAAAAGTTAGATTCAGAAGCAATTATTTTAAGAGCAGCACGAACATCAAACTTAAAAGCGTAAATGACGAAGAAGACTGAAGACGCTGAAGAGAGCTTTGATGCGTGAGCAGCTTATTTTACAGAAATGCATAGCCTTAGGCAATTTTCTCAGTGGCTTACAAAAATATAGGTAGGCTTACAAGCAAGGCTAATGTTTATTTTAGTTCTTAATATTTATACGAAATATGGTGCAAAATGGCATTAGATTGATATGAATCGAAACACAAAAATTATACCATAACAAGGTCTTCAAAGAAAAAGAAGGGAAATGAATTTAATGGTAGAAATAATATTTTTACTTTGCCTAATTAATGATATGTAGTCTCATAATCAGCAAATTCGTTCGCTATTAAAATGCTTCAGCTAGTCTTGCATAAATATTCAAGTTCAAGGCTGTGTGGTAATTAATTAAGTTTTGTTGATGTCGTGCTGAGCATGAGTCCGCACTAAATCGACTTTGCGAGGTGCGTATTCCGCCAGACCAAACAACGTCATTTTGGGACTATTTCCGTTCACCTAAAGGCTAAAATTGTGAAAATGTCCCCAAATGAAGAGGTCGAGTTCCCACAATAGGAAAGATACCCTGTTTGCCGGAAATCCTTTCAAAGCAGAGCCAAAAAATACGAGCGTGACTCCTTCCAACAAACCGACCTGCCCAACCTTCCTTCTATCCTTCTATCCAGATCTGGCTAATGGCAAAGACGGCGGCGTTCGAGAATTTATGGCCGCAGGAAATAAGGTCGGCGCGAACAATGCAAAGGTCAGTGCGAAAGGAGGTGCCCTTCCGCTCCTCTTTCCGAGATATCCGACTTTAGTTTGATTTCCTCGAAATGAACCCTAATTTATTGCCAAATGGAGCGCTCACCTTTCCCTGGCCGTCCTGGCGACCTCAGACACCACGAAACCGTGCAGGGCCTTGGGCGGATCGCGCCCTGAAGACGGTCACAACGAATTTAATGTTAAGGAATCTGTCATCGCCGCGCAATTCGGCTCATTGCTATTCATTTATTCAGTCGCCCAATAAATCATCGTAATTGTGATTAAGTGCTATCGCAATGAAGTCTAAATGAATTGCCCGGGAAATGGAGGCGCAGCCTTCGAGGACCCGTCGAGGAGGTTCCCAACGAGGCTCGAGGAGCAAATCATGTTCATTAAGTGTACATAGAAAAATGCTAATGTGATGAGCCTTGCGGGGCTGCTGCGGCTGCCTTCGCGCGGAGCCTCCCGGTTCTGGAATTTTAATGTCTTCTTAAAGTCGGTTATTAAATTTATTCCTGGCCGCTCGTAGTCATCAATCAGGAATTTATCTTATTGATCATTAGGGGCCTTAGGAGCCATAAATTCTTGCGGTGGGCGCGATCCTTCGCAGTGTGTGGGGGCCTTTGTCTCAAGGAGCCTCGCTTTAATATTCGTCAAGAATTCTATCGAACGAATTCTTCCGATGGGTTTTCCGGGAATTATTCGGCTGGCAGCGACGCACACAAGTACTGCGCGGTCTATGAATAATTAGGCAAAGAATATTTTTTGGTTTAGAAGGAACTCCAACGAAACACAACTCATTTCTGTTTCCAAACTTACTTGACAAAAAATTCCAAAATTTTCATATCATATTGTGCTGTTTTCTTCTTTTAAAAAGTACAAATTACTGAAAAACAAAAAATAGCACGCGATTGACCCACATAGATCATGATAAATTCAGTTAGTATATAAACCTATCGCTTCCGAAAGAGATAAGAAACATTGTAAAGACAACAACGATTAGTACTTACAAGCTTCATTAATCTCTGTTAAAAAGGGCAGACAAAACCTAAGCCTAACACTGCAAATTTTGCTCTTATTTCAACAAATCGCAGGCTGTTAACCTCAGTCGCTTTAAATGGAACTTTATGTGGTTCTAATTTTAGTTTCACCGCTTGTTATCGCTCCGTCCCACGTTGAACTAATTACCATACATTTTTCATTTCGTGCTGCAAGTAAAAAACTTTAAATTTGCTAATAGCAAGTAGAAGGTCCGATGAAATCATTACTTGGACTGAAGCTTGACATGCTCGTTAAATCTTGGTCAAACAAGAGAAATATTTGCGCTATCAGAATTGTAATTACTTCAGTAATTCAGTGGAAAATGAATTAATATTTAGCCAGTTCGAGGAATTGCTTATTCAGTTTACGCACTTGGGAAAAACGTGTATGGGAATGATAATTGTATCTTTATAGATACTGACGCCAACTATGTATCCAGGATTTATAATAAATCAATTATACAAAGTATTTTATATGCATGATATGTACCTACAAAACGTTCACTTTGTGTAATATTTATAAATGAAAAGCAAATAAAGTTAACATTAAGGAACTATTAATACTTATAAAATTACTTTTTTAATTTTGGAATAAATTTGTCATCAAATTAACATGTTTGAATTAGAACTTTCATAGATAATTATTTGAAATTTCACGTCGATAACTTCGATTTGATCTGGTTTTATATTTTTATATTCCTATAAGGACTACTTCTTAAGTTAGTCGATCCTCTTCCGCTAAATTAAATTAAAAACAATGAAGGTTTATTGTTAGAAGCGTAATTGGATGTTTTTGTGACAGAGAAACAAACAAATTAGTAGCATAAAATCAATAGATTAAATTGAGCAATTGAATTAGTAAGAGTCCTTAAAACAAAACGATTCGCGCTAAGCAAACTGACCTACTTCCGCTTCAGATTTAAATTAGGTTTATATTTTAGAAACCGCAGACATTAAAATTTAATTGTTATGTTGATTTAATAAAATCTGCCTTCTCTAATTCTACAAATTTAACGGCTAACCATTAAGTGCTGTTTGCGAATGTGCGTATTTTCTGTGAGTCTCCAAATAACAATTCTTGGGATTACACAAATTCATTTATTTGCATAACAAAATAGCGCAAATAATTCAATGAAAATTCCGCGCCGTGCGTCCTCTTTGCCTTGATTTGTTGTTCACTAATGTGATGCATTTGCACGCAAAATAAATTGAATAGTTCAATGGACTATCAAAGCGATATTTCGCTACACGAAGAATATAATATGACAAAAATGTGAAGCAGCAGAGGCAGTGCTGTTTGCCTGCATAATTAGAGTTCATTGATATCACCTTTATATGTATTCATTTGCAATTTTTAGCTGATATCGTTCATTTCGGGTGCATGCATCCGTTTAATCGTTTATATTGCGGTGATAGTATTTAATTTTTTGTCGTCCTTGTTGTTGGAGTGGATATTCAGCTAGATCAGAATTCAGTTTTTGTTCGCATTATTGTTTAAACTATTCACATAAGGTCTGTTAGTATTCTGTATTTTCGTATAAATATTACATTTAGCCAAAATGGTGTAAAGTTTTAAATATCAATAATTTTTTCTCTTTTTACTAGATATACCTAATTAAAGAAAACAATAATAGGATGTTTATCCTTTTCCTCTAATTCTTAAGTAAAAAAGTTTATTTGTGTAGTATTTGTTTATCCGAAAATCTCATAGAGCAAAATCATATATCACTTCACATAAACTTTTTCAAGGAATTGCACGAGGTACTGAAACCCATCCATCACTCTTAAGTATTTAACCAGAAGAAAAACTATCCAAAAGAGCAGGAAACTTCTTAATTCAATACAAACAAGGAAGCGTAAAAGGGCGAAATTTTGTTCTTCGAATATTGCAAGATTGAATTCCCTGCAGTCATTGTATAAACAAATCATCGTTTCATTTTCGTGCACGAAAGGAACAACAACTCAAGGAGCAGTTGCATCAAAAATAAACAGATTGGCGCAGAAAGGACGTATAAGCAGAACCCTGTGTCAACAGAATTATGTAAAAAAGGACTCCTCCCAGCAGACAAACACAATTCTTGTGGGAAAGACATTCGGGCTCTCGGCTTGTGGAAAACCGTCGTGCGAATGCACGTGGAAAATGAAATGCACACGGCAACTGATATGTCATCATATCTCTGCCACCTCGGCAAACAAAGGCTCAATCAATCTTAAATTTCCGTGCAGAGGTGTGAATTTCAGAAGATCTTTGTTTGCGCAGTGTATTCCTGATAGATAGGGTCAGGCCACACTGTTGACTTGCCTACAGGAAATTTCCTATTTTCAATCTCAATGCAACTGATTAAATTATAAAAGTGGAATTTTGTAAAAACACCATTGCGTCTACTCTCTCGCAAATTTTTCAAGCACCTAGTTTGTTTCCTTTCTTCGCAACATGACATCGTAAATTATTTTCAAAATTGTCAGAATATTCAAATGTTGATATTCACTTATCTAAATAAAATTACGCTAACGAATGCGGCATTAAATGAAGTTAAGACTTAGACCAGTTATCATTTGTTGTAAAATAATCATCTCCTTAACAAACTCAGCTAAATTCAACTAAATTTGTATTATCATACTCGTTTAACTTCCCCCAGAATTATATTACTCAATAAAAAGTTAGATTGCATGAGTAATGTGAATATGTTGAATTTTTTTTTTTAATAGGTAACAAATCTAGTCAAGATTTATATAAGAGGAATTATAATTTTGTATTGTCAAGTGTTTTATGTTTATAAAACTTGGACCACGTTTAACGAAACAAAAAAAAAAAAATAACATTAAACTTATGTTAAATCAAATACTAAGAAAATCGATTTACTTATTGGGCATCACGTGCCATGAATCAAGCTGGCTATTCAACTTTTGAAAAACTATAAATGACTCAATATCTTAGATTAAGGGAACCATTTATGATTTTTTGCATGTATTTTATTTCTCATAAAATATGAGTGTGCTGTTGAGATGCTTCCGTTTTTTTGTTTTTTTTTAAAAATAATTATTATATAAACACACACGCACAGCAAATAAAGTTTTTATTTCGATTTGCTGACATAGAAACAAGTTAAGTGATATAATAATAACTTCATACATAATTCATACAAATAGAAAGAATAAGAGTGGCATCGCGTTCATAAGGAAGTGGTTATTTCGAGTTAACAAACTTTCATCTTAAAATTTGAAAACAAAAACAAAGTGATTGGAGAGGTGTTTTTATATAAAAAAAAATAGTAAATAATAAAAATAATCTATATCTATCACTTTGGGAATTATAGTTTTCTAAAAGACATGGGACCCACTAAGGAAATACCAGTAAACAATTTCGTTTTTTTTACTGGCCTCAATAAATCAATCAAAGTGTTAAAATTTGATATTCGTTAAATTTGACTATCATTTCGACATGTACAAGTATTTTTTTTTGTTTCGTCAATTGTTTAAATGAAACCTACAATTATATTATAATAAGAGTTAATAAATTGTAAAATGTTAAGTACTATAATGTAATTTAATTTTTAGTTTAATTATTTATGCAAAAAGTGAATCAGAAAAACTCATCTTTGAAAAGAATCGTTCCTTCTCCAGTGTAAGTTAATTCAGTAAAATTTTGTGATCATTCAAGTGTCTATAAAGAGACATATGTATCTTCTTTATCACTCTACGGCGCTTTAACAAGTAATAAATATTGAATGCTCAACTGAAGCTTTAATTCATTAAATGCGATCAATGAACTCGTCTTGAAAAGACTTGGCTACTCATAGTTGAGATTATTACTTTGTTGGAGTCGCTACTCCGGAAAGAGATACACTAAATGCTGTATAATTAAGATACTATTTCGATATAAAAAGTGAGATAATCAAATAGGTAGTTAAGTAAAGTTAATAATAATAAACTATTTATGGACATAGCCGTGCGTCATAAAAAGTTAAAAAAGCTAGATTATTATAAAAAATAAGGTGAATCGATAACAATTATGAGATTCCAGTTTGCAAGAAAACCCCAGCAAAAGTTGGTAAAACAAAAGCCATGTTGTCGATGTAGTGCGGACTATTGCTCTACAGTAGCCCGAAAAATGCCAAAAGCGATCCCGTGACAGTGGGTAGAAACCGCGAAAAACGTCGATAATTTTGACACCACACCGCTAAAAGCTTTAAAAGTAGATCGCCATATCTATTACAATGCCCCGGCTGAAGTCCGTAAGATGCGCGTTACCCGCCGGCTCCTTAGTAGTTAATCAGACGGAGCTAATCAAGCCGCAAAGCTGGGAAAAAGTTTCACTCTTGCTCAGAAATCTCAAGACCGGTAGACAGAGTGCCCGGGCTTCTTCCAGCGAGTTCCGAGTGTCTTCAGATTCGACTTCAGTGCGCGGGTGATGGATATTGCGGCGTCGCAGCATGCAGACCAGGACGTCCCAACCCTCGACGCAGAAACCCTCGGGCTGTCCCAGAACTACAGTCTGCTCCTGAGCAAGCTCGAGAAGCTGGCGTTCGCCCACACCCATGGCGAGCACAAGCACTCCCACGAAGACGGTCCTCAGAGGACCATGACCGACTCCGAGTACACGAGGCTCATCAGCGACGTCTGGATTGGCGTTGTCCTGACGCTCCTCATCCTGTCGATCGTGTTCTTCATCTGCTCCTGCTTCTTGTACCACAAGTTCCAGCAGTGGAAAAACACATGTGAGTAGTTTGTGGAAAAGTTGTTGCTATCGGTGGAGCTGGCTCAGTAATCCCGCGAGTAAACAGCCCGGTATCTCCTGACGTATCTGGAGAGCGGTGTCAATCCCCTAATACTTTTACGACCTAAAAGCGCCACATTTAACGACCGCTTAAGTGCATAATGCAGAGAGCTTTGTGGGGGTTATTGTGGTTTCTAATAGACAAACCTTTCTTGACACCTCTAATTTCCAGTACCAGCTTTCACCAGTTTAATGTGTAATTAAAAGGATACAACAAATATAAATTTAGTTTACCTTAAAGTGTCAATTTCGCTTGTTGACTTCATAAAATTCACCCAGAAAAAATGAAGAAAGCGCACTTGCGACAATTTGAAATCGGTGAATTTCAATTGAACTCTTTCACTACATAAAGTTATAATCAAAACAGCAAATTTATTATGTTATCGGTTCCAATTTTCTACCTTTAAATTGCACAATCTCATATGTACATATTTACACAATATTACAGGTTTTTTGTAAAACAATGCACTTAAATCAAATCAATACGAAAATTTGTATGCTTCTTATCTTTGTTTATGAAATTGCCATCGGTGCAATGTATCAAGACTTTTGTTACGTTATATTTCGACTTAATTTCGCAATTCAAAACGACATTCGATTTATCGTTTTAATACGAAATCGACTTGTGTTCACCAGAATCCCATTTGATTCTTGGACACGCACTTCGACCGCACAAAAAGTGTTGATTAAAAAAATCGATTCCGGTTGCTGGTTACAATAATAAGCTAGTCGTTCGATTAGCATGCAGGAGCTCCCGCGGACGCCGCAACCTCTGACAAGGTTTATATTTCTATTGGCTGACATATCGTGACTCGAGTATTGGACACTCCAGTTCTAGTAGCACGTTGAAGACCCCTGGTCTTCCACAGGGCGTTTCCAAGCACACCCTGTAAAAGACATGAGCCGTGCACTCAATTGCCCGCGTGTGCACCTAAAGATAATATTTCCGAAGAGTGCGAGGGTGGACAAACAAAGCTGCCTACGATGTTTGCTCGTAGATAAAAATGTCATAACATCACAAGGAGGCTTTTTCCGGCTTTTATCAAAAAGCAAGCGAAATCGCCGGAATGTAATGTTCAATGCCCGTGTCTAGCCGAAACCAGTTGGAGGAGGATCGCCTCAATTGTAATTGAAGAGCACTTTTGGAAAAGCGTTCTTCTCGATCGGAGCTGCTTCATCGCTTCGGGCGGAGGTCAGCAGTAGGTGTTTGTTGAGAAGGTCTTGGTCGTGATATGAATTCAATCAAGCGAAGCACACGCAACTATTTTGGTTAAACGTCGTAATATTTCAAGTATCGCCGAATGATCGGCGAGCCTCTTTCAATGTCATATATAATTAGCGTTAAAGCTCGATTGTTGATATTGTTTTGAGATTCTGCGTATAAATATTCACTTTGCCTTGGCTTTGTACGTAAAATGTCGCTATCTTTAAGATGGCTAGGGTTTATGTGACAATTTTACTAAAACTTGAGATTTCGGAGCTTTTTAATACATACGTACTAAGTAAAAAAAGGACTTAATCAATAAATTAATTTCATGCGGATCACCATGCTGAATACAGTGAAAAAGAAAATTACTTCAACAATTTTCAAATTTTGTCTGTCACTTTAAGTCTAATGATCGATTTTGTTCGAAAAACTCTTTAGACTCTCGATTTTCTTATTTTATTGCATGAAATCGAAATTTGTACTCAAGAAGGAGTGAATTTCGCTAAAAAATCCCTAAAAAAACAGAAATATTTAGTTTAAATAAATAAACAATTTTTAGTCTGTGACCTACATAGTTAAGATTACTAGAAATCTAGGGATAAACTTCTTCATTCTCTATTGCTTTTGCAAATAATAGTAGCTGTTTAGCTTTATAACATCTCAAACACTGCGGCTCCCAGTTAGCCAGGGTTCGTTGCAAATGGGTGGGTAATAACCCATGCAAACACCAATTAACTCAAGTGATGCGAGCGCCTTCCTTGATAGAAGCCGATAACGCGAGTGATAATTTGTCATATGGCCCAAGCAGTGCTCAACCCGTCCGGTCCTATCAAGGCTGGAATTTTTTGTTGCTTTCTCATTAAATAGGCGTCAATTAAATCATCTGGTGTGAAATGCGCAGATTTTTTAAGGTGCTAATGGAAATTTTGCATGAAGACTTCTCGCTACCTGAGCGATTTATCGGCTTTAATCCGAACAGAAGTGCAAAAGGGGTAGAGCAAACACGCGCGGTTTATGCAAAAATTCTAAGTGTACTCACCTGATTAGATTTATTAGGAATTAAATTAAGAAAAAAAAATATACCAAATTTTGCTGAACTATGGGGATAGCATTGAATTTGCGGTTTTCATGAATTTATTGGTGATTGCCATGATAACGAATTATTGAAGTGTGAACTTGAGTAATGATTTAGGGAAATAAGAAGCTGCGCAGTAAGTTTTATTTTCCTGATTGAAGGAGAAGTACTCTAACCAATGTTTAGCTTGTCTACATAGCTATAGTGCAGACGAAATATTCCAATTTAGGGAGTCTAATATTTTTGTTTTTTATTCATTTGATTTTATTAAACATCTGTCCTTACAATTTTGTGATAAAAACACAAAATTTAAGAAACTATTTTTCAGATATACATATGTAGGATAGAAACAACACTGTCGGACAGTGTATAAACCTTTTTTTATTAGTTAATATGTTTAATTATGAGCAAATTCTGCAAAAAAGTACCTTACACTTATTTTAACTAAATTTTGAAATAAATAGAAAATTAAATTTTCATTAACAGCTCCCCTGAATGAGTCCAAATATCTAGTAAAAAATAGTCTCCCCTGTTCGTTCACCTTCATCCCATGATTGGGCTTTGCCTCCCGATGAAAACACCCCAGAAAGTCATCTGTCCTGACTGATTTTATCCCATTAAGAAGTCAATGTAGTCGCCGCCCGCTGATCATCGAAACAGCTTCGAACCCTTTTCTCCACCACGACTAATTAACAAAAGGCAATCGCATTTACATGGATTAAAGCCATCAGAGTGACACCCCGAGATTTAATTAAACTGCTCTCTGTATCCCCAAAAATTGCAAAACGACAGACTCAACATTGGAACCTTTGTTAGAACCCGCAGTTGCCCTTTTCGTCCCACCCCCGAACCCGGTGTAAGATCATTCGACCAAGAAATCATTTTTCAACCTGCCACCGATTCCCCTGAAAACCGGCTGACGTGCGGGATGTGCGCCACCCTCGCCCACCGCGTGCAATTGCCTCTTAAAACAAACAAAAGGGTGTCAAGCGACGCAGATACAATGGATTTTGGATATTACACGGGATGGTCGCTCAACGTGCATAAAACGAGAAATTGCACGGGATTACTGCGACATAGGGCCGATTGTGTACCACCCCCACCCTCACCCACCCTCATCCCGGGAGAGCTTCAAGGTTGGAAAAATAAATGCAATTTCTAAAGTGCGTGTAATAAAAAGCAGCAGCTACCGGCGGGTGGGGCGGTCGCTACAAAACGGAGCCACCCTCCCAAGAGGGTGTCCTTTGTAAAGTTATTTATGAAATTGTAAATTCCCTTAAACTTCCCTTTCTTTTGTGTTGCGCCTTCGGCCACCCTCGCAGTGGTCCTTGAGGCCGGGAAATGACAATAACTGCACTCACGCGCACCCTGTTCGGGGCCGTAGTCCTCGAGGAGGGTGGCGAATGAGGTGGGATTGCTTTCGCAATGATTAACCTGATTCCCCCGAGTGTTGCCCTTTTTGCGCGTCGTCCTCCGGGGTTGGAAGGCTCGCGTGCCACCACCCCTCAGCACGAAGGCATTTCTGGCCTCATTCCGCCGGAGTGTTTAGCGGCCGCACCGGAGTACCCCGGCCCCATTTTTCATTTGACGGGGGCTAGCAATAAACCTCCGGGTCGCGCTTTAAATGGCCCCTGCACATGTTGCAACCCCAAGTGGGACTCGAAACGGAATTTATTTTCACGCAGCACTTGCAAGGAGTGCGATTTTCGTGGTTAGCCGCGCTTTGAATTAGATTAGAGCGAATAGGGCCCAAGCTGCGGGCTCCGGCTGGGCATGTGTCAATTTATGAGCTATTTAGGGTTAGTTAAGCTTCCGAAATTTCCATAATTTGCGCTTAAATTTGAAATTCTAATTTTTATTCATATTTAGTTCGTAAGTTGAAATTGCAGCTAATTTCCTAAATGCCATGAAATTAATCGAGGGTCTGCATGTACTACACATTCAATTTTTTTCGGACCGGTAAATTGTAAGTTCATGCATACCTCATACACTAAATGAAGAAATTCCATACTTATGTTAAATTTGAATAAAGTAATATTTTAATTGCAAGAAATGAAAATTATACACATTTTGGTTTGCACATATAAAAGCGAGTGCTCATTTCTACAAACTGAAATACCAACACAACAATGCACTAAAATAAAGCTTTCTTAATTTCATAACTTTTCGATCGTTATAAAGTTTTTGTTGAAATCAAATCAGTAAAAAAATAGATACAAATTTCGATTATTCAAAATATTTTATGTACTAAAAATTAAAATGTAGAAGCAACTGGGAATGATTAAGCCATGAATACATGCATCACCTGGACTGATCCAGTTTGGCTTGGCATAACTCATGCTTTACTTATCCTTTTATTTACAACTCACAATTAGTAGGTTTTAAGTCATAACTTACTAACTTTAAAATGAATTTATTTGACTAAGTCTCAATGACTTGTTTTGTTTGTCCTAAAAGCAAAAATTTTGAGATATATTCGCTGATTTATGGACACAGCACAGTCGGAAATTCGTTGCTTGAGTCACTGTCCTTGCCCACTCAGCGTATATTCATCCAAAAACAGCGGAAGATAAAAGTTTGTGTAGCTTGAGACGAAGTTCAAACTTTGCTAGTTACTCACGGGTACACTACGTAATTGTTTGTTAGCATAAATAAATTCCCGGTAGATTTATCTCACCCTCGCATGTTTCTCCGGAAGATCAGCCGCGATAAGCGGAGATGAGTCAAAATTCAAAAGCCTCTGATCCGACATTCGTGACATCAGCCAAATTATCGTTTTTCACATTGAGGCTGGGAATTGTCCTGAAAAGCCGCCCTTTTTGGTTGTGCTAAAAAACGGCGTGAGAACCCAGTCAACGGCTTTTATCCCTGATATTGTTTTAAAACCCTTTCGCCCAAAAACACCGCAAGAGCCCAAGAGCAGAAAGGATTCGCTCACCGCTGAGCCGCGCCACTTTGGCCCCTGAAAGGGAGCTGCAGTCGCTTGGATGGGTGCTCGAAATTCGAAATGCCTTTGCCTTCGGCGCCTAATCCCGAGGGAACGCACCAGGGCTTGAACGGCTCTAGCCCTAAACAAAGGACCTTCACGGAGTCGCTCCGAGCCCTTAACACTCGGAATCCTCCCCACGGCCCCAAAGTGGTGCATTCAACGCCGATTCACGGCAAGCGGCCCGTGGAGTCGTAATGAGTGTCGCCGGATGCCGTGACATCCTTTCACTTGACCTGTGGGAAAAAGCAACCCTTTGCCGGTGGAAAACATCGGAAAATGCCCTTAACGAGACAAGCACAATCGCGTTGTGTGCGAACTTTCCAAAGGGCCGGTGGCCGGAAGAGCACGAGTTGGTGCATTTTGGGGCTCTCCCGGACTTCCTCGCCGTCCTTTCCACAGGAGCAGGGGCGGAATGCATTAAGTCCTGCTCCCGTGAATGATTGATGAGGTCCTTTGTGTCGATCAGTTATTTATGGGAACTGAAATTGGAGTTTAGCACTTCTGAGTGATTGTTGGCATCTGGGGTCCCGGCGACTTTCTCATCGGTCCTGGCAAGGGCGCGGCGCGGGCGTGACGATGCAGAAATTCGCCGGGGCGCGGGTGCCTGTTCAAAAGCCGCCTCTCGACGACTTGCCGATTCCTGTAGATTTTCACTTGGAAATTTGTGGTACTTGGAATGACGTCGACAAATCCGGAATGTGATTTTTTAGGGACCGAAAATTCAAAAGCGATCTGCATTTGTACGCTACTTTATCATGAAAACGGGAGGATTTGAGTTGCTGAGGGCGTTGAAAGTTTAAGGAGTAGTTTCGCTTTTTCATCTCTTCTAAAGTGTCTTGTTTTTTTATTTGCTGCTTGTCTTTTACAAATTTAACTACTTATAAATATCATAGGTGAATGACGAATGTATTTCCCGTACTAAATTAAGTTGATCTTATGTATGTATGTATGTAAACATGATTCAGACTTAAATGACATGAAAGGAAATTAAATTTAAAGATCTAAATTGAAAATCGCTTAACATAAAAACTTGTGTGCAGACATCAAGTACATTGGTTTTACGTCCTCTTGTTTGTTAATGTAATAAGTCGCAATGTCGTAAAGTCTTAAGAATTTTTTTTGCATCCAGCATGTTTTTAAAATAAGCCTCACCATTATTATTAATGAAATGATTTAAAAGAATAAACGTTCTAAAAACAAAGGATGGCCAATAAAATAAGAAAAACTCACCCATTAATCGAATTCGTCTCACGTTGTCCTTTTCTTTTCCAGACAGAACAAACAGCCCCAGCCAGGCAGACGTAATAAGACGGTATGACTTAGACGTAGAATCCTTGCCAAGCTACACCTTGGTATCTGGACTGCCTTCGTACGACGACGCCCTCGATCAGTTTCGCAAGGCTGGAATAATTATCCAGCACCCATCCGTGATCAAAATCTTCGAGGACACTCAGATCAAAACATCCACCGATAATGGGGAGAGTGCGGACACCGCGTCTGTGGCGTCCTGCTCCTGTGGGGCATCACAGACCAACATTGCCGCCTCCACCACCGCCATTCCGCCGGTCATCGAACTGACCCCAAAGCAACTGAAAATGCTCAGCCAGAAGCGCCTTTCGCTGCAAATCACCCTGAACGGGTCCGTCCCAAATGTTCGTCGCAACAGCCGTAGTCGGGTGGATCTCTGTCGCGAGGTGAACAGGAGCAATCTGCTCAGGTCACACGAAATCCCGAACATCCACAGGTCCACCTCATCCCTCAGCACCGAGCGCCACTTCGCCCAAAGATTGGCCTACTTGCAGCACAGGGGCTCCTTGTCATAAAAATGCAAAAAAGACTAATTCAGTATTGTTTAGTTCTAAATTTATATGTAGATATCGTCGTTTTAAGAAACTATTGTAAATAGTGCCTTGTTATAATTACTTCATTTTTAAATATACGAACTTGAGTATGAACTTAATCAGCATTTTTATTTAGCGTTGTTACATTAGCCCTAACTTTTAAATCGATGCTGACGAATATAGCATCTGAGAAAAACAAATGATGAAACACTCGACGCAGCTAAATGTTTAATACTAATCTGCAATGAATCGTTAACAGATTTTGCTTTTGTTTAAACAGCTTTGCTTGCTTAAGTCAAGAAAACAAAGTAAATTAACCGAATTCTGATCATTAAAATTCATTGTTAAATGAAAAAACAAAATCTTAGCCTTGAATATTCACTATCTCTGGAAAATTGGTGCCAAGCTATGATCAATTATTTGATGCAGTAATTACTGCATAAACAAATACATATCCGTATATGTATGCTTACAAGAATTATTTTTACTTTCAACGTTTGTATAACTAAGGAAATTAGTACCTTTGAAATGGATATATACTTTTTGCATTTTGGAAAACATAGTTATAACAATAACAGTCGTTATATAAAGTGAGGCAGGCGTGCTTTTCTAGCGTAATTGCTAAATGTAGATTTCATTCCATTGACCCTCACCCAGCACCGCTAAAAAACAGAAAAGTGGTTTTGCACCCTGTCCTTTTATTATTTTCTTTCAGTTACAGAACAGAAAAACAAAATGCATTTAACAGTTCAGTTGAGAAAATTTCTCAGCCATTTTTATATCTAGTTAGTGAACCTATTTGTGATGGATGGATAATTCATAGGTAAATGCAATTTCGAGAATGAAACATTTCGTCTTCTTGACAAAAACATAATACAAATAAATAAATTGATTAAAATATTTTAAATACGTCAGTTTAAAGCGTAACCAACATTAAACCTAAACCTTTATTAATATTATGCTAACTACATGTAGGTGGGAACTAAAAAAAATTCTACTCTAGTCAGTAGCAATCGTTCATCGTTCGTTCGTTTCACAAACTCAGACGTCCCCTACATACCAAATAAATACTTTCAGTTTTTAAGAATTAATCGGAAACATAAAAAAATGTTTTAAGGACTCGCTATCTAATTTTTGGCATTGGATAAGACCTTGAGTTTTACCTAGGAAAACTTTCTTGGCGGAAAGAGATTTCTCAACAAGGTGCATTAGGAGTTATAACATGTGCAGCTTGGTACATAAATACATTCATACTAGAAAAATTCTTTTCTTAAAAATATTTCAGTTTCCTTTCACGTGCCTCCTCTTTGTGTCGGTTGCGATTTTGTACTAGTAGAACTGCTTCAGTTGCTCGTAAGTTATGAAGAAGATTATGTTCCAAGGACCCATGCGCACCCACGTTGGGATAAAGCCTTTGTACAGGGCACGAAGACCCTCGTTGCGAACAGTCTGTGGAAATGATTTCGCATTATTGTAATACTGATTGTAAGAAGCATTTTGAGAACATGAGACTTACCTGCACAGCACAATCAAAACTTCCTGTGTATATTTTGTGCTGCGCTGCAGTGACACCATTCATCACAGCTACTCGCCTTTGATTCATTAACCTCGTCTAAAATTGAAATGAAATTGAAATGTTAATAAGGAATGCATTTTTTGTTCAAATATAACATGTAGAATTTAGTCGATTGGTTAAAAAAAATTCGAACTAAACACTTTTCGGCCTAATAACGCAGCATTGACTGCCAGAATTTATTCAGCTATTGAGCTTCTAGATTCATCAAACTTCGAAAATTAATAAAATTTCTTCGGACTTATGTCCGATTTTGACGATCCTCAAATCCATTCCAAACGTAAAAAATTATGGAATGAATGTTTGTATTTTTTGCAAAATTTGCCCACCACTAAACCTTTTCTGACTATCAGTTCCCCATTCTGAAAAGCATGTAACGCATTTTTGGACTCAGATATCATTTTTGAAAAATGTAAGCAAAACAGCTGTGAAAAGAAGTGATAGAAGTACAAAACGATCAATCTTTATCTCTAAAAAAAAAAATTAATGATGCATTTAATAAATGAACTTGCTAACAGATGGAGATAGCACTCAAATGACTCATTCCAGTGCTAACACATTGGTAACAGATTAAGAAAATCCCCTTTTCACCATATTTTATTACACGTCGGTTTGTACAGATTCGCAGATAATTGCTTTATTTTATTTAATTATGTGACTACGCGTGTATGACGAAACATTCGAGTCAGCTGAGTGTAATCCAAGATATTCAGGAGTTTGAAAATGTATTAAAATATTCGCAATGATTCTATACCATTGACGTAGTGTCTGTATAATTAAAAATTCCACCCGGAGAATTATCTTATCGTAAAAAAAAATTTGACGAGGAGCTCTTGAAAAGAAATAAGCCAGACAGACAATAAATTCATTTCTAAGTGGGAACAGATAAACCATATCTGGTGGCTTTTCGAGAAAGGCTGAGACAGACGACCGGGAGATAACTTTCCAACCAAATAACGTTGATTCAGATATCGGAAAATACCCGATTTTTAGTGCAAAAAAATTCGTAAACAAAAACAGGCTTCCCGCGGCTTCGATTTCTTGCATACTGAGGGTATGCGATCGATCTCCCTATACAGGTATCATATAACTGAGTTAATGGAAATAAACATAAAACTGCAGCGAAAACATAGCAATACTTACTCGTATCACATCAATAGGAGTCGAAGCAATAGCGCTACCTAAACTCGCTATAAAACTAGATCTGCAAGAGATAAAACAGTCGTGAGTTAGCATGAACATCGGATAATTATAAGAGGGTTCTTACATAAAATGATTAGCGACTTGATCACCAAATGCCTTCATTAGATGCTGCTTACAAAAGTCGTAAACAGGTAATTCGACGGCAGCAATTACGGCGGCTCTCTGGGCTGTGGGGCCGACGCCTCTCCAAAGGCCTCGGATTCCCTCGAAAGCGTAAATCTCCCTAAAACAACCAAAGAGTCCCAGGTGAGCGGTGCCTTTCCCGTGAACTTGCATCCGCACCTTAAGCACATCTGTGGGATTGGCTATTGCACTTGAGACTGCTCCAGCGATCACCGCGAAGAAGACGTTCCCCCAAACCCTCTCGCGTCCTGTAGTTTTGTCAACTAAAAATCCATTTTCTGTGGCAAATTTCTTTAAGGAGTAGTAAGTGCCGAATTTTATAGTGCCGTAGGTTGCTTGTCTGAGGACAGCAGGCCATATTCTGTTGATGAAATATAAAATATAATTAGTATTCAGGAAATCTGCAATTAACATTGAGGAAGCTAAAGCAGCTTTAATAAACTTCTTTATATATGCTACATGATTTAGTGCTTTTAACAGTCACCACAAACGCAAAACAAAATTTGCACTATGCTCTCCATTTAATTCAGGAATAAACCTGAACATCATTTTCGGTAAAGCACTCAGGCACTGCCTCAACAATCCCGATAGGGAGTATAGAAAGTTACTTTCAGGAGTTCCTGGTAAGAAACTTTTCCAACGACTTTTTACACCATTTTTAAAACGCAAGTTTTCTTTTCGATTTTTTACAATGTAGTAATGTACTAAATGAAATTTTAGTTTATATATTTGTTAAAGTTCAAATTTTATTAATTGACTAATAAATATTTGAGGGATTTCAAGATTATATTTTTTTAAATAGATTTGATAACCTAATAACCAACGCAAAATAAAAAAAAAAAAGTAAATATCTTAAAAGAATTGGGCAATTATCTTTCTCTGCACTGGCTCGAGATGCAATTTTATTTACGCAAAAAACATGACTAGCAAATCAGAAATGTTTGCATCAAATTTGTTTTGCTGAAACGCAGCTGTTGGCACGAGACGCAATCGAGTGCTTGAATAGAATTTACTTGAAAAATATTAGTTCTAGAAAATGCTGCCTAAATACCTTCAAACCTTGGTCTAAAATTAAAAACCAACATTAATCTAAAAGATTTAAAGGATTAGATTATGCCTGAGAACTTCATAAAACCCGAAACTCAAAACTTCTCCATCAAATTAATTCCACTAAATTCAAGAAGTACTTCAAAAAGATCTGCGTTTCTGCTTATGCGTTCTACGGAACTGTGACGTCAAACGCTCGTTGAGTCTATTTAGTTTTAACGGCAATGGATTTCTTAGTCTTTTCTAAGCGTGATGCGGTTTTTAAACGAAGTCTTAATTTAAAACCTGAAACATTTAAAGCACAGGGAAAAAGTAGAAGGACGCTATTTATATTGTAAGTTCCTGGAGAATCTTGTCCTTATATTAATAGCTAATAAAACCTGATTTTCTTAGCTAGTCCTAGAAAAATTCCCAACCACTCGCGAGTGCTTTTGCGAAATCGGAAGGAGTTCTTACCCCGAGTAGAGCGCCCTTATGCCTTCCTGCTTCGAAATCTGGACGAAGGCATCCACCATCCCCCGGTACTTCAGCTGGGAGAACGCCTGATCGATCTTCTGGCCTTGGATTTGCAGCCGGGTCTTCGCGGTGTCAATGGGGAAGGTACCTGCAACGGAATCCAAGGCTTTAGCAATGTCAAGGCTACGGGTGGCGCACGAGCTTCCGTTCGGGAGCGCCGGCAAGGATCCCGCGGGGGAGGTCCCCGCGGCTTGTCGTGTGCCAGCTCCGTCGACTCCAGCAGCCCGCCCCCGCGACAGGCTACCGGAAACAATCGTTATATAACCCGTCAGGCCCCTTCCGGTGTCCGGCACACTTCGCGCGGGTCTGGAGCACGAAGCTCCGAATGAAACTGTTTTGCACGCCTCGCAGCGGAGCGGCACAGTCACCGGAATTCCAGGAAACGGCTAGAGAAAAGTGATTTGAGATTTTGATTTACCGAATTCAGCGGTGATGGATGCGACTCCTCCGTAAACGAACGGCCGCCAGTCCCTGTCTCCCATTCCACGCTCGGTCGGGCTTTGAAATCGCTGAAATTTATTTTCGTAAAATGCACACTAAACGCGAAACTCCTGAGCGGAACCGAGTATAAAAGCCTCACGCGAAAAAGCTCAAATCGCACTGAGACGAGACCTCGGCCAGGTTGACTCGAGGCAAATGTCAGACGGCTCGATCTGTCAAAGCGAGGCCGGCTGGTCCACTGCACTGAAATTTGTTGCCGAAGTAACGCAGCATGCTGCGGACACAAATATTGCCTGCTCAAATGGCGCTGAATTTGAAAAAGTTGGCTTTCAAAACGACTGAATTTTAAGCATACTTAAAAATTGTTCTTACACGTCATAACGCCATCAAATTTCGTTAGTTTCCATGTTTTAAATATGTAATACTAAATGTTTAAAACCTCTCAGCTTTTCACAGAATTAAGAGCAAAATTATATAGATCCCTGCGCTATAAAGTAACACTTTGAGAGGTCAATCTCCAAATTAAAGTTTAAAAATAAAAATATGATTTTTTCAATGTCACTTATGAAATACCTAAATTTGGAGTGGTTTTATTACTAACTATGTAGATTGGAGTTTATAAGTCTTAATACGTGGACAAAAAAGTTACTATTTTTGTGGAATTCAAAAAACCTTTATCGTAGATTTTTGAATTTTATAAAAGCTGCTTTTACCATATTTATGCGCATAAACAATATTTCAGATTTCTGTTGGAACTTCTTTTCAAATGAGAATGGCAATAAAGATGTTTTTTTTTTAAATTCAGTTACACAAATGGTATTTTGAGGGGTAACGAGTGAACAATTTCACAAGACGCGCGACATCACGGGTAATGCAACTCAAACATTTGGTTTCCGTATATTGGCTTGAAACTGTGTCCTAGATTACGATTAGATTGAAAACAAAACATAAAAATATTATTTATTGTGATAAAATCAAATCCAATCCATTAAAAGACAGAGCTCATTAATTTTCGATTTTTTATTTTGTATTATATTTATTACATTTAACAGCAATTTAACACAAAGCTAAGCATTTAATTTAATCTTCGTCCCCTTAGATCCCTTAATAATCTTTTCTGGTTCTTTTGTTATGCTTGATCACTTCTCCGTCCGATAACATTTTTTCTAAAAATCCAGAACATAATTTAACGCAAATTTGAAAGCTACTAAAACTGCTCAGTTACATAAACAAAATGAGTCTCGACAATAAAATTATACAAAGTACATTGCTCCACCTCTCTCCTTAAATACTTATAAACTGAATGCCACCTGTTTTCTTTGTTCGTGATTTTTTCAGTGATCTCTGCTTCTTTGTCCTTTAACACACTTCTAAATAACTAAAATTTATTTATGCATTTTACCTAAATATTTACCCAATAAGTGTTTTTTTTCCAAACCTTCTGGTGAAAGGCGCAGAACCCATTTGAATAACAATTGCTGCTGCTGTGATCAGCTTTTTACTTTCCCGGTGTTGATCTTAATTTTTAGTTCATGAAAACTATCGTTACATTGCAAATAGAATTAATTGCTTTCGTTCACTTCTCTCTAAATAATTCAAGTGCCCTTACCCCTCCTTAAACTTACTATTTTCAGTAGGAGACAATATTTTATTTATTCTTTCTGTGTCCCCCTAGTAGTTGAGTTGGTTTACTTTTGCCTAAAATTGTTCCTTTTATAGAAAATAACTGTCTCTACTTAAAACGATTACGTATAATGCAAAACGGCTTACAGCTCGTACAACTAAACATCTCAAGAATTCAGCTAATTCATTCGGCTAGAAACCATAAAAAATACTCGACTTCCTTAGTAAAAATTCAATTCATAAAAAAGATCGGCTGAAACGCTCAACTAAAAATGTTCAGTGTAATCGTTACTTCCTTGCCTTACGATAGGACCTAAATAACTATGATATCGCACTGTGACTTTAATTGTTTATATTACTTTATATATAATTTTTACAGTTTCCTTGTGTCTATATGTAAATGCAACGAAGAGGATATATGAAGTTGGAGCAGCTCCAATTCGCGGTTACTTTGCTTTAGCTCTCCTTTCTTCTTTTCTACACCACAAAGTTTCTTATGCGCTGTCTCTGATATTCTTATCTTAGTTGGAAAACTCGGAAAACATTCTTGCGAAGACCCATTTTCTTACTTCTTGATTTTTATAATAATGCCGGCAGTTTGCTGCTCTTTTTATAGTCTGTTTTTAAAAATCGTATAAAAATTCCATTTGATAATGTTTTTGTCTTCTTAATTTTTTGGTTTCGGAAAGCGGCGGGAGAATTTTAACCATTTTATTAACTCTTTACAGCATAAATATCATTCGTTCGTTACTGTTCGTTTTATTAATTCGTTTTTTTCGTCTAGATGAATATTGCTATTTTTTATGTAAGTACTTCTCCTATCGAAACAATTTTGAAATAACTTGGATTTTGGTACGTTGCGAATAAAATTTGAAAGAAAAATTCGAAATGGTATTTGTCATACTAGATAGCTATTATAAGGTACTTCGAAAAGAAACACTGTTAATTATATTTAATAATTATAAAATATATATATACTATATATGTATTGACTTATACATATAGTGTGCGTACAGTTGAATTGATTGAATTCTATCTACGTCTATTGAATTGTAAAAGTCAATAAATAAGTCTCTAAAACAAAAAGTATACATTTTACAAAAAATTGAATGACATGCTTTTCAGAAGAAATCATCTATACTGTATTTTTTAGTCAAAATGTTTGAACAATTCATATATGTATAATCGCATGTTTTTACAGATTTTATTTATCATTTTAATACAGCAAAAAATTGAAATTTAAAGACAAAAAATATTACTTTTTTGTGTTTACAGTTCGAAAAATTGGTGGGCTTATAAAATATAACTCATATTCAAAGTGACCTTATAACGCATTTACATACTCTAATCAAACATTTAGCTAATAGATAAAATTTTCTTAATCTTTTTTTTCGCCTGAATTCAAAATTTATCAAGAGTTGTTATTGTAACTTACAAAAAATTCGAAATTTAAATTTTGTGACATTTTGAGAAAGACGTTTCTTTACGCTGAAAATCACATAAAAAGTAAATTCCCCCTATGAAAGTCCTTAGCAAGAATACTCTATTTATGTACACAACGGTAGATACTTACGCAGTACGTACTTAGGTTCCTTACGCATTTATCGTTAAACTTTTAATAGGTATGTATATTTGAAGTAAAAGTCAATACAAAGTTGTCCCTTAAAATTTACAAATATGTATTGTCATGAGTTGTTTCTTCCCCTCTAGTGGTATTACCGTATTACTTTAATGATGCCGTAAATGTCTAGGTCTAGAAAAAAGATTTTTATACAAATGCTCACTTCCCTTTGATATGATCAATAGAATATGTTTCCGTGTTTTGTAAATGCTCCTGTCGCACCTGTCCTCCTGGTGACAATAATGACAATAATGACGAATGTACAGCGTACGAATTTTGACTGATTAAAACTAAATCGGGGGAAATTGCTTTTTTTCCGTTTTACTTGGGCAAATTATTAATGTTTTCTTATGTACACTTACGTTTGAATGTCAGGATGAGGATTTGTACTGGATAAACTGGCGTAAAAAAACACCATACAGTTCAACGCAATATGCGTCGTACTTTGAATTGTTGTGGTTTCGATATTATTTTATGTGTGTGGATGCGTTTTAGTTGTAATTCTAATTAGTCAAAATTCACGAGAAATGGGGAAGATGAAATGCGATCGTCGTCTTTTGTGTCGACTAGGTACTCGTATCATTTAATTTGGTAGAAAAATAACTTTTTTTGTTTTTGTTCGAAAAGAAATTGCTTATAATGTTTCATTTTAAAGACTATTGTGCATATATTGTCAGTATGTCCTATGTATTCCTTTTATGAATATGTTTCGTGCTCTTTTTGAGTTTTGGTACCTAGAATTCTGGAGAAGCTTAGAAAGGAAATATATTTAAAAATTTAAAAAGGAGCAGATTTTACTTCTTGAATAAAATATTTACTTTCTTAATGGGATAAAAGAAAGCTGCACTCATGAAACTTAAGAAAAATTCGACAGCTTTTTAAAATGGGAAATGAAATATTTGGACTCTTTTATGAGTTAAATAAGAATAAGTCTATTCTTGAATTAAAGCAAAGACCTGAACAACAATTTTTTCATTCAATTTATACAAAGATATTAAACATCGATTTCTTTGGGACCAATCTTGATTTTTATAACTTTCCTTTCCAATAATAAATTCAGTACGAATCAAACAACTTTTAAAAGTTTGTTAATTGTGCTGGCAAAACAATTCTTTGTGGTATACGGCTTTGCTAAACCAATTAAAGATTTGAGTGCCCCTTACATACAAACACCAAATAATATAACATTATCTTACTTTTTAACGTTACAACTCCAGAAATTCAAGTCCCAAAATCAAAAAGTGTTTTGCTATTCTCACGTCTTCAGATATGTTTTGGAAAAGCTTATTTCAACAATGGAAAACTCTTTTCGAATTTTGTAATAATTCTAGATATGGAATCACAAACAAACATTATTATTAATCGTACAGAGCTCGTATTCACCTGTCCAAATTTATCCCCAAAAAATACTATCTGCCGTCCTAATTACTTCTAGACTCCAACAATACTTTTTAAAGCTACAACAAAGTTAAAAGGTAAAAAGAAAATTTTTTTGCAAAAAATTTTCAGGAAAATAAACTTGTAAAAGTTCTCGGTAGAGTGAATGAATTGTTCGCTACTTGCTCTACTTTTACCCAGTTGCCTCACACCAAGTCTTTTATTTTTACACTATCTTTACTTTTATACACAATGCTAACTCTGTTTACTTTAATTTTTTGAATATTGTTTCAAATTTGGTCGAATTCAAATTGTTGCCCGTTGTGTTGAGTTGCTTCAAAGACGCTCCTATGCGCGTTTCTATCCGTTACAGTTGTTTCTGACTTTTTTAGTAGTAAAATGATTCTAGTCGCATTCGCTTACTAGCTAGCCTTCTACATATGTCATCAGTTATTATATATAAAAACAGTGTCTTAAATTTCTTTAATAAATTTCTATGTTCTTCTTAAGTTGCTATTTTCTTTTTTACTATTTACACGATGGTTATCCGAACACCATCAGCGAGAGATTTGGGTACAAGTAATCTCTCGGGTTAATACACCCTGCGCGGTGATGTCCACTTTCGCAGTCCTGAAAAATTAAAATTTATATTATTTTCGACATGGTGTGTGAACTAAGGGTTTATGAATAATTCTTATGCGTTTCGTCTCAAATGGTTTAATATTTAAATTAATAACATCTACCATATAAACTCCAACAATATCAAATTAAAATTGGAATAGTTATAAGAAACGTTAAGAATAAAGTTTAAAATAAAATAAAAAGGAAAACTCAATTCAATATGTAATTCGATATCGATTAATTAAATAAAATTGTAGGCAATATTTTAATCAATCCGATTGGGACGTTATTCGCACACCGCGTATGAACAAAAGAATACTCACTTCATTAAGTGCCTAGCAAATATCCTTGTTAACATTAAGAACTAATCAAATTAGCGCCGCTCAATGTTAAAATCTATGAAATGCTCGCGACGCTCCCGAGGGGCCCTACAGGGCATCGTCGAGGACAATCTCGATGGGGTTGGCAGTTTTCCTTAAATTTTGAATGAATCTTCAGCGAGTCCTTGGTTCGTTTATCACATGAAAGACGTTTCGCCACGGACTGCGCTTCGACTCAAATTTATTCATCATTAAGGAAAAAGCTTGTATGGTCTTAAATCGAGAATTGACATGATGGTGGTGGTGGTGGTGGTGGTGGCGTTTGCTCTGAAGTGAAATGGTTTTCTCCTTTTTGGAATATCGTTAACAGCGAATTAGACCACTTTCCCTTCAGTTTTTGCGCGAACTCCTAGACAAACCACTCATCTTTTTGAGCACTTGAGTTTGTTGCAGCCGATGCTGAGGTGGTGGTCGTCTGCGACAGATCTGGACCTAATTGCCTAAATTTGCCAGGCACCAAATGGGACGGACTTTGGTGGCCATCTTCAATTTGTGTAGAATGCGGTGGTACCCTGATGGTCCCGCAGGGTGATGCCAGTTTCCCGATGACGGTATTGTTGTGTGTTCACGTGGCAGTGTACCGTGCAAGTGTTTCGATGAACCGTTCGATTCAGCCGATGATTGACGTACTAAAATGATAGAAGCGTTAGTTGCGCCATTTTTAACCCCTGCCTTCTACTCACATTGAATTGATGTATTCTGATTTACATTCCTAGTATTTCTACGACATATGCATATCGACCCTCCAACTATACACGCGCATACGATTAAAAGACTACTTACGGCTACGAGGACAAACCAAGTCATTTCGAGTCCCAAAAGAGTGTTGGGGTCTTGGTCTAAAATTGAAAAGAACATCATTGATAAATGAGCTTCTTAAATTATTTTCAAGTTCCACTATATGTACAACATGGGTGTGGATAGGTAGCCTATATGTATTATAGTTATCAAAATAAAGTATATATAAGAATTGGTAAATATAAAAACATGCTTATACATATATATTCACATCTTTTATATTTGAAATAATAAATTTATTAAAACAATTTTAAGATTTAAATAAATTAGAGAATATTACTTTGGCATAAGTTGCTGGTGGACTCGTCCGAGTTATCTCCGCAATGGTTAACTCCGTCGCATATCAGATCTGGATGGATACAGAATTCTCGGAGCGTACACCGGAAATCTTTACATGCGTGTTCTAAAATTGAAAAATATCTCGTTAATCTATAAATATGCATTAAGGAAATCGTATACATAAAATGTACATTTAAATTAAAAATAATCTAAAAATAAACTATATAAAACAACTATTTCATTTCTCGTTGTAACAGCCAAATAAGTTAGAGTTGATTTTAAGTAAAATTTAAATAACTAAATAATTTTAAAATTATTTCTTTTTATAAAGATCTTAACAGTTGAGAAAAGTGCACTATTTAAGCCAATTTATTAAAAAGTTAAAGTGTACACATAGAACATCTTCAAAAATTAAATTTCGGAGGGAGTTTCCAAGAATTCGTAATTTAAAAAAAAATAGATATCATGGAAATAAATATTATGAAGATACTTACTGGGATCTTTAACAGCTGTAATAACCAACTTGAAACCATTTGTGTCTGTGCCCCAACCGTCGGTGACATACTTAAGCGTCACAAAGTTGGTTCGTGTGAAAATGGAGCCGACGGACTGCTTCGTATTTCGGCACGACAAATCCGCCTGAAAACCGAAAATAATTCTCAATTTAGTGAATTGATATAAAATTATGAATTTTTAATCGAGAAGGATATTCATCTAGCGCGACCACAGCAATCAGCCTAATTAAGACAGCTGTGTGTGCGACAGTCCGAATTCAAGTTCGACCAGCTCCTGTCGTAATTAAACGCTAATGGCCAGTGATAATTTTCTAACTCATGTGGAGCTCCATCGGTCGGGGACAAATTAATGAGGAAATCAATGCTGCGGCCGGGTAAAACGAAGCTCCCCCTCATTAGAGCAATGACAGTTTTCGGGGTTTTAATAAGTGCTCTGGATGGTCTGGACGAATCGAACAACGGAGGGACGCCGCGAGCCGCGGCTCCTGGGGCCGGCGCGGCGCTTCCTTAAAATTAGAAAAGGGCGAGGCAGCGAGGGTAATTAATAGATTTGTTTGATTCGCTATCCTCCGCGCAATTATTAATGAATTCTGTAAAATTCCAACGAATTGAACCTGAGGAGCGACCACCGCTGGTTTTGATTAATTTATTGAAATATGCCGGTGGTGCGGGCCGCTATCTTCCCACAGAACCCGGGGACTCGAAATTAATTAGACGACTGAAAGTGATACCTCTTGAAACAGTGCGAGCCGAATAAACAAAGGGCGCACTTCCTAGACCTGCCCACTGCCCGCCGAGGCTCCGCGCGGCGCGTTTTCAGCCCTTCAGTTTGCGGGAGAGGAGTCCGCTCGGCGGTAGGCGCACAAAGGAGCCGCACAATGGTTTTCTGGATCTGCTCCTAATTTGTGGACTCCCTCTTCCCGGTTCATTTAGATATCAATCTGAAATCGTACCTCGCTCCGCACATCCATTGTTCCGGCTCCTGATTACATCCGATAATGGGCAGGTTCGGCGGGCGTGAGCGGGACAATCTCAGCTCCCACTCCCGACACGGGAGCAGTTGGCCCGGCACGGAAGGCTTGCTTGATTTAATATAGAAAAAACTTAAAGGGATAATTTGTTTTTTGCGTGATCTAGACTTTATTATGTTGGCCAATCTGAGTTGGGGTGGGTGAGGTAATAATTTGCAACATTTTAGGAAACTTCCTTCTGCGCTTCAACTTCTGGAAGCGATAAATTCATAGCCCGGTGCTTCCATTATCATCTTATAATTGGTATCTATTATTATTAATTATGCTTTTAATGAAATTTAACACAAATATACATATGTATATATACCACAGGATTTATGTAAGTACTAAAAGAACTAACTAGAGATATTATCTTTCATACAAAACTGTAATGAAAAAATATATAAAGTATTAAAACTATTAAGTAATAATATCCTGGTCTAACAAAATCACTTTATAGTTAACTTTCCAAAAGAATATAAAGAACCTAAATTAACAGAAATTTCGAAGTTTATTTGAAATCACCTATTCGGACCAATTCTGTTAGTACGAGTATACATACATACATACTTCTTGCTTCGAGTTTCCAAACGTTTAAAATTAAGTAAGTGAGCCTTAAACTGCTAGCACAATCTGTTAAAAGTTATAGTTAATTCTAATAAAATCAATCATCTGTTGTTTTAAAATTCTAAATAACTGAAATTACGATGAACAGCTAGGCAATATGGCTAACAGACGAACAGAACAAGACTCAGTAGAACAGAATTGATTTTTAAAACTATCATAACAATCCCAAGAACAATTATTAATAAATAATAATAATAATAATTCTTTTCCATAAACATTGTTAATAGATTTCAAAAGTCCTTCTAAACAGTGAATGAGAACATTTCATGAAAGCACTTATAATTTCCAACTTGGCCATTTTAACAAACATTAATTGAAAACTTACAAACTGCATTTCAACAGTACTCTTTATTTCCAAACACGGAAAATTTTGGTCGAAATACTTGTGGGGGCGTGTCAAACTGCGAAGACCTCAAATTCAAAGCATCCCACAAAACCCAGAGGAACGTCTAGTTGTTGCGCACATTTTCGTTGGGCTGAGTGAAGTCACTTAAGTAAGCACTAATTGCTCTCTTCCCTTTCGAGGACTCAGTTCGAACCTTCACGGGGTTCGACGGTTCAAAATTGAATAAACCAGCAAACTCCTCGGAACTGTCATTAACATAGTTTGGAGTATTTGGCCGCGTGTGGAGTAGCTTCAAAATAACCACATACAGTTCGGACCGAGCAAAACTATGGAGTTCCCGAAACTATTTTGCGCCTCCCAAAAAACAGGCCAAAATCGAGCATAATCCTCGAGAGCTGCACAACATGAACTTGTGTAACATTAGCCCTCAGGACATGCTCTACTTCCTTTGAGGTAAAGATTTTGCTCGGTTTGCCCAGGGGGGTGAAAAGGTGTGTGGGAGCGTTCTGCATTTTCCAGGATTTGTACCGAGCAGGCGGAGGGTGGGGGGTGTGTGGTCATGCCAACCAACATCTCAATCCTTTCAATTAAAGCTCGGAAAGCAACAGTTTAGGGCTGAGTCCTGCTAACGAGGTAACTAACAAGCTCCCGAGTGGGACGCGATCAAAACAACCGGGCGGGGACGGCTCAAAGGCCTAGCCTGGAATTCCTCCCATAACGAGGTTGTTTTCATGGAGACGATGGTGTCACACGCAGACGGACTCGACGGCCCGAGACTGCCGCCCGCCCCGGCAGCCCCAGGACCTCATCCGCTGGACGGCAAGGACCTGGCTGCTGCGAAGGGCGCTACAAAGACCAATTTCAGATGTAGCAGGGAAAATATTTTATTGCTCCCCGAAAAAAGGATAATTCTTTAAATATTTGATTGTATGCATGTTTGCAGGCTGCTCACCATCCGGGGATCTGTCGTAGTCGACTTATGCTCCATTCGCAGTGCCCAACGTTATTGCCATTTTTAGTCCTCCTGATGGCGGACTTGTGTTTTACTCCTCCTAAGCTTTCCAGAGGAATTTTCATTTTATTGGATAAATGTTATCCACGAAAGATGGCATGGATTCCCTTTGTTTTTGCTCCAATGAGAGTGCCTTTTTTCTGTTCCATTCTCGGATCTGGCTCAAAATATTGCTGAGTATTTGCTTTATTGGACAAGGACACGTTTTTCATGCAAATTTCTTTTTGTCTAGCTGCCCTCTTCCAGAGCAAATTATGTTTCACCAGCGATAAAATATGGCTTTGTCGGTTTTTGTGGCTCACACGTATAACACAATTCTTCTGCATACAACTCCTTAGCTTGCGGACGGGAATTTTACGTTCGCCTCCTCCTGGAGAACAATTGTACAAAATCATCTGCTGCACCTTTTGTGGGTGAAATCATGCTCTGTATTTATTACTAAATTTACGACTTTCCCATCTTGCAGGGTCTAATTCATAGATATACGGAAAAGAAAATGGATTTTTCGAAGCATAAAGTGAAGTCAGTTATCCCGATAAGGCATGGAATTTATTTTCAGATGAAGGATTTTATGCTTTCGAAAAATAATTATAGATAACACCACCTTTGATGGTCGAACTTTTGATTAGGAAAAGTAGTAAAATGTAACATTTTTAGTGAAATGTTCAAAATTCTGAGCATCGCTTTCTAGAGTGCTACCAAAATATAAAAATAAAATGTCTTTAGCGGTCCCTGAATATCCTCACAAATAAGAACCTTTTGCAAATTGTATTCCCAGTTTAATTGAATCGGATTGTGGGAATAATATTAATTTTACAAATAGCTAAATGTTCAAACTTTTATATGAGCTCTTATTTTAATACCTTAATTATAATACATTTTCAAAAATTCTGATTTTTTGAATTTTTGAAACTAATGTCGTTTTTATTTTTTTGGGTAAAGAAATGTTTACCACAAAAATCACAGAAGAACCCTGCGAATCCTTAGCTCTTATACGTTTACAATTAAATCCAAATCGTTATTCAAAAAATGTGGGTATTTCCTATACATAAAAACTAATGGACGCTTTGATACTTTAAAGTTTTTTTGAAAATTGCCAGGTCAAATTATTTCTATGTTAGAGGAATACATGCATACATAAATAGAAAATGTGAAAACTCGAACCAGAGTAAAATTGAAATTTCCTTACACAAAAGTCGTTTTAATCAAATTCGTTCGCTGAAGGTTTTATAAATAGTATTATTTTTGTTCAGCTGAAAAATAAGTTTCATTGTAAAAAGATAGGGCCTCAATTTTCTTTCCCGGAAAATCGTTTTCTTGAATAAAAGCTCATGCAACCTCATGTTTAGAGTTGGCAACCCCTGAAGCAGCTGTTCCTTGTTCCCATGGGTCAAAGCACCTCGAGTACCATGGGAACGCTCCTAGATACCAGGAGAGACCGCATAGTTCGAAGGACCAAATCTGGCTCCCTTTTCAAGTCGAATGAATTTAAATTAAAAAGATTCTCGTCCTTAAATTTCCACTTGGAACGCCAATAGACCGATTTCTATTTCAGAAGCGGCGGCGCGCAGTGCCGGGAAACCTTAAATCGAATCTGGGCCTCAGTTTGAGTCCATCTTAAGTTCTGTTGTTGCCGTCAACTCACCGTGCAGCAGGACGGCAGGTAGATTTGTGGTTGACACACTCTCCTTTAAGGACTTCGCCGTTCGGGAGTCCTCCAAGGAGGAGCGCGGTGGGGCGCCCGAGGGGTCGGGGACCGAGCAGGGCTGCTTACTGTCTGAATACATTTACATAGGAGAGCGGCATTGTTATTCCTCGGCGAGGCTCCTGGCAGCCCTACGTGTCCTAGATGTAGGGTAATAGGTTGACACAGTTGAACATTTATGTGAATGGGGCCCTCCGCTCCGCTCCGGCTCACTGGAGCTGCTGATAAAACTGTTGTAATTGAAGGTAATCTGCTCCAACTCCATTCGGAGCCAGCGGTTCGTTCGCATTCCCTTTGAATCGGCGGGAGTGGAAAAAAGGAAACTTTCTCTGGAAACTGTTCAACTCTGCTGACATGAGCGCGCAACATTTGAGCAGTTGAAAAGTTTCTTGGCGCAGAGCGGAGTCAGAAGGACGAAAAGCAAACGTGGAGCAGAGCAGTTAATATCCAATGCGAGCTCTCAAACTCGATGAAATTGTTAAACTCGTTAATGATCTAATGGAGATGTCCTCAGTCAGCTTTTACCGGGGAGCCGGTCCATTCGAATCCGACTGGGATGCTGCGGCGGGCTCAAACTTAGTGGACCCCATTCAATGGAAATTCGACAAGAAAAGGAATTACAAATATGTATGTCTTATTCTGGAATCCAAGATTTCAATTATTATTTTGTTAAATGAAAACCATCATCACAGCAAATGATAATTTCGAGGTTTATAAGTTACACACAATTATGTATTTGTTATTTGTTTTTGTTAATGTTTTACAATCATACAAAATCAAGTTTTTTACAAGCAATATTCTCTTTGTGCACCTACATACTGTATCTTCTACTAAGAATAAATTCAGAATCTTCTTAGTTTTTCTTTGAGTGCTTAAAGTGGTATAAACTTTCTGAATCAAACTTGCACAAGTTTAAACTTTGGAAAATAAGTGAATGTCTTGAAATAAAAAATGTCGAGTAGAATTATCAAATTGAATATCTAAAATATTTAGAAGTTTAATGTGTTGTAGGTAATAAAAATAAATAAATATATGGTAAAAATACGCGAAAATTGTGATTGCATAATAATTGTTACGTATTTCAAGCAGTCGTTTACATGTTTCCGAGACAACGTGAACAAAACATACGGCTATCTCGTTTAAGTTTAAATATCTAGAGTTATGCATATAGAAGCAATGTAGTTCCTGAAAATTAATATGAATGTCCTGTATTTTTACTGGGGAAATAATGAAGGAAATCAAAATTGCATCCAAAAATAAACGCTAAGTTTTTTTAAAACACTTTTCAATGATTAAATTGGAACTTTTGGAAGAAAATTGTACATACCTACATAAGCATTTTAGCGATAAACATATCATAAAATTGATCTAATAAATTCTGGTGGTATGTATGAATTAATTTGCTTTCCAAGAGTGTCAAAAAGATTGCTATACTTTCAAAGCATCATTTTGCAATATGAATTAGTTCTTTGCAAAATAACACAATTTTTTACTAGACTATTTAATTTTCTACAGCATAAAAAGTCGATTTCTTATCGTCGAATAGCTACTGAGAAGTTCTTAAAACTGGTCGAAATATTCACAGTTGTACTAAAAAGTTATTAACTAAAATGTTGTGAGCCTCTTATGACCCATTGTGCATTGGGTCTCAAATTTATAAGTCGAACCATATTAATTCCCGATTGAATAGGCAAAATATACGCCCGCATATAAAAAACAATATTTTTCGGTAGATGCCGAAGGAAAGAATGCTTGCCGGATCTCTCTAGCATTCGTGAATTCCTACGAGTGCTGGGAAATTCTTTTATTTAATGTAAAAATATGCCTTCATCTTTCCTGTTTTCGTTTCTATATTTTTGCGAAATTCCCAAGGCCAAAGTTACGAAGGCCGAAAGTTATTAGTCGCTCCTGAATCTCTAAAGGAAAATGCGGATATCGACGGGAGAAGGCATTTTATCAAATAAAAATGGAAATTCTATCCAAGGACCACGAAAAATGGGATATCTCCCATAAAACTTCACACAAGGCACTCATCGGCTCAGTCCCGGTGCTGAGTGGGCGTGGTGCGATGGAACGGAATTAAAACCGGGAAAGAAAACTTAGCTGATATAAAACGCCAAAGGAGTCCCATCTCCCTGGGGATCTAAGAATGTTTTATGACTTCGCGGTCTGAAGCCGGTGCACTCGTAAAATTCGAAATTTAAAAGCAGGGGTGGCTTTATTAATTAGGACTGAAACTTACAAATTTTATCGTGAAGTGTGCTCCTTGCGAGGATTTTTTGTCGTGGTCGTATCTTACTATCATAAAAGACGCCGAGGTAAAATTCACTGGAAACTTTAAGGGAATAATTTCGGGTGGTATATTGTTGCGGATGAAATTTGAATTTTAATGGATAGAACGCCTGCGCCTCAATAAAAAGTTTGCCGCTGCCGCCTCTGCTGCGGCACTGAAAGGCTTTTTAGGACGTTTTAATTGCGTACCGTATGTTGTGCATATCTGGGGCCGGCAGCCGTCCGCAGTTATTGGTTTTGTTACTTACTGGTCCCTTTGCGGAAACGCCCTGATCCCGATTGCTGCAGACATTTCAATAGACTTTCTAGGTATCTGTCATCGTCATATAGCATATCGGTGTTTATGGTGAAATCCCAAAAAATCCAATTTCTCCTTAAGCCAGCAGCTCACGGGAGATGTGTCCCACAGGCCGCACATACCTGAAGCGGGGAAAAAAGGGTTTGGGGAAGCCTCATTGCTTGCGTAGACATCAGGTCTCTTAGTTATCATAACTGAATATAACAGGACTGTCACGATTTCCAGGCTGATGATATCAAAAAGTATGCGAACGACCGGAAGGTCGAGGATAATTTGAATAACATAATCGACTTTAACTTTGCGGGCTCCTACCCGGCTGAGTCCGGGAGTCCTCAGATAAAGTTTTAATGTGGAAAATGGAAAATTTCTTTTGTAAGAAAGATTTGTCTGGTACAGCAGAATGAACGTTTTTATCCCCCTAAGAGTTCATTTGTGAAATATGAACAACTTAAGGCGTAATGGGCTCTCCTTTTGGCTGAGGGCAGTCCGCGCTTAGTTTTGGTATGGCAAGGAAAACTGAAAATGTCCAAGAATTTAGTCGCGCTCATTATAGATAAAGAATATCTTTCTTCATTCAGTCTCAGGTAGAGGTAGAGGACCAAAATTAAAGAAGTTTAATAATTTATGAATTGCTCCTAAATGCTTCGGAGCGATCCCTTTGGTAGGTGCAAACTTCAATATTTGTAACTAAGTGCATTTTGCACTTTGATAAGCCGATATGGAAACTAGGCCAAATTCAAGATTGGTTCCATAAGTTTGAAAAGTTAAAAGTTTTCTGGAACTCCACCCTCTTGTTACTAGCTATCATAGGAGTTCGCAGCAGCTGCCCTCTGGTGTAAGCCGTGCCCTAAGTCCATGATTTCTAATTAAATAACCAATGACGTCGCAATTCTGTTTCTATGCAAGAATAAGGAGGTAATTGTACCTAACTGGAGTACTAGAGAACGCAAAAATGTATCCACAAAAAGAAAGATTATACATATGTTAACACTTTAACTTTAAGCTATAATGTAGGGCCGTCTTAGGCCATGAAAGAGCCCTTAGACACATAGAGTTTGGGTCCGTTTCGGAAAAACCGATGGCAGATGCGATACTTAAAAATTATTATTTAATTATTTATTCTCGAAAACATTCACTTTTGATTTTAAAACATTATATATAGACAAATGGAACGCAACTGTGTTTTTATTTCCTTTAAAAAGCGTCATACTTTCTTGCAGTATTTTCGAAGAAAATAGGTACTCTTCAACACTATTTATTAAGCTTTCTGCACTTTCCTACAAGTCATACGCTCGAACCAAACTTTCGTGATGAAAACTAACAGACTCTAAGTTTTTTCTTCCACCTGTTTTAATGTAAATTTTGCAAACAACCCACAAACGCCGCTGCGTATCCTCTTTTAACGCCCCCGCACCCTAGAAACGTAGAGAGCGCGAAAACTTAATTTCCAACTCTCTCGGAAGGAAACGTTGAAGAAAAGTGCTTTATTAAGTTGCTAGAATAGTTTTCACCTTAATTAGCATAAAGAGAAAAACCCAAAACATTGAAATTAAGGTATTCTTGAGGGCACTGCGCGGGGGAAGAAAGCGTACAGTCGAAGCACACAAAATGAGCAGCTCATCCTTCAGGATTTATTTTTTTACCTACTTAGCTGGCAGCTGCCCGACCATTGCTTAATATAATGGACGCGCTGAGTGAACGGAAAGTTGAAAAGTTTAACTGGAATTTCTCCGAATGTCTCAGGACTTAAAAAAGAAAATGCTAATTGAAAAGTTTGAAGAAGAACTTCTTGAAAGAATTCAATATCTTACTTCTCCCTTAGAGTGCTCCGCGCCGCAACGCGCCGTGCCGCACGGCTCAGCCCTTCACCAGGGCTGCTAAAACTTTCCGCCTACTAACCAAGTTAATTCCGCGAGCAGACAGGTAAGAAAGTTACACGCGGGCGCTTAATTTTATTTGTTAAATGCAAAAAAGGGGGAAAAATAAATGGCCGGAGAGCGCCATCGAGTGAAATGCTCGGGTCCCATTTCAGTCAGCAGTATAATAACTTCCAGCACTTTCGCCGGGAGCCGAGACGGGCGCCGGGATTGGCGCCGGGATGGCTCCGGGACGCGGGGCGCCGCCCGCTCGAATTCTCGAATTGCAGCCACTTACCTTGTGAGTGCCCACGGCATGGGCGCCGTCGTACACGTAGAGGTGATCGTTGCAGTCCAATTGCAGCATATCGAAGCGGAGCATAAAGCGTTGCAGTATCGAGTGCGTCTGGAATGTGATTATGCAGTCCAAATTCCTCTCGTTTTGAGACCATAAGACTGCCCCATCGATTTTGCGATAGAGCTGCTGCAGGAAGTGGTTTTTGCACAACGACTGCATGTAGTCTGGAAGTAGAAAAAGAGAGGGAACCAATAAGACAATGGCACAAATTTTTATTCCAAGTGAAACATAAATGCCACTGTTTTCACTTTTCTAATAGTTTAGTATTTGATTAGTTTAACCCCTACATGATAAACCAATCCAACAAACTGCTTATAAATTATTTAATTTCAGACCAATCATCACTTATTCATGAGTTTTATTTTTCAATATTTCATAATTATATCTTTTCATCTTTAATATTTCTTGAAAACAACTTATCACTTTTGAATTTCTTAAGAAAATTCCAGCGAATATCCGTCAAACAAAGATTTTCACACAAATTGCACTTCAGTTTTAATATGAGATTAATTAATTTAGGATGAATGTTTCGCAATTGAGTACCATCAATTTTCTAAATTTTTTTTTGTAATGTGTCATTTCTATAACATTACGCTAAAAAGTTATTACAAAAAAAAAAAAAAAAAGCTAGTTTCTTCATTCATTAAGGAATCATATTGGAAAGAGTCCAAACATTATGAAATACAAATCAAATGATTTATTAATGTGTCAAAAAAAAAAAAAATGGACTTGCAAAAAACAGAATTATAATGAATTGCACAGAATTGGAAGTTATGGGTCAATTTTAATTTTAAGTGAGCAAAACACAGTTTAAGAAGAGTTTTGCAAAACATATATATATACATATATGTACTTACAAAATTAAAAAATTTTGTTTAACCAAATAAAGAAAAATATTTTCTGAAGTTTGGATAAGCCACCTTTTCGGAGCTAAGAATTCGGCGTTTTTTCCTGGCACAAAATATCGTACAAATATGTACATCTACACAACTTCTTAAAATTACATACATACGTATGTATATAGTGAGATAAAAATTGTGTTACAATACAAAAACTTCCCCCAAGAAACTTGAACAAAAACTTTCAATTGTATTTTCTTTTCTGATTGATTTCCAATCATCGCGACGCAGCAAATTCCCTGAGACATCACAGGAGCAGTTGAAGAGCCGTGCTCCCCCATGCGTCCACTTTTGTCGACAGCGAAGTAAAAATAAAATGGCACTTTGAGTCGTCCTCGTGGGCTCCTGGCCGGATAAGTTTTCTAATTTCAATTCCGGTGCCTAAGCCAAACCCAATTGGACATGCAGGAGCCTTGCGGATTGTCTCAGTTTTGTTGACGTGGCACGTTCACACCACGCCGCACTCACCATCACCTCCGGCAGGAGCACTCCTCGAGTTGTGGGGGTCCTGGAGGAAGAGTGTCACACATGCAGACGCTGTTGAAAACCAACCGGGGCACGGAACTTGAGTTGGGGAGGTTATTCCAGCAGGAGTCGGATTGTGTTTGCTTCATCTGCATTCCACACTACTTGAACATGTGTCTGAATGGGCTTAAGTTTTGTATTTACATTTGTTGCCAATTTTACGTAAAATGCCAAATGACTTTACTACATGTAAACCGCAGTAGGAAGAGGTTACCGGGCCCAAGTAGAGAGCGGTTTAGGCTCAATCGAATGAGACAATTCAAATGTTATCAATGATATATTCAACATGGGGCTTACAAGTGAAAAAAACCATATTTTGAAAATTTAGAATAATAACAGCATATTGATTTGGATTTTAAACGAATCTTACAATATTTGAAACTGCTTTAAAAATTCGATAAAGTTCGGCCAGCCACAGAAGGATTGAATTTATATTTATTTTATTCCGAGAATCTCCTCCCTTTTATTTTTTCGTATGTAGTTTCATTCGTATAATCAAATGCATAGCATTTATGAATTATAATTATTTATAATGTATGCCTCTATTTAATAAACTCCTGTTACAATTTTCTTTTCTCGATTTGTTGTACTAAACAAATGTTTTAACGACTAAAGTTTTAAACGAATAGGTAAACAATTTCAAAACCCAAAAATGCAGCTTTCTTTACGGGCTGATCGAATTTAAGGAAAAACTATTTTCGAAATCCTTAGAATAAATTAAAACCTGTTAAAGCGTTTATAAGGAATAGATCGAAAAGGCCTATCAATATTTGGGCTCATCTACCTCGGTGGATAAAGTATGTATTTCTTACTAGAGAAACCTTATCCACTCCGGATCTGGGTAGTCTTTTACGTTACAAGTCTTAAATTATCCTTGCCCAGATCTGGTCCTAATTAGACCAATTTTTTTAATCGGCTACGTGAACTTTGAAGAGATAGAAATTAAGTTCCCAGGGTAAAAGAACGAGTTTCAGCCTTTCAGTTTGTCTTCAAATTGAACTCGAAACACGACACCCCTCAAAATTGAAATGTTTGCCATCTTTTGTTTTTCTTGCCTCAACAAAACGTAAGGCTGAGCAGAATTTTAATTGCTTTTACGCGTGAAAAACTTCTGCAGAGATACTCCCCATCGAATTTTGTACGTGGCCACGGTCGCCTCCTCCTCCCGCACGACAAAAGTCACAAGTCAACAATTGAAGTAAACAATGAAAACAGCAAAGTGTTTTCGGTTAGTTCACATGTCTCGCCGCGTCCTAGCGTCCCAGCGTCCCAACGTCCCAGTCCCTCACCGAGAACGAGTGTGGACCTGGAACGATCTCAAAGGACCTCTTTTCCAATAAAATCTAGTCAATCTATTTTATTTCCACATCCCGGCAGTCAGCACGGCAGCAGGAATGCGAGCACTCCAATAAAACGTTTCCTCCGTATTTTTATTACATTTTCCCAGTTATTGGCACTTCATATATTTATCCAAGGGCTGGGGCCCTGCTAATGGTGGAGCGGCCTGGGCGGCACATAGGACGAGGACGAGGACGAATCCGCAGGCTCAAAGGAGCCCGACGTCGTTTCGAAAATGCGTAAAGGTGAGAAAAAAGGGACCGAGCACCCTGTGAAGTTGTTGGTCTTTATCTTTCTGCTGCCAATTTATCTCCCTGTGTTATCTTAATTAGTTTTCCTCATTTTCTTGGTACAATTTGTTGAATAATTTATACATATGCCGGCGAAGGGCTGCGCGCCGCCCAATTTTCCTTAGGGCTCCCCTTCCGCTTTCGGATTTTCTCTTCCCGAAAGTAAGGAATTGGTATCCAGCTGGTTGTGATGAGCTTTGGGGAAGAATTATAAGACCTCGTTAAGTGGCCCATTATTATGATGGTCAGGCAATGGTTTGATGCCGCAATATGGCTTTCTCTCCACGCAGCTAATATGCGACCATTCGGCGGGCACGAGCAGAATCAATAAAATCAAATAATCATGAATTCACTATCAGCGAACGAACGGACCCCAAGGCTTTTTTTCACGGCCAAACGGCCAAATTATTGCCAGCGGATTAGGGCCAGTCGGCGGTTTTTGCATTTTCAGCCCATTTAACTTGTAAATGGGTACAGGCACTTTTTGGGGCGCTTAATCACGGAATGTTTGGGGAATATTAGAATTAAAACTTCTTAGCTGTGGGGAATGCTTCATTTGTTTTACAGATTACGCAGCCTGAGAAATTTCCATTTTTCGTTATGCCTTCGGCTTTTGCCATTCATTCTGGAGGATTATACCGGATTGAAACGATTCAGAAATCAATTTTTAGCCGACTTAAAAAAAGGTTGCCAATTCGCCCTGCTGGATACGTACGTATGATTCCAATTACCTTAGCAACAACGTTTAGGATAAAACCTTTTGTATGTATCTTGGGATTATATATGAATTGTAAAGTAATTTAGATATGGAACATATGTGCATCTATGTATACATGTAACATATATAGCAAACCCAAAAATCGTTCACTTGATACGAATTTTAAAATAGGTAATTCAGTATTGATACAAATTTATAGGACCCATTGAATCTTAATGGTATTTGAATTCTCTACGGGGCACATATTAAATAAATATTGATTTTGAATGTATATTTAAAGCTACGACAAGGAATATCGTTTTACAAAAGAGAGCGCTCAAATTCAGCCCTTGAATAAAAATATTAAATATAAACTAAAATTAATTATGAAGGACTGTGAATTAAATTTCATTGCATGATTGAACAACACTTACATTGAAATTTAAATACGAACTTCTCAATTAATGATATTGCGAATTATCAAATTTAAACTTACTACTTCTAAAGTACCTATATTTTAAATATCGATGTAACACTGCCAGGGTAATTGTTTTGGCTGCAGTGTCAATTTTGACATCAAATTATAAATACTATGACCTTAAGCTGCATTCATGTATTCTTCACAAGAACACCAATAAAAATTCGAAAGACAGTTTTGGATTAATATCCGATGATAAGATTTTAGGCAAGAGATTCTAAAATTTCCGTAGAACTACCAAAGATAATATAATAGTAAATTCAATGTTTTAAAAATAGGGGAAAACCTATACAACCGTGGTTTTTCAAATATGTACATACAAACTACAATGTGCAATTAAGTATAATGGATAGCATTGAAGACTTTTCACAATAGATCGCGGCCACTATTGAAGGTCGGATAAAATGCAAATATATTCTCTAAGACACTTTTCTTCCACTTGAGAAGTAAAGAAACGCCGAAATTGCGAAAGCTTACACCTCTGGAGTGGAAGTGAAAACCAAATTAAAGAGGGAAACACGAAAAACACACCTCGCGAAGCGTTTGTCTAGAGGAGCTCCTTTCAGCCGCATTACTTATGCACTCACTTCTTGAGCAATTGCTTTCAGGTTTCATCAAGATCGCAAGTTGTTCCCTTCAGTTCTCCACAGCTTCCGCGGCCATTGTGCAGATGCGGCCGGTCCCGCCAAAGAATTTCCCTTTTATACAAAAATATTTAAAAATTGAAGTATTTCGCTTTTGCCGACGATTCTAGCAAAGTGAGGGAATGCACCCCGCGCGCCAACAAAAACAGCTAAAAAAATGCAAGGACGAGCCGCGGGGAAAAGCAGCGCACTAAAATTGCACAGCCATTCCTTAAAATGTGCTTACTTCCGTGCTGTAGAAATTGCTCCACCCCCGCGGCCCACCCCCACCTGGACGGGGGTGGCACTTTGGGCGGGCATATTTTTTTCGCCGTTTGCATTGCACCCCTTTTGCTGCAAAGGGAAGACTTCCTGCAAAAAGAAATTTTAAATCATATTAAGGTGGAGTATGTCTGAAGAAGAGCTGTACGTGTCTTTTCGACAGAAAACATTGTTACCAATGTACAGATAAATTTCTATAAACAGAAGTACCGGGATGAATCATCCTCCCACTCCCGAATCCCGAGGGATGGGTCAGATGCAGCCTGAATATGAGAAAGCCGCAAATGCCTCCCGCCGCGGCCTCTCCGCGCTGCTCTTTTGTTCTGCCTGCCTGCGTTGCGTTGTGGGCGCAAAAATGCTCTGCATCGAACATGCTTTGATTGAGTTTTCGAATTTTGCCATGTTGGGAAAATATTTTCGCGGTGCAATAGAGTTTACGGCGAAATAAGGGCGGAAAATTGCACAAACAAATGCAGGCAGCGTCTTCTAGGAGGTTGGCAATGCTTTTGCGAAAATTGAGGATTTCTCAGGGTGAGGTTTTAAATCAGTCGGCACGCCCAATATTTGCTGTTTCGAGAAAACCAGGTCATGTGGAAGAACGATTGTTGAGTACAGAGACAATCTTAGATCTTTGACTAAGCGTAACGTCTGGAAGACGGTCTCATAATTGTGCACCTTTTCTAACTTTAAAAGTTGAGTTCCTACACAAAAAAAATCTTTAGTAAAAAGTTTACTGAGTTTATTTCATATAAACAAAATTTGTAAAATCTGTGGGTGATTAGTACCTAATATCTAGGTATGTATGTAACTCCGTAGTATTTTCTTTTAGTTCATATTCATGGATAAATTTGTTAAGAATGTACACAAATTTTCGTATTTTTATGTCTGATAAAAATTACGATCTACAAAATGCACTCATAAAATATTGGACGAAATTTTTTGTTGTTATTGTTTTCATTCTTCGTCGGCACCAAACTAGAACAAACGGTAAAAAGTGGTAAAATGAAATTGTTTAATTCATTTTGTATTTGGATTTATGGTTGAATAAAGTCATTACTAGTCTAAGTTTTTAGTTCATCTATGTACCTTAAATAAAATACGCAATGAGAGGAATTATCTCAACAAATATTATTTTATTTAAGCAAAAGTTCTAAATCCCCTTGTGCAACAAAAAAGGATTTAGGTAAATTCGTCTCAAGTGAACCATCCCTTAAGCTTTAAGTACCACCGGCGCCAGCAAAGGGATTAGCAGCATAAGGTAGAACGATAATAACTTTATCCTAATGAGATACTCATCACCGGAATCCTTTATCTGCCGAGCGGCGCTCTAATTCACACTTAGGGAACGTAACTCCATTATGAATATCCAATTCCCAAGCACTTCCCGGGCGAATGTATGCAAATTAGCTTCGCACTTACCTTGCCACATAAAATTAGACTGCGCCGCGTAATGCGGAACCGAACTGCACAAAAGAGCGGCGCTGCGCTGCATGCGGTGCGCGGCTTCCTGCATCTTACAACCCTTATCAAAAAATAAACCCCGACTGCGGGGGAGCACGCAAGAAGCAGCAAACAGTTGCGATCTGGACACGGGAACAGGGAATCGGGAACAAGGACTCGGAGAAACTAAGCATAATTTGGAATTGATGTCCGCGATCAGGAGGCTTCCTTCGGAGCGGGCCCTTTGGTGAGCGGACTTCCACCAGTCCTCAGGTAGGGTTTTTACGTTCCAATGGAGCAATGACAAATTTCACCTGAATCGTGGTGGGCGGGGGCGGACCGCCCGAGTGGGCGTGTGTATGATGACAGATTGCCCGGCCACCCGATTCACCGTTACCCAGGCTAGTTCTAAGGAAAGCCTCCGAAGCCTGTAATTTCTCATAATTTGCATAAGACTCGGGGCCGGCGACTGATTTGCTGCCAACTGGCAGCCGCCGGAGGTGAGAGCCCCACGGCTGCCGAAGCCCCACCGAATGGTATCAATGACATATTAGAATTAATTTCAATGATTTATGACTATCATTTCACTCGAATTGGTGTGTTTCGTATAGCCGATAATTACGGCGCGCTCGTGGGCCGCTTTCGGAACACGTCCTGCTGATTGCATTACGAGCGAGGCAAGTGGGGGGCTATCCGAAAGTCACGTCTTCTGCTCAATCACAGGGATGGCGATACTTTCTCTCGAAAAGTATAGTGTACATTTCCGACAGCAGCGATTACAGGCAGAAATGAATTGAGGGCAAAATAATACCCTTTGAAATGCCCATTGTACGCAACATGTAATAAACCGAAATGTTATTAATGCGTTTTTAATTTTGGAAACATCGGCTTGAACCCCCACGCTAATAGTCGATCAACTCTAATTGAATTGAAGAAATCCCATATACGAGTACTCCACCAGAAGAAGTCTTGAAGATAACGTTCTGCAGCTGAGTTCAAAAATTTCTCACTAAAGCCCAATCTTAACGTTCTGTGCGTGCTATAGTAAGACAGTCACAAAAGATGTAAACCGAATTTTCGTCATACTGAGATAATTTTAAATAATCGTTCTATAAGCCGTTGTTCAAAATCCTAAGATCATCTAATACAACTGTTCTAACATATTTTCTTTGAGATTGCATTAGGCGAGTTTCTACTATGCAGGGCTGAAAAATAGTCAAGTTTTAGAAATTTGTTTGAAAAAGAAAAAGCTTATAATGTTATTCAATCCATGATTTTAATTTTTTCCATGAACCGATAATTTCGAATAAATATATGGCGAATAAAGAACATGGCAGCGGAAATGGGGTATTAAGATAAATGGCATTTTATATTCTTAGATTAGAACTTACGCTGTTATGTCAGTTAAGTTACAAATATCTATTATGAACCTCAATTTTTAAATTCAGAATGATCAAACTACCGGATTCATAGTAGTACTAACACTATACAAAAGAAAACTTTAACGAGGATGTGGATATTTTTTTGTTATTTTGACACTTGAGAAATAAAAATGTATCAAATTAACTGAAATTAATAAAAATCTTTGTTTGTATAGAATATTTAACTTCTAAGCAATTTCAAATTCTTTGAAATATATGAAAAGATTACTTCAGGGAATTAAGTTCAATCCAAGGTAAGAAATGTGAAGTGAGCATTCAATATACAGCAGCGAAAATAATTCCGTATCGAACAATCCCTCCGATACATGTGTATATGCGGACTCAACTCAGCAAGGAGCAAGGAGCAAGCGGGCTTTTAGTCCTAACGAGGGGGACTTAGTCAAAATCCGACACGACGTATTTAAGTAGCTCAAAAAGGAATTGCCTCTCACAACAACAATTGCACCAGGACCGATGGGAAAAGCATCGCAAACATCGCTTTGTCTGAATGCCGGACAAGTGGGAATTCGAATCAAAGACATGTCCGAGGAACAAGAAAAGAAAATAAAAGTTACAGAAGTACAAGGTATCTGCACCGGAGGTACATTGAACCACTCCGCCCCCGACAGCCAGATGAATTCAAGTCGAGTGGAACTTATTAAAGGGATCGATTTTTCCATTCCGCCCCTTAAGCTGCTGGCAGTCGGACTCGCTCCTGAAGGATTTGCCGGGAACACACCGTCATGCAAGTAAAGGGGTTTTATGTAATATCTCGATATCGCCGGATTCAATTTACCCTTTTTGCCCCGGCCCAGATGAATTGAAATGGATCGAAAGGAGAGCACTTTCGGGTACAGGGCCCACAGCCAGGGCCGCACTGGTCGCCGCCATCATTAGGTATCAAAATCTGCAAACAAAGACGATTCCCGTCTTTAGGCAGGGCAAACAAAGGCCGAATTAAATCTTCCCTGCTCCACGCTCCGACTCCCCGAACAATTGATTAGTTTTTGAGCGTCCAGAATTCATTCGACTCGCCCGGGGAGCCCAATCACCCACTTATATGACTCAAAAACTACTGCTCCCGCTAAGGATCCCCGCCCGGCGGCCCAGCTCCTTCCGATTCCTTTGCTGCTTTTGCCGCATCGCCCGGAGATTCCCGCCGAGCGGGGGCTGCCCGGCTGGAGCACGGCCGAATCGGTCCGAGTTTGCGGTTGTGATAAATGACAAAATGCTCAAAGTTGAAAGCTTCTGCTCTGATCTTAATCGAAAACCGGTCAGAGAATGGAAGGATTGGTCCAAATGGATGGCCCCGGAATAGAAATTTATTTTCGGGAGTGGGGCCTTTGCTATTTGCGCCGTGTAGCCGTCCACGGCCGGGAGATGGAGGAGACAAGGACAAAGTTTTTCGAAGATTTCCGCTCCTGGGTATAGGGCCTCCCTGTAATGCGAAAGATGGAAACGTCGTCGGAAAGTGTCCGTGTGTTCCTCCCTGTTCCCTGTTCCCTGTTCCCTGTTTTATAAGAAAAAGGCGTTTTGCAAAAGGAGGCGTTGCACGGGATGAAGAGGTCACCATAAATGCCACAATAAGAGCAGAGCATGACTTTTTTCAAGAATTATTGGGTTTCCATGTACGTCATTAGTTTCTATCAAGATTTTTTTATTGTCCCCAATTCGAAGGAAAATGCCGCAATGTGGCGAGCTCCGCACAGCCAACTTTAAAGTGGGACGGGGAAGGAAATTGGGGGAAGAAAGGATTTTTAGGGACACGAACATGCTTTTGAACAAAAAATTTCTCCGAAGTGAGAAGCTAATGGTCGAAAATTGTTGGCTCCGGGAGGAAAAAACGTGGAAAATTCAAGTACTATGAGTGTACCTTAATTTGAAAACAACTACAATTACTCTTTGAAGTGCGAAGACAAGTCTTTTCCTTAATATCCATCATCAATAGACTAATTTTTTAGAATATTTACAGGGTGTTCAGAAAATCATATGAAACCAAGAATTTCCTACAAACTTAAGCTTAGTCTGACATGAGTCAAACTTTGTATGGCTTGAGTCAGGTTTCATCCATAACTTTAATAACATTTTGTAAATATATTTATATAATTAACTTGAAAAGTCTAGTAATAGTAATAAGAAGTAATAAGATATAAAGTCCAATTCATCATCACGTTCGCACCATATTCTACCTAATATTTAACAATTATTCCGTGATCGGTGAGAATGCGAAATTTCAATCATTCATTAGTGTTTAAGTATAAAATGAATGATTCGGTAAAACTAAACCTTCTAACTCCGATCGAGAAACAATTCCATCATTCCTTCCTTCCTGTTCGCAGTCCTCTACAGAAGTAATAACTTATCGATTCTGGCGGTTAATTAAAAGCGATTCATTCATTCACTTCAACAAAATACCGGACGACCGGAAGGAATCATTTAAACAAATTCGACGAGTCTTCGATTTAAATTTCCACCGACCAATTAAATTCCTTCAATTTAATAAACGAAATCGTTAATTTAATTCACTGCAGTCATAACTCATTCTGAAGGGTGTGCAATCACACACCAAGAGCTTAAACCGGGAACTATTGTGCTGCTTACATTCCCATGGGAGCTGGCTCCGCCATCGGCGCCCCACCGAACCAACACTCCAGCTTTGGGCCAGGGCTAGGGCCGGGACCGAGCTCGATCCAGGCTGGGACAGGGGAATCCCCATAGTCTGCTGAATAATAGTCGCATGGCTCGAGGAGGGCCTTCGTTGTTTGGTTAAACCTGAAATTCAATTCGAAAGCTTCCATCCAGGGAAACAACAAACAGGACGGGTGCGGGCGGGCGCTGCAATCAGGCACCGGCTCCGGGCACAGCACCCAGGATGCACTCTGCCTTGGCTTTTCGTAGGGTGCTAAAAGGTGACGTGTGTTTGTGCTTAGAGTCACCACCCACAATCGACGTACAATCGAATAGTTGTCGTGCCCAGATCCCAAAACTATGTCAATTCGACACACCGACACGATCCGGCAATATATTGACACTCGCAAAAAATAATCAGGGGAACATCGTTTCGATTTGGAAATTCAAAAACAAATATAAATGGTGAAAACGTGTAAAAACCAAGAAACGAAGCAAACCGAGATGACAATTAAAATTTTGTGTACAAATTTGCTCAAGTTTTGGGTATAGTTATTTATGATGGAAGGAAATAAATGTTTGCAATAACACGATTTAAAAGTTTTAGTAAGAATTTAGGTAATACGCAAATACAAACAGCGAAATTAAAATTTTAAAACCGATTTGAGTGTGATTACCGCAAAACAGGCATACAAAAATAGTAAGGTGCTTAAGAGAGTTAAATATCCATTTTTATATTAAAAGAAACGAATGCAATACTGCGTATAGATTTTTAACTCCTTCAAAACGAACAACATATGTATACAGTGGCTAGGTATACTTTAAACTTCCTTATAAATATTTGCTGCCAGAAACACCCTTAAAATACTACGAGTATTATATTTATCTTTAATTTTTGTTTACTTCTCTGACTCCCTTAGTTCCCAGTTTTACACATTTTCAGAGAAGATCTATAAAAGTGAGGATTTAGAAAACAAGCCATTTATAATAAATTGAAATAACTAATTTAGTCTAAGTAAGATAAGAATTTTTGTTTCCAAATAGGGTTTTGCACAGGGTCCCAGTTTTTCCCAGTCTCCCTTATGCGAAGGGTTCTGCAAGCCCATTGGAGGGGCAGGTGAGGACAAATTCTAGTAGCACCTGACACCATTCATGATGATGGCGGCGGGCAATGTAATTCCACCGTGTGCACTCCACGGCATTGGCTCCCGCCCAACCCCGCCATCAGCCCCGCCGTCATGCAATTAATTTTACAGCGTAAATTCTTCCAGGGGATTAAAGTTGCATCCAGAGCACTGAGGAACTCTTAAAATTTCCTTCCCACCTAGGAATTCCGCCTCGGAGTGATTTAAGATTTTCTGACGTAATCACGTCCTAAGAACTCTGCGGAATGAAGTGGGGCTTCTCTCCTGGCACTAAATCAAATAATCTCTGTTTGGATTATATCCCACCTGGTGGATGTTCTAATTTCGGAATGACGGGTGCCTATGGTGCCAGTGGTGGCAAAGGCTCTCCCCCGCAGCTAAAAAACTAATAAAGTTTTTGTGAGCAAATGAAAATCGTGAAATGGGAACTTTCGGGATTATGTGTATCCTTGGCGAGTGTGGCTGGCATTGCATTGTTATTCCAGCGGGAGTTCCTCGGTCGGGATGGTTTGCTTTGAAGTTTTTTATGTGGTGCTCCCTTTGGAGCCTGCCAAAAGTTAGGGGGACTTTCAAATTGTCCAGGGAGAGTCTTGGCAAAGTTTTAATCCATGATCGTAACCGACTTGCTGTTTAAACAGTACATTGACTCAGATTTTCTAATGTAAATAAACATCGTGGTCATGGTCTAAAAGAAGTTACATAATGTTTTTAGGGCTGTTTTTAACGAGACTCCATCGGAAATTATTTTCTACTGGCTTTTAATATAAAAATTTTAAATGGATTTTTAAGAGAATCTTTATGATCGTATGAGTAGGTATTGGGACTTAGCGAATATTAAATTTTAGGAACTGCCACTCGTAAGATAGTGCTAGAATATATGGTAATACATCAAACTATATGTACTGTAATACCTAGGTATGGAATTCGCAGAATATAGTTCACAATTTCTTTCAATGCAAAATTAATGGAAAAGTATTTCTCTTTGCCTTTTTAAGAAAAAAACAACTATTTCATAAAACGTATACCTATGTACTTCTTCTTATGGAGCTTAATATGAGAAAGTAGCATATGCTCCTTCCAGGCAATGAATTAAGAAGCGTCCAATTTTATACACATCAAAATAAACACCAAAGAAAACATCAAAGTCCATTCCACATACGAGTACTTTCGGAAAAGCTTCCAAGTGAGCATCTTCGTTTCGAATGAGTATTTCAAAAGAATTTATTTGTACAATTCTGAGAAGATATATAAAATTTTAATGATCTCCCTTGTAATAGCGACTATGGCACACACCCTCAAAGAAACGCAAAACCCATTTTAAATGTCTTCCAAGAAATCGCAAATGTAAGAAATAAGTTCTTTTGCCCAGAAGGCAAAAAAGCAAAGGATGAAAGATACCATTTAATTGGAATTCACGGAAATGGAAGTTTGGAGATTTGATAAGGGGGACCCAATTAAATCGTACACAGTAAACAAAAGATTTTCCCAAAAAAAAGTTTATCTTTAAATGATTTTTTCTCCAATTATATATGATTATGACCTGATGAAAAGAAAGCAGAAACCTTTTAAACGCTGTTTCTTCGGAGTTTTAAAAACATAAATTGAAATGTTTTAACAAATTAAACATGCCGAGAAGTTGTTTATACATATGTATATGATTGTGATTAGCTTAATGTTTAAAAATGTAAAGATATTTATTGTTTGTGCATGTCAAGAATCATTCTAATTAAGTAATAACAAATAGAAGTTCAAGCATTCAAATTTTTCATCAATATTTTTCAAGCCTACCATAAAAATGAAAAAAATCTTCATTTGAAATTATGTGACATATCTGTTGAGTCCCCCTTTCAAATCTACATTGAATTTTTTACTGGAAAAATTTCCAGAAAGATGAAGCCATTCATACATCTATTCACCGGCAGTTTAAGTCTTCATGAACCTCCATCAAAACCACATTTCTGTTGAGTCACGCAAAGAAGGTTCACAAATTTTCGGGACGTGCCCACGAGCTGAGCAGGCAAATTGCACAAAAGCATAAAAGTGGCAATGGCCACAAGAAGGACTCCTCCGAAGGCGGTAAATACTAAGCAGCAATCATAGTTTCAATATTTCGTCCTGAGAGTCCGGGAATCCAATATAGTGTGGAAATTTGATCGTTTAAATTTACCGTGTACGGGCTCGGTAAGCACATGCAATCGATGTCAATTTCAGACACATAATCCCTCAGTCATCCCCATTTGATTGGGGAATAATCCCCGCCAGGAGCACCGTCTGCGCCCGGCCCCGGCCCGTCTGGCGCACGGGCTCCCCAACCCGGCCGGGGGCTGTGAATGATGGAGTCCCGCCTTTTCCCTTTCGCCCGGGAAGACCCAGCCAGCCCAGCGAGTGCGAGCAGCCGGCGATAGCACTTCGAATTATTGACACAAAAAATGCGAAAATACGGCAGAAATTTGTTCAAAAGAAAAATTGCAAAAAGCCAGTGCCAGAAGCTGACATCGTAATGCATTTTAAATTGACACTTAACGCACTCCAGAATTTTCTCAAGATTGTTTTTCCCTAACGTGCCGCGCTGGCAAAGTGCTCGGCTTGGTGAGTAATGACGCGGGCCCGACCCGGCACGACCCGGCGCCTCTTTTCGTATTCAGTGCAGCCGCAGTCACCTGAGTCAATGATGCACGCGAATCTGAAAGGTAATTGAATGCATTGCAATTCAGTCGCATTAAAATTTAAATTGGCACACGGAGGCGCGGTGTTGCACTTCATAAAAGTTGCGATAAATTGCCGCAGGATGCGCCGTGTGTCGGCGGGCATGTTGTTTTGATCGAAAACGACAATATTGAAAAGTGCTAGGGAAATTGGCCCGCGCTGGAGCTGTTTTGTACTTCTATAGCAGAGTGTGCCCCAATAATCAATCCCGCACTTTATTTGTATTCCATTTGGCTGCGATTGAATTCCGAAAGTTAATATTCAATAGGTGGAAAATATCCTCATTGGAGATTTAATACTTACGTATAATGTGCAATATCTGCATATTTGTCTGTATATTTATAAACATATAATATACAATAATTAATAATACTAAAGGGGATGCTCAGTTGCAAGTTCAATATTGCACAAAACGGGTTAAATTCTGGTTGTCACTTTCACAACTCAAGCTCAAAGACAACTTTAAATAAACTATGTACAAAGGGAGAATACTAGTCTAGACTGAATAAAAAAACGCAACTAATATTTGGACGATCGTTTTATTTTTAATTTTTATAAAACTATGGAAACAAATTTGTGTCGTGATTGACATAGTAAATCAGCTTCAGTATATAACAAAAAAAGGAGGATTTTCTACACTCGGGAAGGATGATACATATAGCCGGAACTAAAAGAAAAGTAAATAAATAAATATCACGAAATGGCCGCCGGTTTGACACAAACAAAATTATTTATATTACACTCCTTTTCAACCTTTGAATTTTTTTGAACTTAAAGAAGAATTTAACAATTTTCGTGGTTCACGCGATAAACATACATATCGAACCAAATTTAAAGTCAAATAGAACTCGAGAATCCGTTTCAAAACAATCGCCTTTACCTAAACTTTTTCTATTACCAAACCCAAAGTTATTGTAATAAATTAAAAGCTTCATTTCTATTAAATTTTTCATTTTGAGTTTAATCTTTTTATAAACGTAATTTCGAAGTAACTAAAATAATTGGAAAACTTGAGAAAAGTTAGTGTAAACTGCTAACGAATATACATTCTAAAAAGTAAAAAATTAACTCAAAGAACATAAATACACATCCTTTCAAATTACAACACACTGAATATACTTACAGACATTTATGGCTCTTTAATTATTAAAAAACACGATATATGTATGTAAGACATAATCTTCCGGACACCCCGTAATAAATGTTTCATAAGAGCGTGCACTCATCCCGCAAATTGCATTATTTTCCCATAAATTCCAGTACGAGTGGGCAGGTAAATCGCTATGGTTTTTTTCCCACAGAACAAATTCCTGTTCTCATAAAATTTCCATCTCTTGCAGGAAATGTCGTTGACTTTGTGCCGAAAACAAGGATACTTTAGCAATTTAGCAACATGATATTATCCCTGGGGCACGGCGGGATTCATCTGAGCCGCATGCACAGATGTAAAGCAAAAAAGCCGAGCTCGAACCCAGCCAAGAGGCTGAATGTCAACACCCGGAGGAACGTCTTAAAACTTTCGAGAAACCTCACGTTTCCTAGCCCGGGACTGGAGATGTCGGAAACTTCGCTTATGACCCCAAGGTATTATTACTCAGCTCGAGTATTAGCTTCCTTGTCTGAAAATTCCTCAAAAGACATACAGCAGGAGCTGGGAGCGAAATGTCAAAGTGTTGGGGCCCATCCGGGGTGCGGGTCGGGCTCCGCTTGCATGGGGGGATTTTTCGAATATGCTGCGGTTTGATTTAAGCAGGACTTCAAGTTTTGTCTAAAGTTGTTTGTGTGCTTTGACTTGCTTTGTGAAAATTGTTTCAATTTGCAAGTTACCGCAGCTCGGGGCGCTGCTGCCGAGGTGGGCGCATGTAACTCGCTCCGAATTTATCTCGTCGGCGGAAGTTTGTGGGGAATTTTTTGAGATCTCCCGAGATTACACGGAGATTGCTGCATAAATTAAACGGCTGCTGAAAAATGTTCTCCAAATTAGGGAAATTTCGTGTCTTGCTGTGCAGCTGGCGAACACAGCGAATCCGGGCCGTGTTCGTTCAACAAAACCCCGAAAGGGCGGCGCGGGGGCGTGTTTTCACTGAAGTGCATCCCGAACATTTTTAAGCAAATTATTCCAAGAAAAGCAAATGGATTTTGCAAATACTTTGCACTGTAAGCGCGACCATTATAGCCGTAACATGCTTTTCCAATTTCCCCAAAATTTAACGCTGAGTGGTTACCTGGGAAAGGCCAAAAATAAATTTCACTTAATGTCATTTCAAAAGTCCTCCCCGGCGTTTAATATTTCAAAAGTTAACGACTACAAAGCAATAATTTAAATAATTTAATTAGTTCTTCGAAGGACGGTCCACGCTTTCTATTCGGGAAAAGGTAGAGAAAACCCTTTGACTCCGATAGAAAGGCGTCTCCGCTCCTAATTAACATCGTTTTATATGCGTTCAAGGAAGAAAAGGACAACGAACGAACTATGTAATAACTCCCTTATTAGACGCCTTGAGGCGAAAGGGCATTTATTCGAAAGTGATTTAATATTTCAGCGCGTGCTTTAAATACGTGAAAAGCTTCTCTCAGGGGATTCGCTAAACTGTAAAGTAAAAGTCAAACTATGCATATTCAAATCAAAAACAAGAATTATAACAACTCATTCTAATTTTCTTTTCATTAATGTTTTCCCACTATAGACAATACAATATATCAGATAATGAAATTTTCAAAATATTCATGTTTAATTTATATAAGTTTTTTTTCTTAGAATAAAAGGTGGCCAAATATCTGAGCGATTTATTTAAGTTATAAATCCTTTGAAAGTTTTTTTCATATTTATAGGTATTTCGGGAGAAAATATAATAGTAACGTAAACAGAATATCCTTTTTAAAGCAAGCTATCTCTTTGTTATTAGGTACTGTAAGCTTTGGATGTAAGTACTTGCGCAAAGCTATTTAAGGTTCGCTGTTAAAAATATCACTTAAATAATGAGTGCAAAGCGGGTTTACTTTAAAAAACAAAATCAACCTGTTTTATAATTCAATTAATTGGAGACAAGTTTCAATATATGTAGGAAATGGGTAAGGGGAGTGAAGGCAAAAAAACATTTTTGTTCTGCAGGTTCTAGTCAATAAATGAGATAACCAATTAAATAAAAAATAAATCTTTCTTTACTTTATTAGTTTTTTACTATTTTCCCAGTGAAAACCAAAAACAAAATTGGATTTCTCCCTTTGATCAATAGACTGTACTGAAAGGGACACAATTATTTATGAAAGAGACTCTACTGAATAGCAATGAGTACATGTACGAAGGGAAAGTGTACTTTGGATCACGAATAAATTCAATAGTATAACAATTTCATCATTGAACTGAAATTACAAGGACTTGAAATTAGAGACGAATGGTACATTGATGTTACCACATAACAAAAATATTTTTGTTGTGGGTGGACTTGTAACCTGTAATTTGAATTGTCCCTTTCATGCCACCTCAACCCCTGGCATTACATACTTCCAAATAAACCAGTAAAGACGAGAGTTGTGCATGAAATGAAATTGATTATTTAACAAATAAATTCAAATTTAGAAAATAAATATTTGTTCATAAAATTCTCTAGGGATAGATGTCAAAATTAAGAGAGAATATTAAATAAAATACATACATGTATATGACCTTTTAAAAACCGAATGTTGAAGCCACAATAAATCCAATAAACCGAACAAAATCAAAATATAATATGTAATTAAAAGAACCTGACTAGGTCCACAATATCAGCAAGCACGCGATTATTAAATTTATTATTGATATGGCTACAGTCGAATTTTCTTGTATTATTTGGAAAGGACTTGTTCCTTATATAATAATTAGCATCCCAATTTGCGATGGCTTTTATAACCCATTAAATTTGATTACTGCGAATAGAATTAAGGCATACGGTTAAAGGAATTTTTAATACTCCTCCTTCAAATTATGTTTGCGAAAGTAGTTGCAAAGCCGAACCAATTATTCCACTTTGCCATGATAAATTTGCAAATCCCTGCACTCAATTATAGAAGAAGAAGGACTTCGTTATTCGTTTCCAGGTCATAGTAAAGCTCTTTGCGAACTGTTAAATTTAATTCCCGAGAACTTGTTGACGTGCACCCACCTGTCGGGAGGGATTACTGAAAAATGAAATAAATAAATGATTTTCTGAATAAAAGCGAAACCCTTGGCGGTGAAATTCCTTTCCCATAAAAGAAATAACATCTCGTTCCCTCTGGCATCCGTGCGGCCGGCATGCGAAAAATTAGGTTCATTTATAATGCATAATCGCTGAAATAACTCTCATAACAAATTTCAATTAAAACGGACCTACCCGGCAACCTTTTTTGGCCGGGCATGCCGCAACCCTATCCCTCAGGTCGGGTTCAGGAATCGAGGCCTCCAGGACCGGGGACATCAAAAGCGGCCGTATACTTAGACACACCGGACAGGCGCACCTTCTCCCGGGAGTTTCTGGAACAATTCAAGTTCAATAAAATCGTATTCGATTCCCATCGAGATCAAAGTCATCAATCAGTCGTCCGTCATGATCCGCAATCTTGCCGAATGGCTGTATTCATATCGTCTGCGCGGGGTGGGACTGGGACAGGGGTGGCGTCCGGGTCCATCGGAAGCTGCCTGCCCGCATATCCGGCGGTACAAAGGAGTCTGCCGGGGGACAACGCACTCAGGGCGAAAGCGCTGTTTCAATTTTTCGCTTGTCGTTTAATATTTGCCCTTTTTTCTCCGCGTATAAGAAGAAGAAATATGGGAGCCGAATTTCCTCTATCCTTCCGCCCCCGTAATGTCCTCGGCTGTAATGGGGCTGTTTTTCGGAGCCCGCCGAGCCTGGCGGGACGCAACAAAGGAATTTATTATGGATGTCAGGAGGTTATGAATTCGGGAGATGATGAAGTAAAGTGCTTGCAACTAAATAAATGTTTCAAATGCCGCCGGGGTGCTGCGTGGGTCCGGAGTGCTCCGCTTCGAGCGGTCGATCGATTGGGCCCGACTACAAAGCAACAACCCAGAGCCCATGGGCGATTCCCGTGATTCATCCCGGCGTTCCCTATTCTTCCAGAGAGCGCTCGCCTTGTCATTCCCGAGGCATATAGGGCATAAATATTTAGTTAACGATTGTTTCAAGGAAGTGATTTCAAAGGAATTTTCGCTGTCAAGGGAGACGGTTTTGCGCTGGGGTGATTTATTGCTTTAAACTAAGAAGGGGGCGCAGAAAGTTGCGAGAATTTTAAATTCACCCCGATCTCGCCCATTTCTATCGAATTTCGCATGACGATGACAGCTGCTAAAAGCAATAAACCTCGCGGGCCGCTCCCGCCCACGAGTGCCACCCCCGAGCCCTGCCAGAGATACGTTTCGAGATAAAATCAAATGCTCCCCACGTTAAGATTTTATCGATCGCCCTTCTAATGAGGTAAATTTCATTCGAAATCGAAATTTATGGGGAGCATCTGCTTTGCGCAAAACATGTCAGAGAACCGGGATCCAGGCCTCCCCCGTCTCTGCGAAAATAGTTCCCTCTTCCCGGGAAGCTCCTCCGCCAGGAAGATGGCAATAAAATCTCAATAAAATCGAAGGTTCGGTCCCAGAGGTGCTCTGGCTAGCCCCAAATCAAGTTATCATTTTCAAACACGACAAATTGCCAATTAATCTATAAAACTCGAGGCGAAATTAATTTTTGTGATCTGCGGGCGTACAGCGCGACAAGTCACCGGCTAATTACCTTTTCCATTTTCGCGAATTAGCGCCGTCAGAGATTATTGCCGGTGCGCTGGCATTTCAGATAATTTCAAATGCCGGAAAATAATTAAACATTTATCGTCCGCTTAATGGTAACTTCATTTTCAACTACGATCGGCGTTCAAGATAAAGGCCGTGATAAAAGTGTTAATTTTACGTAAAGATTTTATGATGTTTTCCGAAAAAAGAAGTTGAGGGTTTTATGGAGGCCAGAAACCCTTCGAGAGGTCCGGTGTGTCGGCGCTTATTGCTGCTCACATATGGCACCCAAAATCGTGCCAATCTCTGCAAAATGTAATTAAATTCCATTTCCGAGAAATATTAACGATTTTATGGCGTTTACGTGGGCTCTGCTTTCTCGCTTTGAACAATTCAATTTACTCTTTATGGAGAGATGCGAGTTTCGTTGAGCAGTCTGCGTATGATTTACGTAACTTTCCCCGAAAAATTGAATAAATTACAGTACCTTAAGAAATGTACTGAGAAGAACATTTCTTAAGGTATTAGGTATTATTATTAAATTTAGTCTGTGCTAATGTGAAAAGCTAAACGCTAGATATGTTGACAAAGTTTTACTTAAGAACATCTGAAAGCATAAACCTAAAGATTAAATCTGAATTTGCAATTTCAAAGCTATATTTCGGGGTTAAGAGTGTTACAACTCCATCATGTGCAGATAAAAAATGGAAGTTGATCAAGTGAACTTTCAAGAAATATAACATTCATTAAATTTTACCCCCATCAATACTTGTCATATGGTTTCTTAGTAATGCAAATAGAATCAAAATAGTATAATAGCAGTAAGTTACTACTAGAGATAAACAAATAGTAGAATTAGAAAAAACTTCCGTTTATTTTGAATAAAGTTTCCCAATTCGAAAGGAAGAGTACCCATAATTAAATTCTAATAAAATACAGTTGTCGTATGTGTTATACTTCGATTTATTTGAAACAGTTGGAATTAATTTAAATAATAAGGAAAAGTGCTTGTTTGACTTTCATTTTGATTAATTCAGCAAATCTTTATTCGAAGTTGTATAAGTTAGTATAGCCGAAAAGAAATTGTCGCGTCCATTTAATTGATATATCTAGTATTAAGAAACCAAGAAAGCTCCGGATACCAAGAAAATAGCAAAAAATTTCTCATACGCCATGCTATTTTTAATCTAATAAGGACTTTCAAAACTAAATCTTCAATGTGCAAGGAAAATAATTTCTCACTTATCATTTCCAGTCAGTTCCACTGGCGCTGGCACAAAGGCCCGAGAATTTCTGAAATTCGAAAGAAAACGGCCCCAAAAAATCCTCAGGTGATTACATCAGTGGCGTCGTATTTCATGAAGAGTTTGACTCTCATTCGGCCGGCGCGCCCAAATTCAATTCAGCGAGCCCTGCTGGAGACGGCTTCTGATCTTATCGCGACGGTCTTAATTTGATTTTCAAAATGACATTATTTGACCACCCACCCGCCGCCGCTATCCCGCCCCATCTTCGGATGATGCTATTAAATCGGGACTACAGGACCAAAGGCAGAGGGCGGGCGCACATGCGACAGATACTCGTACAAAGGTTATCAAAAAATTTTCCTCGTTTTTCCTTTTCTTCAAGTCGAAGGAAAACTTTTCCATTTCTTTGGCGAACAGCCCGAACAAAGGGAAAATAGTCTGCGAAGGGAAGTAAAATTACCGCATCAAAGAAATTTGTTCCAGTTAACTGGGATCTCTAGTTGCTATCGACTCCAAGACGAAGCCGGCGCGGGGTGCGGAGGCGTCCCTTAACGGACATATGGGCCGCGTGGGCGGCGGGGGTGGGCACGTGCTCGGTGGCTGGGACAAGGCAAGACCACGTACTTGCATCTCGCGCTACGACAAAGAGCTCACAATGAGGGCAATAATAACAAAAATCTTGAAATATTGGAAAAGCGGAAAAGCAGAAAAGCTACCGGGGAACAATGCTCCAGCGTGCGCTTCTTCGAAATGGCGGAGGAAGCAGCGGCATTAAGCCGGTCCTCAATCCCCACCTTTGTCTTCGCCGTTAGCCTAAGCACAATGCGGCAGCAGCTTTGTCTTCCCGACCGGATCCAAAGTTTCTCTCTGGTCCCAGTTAATCTCCTTAAGTGTGACATGTTTTCTTGTACGTAATAGTTTTAATTTTATTTGAGCTCGTTCATGATCAGTTCTGCGATGTGTTCAAGAATTAGTTACCTATTTACGCATCTTAAATTTTGTTTAGAATTTAACAATTTAGAAATGTATTAAAATCTACACTCAAACAAAAGTTGCATTTTAAAATCATATTAAACCAATGCAAAATTGACTAATACATTCACGTTTTTTTTCAAATTTATGTAATGACTTTTTCTTCAGCGTATTATCATCATCATTCTACTAGCAATTTAGAAAATTTATTGAAGGGAGGTTTTTATCGTAAAATAATTTGTTGCTCATAGCATCAATTTCGAAACTCATTTTGAACAATTTAAAACCATAAAAAGTTCTAGAACTTAGCAGGCAGATCACTGAGATTCAAGAGGTTAAAATATGTTGGTCTTACCGTAACTGTTCAGTAATAACCATGCTATAAATGTAAAGATCTACATTTAAGATGGTCTACTGAACAAGAATTAAAACTATGACTTTGACTATTTCTACTCAGATTCCTCGAACTCATATCAATTTTTCATGACGTGGAGGGGAGACAGAGGGAGCCAAATCAATTGAGTTCTTTCCTTGAATAATGAAAACTGATCCTGCGCTGTAGTCTTAGCATCATTAATGAGTCCCATTAAGCGCGTGCAGGCTCCGTCAGGAACTAACTTTTATTAATAGCGCATGTAATTGAAACATCCTCGAGCGCCCCAATAACCTCCACATTCGCCATTTTCTGTAATCTTCTGAAGATCGTCTTCGAGCGGGCGAGGTCCCGCACAATGAATAAGTCAAAGGCCAGATTTAATGGAAGTTCCAAATTCATCAGGATAACTTGTGAGCTCCTCGGGAGCTTGTGTCTTTCCTCGGCCGATTAGACGGGCGCCGGGAATCTCCCCATTTCGCAACGAGCTTATTACTCGTCAAAGAGTGACATTAACAAATTGCATTCAGCAAGTTGCCGCTCCGGCCCGAGTTTATTTTGCTGAAACAAATTGTCGGAATTCCAATTTCAGACACATCTCCTTCGGGCCGGGTGTATCTTTGCCGGCTTAGTGCAGATTCCAGGGGAGCAGACACGTGTGAGGGGAAGCACAACACCCGGGATACATGTGTCGGGACCCACCTGCCCCTCGCCTCCCTTGCGGAATAGTCTGCAGCTCGTTCTGGGAGTTGCCAGGCGGGCGGGCATCCCTGGCCCCGCCGCAGAATGTTCGCACGGGAACAAAGCCAGGGAATCCTTTTTACCAGGTCCTACCTGTGTCCTGTGCGAATATGTAGATGACACTGCTGGGACGTGGCGTCCCGGTCCCGGCGCCTCACCAGCAGCAAACACTGGAGCTGGAACTGTAGACAAATCGCCGTGGGCAAATTCTAATGCTGCAGACGACCGAGGCCCATTTTGCAGCGTTCATTTCATGCCTGTCTCCCGTGCGAAGTTTACCTACCCGGGAGGACGGACCCGTCCGAGCCTGGCATGTGTCCCTGGGTGAGGCCCGGGAGTGACAAATCGCTGGATCAACGTGATTTAATGTCTGATTATTGGCTATCAATGTAAATTTACTCGGAACAAGGCTCGAAGTGCAGGCCCCGGGGCGCTCGGCGGCAGTTCTTCGCTGTAATGAGTTCGCCCGGGGGTTCCCCAGGGAGCGCTTTGCGAGTGGTGCGGCGGCGGCCAGTTCGTTCCGCCTTCGTTTGTCCGTTAATCCGGCCCGTAATGCGGTGATGTATTAAGCACGAGGGCCGCAAGCACGCCAGATGAACTCGCCAGCGTTTGAAGAATTATGACTTCGGGCTTGATCCATTAATCCGACCGGGATAAGGGCCTCATAGCTGGGCCATTGCAGCGACATATTCTGGATCTGCGAGAACGGAAGATTTGTACGACCCGACCCGGAATTCGTTTTGGCGCATATTGCGGGGGATGGTTCTGTCACTAGTCTGACTGGATGACATAACCACGGGCTTGGATGCTTAACTTTAAGCGCCATGAGACCGCAAAACTACGCCGCCACGGTCGTCCAGTCATATGTATAGTCAAACACTTGAATAAATTAAAACTAGGTAATACAGCGTAATACAGTATAGTCAGTTCAATTAAAATGTTGGGTTCTGATAATATTTTGGAAAATCCCATTAACACATGACAAACTAATTGTTCTTTTTCAATATGCTTCTCTAATAATGTTTCTTAGATTCAATATTATAAAAGGCTTTACAATCGAATTTCTGTACAACGAACTCTCATAATGTCACCTTAACTTGTTTTTAATACAGAATTTCAAGAAAAAACACGTTTTCTTAAAATGTACTTGCACAACTTGTTCGTTATATAGGAAAATTAGTTATATGTACATGTTTCAACTTAACTGAATATAATAGAAAAAAATATAAATGTTATTAAATACGAAATATGAAGATAATATATGGTAATATCTACTATGCAATAAAATTTGTTTGATATGTATATTTATAATTTGCCCCAACCTAAAAAAAGATTAACAAGTGATTAGTCTCGCGAAAAGTCTGGAAACGACATAATTAGGCCGGAGCAGGTCTCGAATGCAATTGCTTCGCAAGTAAATTGCTAGGCACCTGGCCGCCGCAAAATTGATCCCATGTAAGTCGTTAGCGCTTCCTTTTCACGAGCTTCCCGCTGAAGTGACCTCATTTGCAAATTCGCCGCCCTTTATAGGGCTCCGCTGCGGGGGGCTCCACCACCGAGGGTGGCGCGGCGGCCCTGTCTGGTCCTTCGTGCGGGCATTAAAACTTAATAAGCCCATCAGGGTTTTGCGGGGCGGTTGCGGCCTCGGCTGCGAAGCACCAAGGACTTACGAAGCTGCGAAATTTTAATTAGCATCGAGCGGTCATCCAGGCAGCCACTAGCAATTGTCACCGAACGCATGACCCCGCCAGGGGCGAAGCGCCACGCCTCCGGTTACCAATTGGCCCCGAAAGTAATTTTAGTTAGTGGCGGGGCAGAGGGAGCGTTGTCTGGGCTTAAACCGTTTTCAATTTTCCCAAACTTGCCCGGGAATCTTTACGCCATCCCCAGGATCAAATTATGGCGAATCCAGGGCCTCTGCTCCTCCGGCGAGGGGCGAAATTACCCTTTTCCCGCAGCGTCGGGGTGCTGTTGAGGCGCGCCGTGTGTGAGCCCGACTCGGGACGCAGTCTGACGGAGGGCCCCACAACACGACACGACCATCAGAGCCCGGCTGCGGATGGAATTTGATGAACAGCCGAAACATGTCGGGTGCGAAGGATGTGAGTCCCGGGCGAGTCCCGGTCTGCAGACGGGGCGCTGCGGGGGCGGGAAAATGGCATTAGCCTTCTAATATCCGCCAGAGCCAAAAATTTTGCATTTTGCCCTTATCGAATTCCCAAAAACGACATTTCTTGCCGGCGCCGCCCGCTAGGACCGTGGTCGGGTGCTGTCGTCGTCGGTCATCGTCTGCTGGGTGCTGTGATTCAATTTTTAACTGCAGCCCAAGCCGCCGCAACGAGAGGCGGCCCGGAGAAGAGTTACATATCCCGCAGGAAGTTAGGGACCCATCCGCGACAGCACCAAGCAGAATCACAAAATAGACAGGAAATTAAGAGAAACATTGTTTTGGGCTTTATCTCTAACTTTGCACACTTCCCGCGGAGTTGTCCTTTTTTCGGTTACGGGACGCTGAGATGAGGGTCAGCCAGTTCAGGAAAGTTGTATTAAAGTTAAGCGATAAATCCTTTTGCCTTTATGTATGCCTTTATGTACTTAGAAATGACTGGATCCTTAATAAACCGCTGATAGCTACAGATATTAGACCCTTTTATTAACAACTTTCATTTGGGCGGTAAAATGTTCGTTCTATCGGCAGTGAAACACAGAATCAATTCGTTTTATTCTTACTAGAAAATTTCTTACTCTCACCTATTTATGTATACCTAATAAATATAAGACGGATTTGGAACCGGTTAATTATGGGCACAAATGTTCTTCCAAGGCAAAAATATAATTCGAATTTTAAATTCTAAACAAAAAGATCTTGAAGATTGTTAATTATATATATCACTTTCACAGGCTAATAAATATTTTCACAAAATATAAAACCTAATAATCAATTATAAAATTATTAATTATTATTAGACTAGTGTAGTGTTACTTAAATAACTACTCCGAAAATTAACATGTTTGTAGGAATTGTACATGGTAGTCAAGATCAAAAATTAGCAAGTTCCTAGATCAAGGTTCAGTCTTATTTTACCTGTGCATAAACCAGTCTGTGGTTTTACACAAAGTTTACTTCAACTCCACCGCAGAGAAAAATTAATAAAATCTGATACAATTTGTTAAGAGGATAAGAGCTAAATTTTTCCCCTGAAATGAAGTTAATAGAGAATTTCAAGAAAAATGTTTTATGCATGGCCTTTGTCTTGCTCAACATAATGTATAGTTTAAGAAGCTTGCAAAACATCATTATATGGACTTATTTCTTAGAACTCTTGCCTTTGTATTTAAGAAAGCATCGCAGATCGTTTAAATTAGTATGTTTTGTACTTGACGTTCACTGCAAACAGTGCATTAAAATAATCGAACAAGAAATGTATTATAATACTTGATCATAATTATTAGAAAATATTTGGAACGGATTTCATCACAATCATTTCTTAGGTATTTGTGCAAACTATATAATGGCATTCCAAACAAATCTATCAAAAACGAACTGAATCCATAAACCTTAAACTTCCAAAAGCAGGCAAACTTCCATAAAGAATTTCCAATTAATAAACCGATTGTCATATTCCTAAGACATCATTTCTACAAACAATTTTCATTTTGATATCATGAAATTCTTGGGGAAAAGATTGTATTTGTCTCCCGAAAAAACTGTGGGAAAATAGATTCTACTTTGACTGGCACCGAAAACCCTGTGGGAACGATAAGGCCGAATAAAAATCCAATGACGGACGGGAACTGATTGCTGTCCCGGAACCCTGTGTTTACGCGCCTCTATCGAAATCAGTTAAATGTAATTTGTCACAAAGTATCAGAAGTCTGAGATCTCTCTCCCTCGAAGGGCCCGTCAAAAAAGGGAACGACCAGTCCAGCCGCATATTCTCAAGCGACCACCGTCCGGACGCACGAAGGAAAATTGGAATTTTCCGTAGTAGCGAAAAAGAAGTTCACGGAAGTCATTCTTCTGACGTGAAACTTTTCCCAGCGAATTTCAATTTTCCATTTTCTCTGCGTTCAGTTTCTAATTCCTTATTCCTTTTGACCCGCCTCATCTTTTTTTCAATTTTTCATTAACTTGGAAATGAAATAAAATCCAGGGGAGCACCCGGCTCACAAAAGGTGGACAGGACTGGGAGTGGGGCCGGCAAGGGCGGGCGGAAATCGCCAGACAAGACAATTTTCTTTTTCGCCCTTATTACTATCTTTTTTTCAAGGTGCACCGTGAGTCGTAAGGTGCAGGCAGGACGAGAGAAATGCTGAGAAAATAGGAAAAATGTTGTGTAAGGCACGGCGGCGGGTGGTGATGATGATTACTGGGCCAAAATGAAACGAAAGAGGGCGCTGGGTGCGCTCATTACTCACATTAGGGCCACCCGCACAGAGGGCGAAAAGGTGATGTTAAGTGAATGCAGTGGTTGTGTTATTTCGCCCCTTGCCGGCAAATTATTTTCGCTGGATGGCGGTAATTACAAGGTAAATAAAAGTTGATTTTACGGCAGTACGGCGTTTATGGGGCGGTTATAATGCGAATCTCTTTCGAATGATCGTATTTCTTTTAAACGCTCCCGAAAATGTTTAGAATCTTTTTTATGGACTTTTGATACACCATCTGCACATCGTCTTTATGACTCCTCATTTTACCAGTGACGGCTGTGGCTTGATATTTAATATCGCTTTAATATCGCATTCAAAACCTTTATGCACATCCGAATATAAAAATCTCCCCAAAGTAATTAGCCGCACAGCCCGAAGTAAATAGGCAGCTACGTTTATGCCAATGAGTAATGAAGTAGCGTTATTTGCCATCCCCCTTCATTGATCCAACTTAAGGATGATTGTCTTAAAACGTTGTTAAAAATTTAAGTTATAGGTAATATACTTTTACCATGTACATTTATAAGAACTCAATTTTATAATTTTTTGGCTCGGAGACAAAACAATATTTAATTGTTCAGTGTTCATGATCAATAATAATTTGAAAACTAAATATTTTTGTAGTTTCGAATTGTATTATGTTCCAAGAATATCCTTGCAAAATTTAAAATCGATCGAACAGAAATTCAAGATATGTTATCATAAAGCATAAAACAATAGTTAATGTTTAAATCGTTCTCAGTATCAAATTTTCGAATGACAATTATTACAATGCCTTGGGAAAGATTTGACTGAATTAATTGGCATTCTACATTACTATATGTAGTCTTTCAACAAACGTCTTTTTCGTGTCTTTAAAAACCGAATTAGTTTTGAATCATAAATTTTATCACATAAATATTTTAAGCAACTTGCTGAAAAATGTGTTGTTCTGGGTTTAACTTATAGTTATTTCTAAGCCCCTCTTTATTCATTTTGATGGAAGTCCCGTAAAGTTAAGCATAACGTGTTTTTACTATATTTAAAGAAGTTTATTTTGTATAAAAAGTTGTGAACATTTCTAGAGTTTTACTCCTCCAATAAATCCGTAGAAAATTATATTTGATTATGCTCCTTCTTAGGAAGGACCACTAAATAAATAAATTTCAAGATTATCCAGGTAAGAAAAGAAAAGTAAAATACTTAGATCAGTTTAAATAGTTAATGCCAAATTTTAAATTTGTTACTTTAATGTTGACTGAGCAGCAGGCATTAATCAAAATGCTGCTTAAATATGAAGAACGATTATACTGCCTTGTGTTTCGGTTAGATTTAATATAATAAATAAATCTAGGCAGGGAAACATTATGAACAAAGATTTAAAACTTTTGGGCGAGAATCAAAACCTTAGCAAGTCAGGTTTAACTTATTAGAATTTTGTGACGGGAAAACTTGTTTTCGTTATGTCCCCCAGGACTTATGGCACTGAAAATTGGAATCATCCCCCGTCTCTGCTGCAGTCCCATTAGCTGGAAATGAAAACTTTTACAACTTTTTTTTAGGACACCACATCGGCGTAGTCTAAACGGAAGCGGAGGCCTTGCAGAGGGGGCAAAAAGATTGAAACGAAATCTCATTTGGAACTCAATTTTTGGCCGTGTTAAGTCTCAGTTATTCCGTAAACAGCCGGAAATTGCCTTAAGTCAGAAAAAAGCGCAGAAAAATTTTACTAATTTTCCCTCATCTCAAATTCAGCCGAGTTTGCCCTGAACTTTCTGATAAAGTCACAAATTCCCTCCAGCCTCGGCCGGCCTTATTACGGAATATGTCAAACAGATGAGACTCCCAGGCTAGGATTTGTGCTCCATATTTCCTCGGTATTTCATCCTCCGCATTAAATTTTCGTTGTTTGACAAGGCGAGACTCGGGCGGGGGCGGCTTTAAGAGCTAAATAAGGACATCGGGCGGCTCGAAAAAAGAAGCGATATAGTTTTGTAGACACTACGTTTGTGTGTGCTCCGGGCACACACACGCCAGGAAAAATGCCTCAAATGTATTCATCTACAAATTGTGTTTGGTCCTTGAATTTGGGGCCCTGGCCGGGAATGCCGAAAAGCTCCGGAAGTCACACACCACACCCCCGAAGGAGCTTTCGTGCACACTCAGAATTGTGGCAAAGCAAACAAACTTTCATGTTCCGGTGGAAAATGTTTATTTAACCAGGGGCGGGAGTCGGGTGAAGGACTGCTGCTCCCGAGTCCCGACCAGCCGCTCCCCGATGCACAATCCTGCTCCAGCGCGGCCAATGTTTAATGTAAATCTTTTCGTTGATTTTCATGGGACGTTCGGGGAAGTATTAGGCAAATTTTGTTTAAAAATCGAAGCAATGTGAAAAATACTTAACATCGCATTCCGTCGAAACGTGAACAGAGTCAGACAAGTTTCGACTGAAAAGAGTTCGTTGAAAAGTTCTTGGGTAAATGTAAAATCTTTTCGAAGTCCATTTTCTTGTGATTCCCTTTTACAACATTTAAAGGATGAAAAACGATTTTCAAGTTTTATTTAAGTACGTACGACGGATGCCATTCATAGTGCTCAGTGGAAACTTAGAGAGAGTACAACGAATCGTTATAACTCTATAAAATTCAGATATCACAAAACACTAAAAGCTTTTTGAAATAAAGATCCCGTGCACTCATTACTAATACAAAAATATTGAAATTTTATTCTTTCCAAGCACAATATAACAATAAGATTTTATGATAAAACTAAAAGTACGTAGATATTAATTTTATTCGAAACTGTAAAAATAATGTCAATAATATCACTTAAAAGCTCTCTTGTCGGATTAAATGAAAAATGATTTTAACAAAACAAAATTTATTAATTACCTAATTTTCCTTTCTATGAATGGGCACACTCGGATCTCAGTAGTCAGGAATATTTGGAGAATTGTAAATTAGTTAGTTTTCAAAGGAAATTTTATTTATAATATTTCAAAAAGTGTTATAAAATGGTTATGCTGAAGATTGCTCTTGAACAGCTTTTTCTGAACAAGCAATTAAATAAAATAAAAGCATTGTGAGAATTTTAAAAATTTTAAAACATTTTCTTATTAAGTTGGTACTGAATCTTCGTTTTCTAGTCCATAATTCCTAATTACTTCCTCAGAATCAACAATTTGTTCAACTAAACAATGTATACAAATATGTATCTATTACGAAATAATACACTAAATGGTTTTGGAACACCTCGAGAATAAGTTAAATAAGGTGATTTGAACAATTTCCTCCCCAAATGATTCTTCGATATCTGCATATGTACTTACATACATATATAGATGCTAATAATAAAATTAAAAAAATTTATTAAGTAAAATTATTTTTAAAAGAACTCAAAAGTTTTTAAATTTTTTAAATTGCAACAACTTTATTTTTATGGATCTTTTTACTCTTTTGGTTTAGTGCATTTTTATTACCCGATCACATCCGAAAGCGTAGTCTCAAAACAGTTAGTCAAAATGGGTCCAAAAATTATAAATCGATTTTTCCGAAATTTTAAGCAGAAACAGAACTACGGCATGTGAACTGCCCGTTTCAATCCGAAACGTTTATAGCGTGAATAGTTTCCATGACATTGTCTGGATTTAATAATACCTTTAATTTGATCTAAACATCTTGACCTGCACTCATCATTCCAGCTAACGAAAACCACTCATTTAACTGAAATAGCTGCCCAACTTCCACCATCAAAATTAATAAAATCATCCGAAACAATATTCACGTCCTTCACAACCATAAACGGCGCAAAGAAGGTAGAAAAAGCGGAATTTTGGGCACGGGAAGTCTCGAGGAAATTACAAGAAATCAGCAAAAGTTCTAAAGGCGTTTCTAATTGCGTCCATTCTGTTTACATTTGGGAAATAAGCGAAATTCATGTTCCTCCTGTTGTTCCTGCTTCCCTTGCGGTTTCCCTCGCGGGTTCGCGGGACGAGCGCTGGAATTTACTTTCAAGGTGCTTGCTCCGGCCCACCTCCAGTTGCCCTCAGGGTCGTAACAAATTCGCGGAAATATGAAATTCCGCTGAAAAGTAGGACGTTCGTAAGAACGAAACGAGTGCACTCATTACGCGCAATTCATAAAACGTGAAGGATACTCTCAAGGATTTTTATGTTTTTGAATTTTTAGTGGCTTTGACCATCTTCAAGGGATTTCTTCAGTATCTGCGTCCTTCTTGAGTTCAACAACGCCTTCGAAAATGAGCGCGTGCGAAAGAGCACTTCGCGATTAAGGCAGCCCCACGGAGTTGCAATGGCTTTTAGGAACAACGCAAGAAAGCCTTTTGTTTTTTAAATAATTGTCGAGGTAAATTTCTTTAATTACCTTACATATAACTCAATATATGTACTGGCTTAAAACTCTAAACTTTTGACTGAATCTATTGTATTGTAAAGTAAGTCGGTACTACAAGAAATTTAAAATTTGAATAATATAAAATGAGTGCATATGCAATTTGCAACCTATTTTCTGGCAAAGTAAATAAAATTATGACTATTGAATTCCTATCACATATTATCATATAAAAGTGTTGAAAAATTTTGATTGGGAACTTTTTATAGAGAAACATAAGAACCTATAAATCGTGGAAAATTTATTTATTAACTTATTCTCTTCGCTTAATACAAGCTATGCAACAAGGGAAGCCTACTTTGAATTTGCCTGTGTAAATTCTTTGATGGTATAACTTATGTTTTTTCTTTGATATATAATGAACGTTTTAACCATTTCCAAGAACATTCGGAACTTTTGCTTTAGAAATAATTTATATAATACTTTACCTACTCTAAAGTTATACAACTTTTTCTTACTGTATAATTTTTGATTGATTTGGGAAAGAGTTCGGTGAAGGTTAGAGACAATTTTATATTTTTTATGATTTCTAATCACTGTTTTAGTTAAGAAATTTAAATTATTCTTTGTTTCGTGTTTGATGAAAGAAGTTTCTACCGGGGCCGTCCCACCATCGCTTCCATCAGAGGCCCGGCTTTATGGGCGGGCTGGACGATCTCGCCGGGTCCTTTAATCGCTCCTGAATCGACCCTGTCCTAGCAGAACCAAATGAAAGGCACCGCCTTTCACCGAGGCTTATCAAGCCCAGGCGAAGCAAACTGAACGGTTATTAATTTTTAATAGACCCCCACTGCCCCGGCGAAACGCTTAATCATGGCGTTCGAATTTCACCCGACCCCCGGGTGATCCCAGTGGCTCTGGGTCGGGGGTGGTAAACTCCGGGCGCCCTGCAGAGCCAATTGCAAAAGAGATACTAAGAAACATTTTCATTGATCAGCAGTCGCCGATTCCCGCGGTATGGGGTCGTGGGAGGAAGTATGACAAGTGCCAGGAGTGCGCTGCTCCCCGCCGGATCTCTGGATCTTCTTGGTGGTGAGGTGGCGCCGCTGAATGTACGCCAGCACGCGGGTGAAAGAAAACAGCTTTAATTAAAAATCTCATTAAGTGAAATTGCTCCATCCCGTCGGGGGAGCGGTTGGGGGTGGACTTTCAAGAAAAATGAAGGCGGATGGAAAAAGAACTGCTCCTTTTTGCCGCCTTCGCCCGGTCTCCTCTCAAGCTAAGCTCCGGATTAAATTCAAAATCACACCGGAGACTGCACCGAACGTCGTCACTAATTGCTTTCTTCACTGCTGGCGGAGGGCTTGATATGTGGGCTGGAGCCTCGAGGGTTATCAACCACATATAAATAGAAAATAATTGGCTGCAGTCGGCTGCTCGAAGAGGTGAGAAAATTAATTGCCAATGATTGCCGGTGGCTGCTGATAATACGCACTTGGAAATTTTTTAAAGGAAATGTTTGCCTAATAACTAACAATTACCATTACGGAAAGTTTATTTTAATTTGATATTGTCAGCAACGACAGGTCTTGTTTTACGGGACCGTTTTATGAAGATGCCATATAAACTTACAAAAAAGGATGCACTACAATTAAGATGGTAAATAGGTGGTAGTGAAATTTTTAACTAAACAAGAAAAAATTAAAGAAAAGATAGCTTAGATTTTATAAATCAATATAAAAAAAAACAGGAGGTCTGAGCTTTTATCGTTACTTTAGATCCACACAGAAATGTAAAAGGATGTCAGAATCCTATAAATAAATATAAACCAATAATAATATTATTACATAGGGTGTATTATACTAAGGTATGTAGAGTGGAACTTTCATCCAGACAAAACATAGACTGAATTAATGTATTATTTTTAGACGGACTATTCCTCCTGTGATAACAAAAAGTATATATTTAATTTTGATTATTACAATTTATTGTAAAACATTAGTTCTAAGATGTTTTTCACAAAATGACACTTTCAATTGAATTCTTTTCGAGCTAATCTATCTCGAATACGACCAGTATTTTTATAGCTTGAATAAATAAAAAACTCTTCATCAACGCGATAATAACGACTGCGAGAACGACAACCACTTTTGCGGGTGTTTAAATAGTGCCTATTTATCATCCTCGATTTTTCCCCCACGAAAAAATAGCTGATAGGATCACATAAATTCATTGCTCGAACGAGGATATAAAATAAAGACCGGTTTCAAAAATAGATGATAATCTAGGCTGAAGCTGCCTTAATGACTTACCAATCTCCCCCTGATATCGAGTGAATCCTCGGAGAATCCTTAACGAATTCCCATTCCATGATTCATCTCCTGTGGCTCGATACCCCCGAAATATTGATAGTCAATAAAGGAAATTGGCGTTGTTCAGCATGAAAATCGCGATGCGTGCTGTGAAGCCGTAAAAACCTATTCGCCCAAACCCTCGCCCCAAAGAGCCCCGAAAGAACTCTTTTAAGGGCAGAAGAATTGAACACTTTCTCACCGTAAAAAGGCAGCCTTAAAACTGTTTATTCGCCTCGTAACAAAGACCTCGACGAAATTGCCCATCAAATCTTACGGTTATTGATAACGAATTGTTAATATCCACCACCCTTTCGTGGCGTGGAGGAATTGCCGAAAGGAGCCCGTAAAGCATCCAGAAACAAAAAGAGTGCGAAGGGCGGAAAAAAGGGCGGCACGAGGAGGAAACAATAACAAGAGGAGGATATCTGGGCGATGGAAGCTCGCCTTAAGCTTTCTATCCAATCACCGGGACGTCTCTAATCCCGTCCCTTGCAGGTCCTTTGTGGGCTAGGAATGGGATTTTTCCAGCCTCGGAATCATCTTTTTTCGCTCAAGTCTTTTGCGACTGTTGCTTTTGTTTTTTTGCCCCTGTGCCACGGGCACCATAACGCTGCTCCGTCGCCCAAGGAACTTTTCAAAATGTTTATTTACAGAAAAAGGACGAAAAGCGGCAGGGTGCGAACCCGGTGGTCGTCCGCCAGCCGCTCGCTAGCCCTTTTCGTGAGCGAGGTATTCTAGAAAATGTATCTGAACCTGTGGCATCGCTGGCAGAGAACTGGGACAGGTCCCGGAAGCATTATGTAGAGCTTAAGCAGCACCGGGCCCGTTCTGTCCTGAGGGACTCCTCCACTATGCGTCGTAATACGCCTCGCGTCCTCTGGAAGACGCCCGATCCCAGCGCAGTTACGACTGCTGCTGGACCCTGCGCCAACAGAACCCCTTTTTCCTTGCTTTATGACCATGACGCTTTATGTTGCCCATCTGCAGAATTATGAGAGAACATTTTTTGTGTAAACACGTCTTGTGCCTGTCTTTCCTAATGGCCTCTGGATGCTGCCGTTCTTATTACGGCCCTGAGAAATGCGAAAACATTCGATCAAAACGACAAATCCCGGCTTGTGCCTGGCCGCAGATACACGCCCGCGCCGCCCGAGAGGAGGAAATTTATGATGCTACCGCAAAATCAACGGCTGGAAAATTTCGTTCATTCGTTCATGTCGAAAGTTAACCTCTGTTCCATCCCCCAAATATGCTCGTCTGTCGCGCCCACTCAAATCTTGACCATTTTAGCTTAAGACTATGCACAGAGTCATTGTCTTCATGAAATTTTTGTATAGTTTCACTTTCCTAATTTCTGACTCCCCACGTACATAGTGGAACTTTAAGTTCATTCAGTTATTTTTCAAAAATTAAAACGCAGACTGTGCTGTGCATAGTTCATTAAACTTTTGGGGAATCGGTGATTTTCACCATAATTTATGCATTGACCACGGCTGAATCGATGAATTGTTTATGAGCTCTTATCAGCGCAGACGAGCATTAATAGCTTTTAATTAAACTGTGATATGACACTGCGCTGCTGCCATGTGAATGGGTTCAGCAGAAGACCGACTGTCGAGTCAACACGACCACCGCAGGCGAAAAATAATAATTAGCTCCAATTTGGAAGGGTAATGAAATTTTAGGGTATTTTGCGTTATTTCGCTGCGCCCATTAAACGCTTTTCGCACGAGTGGCATGCCCGATTCAAACCTTTGTTTATTAGCCTGATGAAATTCATATTGTTCAATAACCGGGAACTTATAGGGCTAGCACATTTCCTAATTGAAGAACGCGGCGTTATTTCAGAATTTAGCTGCTTTGGCAAATACTACACGTTATCAAACTAAAGTGTTATAAATCTGTTTAGGATCAAATTGCATGCATTTTTTGCAGCGTATACATATTTGTCGAATATAGACCCTAATTCAACGTATTAATTTAATTTTTACGTTTTACGTTTTACGTTTAAAGCTCTCGTTGTAGTTTTGCAAAAATGTTTAATAATTAATGTAAATCTTTTTTTTTGGTATTCTAATTGCAAATTTGGGCTTCATTTTTCTTAATTGTTTGTTTTTTTATTGTGTTCTTTGCTTTTTCAATTTTTATAAACTTTCATCTGACATATTGAAATTTTTCAGCATTTCCAAGTCTAAGATATAATTCTACACCATAGTTTATGTTTGGTATGTTTTTGTGCGAAATTTAAAAATTAATCGCTGTCTTGAACTACTTACACAATAATTATATGCATTGATAGTAATTTAAGTTTATACGTATTTCTACTTAACCCACCATGAACAATGTATTTATTAAATTAGTCACATTTTGAAGATCATGTTCGTTACCAGACGGCTGAATGCAATATTTGTGTGTAAACTTTATAATTATTTTATAGATTCTTGAAAAAAACTCATATTTTTAGATTAAAGTTTACTAACAACTCAGCAAATAGAGGTAGAGGTTTTGTATCTTGATATACATATCTACATATGTCAATGTACATATAAATTGGTACATATCGTATAACGGAGTGGGAGTTGCTTTATTTTTAATCTTAAGTCACATGTATTCAAAACTAATATAATTTATATGTAGCTACTGTTTTATAGGTAAAGATTATTATTTAGAAGAACCGATTCAATTTTCCGTTCTGTTCATTTAAAACCCACAAACACCTGAATAAGTCTACTAGAGCTTATGAAGTGACTTTCACTTTTCCGCGGTGGTATTAGCCCTGGAGGCAGTAGATCCTAAGAACTCATTGTCAATATTAATCCCGACCGCAGGTGTGTGTATGCTCCTGCAAATCCGGCAATAATACTCGGAGGTCGTCCAAAATTCAGGGAACAAATCTCGTCCTCTGATTGTTTAAAGTTCATGCCCTGCTCCGGGGTCTAATTACACATGTTGTAGACCTATTTCAACCTCAGCCCGGCGAGCAAACTGAACCAGCCCATCCACTTGCCGGGTGTCTACACAAATTTGCTGGAGCTTAGCATAAATTGGATTACAAGACGAAAGCATGTCAATCATGCTCCCCGCTCGGCTCGGCTTGGTTGCCGTTAAAAATTCGAAAATCCTCCCTCATACAAACACGCACCTCTCCTTCAAGCCGGGTCGGGGTCCGGGCCAGGCTCGGGGATCTGATGCCTAAGGAGGATCTTCTTAAAAGTAAAATCCCGTGTTTTAGCCAAGGCGCTTTAATCACACGAGGACGAGGCGACGGCTGAGACGAGATTGCTCCAAAAATGCCAGCCGCCCGCAGTAGTTGCCGCCAAATAGACTTCATCCCCTTTGACAATTTTGTGACTATTCCGAACAGTTGCCAGAGCCACCCCTCGAGCCGGGCTCCCTCTGAATCCTCTGGGATATTACGTCGTCAAAGTTTCATATCCAGCGGATCATCGCGAGTAGGGCATGTGTAAAGTCGGAAAAATTGGGATATAAAATTCCTCATGTCTTCCATTCCGAAGTGGTGGCGGGCGCAGATCGGGAGGCTCCTGCAGGCCGAAGGGGACTCCCGACCACCCAATAAAAAGGGCTCCGGGTATGTTATGAACGAATTGCGGCTGACAACTTTATAATCATGGAATTTGTCCTCCACTGGCATGCATATGTGTCATGGGGCCACCGCCTCCGCTCACCACCGCAGCGTCTGTTGCGGTGCATTGACTGCACGATAAGAAATATTCTCATCAGCCGAGAACACGTCCTTAAGGATGTGAATGGAATTTACACAAAGTTTAATGTGACATGGCAAAGGAAGCCCGTCGTTAAATCTTTCAGCGAGTCGGCGAAATTTATTGCTTTGACGTGCTTTAAATTGATGCACTCCTCCGCAGCGTGGTGCATGTGCTGCTGCACTATGCACGATATATGCAATCGTGCGAGCATACTTGGCACATAGTGTTTTGTTGTTTCTCGTCCTTTTTATCACTTTTATCACTAAATTTGCGCTGTTATGACTGCTCTAGTGCGAATGAGCAGACACTCGCGAGCGGAGCGAGATTCCAGGAAGAATCCATTTGTGTAATACTCCTGCAGTTCAGGAAATATTTAAAATGTTCACAGGAAACGAGACCGTCTCCTTTGCGCTACATTCTACAGTGCATAGGTTTTGCCGTTCAGGACACGTTTTTTACATGAAGATGGAGGTGTCTGGCGCAATTTTTTGCTTTCTAGTGTAATGATAATAAATTTTCTTTAAATAGGATCGAAACAATTGCAGCAATTCGTGCTTTTATGCATATTCTGGCTTATAGCAATTCTTTTCGAATTTGCTGCAACGGAAGTACAGAAAATCCCACCCATAAACTACATTAAATTTCCAAGCTCATGAGGTTAAAATGAAGCTATTTTACTCCGCACACCGATGGAAGTTTATTCTACATATGCTTTTTGAGCACGCCAACCTTTTGACCAGCCTCTATAATTCCGGCGGACGCTGCAATACTAATAACAATACACTAACTTAAAGAATAAACCCCATTACGATTTTTTCCACACAATTATAATAATTTATTATTTATTTGATCACTTTTTGAATAAAATATTGATGATGAAAATTTAAAATCAATTACCTACTTATTTTTGCAATAGGCACTCAACAACGTTTTTGTTCACTATACAAAAAATATTAATATTATAATATAATAGGTATGCTAATATTTGAAGTTAAACATCGCAAAATTAAAAAATATAAATTAAAATATTTATGTGTCTACCTATTTATAAGACTTAAAGAATGATGATATTAAATTTGAATTTAAAGGTTTATAATTTTGAGCAAATAGGGTAAATAACTAAGTATTCAAAAATTATCGCACTAGGTATATAATATTGAAAGTACTGTACAAGTTAGTAACTGCAGAGTAATTTAAGTTATTTACTAAGAGATGCAGTTAAATGAAAAACTGAATTTACTACTGCAGACTTATGGCAAATGCAAACAACATAAAAGTCCCATCCAATTACTGGATAATGCCCCCCAAAATAAATTCACAATATTCCTCGGAATTGTTCAAAATCGCTGCAGTATCTCGAAATGAGACAAAGTGTCCCATGAGGTTCGCCATATGTTTCCTCCGACATCGCGGACACCAGTGGCCGAGTTCCATTCATTCTCCCGTCCACTGGCCAACTCATATCAACAAAATTTATTCGAATCGGTTGCGTATGTAATTTTTTCGAGGGTTCGCCCCAAGGGCAGGAAAACAAACCAGAGCCAAGCCAGGGCGCGCTTGCACTTGCCGCAATTCAACAATTCAACAATTCAACAATAAAGTCGAAGTAGTAAGTTTGGGCGCCTGAACAACTGACCGGATCGGGTAGGACTTTTGTAAATAACTTTCATTTCCGAATTTCATTTAACTCGAGGAACTTTGTAATTTATGTGCTTCGATTAAATGCAGCGGCAGTGCAGCGAGCTGCGGAAGCCAGGCGGCGGCGGGGAGCGTGAAGTTTTCTCTGCAAAGCCCTAAACTTCCTCCGATTCACGTTCCTGAGCGGGCCCCAAAAGGGAATCAAATCCCCTGGCCCGGACCCCCGACGGAGGTGCCACAGTGCCACTATGACGCCCCAAACATCTATCGTTCGTTCACATCTCATCCCTTCCTCCCTTTGTGCAGAGAACTCCTCTCGCAGCGCTTTTTTATTTTACGAGGAGCTTAGGTTTTAGGGGTTACGGAGCAGTTATTTCATTTTCATCCCTTTACTTCACTTCGCATGTAAAGTGACTTTTTACCACCCTGCACCAACTGAGTGACTGACTGTGTTCATCGAAATCCCCGAGCACCCCGCGCTGTAAGGGCGCTCAATGGCGCTGGCTTGCAGAAGCAGGACTGCACAGCGGAGGGTTGTTTTTCCACAAAACAGTCGTACCCCAAATGGGAAAACCCTTCGGGCCGAAAAGACATGTATCCGAAGCGCTCGATCGTTGTATTCAGCTGCAGGATACAAAGACAGAGCGCTGCAAAAAGTCACTAAAATTCACTTAAATTTTGTGCACATATAAAATTAACCTTTTTCACCCTGCAGGCCACCTTCGAACCCACCTCTGGGTCGCTGAGCGTGTGCTAAAAATCCTGTGGAAGGATCTGAGCACTGTCAAAACTGTTTGAGGAGGAGAAATTAGATTTGAACAAAAGCGAACAAACGGTTGCGGATACACCTAACCGGATGAAGTCCTTTATAAATGTTTAATTCGTGCCCTCCATTTTTTCGAGGCGGCAAAAGCTAACTCATGTTTACAGCTCCAAATGGAGGTTGGGCTTTTTAGACTGTGAGTTAATTTTGAAATTAGTTCAGGTCGGAACTAGATGTGGAATTGGCAGGCGACTGAAGTAGCGAGTATATGTTAAGCGAATTTATTGCAGTTCAGATCAGAGGAAAAAGAAAGACAAACAAGAATGGAATACAATTACTAGCATGTCTGTCTGTCTGTCTGATGCTTACAGTTAAATATATTAGAAACTAAGTATTTGGGCGACTTGGATGAAAATGAGGGAAGAAATAGACTGCAGTGATGTTTATTCAAAGATACACTTGATGTGCATTTTTCTTTACATTTGTCGAACTTAAAAGAGAAACGTATTTTTCCATTTTGAATAATTCCAAAGTTAAATAAGCTCAATTGGAAAATGCTCCACATAAACAAATAAAGATTTATTCCTAAAATACAAAGCTTCAAAAAGATATTCACATGCCTGGGCGGATTTTAAATGGTGAAATTAAAATTTAGATAATTACAATGAAATCCTAATAAATTTTAGTAAGAAAACTTGTCGTAATGAACTTATATTCAATTGCATAGCTAACTATATAAATATCTGCAATATAAAAAGTATTCAGTATTTTTAAATTAAATATAATTCTTAAAGACATGGCAAACCTACTTGATTGTGTAAAACTAAAAATCGCATTAAAATTAGTAAGGCGATTAAACTAACACGGGTTGTAATCTCCATGGTACCTATTTTTAGAAAATTTAATTAATTTAAACAATCGGTTCTTGCCCCGCCTGTGGGTGGTTATAACATATAGCATCTCAAAAATACGAAATATGTATATATGTATATACGCAAAACAAGCTAGAATGTTATAATGTTTTGCTATCGATGAAAATTGGTTGTGCTCGTTTCGGTCAATGCCAGGACTAAATCTAACAAATCGCCAGAACCCATTCAGCGGGTGCCCCATTTCATACACTTTCCGCTTTCTACGTCTCTTGAAAAATGAATAAACAACCGCCCACTTGACAGACACTTCCTCCGGGGGTGCTTATCCTCATTAAAAACGAGGAAAACTCTGAAATTCTGATTACCACAGCAAGTCGGCGCTAAATGCAGTAGAAAATGACCCGCAAGTGCAATAGTTCCACATCATTTGCCCCGCTTTGATAGTAATCGATTTATCCAGCGATTCCTCAGGTAAGTGCGGCAGTGCCCCACCTGCAATTTACCCTTTCGGATTTTATTTATATTTCCCTTTCCCCTGGGTTGTGCCAGCCCTTTGAACTGAGTGATTATGCAAAAATGATAATAAATCTTGTCGAGTTAATAATTTAAGCTCAGACAGTGTTTTTTTTAAAAAATTGGATTGAGTCAATAAATCGGACGAAGCAATTACGCTCGTTGGAATTACATGCATTTGAGTGACGTGCTCTAGATACGTCCGTAGATATTTAATAATTCTTTAAAGGTTTCAAGCGTCCAATGAAGCTGAAAATTTGATTTATAGCAAGAAACTATTCTATTTGGATTCCGATTAATGTGCTTTATGAACCATGTCCCAATTACGAACCTGAATTGGAAATCAATTTAAATGTTAACAGCAAACGTTCGCTATGTCCCTTTTCAAATTGCGGGAAGCACTCGGAAAATTTCTAAGCCTTAAGGATATAAAATCAAAGGTGAAAATTATCAATTTTACAAATTGAACTATAATTACTATACTATATTTAGCTGTGATTATTGATTCAAGTTTAAGAAACTATTTACACACATATAGTACGTACTAACTATTGACTACATATGCATGTACGTACGCATACAATATTAAATTAACGACAATTCTCAACATATAATTAAAATAGTACTATTTCGGATATTAATCGATTGCTATTAAATTTTCAATACATATTTTAAATTTTACTTGCTATTGAAACATTCCATCTATTGCATCTACTATATACATATAATAATAGTTAGAAGATTAGTAAAATACGTCTTCTAAGAGTACTAACCTATTTATTCCTAAGCATAAAAGTTAAATTTTACTTATATTCAGGGCTGATTAATATGTGTATATTATATATATATAAAAACAAAAACTAAAATGTATCACAGAAATCTTTAAGTTACATTGGTATTTGAGACGATTAGATTTAAACTACGTACGTACATATATCCTGTAAAATTTACAAAATTGGAGATTGATGCCTTTGCCTTTCATTCCATACAAATAAATTCGTAATATTTAACTTAAATTTACATACTTACCGCCTTGATCGCGTTAGTTAGAATTCAAAGAATTATTTCACAGGGCAAATATATTTTATCGGTAATGAATTGATTCGATATTCGAAATGCAATTGTCTGATTTTTGGACGAGATATCTAAACTATGCTACACCACAATCAAAATCCGCATGACAATGGCCCTCTCGGGATATTCACCTGTTGTAGGTATCGCTTTATGCGGTCCAGCCTTTTTGGCACTCCCCTATTATCGCCGGAAAATTCGGGCATTGGAAATTCATCAGCTGCAATTATGCATTCAATATAAAGCGCTCAAATTACTGACACGCGGGTATCAAGCGGATTCCCATCCACCCCCGCCCCACCAGGGAATTAATTAGCGAACAAAGGGAAGGCGGCGGAGGCGCCGGCACCGAACGTGCCAAATTAGCTGAACTAATATACTCACAGGATGCAGCGAACCGAATGGCAAGAAGAAATTTGCGCAGATAAATAATTTCGGGTATTTCCAGCCCGAACCGATGTCTGGAGGGTAGCCGGCCCGGCTGGAGCGAGTCAAATTAAGTGCATTTTGCCAATTATTTCCTCCCGAGTGGACCCTCCGCGGCGGCGAATCCCTGCGTTTAATTTGATAATTAGCAACGCCATCAGAGGCATTACGCGAAAGCCCCGTCGAATTAGAAGGAATCAATGACCGGAAGCGGGGAGTCTATTGATGGAAGGCGCCCTTCTTGGCGGGATGCTATGGGCACTTGCAGCTGCTAGTAAAATGGACCAAAAATCTGACTATTGGGGCAGTTGGGTGCTCCTTTAAGGTTTAAAGTCGATCAAGTGCAGCTAGCGCGGCTACTATTACTACAAAATAATTTGAACAGGAATCGTACTCACAGTGCTTGCTCTTCTCCGCCCTGGTGTACATCGGCATTACGACGAACAGGAACCAGAGGACCACCATCCACCCGAGGGATTTCTTCGAGTAAGCACGACATTTTGTCCTATTCTTTGCGAACCCAAAGTACTTGCCACAGAGGCTGTCCTCAACACCATCGGACCGCGGCGGACCCGGTCCGCAGGATGTTGGCAGCAACATCGTTGTCTTTTTATACTTCACTACAAACCGAAATCGCAACAATCTCTCGCTCGCTCTTATCTTTCGCGCACCGTCAAACTTAAGACATGTTTCTTGGTGGCGGCACACCATTAAACGTAATGGAAGATGAAATGTGAACCATCTTCAAATTGACTCCTCTGCATTTGCTCACATCTATTGATTTTTCAATTACTTGGCGTGCCTGTCTGCGAGCCAAGACAGCCCCGATGCCTTCTTGCCTGCTCCACCTTCACCGAGGAACACCACTTTCCAGAAATCTTCCTTCGCCGAAAGTGAATAGCGCACGAACGGTCGTCTTGCGAGCGATCTTAGCTGGACAAAGTAACTATCTTTCAATTTCACTCGACTTCAAGACTTTGGCCTCCTTCGTGGGAGCGGTTTCCGGGCTCTGGCTTTTGGCGGTAGATAAGTTGAAATTCCGCGAGGTCAAGCGAGTCAAGCTATCGTCGGGATGACGAAATGCGCAAAGCAATCGCTCGTCTGCAATTAAGAACAAATTCATCGGTTAGCTATATGAATAAAACAAACAAATTCAAATTAATAGACATGTTTTGAGTTTAGATGAGTTGATATAAATATGTATTAGCGTTTCCCTCTTTCCACACTGAAACACATTCCATTTATCTCTAGTAGAATGTCTGAGAATCGTCATCTTCATAAGAACAGACGTAAACTGCTAATCTTTTTCAAAAAGCAAGTGGAATGTATGAAAATTTTACTCATTTACTGCATTGTATATTGCGGACAAAAGTTCCGTAGTTTTAACTAGAAAATATTTAAATTTGCCGAGATTTAATGAAAAAGCGTTCAAATTTATATTCAAAGAGTGTAGTATTAAATTTTCTGGAGAATGTGGCCATATTGCATTTTTGCATTTTGGAACATGTAAAGAAAATTTATTATCTCTTCATTGCTTTTCGAGTCTGAGGAGATCCTCTTGAAATCTTTCATAGTTAAACGAATAAGCGAGGTATTAAAATTCTTCAAATAATAGGTATGCTGATTGTTTAAAGCGAAATAAAAATGAAATAAACAACCTATCCGAAAATCTAATTTGTAAATCAATTCACTAATATAAAAATTGTCCGTAATAAACAATTGCTAACATGTATCGAAAACTTAAACATTATATTAGCAGAAATGCTGCCATTTATACTTCTTTCTAAAACTGCATTAAAACTCAAGTTGTTAGCAATATGTCCACATTATTGGAGATCTGAATTACTTCTAAATTAGTTTGTATTATGTTCAATGAATTGCAGCATTTAAACTCCTCAATCTGCTTAAATTCTAATCCCTGGCACGGCCTGAGTGAATCAGAATTCCAGTCATCGCCGGAATACATTTCACCGGAGCGTGCTAAATTATAAACAATTTACCAATGCTTCGGGGGAAATGAATAAGTCACCTAGTTTAGCTTAGTTTCGCACAACGTGAGTCGGTTCTGTGAGAGCCCCGCCCCCACCCGGGCGGCCCAACTCCCTTGTAATAACAGAACACATGCAGGTAATCACGGTAATCACTTTAGAACTCGAATCCTAATATCCTTTCCAATTGCTCAAGCAGAAAGTACCTGCACCTTTAGCAAGCGGGTCAAACCGCAACATTCAATTCGTGAGGTGATTTCGCCCACATATTGCCACATAAGACCCCTTAAGCGGGGGTGGCTCGGGATTTGTGCGGGGGTGCGTTGCTGCAAGGAGCCCGAGGCGGCTGAATGGCAACATTCATTCACACGAGCCCTTCGGGCAAATATTGAACTGCAGCAAACAACGTGTCTATCACGACCACGAATCCAACGGCTGAAGGGCAGAGATTTCCCAGCAGTGAAATATTTTGCGACTCTAACGCTTTTTGGGGGCGTTCGCTAATGATCTCCAGAAAACCGGGTGCCTCTAGAGGCGGCGTCTTAGGGCTTATCGAAATCGCAGGTGATCCCCGTTCGCCGTGTTAAAGTAGTCCTATAGATCTCTAGTCGACCAATTCGCTCCTGCGATACCGTGCAGAGGCGGAACAACTTATATACGGAATTATAAGAGGAAAACGCTCACACGTAAAACCCAGAAAGGGAAAAAATGTTTGCCATGGAGATTATCCTGGCTTTGGTACGTTCCACGGCAAAACCACATCACACCAGACCGCAGCAGCCTGCCAGAAGTTCGAAAAGTGATGAAACGATGAAAAACCAGTTCAAATATGTCCCAGTCCCTTTATCCTGGTTTCCAGCATTAATCTTGCCCTCTTTGTTTTATTAAATTTACGCTGAAAGAATTGTCATTGGCCGGCCACTAGGCCTGTACGCAAAGGTGATACAGCAATTTCGGATAGATGTCGAGGTAGAGCACATTTCACTGCTGACCAAAAGCATATTTTTTCCTTTTTTTCGTTTCGAAACAGTCCCCTCAGTTAGCAACGACATCTTTAAAGACCAGGCTAGCATGGTCCTTTTCTGGCGTGTGCATACAAATCAGAGGCATTGACACGTTTTTGAAGTCTTTATATTGGGCGGCTGGATAACTTTTCCAGCACAAAATTTCACAGATAAATTGCTATTTTGAAGGACTTTATTTGGTCCAATATGTCGGGCTATCTTCGACAGTCGACCAACGAGCCATCGAACCTCCTTCCACGATCCACCCACCCACCCGACCTAGTTATGGACGTTAGTGCTGCGCTTCGACAACTTTATGCCTTCGGACATATGTGAAAATTCCAATAACTTGGTGCACAAGATGGATTAGTAGGGGCGGGGCTGGTTTTCATCTCTTTCATCGCCTTAAGAAGCCCTTCTATAAGTAGTTTAAGCATTCCAGAAATGTCCCGCTAATGTAAAGTTATATCGATGAAAATTCCCTCCGCAAATATTTCGGTTGCATAAGCTACTAAGTGGCCGGCTGTCATGTCTCATGGTAGATTTTCTAATCGTTTTCATACTTTCCGAAGCGCTTCGGTGTCACAGACGGATTTTCATGGGGATAATTGGGGAGATATCCGGGAGCAGTCTTAGGGCTTATTTTTCCTAAAAGCACAGGAGAGGCATTACATTTTCCGAGAGTTTGTGATGAAATTAGGTAAAAGCGGAATTTGCCCAGATCAAGATGGTGTGCTTAGCAGACTTGTCCGAAGTACTGCAAATGTTTGTTTTTCGTAAGATGGAGACAAGATCCTTATCTGAGAGATGTGGAAAATGCCAGATATGAAGTGAGATTATGTATCATCCCCAATACTTATCTTGTCTACACATATACCCACGTTATATGTATAATACATGTAGTGCACATGCGAGTACGTGTTTAAAATAAATGTTGAAGCAAGCTAACAATTTTAGGAGAACCCATAAAATATGTAACTACATAAATAGTAGAAACCCGATTCAGTTGGATTTTCACAAAAACAATGAAATATGTAATAATGAACTGAAACATCTTTAAGACTTGTTATTCGAACTAATACGATTTCAAAAAGTAGCTAGTAGAGGGCTTTTTTGTCGCATCATCTTTCTATTTTTCCTGATTAACTTGACCTTATTGTAAGGAGACCAAAAATATTTTTTGATCAAAATACCTGTCTAGTAAAATATTTATGTTTTATTAGTCAGAGAAGAATTTATTTATCACAACTGTACTACTTTCATTATTATTTTAAGGTACGTATTTTGGATTTTGAATCTTTTGATGATAGAAGCTGAATTATTTAAATGCTTAGAAAACATGTATTAAAAATTATTTCGGTGAATTTTTGCATTTTGCATGTTCTGCAATACTGATTATTTAATACACATTACTCGTAAGTGATTCGTAACTATCATTTCTTATTACCTTAGCAAAAAACTATGCTTGAACAATTTTTACTATTTTGTATTGCATTAAAAAAATTCCTTGATCTCGTTTTATAACGATAAATTTTTATAGTTTTATTATCGAATCTAAATTAAAACATATCTTTACAATAGAATAAGTATTTCTATTTCATTTTAATGTCTCTCATTGATTTAAAATAATAATTGGCGGTTTCAATTAATTTATGTATAAAAAGACCTAAATATGTGCCTTTTCTGTTTTACAATTTATCAATCATTGTCTTGCCGAAATTTGAATTTATTCTTATATGAGCTGCTGAACACTATTTATAGAGTTATTCAAAAGTTTTTAAAAAAAACCAAAACCCCTTTTTCCGCCATCTAAAAATATCAATTGGATAATTTATCGTTACAACGCTGTGGAAATTCTCAATTAAGGTGGTTTTCATAATTCACACTCAGTGTCACCGAAAATTAGCATACATGTTGCCTCGACAATTTGGAGCACGACGTCAGCGTCATCACCAGCAAAATTAATAATATTCATGTTTTCCTTGAACAGTGCACCGCGAGACGAGCATACGCCAGGGTTGGGAATTTTTCGAAAATCCTGACACGCTTTCCGGCACTGAATAAAATGTGCTCTAAAAAGCAAGACATCGCAGCGCGCGGATTACGTGGCGCCCCGGGAGCAGAGTCGCTTCATATCGCGGGTAATTTCCATAAAAAATTCCCTTTTTTGCCAAAATCAAAACACACATGGCGGCGGTTGGACGCAGTACAGAAAATCGATTAAATAATAATTAGCAATTTTTCGGATTGCGGAAGGCGAAGGGCGGTCATCAGGACTGCCGCAAACACGCCGCGGGCTGCGGCCCCCGCCGCGCTAATTCATTCACCGCCCGCAAACAATTTGTGCGAACACCGAATTTTTTTATTATTTTCGCTTTTTTCCCGACACTAGGGCCGGCCGTCCGACAGGCGAAAAACGGGAGAAAACGGGAGAAAACGGGAGGCGGGAACTGCTCCCCATTTAAATTAGAATTTGTCCGGGACTGACGGCGGCGGCGATGGATGACTCTTTCGGCGTTTTGTTCTCAGGTGTGACGAAGCGACGAGTGACTGTGCGGCGTGCGCTGGGCCACGGATGAATTTAGGCCATCGACGTTTCCTGCTCCGCTTCGGTTATTTTTAGTGCAAACTTTTCCATTACTTGCGCTGCTTTTTGTGTAGAATAATAACACTTTTGTGTCATGGTGCACCATTAAGAAATTAAATGGAATGGATTTTATGGGATCAGTGTGCCGAGGCTGCTCCTGGCCCTGGCCGGTCCGCCTCGCCCTCCGCCAACTTTCGGGGCAATTTTTAACGATAGTTGGTCGTAACTACTTTTTAATTGAGAGCGCTACGCCGGCCTGCGATGTAATGCCCGATGAATTGAGGAATTAGGGGCTTTGGGGCTCCCGCAGGAAGAAGTGCTTCTGCCACTATTCACTGAATGAATTAGGCTAATGCGGCTACAGCTACGCCGTGGAAGTAATTAGAAGATTTGATGGATTTGGTCGACTCGATCAATCTGCGGCCGCGTTGAGTGCGACATTAATGGTATCAGTTTTAGTAAAGTTAGTTACTAAATCTCAGTAAATATTAACCACATAATTTCATTTTATTATGTTGGGGTGGATGATGGATTTATGCGCAGAATGTATTAAGCACTTTATAATCCTTAAAGTAGCTACAAATCGGGTGAATGACACACAGATTATATCGAACTAAAGTTGAGGGCTGTATTCACCAACACATCTTAAGCGAGAATTGCCTTTATGATGATCTTAAATAAATCCATTTTTGAATTTAGTATTCACCAAGTTTGCCCAACTGTTTTAGTGTGACTTAAAGTATTGTTAGAAACCCAAATATCTATATCTATAATTTTATTGAACTGTTTCCGCGGTATTATTCATTTCAAATCTTGCTTTACAATCGAGATTTGTTTCACATTTTCTTCTGTTCGTTTGATGAAAAAAACCAAAAAACGCGTCATTAAATGTCGGTTATATGAATAATCGCAAGTTCTCTCTTGCGATGCGTGAATGGACGAATTTAAAAATCGATTTTTAATGTAAGACTAGGAGCGTGGATTTAGAAAAATTTGCTGAAAAAAGTCCCAACCCCGTGAGGGTGAGTATAGAACAGGAATGGGGAGAACTCTAGAGCATTTGTTTTTGTGCTCCAACTTCTTTGCAACCGCACAAGATAAATGAACAGAACGCTACTTGACATCGGCGCTAATTACTCCTTGACACTTTTTGCACAAGTTCTATTCTGATAAAAATGTGAAGTTCTCTGTCAACACATTTGACACAATTTTAGGCAGTCATAAGCGGGGGTGTTTGCCGCGCACGGCTTGTTTACAAAAAATGCATCGCAATGAAGGGAGCCGCAGCTAATCGCCCTATACCATGGAAACGCAATCAAAAGCGGTGCACTCACAGCCTAGAAAAAGGTGTTTGCGATTTATTTATTAATTTTTTTCAAATGTATCGCAAAAGTGTTCCGAAAGTGCTTGTGGTTAAAATTTTTCTCGCGGAAAATATATAAAAGGCTCAATTCGTACGATAAGTGCAATGCTGATCACTTGAAGTTTTTCATTTTTTCCAGTATCGATGAAGGTTTGAAATCGCTAGGAATTGCAATGGCACTAAAGAGAAGGTCGCGAAACACATAGAATGTTCACGTTATAGATTACTAGGATTAGTTGCTTTTACCTTTCTTTGGCTTTCAATGTTTATATTTTTCCGAAGGTTTTTGTTCGATTTTGCTCCTTATGTTGCAAGATCTGATGGTCGTTAATTAGTTTAAAAATAACGACACACAAGATTATGGATATTATAGAAAAGTTCGTTAAATGTGATGTTTTATATACATATGTATATAAGAAAATTATAAATTAAGAGCTCTACCGCATTCAACGCAATTTAAATCAATTTACACCATTTTATTTTTGGCATGCCGAATAAATTTGTACGATTTTAATTTTGAAAATCTACAACTACCTATTAAAAATTACATAATGCACTTAATTAAGTTCTTTGTAGCTTGCATTAAGCGAAATTCAATAAATAATTATATTGAATAAATTTTCACTAAATTTAGCAGAGAGAGAAACAAAATGCGGTGCAAAATTTGCAATAAGAAATGCAAAGACAATTTGAATTGTACATTGCAGAAGCACTAAAACCCACGTGGAATGCTTTGAATGCTTCAGAGAAATTTCAGGTACACCTAAATTAAAGTTATTTTTCAAAGAGAATTAAAACAAAGGGAAGAGCGCAAGTTAGCAATTCCATAAAACAAATTCCATTCCCAAAACGAAGGAATCTCGACTCTAATCGAATTTCATAGCCAGAGTATGTTCATGAAAAGTTGCGCGGCAGCGAGGAAGCAAAGAGAAAAGCACAATCAATCGCAATTGTCTAGAGTTTTCCTCCAAAAGACAAACATTCGCTGCTCAAAGTCGTTTGTTTCTTTCGAATTATGTTTGCTGAATTTTTTCCTTGTATTTTTCATGCTCGCATCCTTTTGAGCTGAGCCCTCAAGCGAGTGGACATAAATAAATTGTGATCTTTGTTGTCCTGGAAAAGTTTTTTGACAACGAGGACGCAAAATTAATTTCGCACCCAATTATCATTGAAAACGGAGACAATGTTTAACTTGTCTTCGGATGAGTGTTGAAGATGCAATTGTAAATTTTACAAAAATAAGTATTTGTTTAAGCAATTTATGGGAATTTCATCAATAAATAAAGATTGCGCCACTATTTGATTTTATTGGAAAGATTGGAAAAATAATTCTTAATTTTATCGTTTACTACACAAAATACGATATTATTGCAATTCACCATATAGACCAAAGGAAAACAATCATTAACGAAGAACCAACAAAAGTTTAGGAAACCAATAATGGCTCTTCGTTCCGTTTTTGATGGAAATACACTAAGATCTAAAAACAGTGTATATATGTATGTGTATATCAAGTAACAAACCTGATTGTAATTTACCTTACGTTTTAACCTTGTAAAGATCGGATTTAGTTCAATATTTAAACCAGTTTTGCAGTAAATTGATCGCAATTTGGAACTTTTAATTTAATTTTTAACTTTGAAACTCAGAAAATATATGGCCAGATTTCCTTTAAGATCGACGAACGAAGAAATATGCATATGTAATTTTGGGAAAATTTCGAACAAACTAAATATTTAAAATTCATATAATTTTTGTAAATAGCATTCGTACTTATACTACAATAAATAACGAGAATGTGCTTTGCCCTTTGATGCCACCAAATACTTTTGTTAGAATTCATAGGAGGGAGAAGTTCCCTTCCCGAACACGTATTTAATATTTTCTGAAATGCTCGCGTTAAGCCCAAAGTACTCGGAGTTATTCCCGAAAAATCCAAACAATTTTTATGTTCCAGCTAATTTTCTATCTTGTCTTGCTTATCGCGTGGGGAGCTCCCGAAAATTTACAGTCGGCGCAGTTGAGGCGGAACAAAAAGGGGTGAAACGAGTGACCCGGGCGAATTCATGGCGAAGTATTAGACAGAGTTTAGCAACACCGTCGTTATCTACTCCAGTTAACTTGTGAGTACGTAAAATGTTCATAAATTCCCGGTTGCCCCGACCGCGACGAGCGCACGTGCACCGAGTGCCAGCGTCCCCGAGACCGGTTCCAGAACGCGCCCCAAAACACCACGGGGCCGCAGGGCCAGGACGACCGGAGCTGCCAACTTAAAATAAAACTCAGCGGGAAGTAATAAAAAGTCTCATTTATCTTTCAAGCAATAATGCGTTCACATCAACAATAACCAGCGAGACATTATACAAATGAGAAGTCCTTCATAAGTATGCTGCAGCCCCTGGAATCCTGAGGGCTGCTCACATTCGCCCGGGTGGCAATAGCTTTATTTGATGGGGTGCTTGTCTCCTTTCACCTGTCGTCGGCGGGAGCCAGCTCTACCGCCGCCCGAAACCATTTCCACCGTCGTCGCCATCACCAGGGTCCTGCGGGCCTCACGGCTGCTCCGTCTGAAATTTGCTCGGCGAAGGAGCCTCACCCGGGCCCAGCCCGGCTAGTGCAGACCCGGCGATGTACGCAACTTCGTTCCTTTTGTGAAGAAAATAGGCACAAAATATTTTCGTCTTCAGCTCCCTTCATCCGTTTTATGGATTGCCCTTAGTCATGAAGAAGTAATTTGTTGATCCATTTTTATGGTAATTATTGGTTGCTTTTGCCAGATTTATGCCCATGTTCTCCGGCTGGCTCGACGATTCTTGCTATTGCCGCAAGCGGGCCTCAAGATTTCGAGATTTATCCCCAGGGCCCCCGTGTGGCCGCAGCCTTGGAGATAGAGCGGCAACTTTGGCAGCAGCCTCAACAGTTTTGCCGCGTTTTACTATCGAAGGCTCTTCGCCGGAGCATAGGAAGCATAGAAAGCATAGAACCGCGCACAGGAACCACATTAACATAATATGAGGCATGGCAGAGTCGTTAATTACCCGCAAAGTGCGCGTTATTTGAAAATGAGTCATAAATTCGATGGAAGGCATTTTACTTGTGTTGCCGGCGGCAAGTTTCTCCTTCGTGTGGCCGCAAAGGGGGCGCCACTACTTCGAAATTAATATCTCCACAAAATCGATCAAGTTAGTGCCGATTCTTTGCGGAAGAACTTAAACCCTTTTTTGGGCCTTTTAATCCCAGAATAGGTCAGGTTATATTATGGATAATTTTTCGATTTTACGAATATCTGTAATTACTTACACTCACCGTTCGGCATATTTAATTTATGACAATTATTTTAAAAATCAACTATTGCTAATTAATACATACATTTATACAGTGAAATTCGACTCCCCGATCTCACATGCAGGTCCTTTCCATATTCTGCAGCATTTTATTAACTCAGTACAACTTAAACTTTCAAATATACATATGGATATGTTTAAGTATTTTTGAAAATAACAGGATTTGCCTATATGAACCTTCAGGAAAAATAAATTAGCTTGTTGCGTGATTTAAATGAAAATTTAAACTTTAGCTATGAAATCCCAAATAATATTTTTAAATCACAAACTATACATCAAGTAATAGGTCCGTTCATATTTTGCTACTCGATATTTACTTTTTAACACAATTGTTCACATCTTTCGTTCCCAAATTCTTAATTACAAGTCAAAAAGTTATCAGACAGCTCCGCGTATTAAAAAAATAACAAGAATGCATAAAGAAAACTCTCGAGTTATGATAACCCTTTCATGCAGAATCTGTAACCGATCCACTTAGGAAGAAACCAATAAACTTTGCTTTTATACGAAATGCCGCGAGGTAAAATGGTATTATAATCGGCAACAAAAGACGTTGAAAGCTTCAAATTAAATTTTCCTTAACTTAGCGGGAGGTAAAGTAGTTTTTCTTTTCCATAGAGTCTTACAACAACCCCGACTGCTTTTATATTATCCCATCATCTCTCTAGCCGAACTAGCCGACCGTCGTACCCAGGCTTGATATCTATTTTCCGGTCGCTAATTGCAGCCCGACTAAAATTTTAATTTCATTTTCCGGTACTTCCCAATTCACACAAACTTTTCCCCAGCCATTAAAATGAAAGTTTTTCGTCGAGGCCGGGACACCATCATCGTAGCGCCGTCTACATCGTCGTAAATAATTTCCATACACCCCCCAGACTCGTTCCCATAAATTTTTAAACTTGAAAAGTTAACAATTTTTAGCACAAACTAAATTACGATAATGGCAACATGTTTTTCCTTGAGGATGAACTCGACAGCCACCGCCCCTTGTTAATGTTGCCGGGAGTTTATCCCCTTTTGGACGATGCTGGGGATGCTCTTGCTTCTGCTTCTAGTGCTCCCTATGTTTTATCATTTTATGCTTACTTAAGACGTCAAAGTGAATTGATTGCTTTGATTATTGTTTCGTCGCTAAACTCTAATTTTGACTGCTTTACATGCTGAGAATTTTGTGTTTGTTCCTCATTTTTCCAGAACCCTTTGGTATGCTTTGAATAGAGAGATTTATCTAGTCGCTCGAGACTTGGAATACACGATTTTATTAAGCGGTTAAAGTATTTACTCAAAATTTCATAATATGATTGTACTCTCAAAACTTAAAATTATCCACAATGTGAAATTTGCACCTATCGCTAGTTTGTATCCTATACTATAATATGACCAAATTTGTGTACTGTGTATACATATTTGTCTGTAATCGCGTTTTCGAAAATGGCTCTTACGATTTCGACAAAATTAACAATATGGGAGTTTTCGGAGGCAAATAATCGATCTAGGTAGACCTCATCTCTGGGAAAATATATTTTCTGCGAGTTTTCATGAGCGGACTGCCCAATTTGAAAGCTTATGCGAGTTCTACCAAAATAGGTAGTTAAAGGTTTTCGGAGTCGCTGATTTCAAAGCCATTTACAGATTTTTAAGAATATGTTATACAATTTCCAACTAAATTACATCTTCCCCATATCGTAATTTTCAACATACAGTGGAATAGGTACAGTTTATTTATTTGTTATTCATACGATTTTTTAACTCTTCCAAGCAAGCTCGGTCATCACTGGTATCTACCTGCTTAATTTTTAATGAATTATATTATAATATATGTATTTTGATCAAGTGTTTTTAGTTTACTTTTTATGAAAAAATTTATATCCAACTTCAAATAAATTAGTATGTTTTTAAGTATCTCTTATTAACATAAAATCGCACATATATTTATCGTCTATTTTCATTATTAGAAGCAGTTAAATCTCTCCCCACATACACAGATGTGTGTTCTTTATTTGATTTTTCTCATACAGGCATATGTATATGTATCCAGATTTAATCAAACCAAAATTGATATGAAATATATTTTTAGCTTTAAATTGTTGAACCACTCCTTTTTTATATTTGAAACATTTATAACACACTTCTCATAGTGCCTGCCCTGCATTATTGTATTTTGAAACATCTATGCAAAGCGAACAGTCGCATCGTATCCTTGAAACACAAAACAAACTTTGGGAGCATCCCATAAATTTCAGAAATCTAAAAAGTCAGCAGCACTAGGGGCCGGGAGCAGAGTTTTGCTTTTTTCCTTCTCAAGATAACCGATTTCCGTTTGCATTCCTAAATCAAAGGACAACTTTACACTTTTCACAGAAGATTATATTTTACCCCGGTCATGGTAGACCCGAGTCAAAATCAAAACAGGCGAAATATGACCAAGAGACCGAGGGAAAAAAATCAATATTTGATACTGAATTTCGTTATTTCCGAAAGCATGAAATATTCCCTTGAATACGGTCAGGCGGCCCACCGCCGGGGAGAAACTCTGTCCAGATTTATGGAACAACATAAGAAGTTCCACATGCCCGGCTATCTGCAGGACCGCAGGATCAACGACAGTAACAAGAAACGCCGGCGCTCCCTGAAGAAGAACCGCAGAAAAACTTCCTCAGGAACTGTGAAACAAACCATTTACTGGAACTGAATGGCATTTTTGCCCGACCGGAGCCCCAGCCCGGCGTGCACTTCTGCGAGTAGATTGCCAATAGTTTATTCACACCAATTAAACTTCAATATCGAATGATAAATGGCATGTCAAACTGAATTTATAACTTGTGCTGGTTGAGGCACCACCGGCCTGCCCGACCAGCGGCACAGCAACAGCAACAGTGGAACGGCAGCATCAACCCCTTGAGCGCTTCTTAGCGGAAAGGAAGTGGTTATAAGAAAGCCATGTACACACTTAGCCCGGCTGCAGGACCCCGAACCCGTACTTTTTCCAAACTCTTCCGGGTGAAGCAATTTACACCCGCCCCAATTCTGTGCCGTCCTCCGAAACCACTGAAAAACTTTTTCGATTCATTTCTGATTTCAGGGCCCCACCCCACGGTGGCCCGGTCGTTGGTTCAATTTGTTTCGCGGTGACGGCGGCCCCCGCCCCAATCGACCCCGAAACTGAAGAAACTCCGGATTCCACCTGAAGCGGTTGATAAATTCCTCCGGGAGCCTTACAGGTTTTCGGGTTTTAACTAGAGTGCAGGCCTCATTGATCCCCGGGATTATAAATGTACAAATATATATATATATATATATTTATATAATATATATTTATTTTTTTTTAAATCCTCGCCCCTCCCTCCCCGAACAACAGCAGAAATTAACGCACAACTACATATACCTTTGTAACCCTCGCACCTTCTTCTGGCGGGAGTTTTTGGACGCAGGTTTTGTTTGGCTAGGGAAAATCACTGATTGGGTCAGGAAACAAATAACTTGCAATTAAAAGTTGTAATTCTATTTCCAACGAAGGCAACTTAAAGGATTCGATTTCATTTACAGCGCCCCGCGGCAGGACCTCGCCAGTAATTATTAAAAGGGCTGCAATTTCCCCGGAAATCCGTTGGCACCCGCGATAGAGCGATCACGCCCGGCTACTCCCCCGCAGAAATCACAGCCATTATAAGATATTTTGTATTCTATTTACGGGCTTCCTTCCTCCTGTTTCCCGGGCCCTTTTCAAAGTATCTGAATCCGACGAGTGGTGAGGTCGCTCGCAGAGCCGCCAAGAGGCGCGAATGGACCGTTTTCGAGAAGTGAAAGGCTCCTCAGGGCAGCTGGAAAATTGCGAATGCCGGGGCGCCGGGCGTCAGCCCTGGAAGGTTAATTTCGATTCGCGAACTTTAAATTAAGAAAGTTTAGGAGGGAATTCCACAACAGAAAGTTCCGGGGCGCACGAGAAGCCCTGCTTATAATTTCTCTGTAGCAAGTTATGATGTATGTGACATTCCCAAGCAAATTCGGGGGCTGCTGGCTCCCTGGCTCCAGGATTTTCCAAAGGCAGATTCGGAAACTTCATCAGATGCATACTGCACTTTCACACTTGCTTAGTTGCGCTTAGTTCTGGAGCACTTGAAGCATTAAGCAGCTTGCGTTACGTGGGCGCTGCAACTCCGACAAGCTATCTTTAGTTCGGGACTAATTTGGTTCTAATGAATAATTTTCCAGTGGGAAATGAGAATTTTAATGGGTTGCCATTAGTTGCACTGTTCTTGCCCCCAGTGAAAATAGGTAGGTCTAATAAGTACACTTACGCATATCTTTAAACTTAATGGGGAAGAAGACAAAACGAAGAAAAATAAGGTTTTTGAATCGTAAATGCCTACAGAATCACAAAAAAATATTTTAGGGGCAATAGTTATACATAACACAAAAATTGGGGAAATAAAAGAAGCCGTTTTCCTAGCGTCAGCTTTGTACATTCTGTCCCCGTATATATAAAAATATTGATTTATTCTCGCAAAATGTAGGTGCTCTTTTTGCAATATAAGGATAACAATCAGAATCCTCACGTTTAAAAATCACTCTTTGAAGTTGTACTATGAAAACAAAATTCTCCATGATCAGAATAGAAAATTTATTCACGCCCTATGTTTTGATGCCATATATGTATGTATGTATTACTAATGATACTGAATCAGCCCAAAGTATAATAAATATAAAATTTGAAACAATTAAAATAAAATAGGATTCTCCAAACTACACTCCCTACAAATTTTCTTGTTAAAAAACTTTATGCATATAACATAACACACCGAAAGGCAATTATTCAGGATTAAAATTAAATAGTGAAATCCTTATTTTAATAGTACGTACATGCACATGAATACGTTTTCTGTCAAAATTTGTGTTATTATTAAATGTTACAACGAATCGCTTGATTTTTCTTGATTGAATTTTCAATCTAGTGAGTCAACTCTTTTTAAGCTGATTGTAATTTTAAAAGGGTGAAAGGCAACTTATTGAACAATTATTGCAATTCCTGGTACCATATTATTAGCCGAATCAATTTGTGCTAATTAATAAAACATTAATTATCTGTAATTTAATACAAATTTAGATACCGATTACTAGCATCCATAGATGAATGGTTTAATGAACTATGTATTATGAAACCATTACTGGAATTGAACCATTTAGAATAGAAATCACAATCATTGATAAATATATTATTTGATTTTTTAAATTATATAATCAATACTTACATAGTTACTTCTGCTTCAAATAGAGTTTATACATACGGATATGTTGTTTATGTAAGGACGTTACGACGTACGTATAAAAGACTTTTTTTTTCAATGGCAAGAGTTCATAAACGATAGTATTCGTTCTAAGTGTAATTTTGTGAATTTTCAAACGCCAAATTAAAAATTTCACCAATTTTACACTTAATTCTAAGTTTGCTGAATTGCAAATCCGCTGCGTAAACCTTGACTTTCATGCATTGGGTTCGTTAAGTAAAAATTAATATTTTTAAAACAAAAAATGAATAGTTTTGCCCAAGTGTAACGTTTTTTATTCTCTTCCTCTTTTAGATAAGAAATTTATCTTATTTCAATTTTGGGATAATTAATCTGCATTATAAGTTCAGACTATTTGACATCTTTATATTTTGATTGGCTCTTTATATTGAAGATTGACGATCCCCGGACTTTAACACCATTGATCCCAATTATTATTCTGTTAGAAATCGGTTATACTACAATTCTATATAATATACGTAAAATCATTATGGAGTCTGGCGCTTATTTTACAATAACTTGCATTTCTTTGTTATTGGGACTAATTATTTAGCAATAGGGCATTTTCGAACAAGACGACGCATAGCCGCAAGGTTCAAAAATGCATTTAAAGATGGAATTAGCTGTGAGGATCTGACGTAGTTCCCGTCTGCATTCCCCCGCCCCCGCACCCATTCAGAGTACCACTGCCCCCAACGACAAAAGAAAGTATTGACCTTAGACAAGATTCCGAGAAACATTGGGATCTGAACAAGTCCAGCCCATCCCCACACGCCCCAAGAAGAAGAGAACTTTCTTGAGACAGTGGTAGACATCTTGTTCCGTTGCTCTAATTGATAAATAATTCCCGTCTAACCGAACAGGAGGCAAGGGAACATGCACTCGTCCTGACTGCCGCAAAAACTCGGAAAACATCCCTTCGATGGGTCCGCAGAGTGTGACTCCTCCCCGCGTGACTTGCACACCGCTGACCCAGGCACGATGGTAACCTCGAGCTCCCCCGAAAAAGTGTTAATCACACTTTTGCCTTCCCTAAAGACTTACGGCGAATTTCTTCGCGAGAACTTACCTAAATAGTAATCAATTAAATTCCGGCTTTTAGGGGTTGATGACTTTTTGCATTTGCCCAGTTTATATTGGATTTTACGCTTACTCCAGCACTATTCACTCAAACTGCACAAACACCGCGGCACTCGCTGGCATCTCGCCGCGGCGACGACCGACGGCGGGGGTGAAAACAGTGAGTGGGGCGAACTGTTTTTTGCCGTGTGCACACCACACCGCCACACACGGGCACGGTTGCCAATTGTTACAACAAAAACACCACCACCAACACCACCACTCTAGCTGTGTTTCTTATGCGAGAGGGCGGCATTCTCCATCCCCCTCGCTCTAGTAGCAGCGGCGAAATTAAGTTAAGTGGATAAATCTCCCGCGTCTTTTATCAAAAGAACCCCCTCAGTGTTAGCTCAGTCAATTTTTCATTCAAAAAAGGGACAAAATGAAGCACACGTCCCGTAGCGAGTCAAAAATGTAAACTACTTTTGCTCCCCCACCCCCTCGGCAACTGTCAATTGTAACGGACCACAAACTTTAATTGGCTAAAATAGGCCCTAGAACTGAACCTTGCGGCCATCCACACAGCCCTTCACTTGCGGCGTTCGATGCGAAAGTCGCTCGACATCTTTTTTCAGCGAATTTAGCCCACATCGGTTAATGTACCCTTAACACAAATACTCGGTTTATCACAATGGCGCGAGTTTTAGTCTTCTCAGTTCTGGCAACACTCAGTCGATTTTTTCGGCAATTATCACCACTGGAAAATTTATTTTCTGCGGAAAATCGCTTACACCTTCATCACCCGGAGCGGTGGTGGAAAAACAGCGTCGGGGTGCAGACTCCCGTGCTGCTGCGGCCCTCCTAATCTGCCACTGGGGGCGCCTCCATATTGGCTCTTGGCTGAGGAAGCTTTCGAGGAGGCACAATCAGCGAGTGCTAGAAAAAGGCAATTCCAACCCCCATGGAGTGTCTTCTGCGAGCACCAGTTCCACCCGACTTTCACCACTTTATCTTCATTCTACTCAAACTTGCATCAGGCAAACCGGAGAATTCCGGGAAAAAAAACTCCACCAACTCCTTAAAATAAGCACCGTCGGTCTGCGGGGGTGCTTCATTTAATTTTTTCACACACAAAATGTATCTTCATCACAGCTCCGGTGGCAATTAACGAAAATCGTTCAAACAAAGCCTATTCTGGGCCCAAGTGGCCTCAAACAAAACGGGGAAATTGTCCCATTGGTGAAACTTGGACAACTGCTCGAGAACGGGGGAATCAGTGTCTCGTAATATGACGGCCGACGACTGAATCATACTATGCCAGGCCGTGAGGGTGCTCTTTTAAGCGAGCACCCGCTTGTCGTAGTATTCCGGCACACAGGCGTCCACGCGCCCCACACAGCCGCACAGGGACTGCTCTGCTTTGGGAGGCTCGAAAAGGGGTGGTTTGCGAGGGTGGCCCCAATGCCTCTGTATCGCGCGTCCCACATATTCCACCAGAACCGCGCAAACAGGGCAGAGGCTTAGGTCACTTTCGGGAGGACAGGACGTAACGCAGGGGTGGAATTTTCCAAAGGATGCTTATTCTCCGAAATTTGTTGCTATATAAAAATACTAATTACTAATTAACACTCGTGGAGTTACAATAAAAATTTAAGGCAATGAAACGAATCTTAATTTTCCCTCTATAAAATCAATCCTTTTCTTTTCAAAATCAGGTTTGAAGTATGATCTCACTTAAATATTACTACATATAATATGACCCTGCGACCTCGTTAAAAATAATATCTAATCCTTTCAAAAGTATGTATTTATAACATATCTGAGATCGGATAACTCAAAATTCTTCGAAGAAAGGCCATAAAATATACTCTTACTTACAAAAAAAAAGAAATAGGAAACATTCATTGAAAACCTTCTTTAAAGATGACTAAAGAGAAACCTATCAAAGTGCTACGCAAAATTCAGGTGTAAACTGTGTTATTCAAATTCCTTTCCTAATAAAAGTGGGTTGGGTATAAAGAAATTGTGTTAATCTTACCATGATATGGGAAAAGTTTACCCACGAGTGCCATCTTATCCCCAATTTTATCAAATGCCGCCTACGAATTCATGTATTTCTGTAAAGTGGATGCTACTAAACTGATTTAACAATTAATTAATTTTAGTTAAAAGTTAAGTACTTACGTATATATTGTTACAATATTGTCCACCGAGCTGGCTGGATAGCTGTTGATCGGTATTTAAACCTTAAACCACTTAGGGGCATTTATTATACATAACGCATGTCTGCGCAGAATACAAAAATAGACCTATGCTCAATTTTCTGAATTATGTATGATGGAGTGAATACGAAATACGGTCAAAAAAGAAAGTGAACAAGTGAAGTAATTATAAGAGTAGTCAGATAAAATCCAGTTTTAAACTATGGTAAACATCATTACTTTTATATTTATCAATTCTTATAATAGTATGAGACACATAGCAGGACTCCAGTGTACTAGTACGACACCGCACATATAAATAAAATTATAATAAGATTGAAAGTTTAGTTTCATGGAATAATTTTGTGAGAAAATTTGAATTGAGAACCATTCCCAAGTGTTCCACTAACTGAAACCGACCTAAGAGGATATTTCGTCCTTTGAGTCTTAAAATGCCCGTAGGTGTTTCCGAATCAACCACTCAGGATCACGGCCCCTAACTTCCTAATTTCCCTTATTTTACTACATGGAGGGTTCCATTCGAATCGGACCAACACACGACCAAACGCTCCCCTACTATGCCTGCCGTATATCCTGCTCCAGAGCGGCTCATATAGGACAGTTATTTCATACACACACAACCGAAACTGGTAAATAAATCGATTTTACGCAAGGAACGTAAAGCAGAGCGGTGACCAGCAGAGCCACCACCACCATCGCTAGGTAGACTGCGCCTGTGTGCGCCCATTGTGCGAATATTCACCGGAATGGTTCAGAAGGGATGACAGAATGCGCTCGGACGTGTGGAAGTTGTAAAGGATACTACAGAGCCTCTATAGCCTCTATAGGACCTATATTAAGACGGAAGGATATAAAGAGCACAGGCACTTTTCATCGAGCACGCCATAAGCAGATCAAGTGGCCTTAGTGGGTGAAGGCATGTACGGAAGAGAGACATCGTATGGTGAAGGGAAAAACTGCCAGGAGGCGGCGTAGTCATAGCTCTTTTAACTGCTCTTTGAGCACTTTTATTAACTTACTTCAAACAATTTTAATTAATAACTATTGGGGTAATTTTTAGCGCCGTCCTCATGTTGAAATCTTACGAGAGTGCCACCCACATTTAGGTTAACTAGGTCAGAGTACGCAATAGCACCACTGGCCGACGATCCCCTCCTCTACTCTAGACAAACTGCTCTGTTACTTTGCCTACCTTTCAACAGCTTTGTTGTTATTCTATCTGTCTGTCCAAGGCATAATTTTCATTTTATTTCTAAATCTTACCCGAAAAGTTCAACAGAATTTACTTTTTATTTTGTACAACATGAAAATCAAATCAAAATACGAACTAAACACGAAGGTTTTAAATTCGTAGATTTAACCTTTCTCCGTTTTCTAAGACGTAAACCAACAGGAAACACTTATTAGATAAATGTTGAATATACGTCTTAAGAAAGAAATAATATCGCAGTTAAATGGATGGAAAAACTTGTTCGAAAAGCGCCTAAAAGAGACAATTTTTATGAATCATACATGGAATATTTGTCACCGACGGTTTCTGTCTTACAACTGAAAAGCAGATCGATCTGAACCTGTGCGCTCGCTGCTTATCTAATCTTTAGGCAGCAGAGCCAACACTTGTCGCTCGACTGTTGTCAATGGTATTGATAAGTGTCGCATGGAATCATTGACACTCACCTGTGCCCTGCTTTGCTTCATTTAGAGTTCAACTAGTTGCTAAAGTTAATACTTTTAGTATGTCTTATCGCGACTTGTCTGGCTTCGAATTTACCGCGGTTTAGAATCCATACTCGGGTTCGGTATTCGAGCCAATAAGTTCAATCCCACAAGTGACGCTTTATCTTTTTCTAGAAATCTATGTTTTTAATATATTCTTTAAAAACAAGACAAATTGTCTTTATTTTTCGATTTATAGGTTTTTTCCATTTGTTATTATAAAAACGGTGTAATTAATATTGTTGCTCTTATTAATATTGAATTTGCTGAATAAATCTCTCAAAATTATAGAACCCTTAAAACTAAAAAAAACTACCTGCTAAAACAAAGTTACTGAAACCACCGGTTACATTTTATTTTGACAAATTGACCAGAAAATGTCGAACTATGTTTGATCGATAACAAACAAATTGTGTGTGGTGTACACTACATTTTTAATAATTTATATTTTTTTAAAACAAAACTCTATAAATTCATAGTGCAAATGATTTTATATTAACAATGGCTAAAAAGGGTGGAGTCCAACAACTTCAAGCCGACATAACTACGGACGAAGAATTCGAAAAGTTTATTGAACGGCCTGGACTGATTGGCAAGTATCGTGTTCGTAAGCGACGAACTATGGATATTCATTTGATTATTATTTTTATGATTTATTTAGTTATGGATGTCTACACTGAGTGGTGTGGTCCTTGCATCGGAATGGTCGGAAGCTTAAAAAAGATTAAATTAGAGCTTGGAGGTGATAACTTACACTTGGCAATTGTACGATTAGTAACTGCTCTTTATTTATGCTAAAATGAATAATTTCTAGTGTAAGTCAGACACTATCGAAGTACTCCAAAGATTCCGTAATAAAAGCGAACCAACATGGCTTTTTGTGTCTGTAAGTTTTATTTTTAGATTTATCTTACATTGTTAAGTATTGAAACTTGAAACATGGTGCAGTATAGGATTTTTTGCATTTACCGGGGAGTTTCGGATAGGCCGTGTTTCGATTGAATCAAGTTCGCCTAACCAAGTTTTTATTATATAATCTTAATGTTAGATATTTAACACAACTTTGGCCAACATATTGGAGAACATTAAATCTTCGAATATGGGGTAATGAAGGAAGAGTATTATAAACCCAGTTTGATTAATTATTGCCCTATCTAGGATATCAGTGTTCAATTAAAGTTGCGTCAAATTTTCAGTTGCGCATAGTAATAATAATAGAACAATATGGATACATAATAAAAACAGCTGTCCCTAAATTCTCAACGTTTTGGAAATATGTAGTGAAGTTTTAATTGCCTGCTAGTTGTACGATAAATTAAAGACGAAATTTACTTGTTACTTGAGGGCATTGACCCTTATTCTTAAAAAAGACTGAGAAAATGGTCAGTTTCTACTTTTATAATAGACAAATTGAGTTTTAAATTCCGTCTGCTGCATTTTCTTAGGATGGTCAAGCAGTAAACATCCTCTTTGGTACAAATGTGCCTCTACTTATGAAAATGATAACTCAAGAACTGGAGTTGGATGCTGCTTATAGAGCCAAAAAGGCTACACGCACATTCTACGCCATTGAAGAGAGACAACCCGTCGAGCAGCAAATCTACGAGAAAGTAAAGGCAGCCGAGGACAAGGCCAGGCTCGCTGAGCAGCATGCGGCAGAAGCAAAGCGTCGTGCGTACCTGATGTACGTCACTGATGAAATCATGAAAAATATGGCAGACCTTGGTGTAACCATATTCGGGCCCCAGATCACTCGGGACATGTACAAAAAAATAATGGATCCTGCTGACTCCCAGAAGTTATCATGCAAAGATCGAAGAGTTCTTCAAGTGACCCCACAGGACTTAGAGGTCCTTCACTTCAGCTGCCAAAATCCCCTGCCCCCTGAGGTTTGGGAGCACTTGCTTGGAAAAGATCTCCTGACTTGCCTCTGGAAAGCACCCGACGGAGACTCGAGAGGAATCGTTGAGATCCTGTCCAAGTACGTTTACGACTGCACTAAGCCTCAGCCGATGATGGATGATTCTGGTAACCCTGTGCATGATCAATTCCTACCGCCTCTTCTCCCCCCACTTAAAATCGAAATAAAAGATGAAGAGGAACTAAAAGCTGAAGAAGCTGCGGAAGAAGAAGAGGAGGCCGTTGAAGACGATGCACTATTGCTTTTGCAGGACATGGAAATGACCATTGCAGCAGAAGAGGAAGATCAGGGAGATGAGGCCGAGATGAAAAAAGAAGAAAAGCCGAAAGAAACAGTTCCGAAAACGTATGTTACCATTCCCGCAGTTTGGGCTCCAGGAAATTCTAGGACCATGGCTGCTGCGATCTACTTATTCTATCGATGGGTGAGTGCAGCCAAATTGGGTTTTTTGTTTCCCAATACATTTATTATACATACAAAAATACATATTTCCTCTTCAGCACACTGGGACATTCCTGCCACCAGACCCTGTTCCGGACCCACCCCATTTGGCTGTGGCCTTCGATGCCTACAAGAGAAAAGACCTTAGAGAATTTTTTGAGAAGCACAAGGATGACGTCATGGCGTATGGCTACTTCACGAACGCTGATCCGGACACGGCTAAATTAATTGCGAACATGACGAGTCTGTACGAGAAGAAGCCTCCTCAAGTGTAAGTTCCAAAATGATTTCTTTACTTACCAGGGATTGATTGATTCATAATTGTTGAGCACTTACATAATTGGTAACGGATTGGCGACATTTGTATATAATAGTATTTATAACTATAATCTAGTGACAATACTTTATTTTAAGGTTTCAGCCATTTCGATAACATCTTGCTTTAGGGGTGTTGCTTATTACAGCAGAAGTGGCAAGAAGAAAGCAGAAAAAATATTTAATTTTGTCTTTTTTTGTAGAACCGACAAATTAGTGCTGAAGGTTTCAAAGCAAACTAGCCACGCCCTACTCAATCTAGCCGCATTCGGACCCTGCTACATCAGCTCAAACACAGTGGAGGGGGAAAAGGACTGCAAAAAGTTCTTCCCCCCAGGCTACGTTACAGAGGCTGATGCTCAAAAGAAACAAGAGGAAGAAGAAAAAGATAACAAGAAGAAGAAAAAGAAGGTAATCCCTCTTCACTTTGACACTCTGTTCCACAACGACTTGATATGGTTTTAAATAAAATTGCAGAAGAGACCTACAGCGGAAGAAATTGAAGGAACACCACCAGATGGCGCTGAAGCAGCCGCCGATGAAGAAGGTAAAAAGGATAACGCTCCCGCACCCTCTCCTGAAGAAACACAAGCTCAAGATCAATCCGTTGCAGGTGAGGGTGGTGAAGGACAAGGCCAAGCTGAGGGCGAAGAAGGGGCTACTGAGGCAGCTGAGCCGCACACAGAAGGCGAATAAATTTATCGATTTCATTTCTATTTGCAAATTTTGTATGAGCGTCTAAGAGCATGATCTAATCAATGCTTCAAAATATTTTGATATCACTTTTATTTTTACGCTTAGAGGTACTTAGTAGAGAGTAATTCCCAGGTTTATTTTGCTTCTTGTCGCTTAGTAATTTCTTAGATCATCATTGACCTAAATTTGTCAGAACTTCAAATGATAATCGTCCAGTTATACCCAGTTAAAAAAACTTTCTTCCAGCAGCACAGGTTTTTTCAACTTTTGGAGCTCTTTCTGTCTTCACCTTATCGTTGCAAACATAAAAGTCAAGCATAATTTATTCCAATTGCAATTTTTTCGGTGGTATCAAATTTGCATACTTTTGAAAAGATTTCATTCGTTTGAAGTGGTCTCGAAACTATCTAATTAGTCCAAACGTGTGTCTTAGCGCGAGACCATTCCAAACACGATAAGACTGCACCAAAATTCGAGTAAAAGTAGTGCAGCGCGCTTTCACCCCTTATCAGTGCAATTTATAGTTTCGCGTTGCTATCGATAGTGGAAACGCTAATCAAAAGTGGAATTGATTTGGCGGGAAAATGTGAATTTAATAATGATTATATGAATACAAGAGTTATTGCGAAGTCAGTCATATTCATATTATGTATATGAAAATGTTGAAATTGAACACATGAATGAATCACCATAATTTCATATCAGGAAAATACAAGTTATTAAGAAAAAAAACAATATTTTATTTAATATAACAAAATATATAATATGAATAAATAAACTTATTTGCTACGAATCCATTATTTACTCTAATATCAAATAGCGTGCATAAGATACAAAAAAAAACCAATGATTAACCATGCAATTACCTAATCCCCGAGAGGCAGGAACAAGTTAGCGTTTTGTTACTCAGCTACGTGATGCAACAAAATTTTTGGCATAAACCAAATCAATAAATTAATAAAAATGTCATGAAGATAATAACTGATATTTCGAGTACATATTCACATGATTTTAATATTTACACCTATGCATGCCACTCAAATTAAAAAGTGAATCCACCCAGGTTTACTAGCAATATATCTATGTATATAAATAAATTTACTACTACAATAGCTGAAGCATTTTGAAAAATTGATCCCTGCATTCCAAAAGTATTTTTAGGCCCAAGCTGTTTAATATTCATCCAGGCACCAAGTAAAGCCAACATAAAGAAACGTTTATAGTTTTGAACATTAGACGTAAATAATTAACTAATTAAAAATAAACTAAAAATATTAAGCTTCTGAAAAATATCAATTCTTTAATAACAAAATATGAAGCTAAAACAGATTTATAGTAAATCATATGGAATTAAAAATGTTATAAAATGTACATCCGGTGGTATTAAAAAAAAAGTTATCTTTGGAGCTTGGTACCTTAATCTCAAATTACAATCAGTCTATAGCCTTAGCATTGCAAATAAATGCGCGAAATTACAAATCTTGTAGGTCTCAACTTTAAACACTCTTGATAGCTATTTCTAGATTGCAGTTTAAACTAATACTTATGTGAATGATTAGCTTACAAATCTATTAATCATCATATTTTCTTCCTGCTAAGACGACTCTCCGGGTGTATAAAGGCAAATCCTAAGCAGCCCGTTCTCATAACCTGCCGCAATTAACTCTCTCCCAAAAGCATTTGGATTGCCCGCAACCCGATTTATTTTCACATATTCCTGAAAACTGAAATGAACTTCCCTTTCACTACTTATGTCCTCTTCAGATTTTACACACTAAAATGTTAAAACATGGTATTTTTGTGCTTCTCCAACAATGCGATAACTTACCGGCTGAAATTTGCTTATAATGAGTCCATATTTATTTTTGTAGTCCTTGTCAAATAAACCTAATGAATTCGGATTCAATTTCGTTAATTTAGTTTGGTCACCGCCAAGATCAATCATGTCGGTATACGAAAAATACTTGTTTGCTAAATTTACTTGTGAAGCAGTGTTATGTCGCCATTCACAGCACCGATGCGCGACCAAATCCCCATTCATACAACCAAATACATGGGAATTCTCCCAATCTATGAAGCTGCCTGTTACACTTCCCGACGCGCATTTGATTGCCTTGCGATAGTGATACATTAAGCCAATTGGATTAAAACTATAAATACCTGTGAGAGCTGAAATTAAATGATATTAAACTTTGTTCAAAATAAGGTAATTAAAATCAAACCTCTCTGTATCTCATCGCTATAACATAAAATTGGATTTTCCCAATATATAGGCCACTCCAAGCTATACACCATAATTCGCAGGAGATCATCTGTTACCAGAGCACAGGGTGTAATTTCGCGAAGATCAAAAAATTTCAATTCTTTGCTTTCTGTAGTCAGTATTACCCATCGTGCACCATGTGCATCGTAGTGCAAATCAATAGCTGTACAGATTTTTAATAGAATATTGTGTGAATATTAGCAATAAATATAATCACCTAGCACACGCCGGTCCGAAGCCATAAAGAGGTTTGTTGGAATAAAGCTCTGTTCACCGTCCTCCTTAATTTGATTTAGATTGTCCTCCTCGGATATATCCCAAACAGCCACGTAGCCATTCATAGCAGCGCCAGCAATTATGTGATGACCTTTAAACTGGAAGAGACAACGCTTTTACTTAAACATAATTAATTAAGTTTACTGCAAACCTTGGACCACACTACTGCAGTGCATTGTCTCGTCCAATTAAACCCACTATCGGAATCAAAACGCAGAATAGCGAAAGCTTTTAATTTTATTATCGGAAATCCTTTAATATCACAGTTTTCAGTTTCAGATATTCGGAGAGGCAACGAATATATTTCAGGGTCAGTCTTTCTTGAAACGATAGTCACTAAGCCGAGCCTATTCAAATCGGGTGCATATCCCCCACTTGGAAGGAATTTAATATCCAGAATAGGTCCCGAGTCTAAAACGACTCCGTATAAAGGTGTAAGGCAATTCAGCTGACCTTTTGGGATGTATTCAACTTGGAAGATAAGCATGCATGTCTTGTATGGCGTATCGTCCCTATACTTGGCATACTCGTTTAAATCCTTCTTATATGTTACTGCCAAGTATTGTTTTGAGGTTTTGTGGTCACCAACTGGTACCCAGGCTGCATTTGTTACCGGACCTCCAATAAATGTCATGATCTCATCTAAAAGAAGAAAATACAAGATTTATCAAAATCGAACTCAATTTGAACTTTTCATTGCTATAAGTAAATTACATAGGGTTTGTTGGATACATGGAAATCATACATATGCCTATAGTGGGTTCTTTGTAGGGGTTTTTTAAATGGTATCTAATATTCTCTACTACAAAGCTATTTAAAACCAAAAATATGGAAAAATTTTTTGTTGATTAAAAAATAATATTGTCTAATAAAACTTACCAGGTCTAACTGTAGTCTCGAACATATTCAGCGTTGTCCAACATTCTGGTTTAATGCTACTGCTAAACTTACGATTGCACCATTTGTTCAAATTATAAGAAAATTTCATTGACTCGATATTATGACCAAAATACTGTTGAGCTAAAGTGGATGGTAATATCGTAGCTTCCGGTATAGCATTAGTAAAAATTGCTTTTCTAGCATAGTTACTTTCCCGACTGGGTAAAAGAAACAAACTTTTATAGTATTATTATTTCAAAAATTAATTAAAAAAAACGTACAAACTCCTAGTCCAATTTTCAGCTTCATTTTGATAATCTGAATTTGATGCGAGAGGAAATACTGTAAAAAATTAAATATTTATAAGTAATAACAAGCACTATTTTAATAAAACCTTTTTTCCATTTATCAGAGCACATTTCTAACTGTTTTGAAGGTCTTTTCCTAATTGGTTTATTTTGCTTCTTTTTTTCTCGGCTCTTTTCATCGTCGATGTCATTATCACTATCTGATGATTCAGAACCTATTTTTGCATCACTGCCACTATCTTGGAAGTCTTGGATCTTTTCATGTTTATGTTTTTGTTCTACATGTTTCAAAACCACATCCCTTTTAGCATCTTCAAACTTACATCGCATGCAAACGAAGCCACTCCACAGGATTTTATCGCAAGTTTTAGAATGTTCATGCATTTCAGGTAAGTCTTTCGAAGTAAAATCACAACCATTTCCGACGCAGGATGATATACCTTTCTTTCTAAGCTGAAATCTCCACTTTGTGAAGAATCCTACGGTTTTGTTGACGATAGGTTTAACGAGCTGTTCGGAAAATTGTGGCGTTTTTGAAATTGAAGAATATGTTAAATAAAATCTTACATCTTCTGGTGTTTCTTCTTGAAGCTCTTCCTTTATTTTATCCTTAATCATTTTTTCGGCTCTATTAAAACAATTTTTTAGCTATAGTTAAAAATAAAGATATACTAACTAACTTCAAAACTGCTTTTCTTTTTCCATAACTTGTAGAAGGCTCTGGTTCTGGTAATTCTAATTCTTCTTCGGCAGTTTGATCTGGTGGACCTTTGCAGCTCCTTAGGTGAGATGGAGCCCAAAGTTTCGAGGTCAGAACCTTTCCGCAAACGCAAATAAAATTCATTTCTTTCTTTTCTTGAAGTGTAGCATTGCACATTTCCAAATGAAAAAGAAGTCCAATTGCGGACTTCATTGGCGTGTCGCATAATCGACAGTGAATAAACGCAATATGATTTCGCCGAATATACATATTTATCCAATTTAATACTGTTCGATAATCCTCTACATCCTGGAAAAATTAGGTTATTTAATTTCTAATGATACTTCGGAAAGTTTGGTCGCCATATTGAACTTATTATTTTGATTTCTAAATTTTGAAAGCGGACTCGCAATCAGTATCTCCAAAAACTACAAATACCAATTCCCGTGGCAATTAATTACAACTTAAAATTTCTTTCAGTCATCCTAAGTCCACCATTTTGAACCCCGTGAAAACAAAGTTAACTATAAGTTAGGTCGGAACACGTACTGCCTTCACCCAAAAAATTAAAATAATCGGTCCAAGCGTTTAGGCGTGCTATAGCAAGAAACGTTCAATCAGCAAATTTTCAATTTTATATACATTATAGAGAATGGAGATCACATAGAAACTAGCATAAGAAAAAATGTCAGACTATACTCTTTCGGCAGTAAGTTACGAAATTGAGTTGAATCGTAGGCACCACGTTCAAATCACACCCAAAAAGTTTTCTTTTATTTTTTACAAGTAATTATTGTCTTGATATTTTGCTTTACTTAGTTCTTTGATGTCTCCCAGAAATAAGGCTATTAAAACGCAATTGAGTAATTTATCACCCATATTTACCTCAGCACTTGCACTATTTTCTAAACTTATTATTAAATTTTAATGCTTACCAGTGGAGGCTCTCCTTCTTTCCATCCGATGCAATAATGACTTTCAATATGATTCTGCCACGTCTTTTCGAGCGTTACTTCTTTACAGAGACCACATCGCACTTCGCCTTTTTTCAGTTTGACCGAAGGACTCGGGGCGTCTTCCTTATACAAATCCTCTCGTTTCTTAACTATAAGGAGTTTGGGATGAAGTTTAATGTCAATGTCGTATTTCCTTTTGCCCCTCTTTTTTACTTTGGGCAAGTAAGGCGTTGTGTTTTCTTTGTACAAAGCTCCGGTATCCTTTGATTCTAATTCCCTTTTATTAGCGTTTTTCGGCGCCCGTCTTTTGCCACTTGACGCCGAATTTTCCTCGTTTTTTGAATTGACCTTCGAGATCTTTTCTGACAATGGAACATCAGAGTCTGAATCGGATTTTTCAGAGTAAATAATTTTTTCTCTCTTAGCCTTTTTTAATGGAACAACCTTACTTTCCAGGTTTGTGATAATTTGGTCCTCAATAACTTTAGTTTCTGTTTCATTTTCCGTTTCCTGAATTTTTCGTTTCCTTCCTGATTTAGCTTTTGGTTCGTTAAAAATTTCAGATGACCGTCTTTTTTCAGTCAATTTTATAATCCTACCTCTTCGCGATACTTCAGATACTGGAACATTGGAGGGCTTCGGCAGTGCATCAATAACTGGCGATATAACAGGCAAGGAACTCTTCGGCTTTCTACCACGTTTTTTAGGTATCTCAGCTGGCTTCTCCGGGGTAACAGTGTGATCTTCTACTTTAATTCGTTTAAGATTTGGTTGAGTTGATTCTGAAGTACCAACTACCGCATCTCCTCCCACATTCCCCTTTATAGTCTCATGCTCGCTAGGATCAACTTCAACTTTCAGAACACTACATACGTTAGAATTACTGTCTGGTTCGAGTTTTTGAGACGTTTCAGAAATGTTAAGGGTTTTAACCGATGATGTCTCTATATGAGACCACTTTTCCAAAATCGATATTCTCGTTTTCTCTCTAGATCGACCTCTCCGTTTTTTAGGTGCATGTTGTTCAAAATTCGCAGCCTCAGAAACTATTTGTAAATTTTCTTCACATTTCTCGGTAGACTCTTTCCTAAATCGCTTATCGTCGCTTATATTGTCAAATGTTTCAAATAAATTTTCAGAATTACCACGTTCCAAAAATTGTTTAGACAATTCTTTACTTTCTGTCTTTAAAACACCACACGAGCTGGAATTTTCGTTGAGATCAACTGACTCTTGATGTTTCTGCTCTGTATTGACAATCGTTTTTTGCGTAGTTTTTTTATGATATTGCTTAAGTACTCCAAACCTCTTAGTTTCTGTATTAATTTTAATTGGTGTGGAAGCAATGTCGGTTTGTTCAAAATCATTTTTTACGAAACCACCAAGATCACAATCCTTCGACTCGTCAGAACATGAAGCAACTTCACTGTCTTCAATTGAAACCTGGTTCACCTCTTTCGTCTGATTCAGAGATGAGTGCAATGCACTTAGAAGTTGATCATTGTCATTTTGATTTTGTTTATGGGACGAAACACAATCCACAAGCGTTTTCTGTTTTGACTTCAATGATGTTAGTTCATTTCTACTTCGATCATCGTTTATTACTTTATTCGTTGAGTCTTTGAGATGATCTTCTTCATAGTTACCTTTGTGTAGACTATCAGGCTGAATAGTAAACCCTTCCCCAACTAAGTATGTTCTAAAACTCTTATCAAAATCTAACGAGTCAGACTGCAAGCAAGATCCTTGCAAATGCAACAAACTTTCTTCTTGAGTTTTACTAGCACTTTTAGATTCCTTTTGTAATTGTAGATTCGAAATTTTTCCATTTGGATGCACGGTAGTTTTAGATTTTTCATTACTATTTTCAATGTGTTCTTCGCGGGTCAATTGTTTGCTTGAACCGGTTATATACGAAGTCGTTGTTTCGCTTTTTTCTGTCTTTAAATGATCGTGTACCGAGTCTTCGTTCTTACACTCTGCCGTTGAATTAGTTAAAAGGGATTGATTTTCAATTTTTTCTATATCTGTTCGCAAAATAGACTTCAAGGGTTGATTTTCTTCTTTCCTGTGAACGACGTAATTTTCTACCTTTGTTTCGTTGATTTCAGTAGGTTTGTTCATTTTTCCCTCCTTTACTTCACAAATTCCACTTTCTGAGGAATTTTGGTTAATACTATTAAGTGGATTGCTGGTTCGATCAAGCTTTTGGTAGGCATCTTCACAACTATTTTGTTCTGCCTTATCCATTTCTATCTTTTGTTTTGAATTATCTTTGATTTCATCCATGATATTTGCCGAATTATTTTTGTTTTTCAACGCTAAGCGTAACTTTGGCACTGGCTTAAAGGACTTTTTTGATCTTTTTTCTTCGGCAACTTCTCGTTTTGTTCCATTCGGTTCAGAATTTTTGCTGCTTTTTAATGATAATTTCAATTTGCTTCCTTGATCGTCTGAACTTGTATACGCAATGTCCCTAAAGGAAGATTGATCAGAAGTAGCATGGTAACTTAACGATTCTGATAAGTTTCTTCCATCGTCAGTAGTCTCGTTCGTGTAACTTTCATTATCTTCTGCAGGTAAATGAACAGCTATAGGCATTTCGTTATCGTCGTGTTCAATCGTCATAATATCTTCGTTAGTCCCTGTATGCTGGTCGCAGATAACTTCTTGCACACTTTCAATCTTTAAAAAATTTGGACTTTCTTCCTCTACAATTTCCAGAACCTCAACAGGCGAAGATGGTTTCTTAATAGGTGAATCAAAAGGAAACTCAATACTACCTTCAGCATCTCCTAGATTTTGTGCGTTATGTTCTACGGACAAAACAATTACCTGATCAGTTGTATTTTCTGCAGAGTTTAGTATTTTATTAAGTTCAACTTGATTTTGATTTAGAACCGATTTACTAGATAAGGAATGAATGGAGCTCTCAGGACTTTCCCCCACCGAAACCAATTCAGCATCAGCATCACCATCATAATCGTCAATTAAATCATCACTCGTGTTATGTATTGAATAGACTGTAATTAATTCCACCTCCTGTTCAGCCGGTAAATCAGTCTCCGTTTCCGTTATAATAACAGTATTTTCGGGTTGATCCTGTCCAATTGCTGGCGACAGTATCTTTGATGGACTTAACTGGTGTCCAGCTTGAGTCAACACCGCCATTGTTTCGATCTTTTCTTGATCCGACAAAATTTTATTTTCAATTATGATCGGTTTTAAGTTTTCGGGCTGGGGAGGAATATCATCGCAGTGATTAATGTTCGTAATAATTGCTTCATCACCTTTGAAGCCCAGGAGCTCATAGTAAGATGAATTTGAGTCCTCAACATTAAGAGCATCTCGAACATTATTCGCGTTAGGCTTCTTTATAACCTCTGCACTGCTGGAAAATTCCTTGGTATCAACAAAAAGATTATCAAATTCAGAAAGAGAGGCGGAGTCAGAATCAGAAGGAAGTGATTCCTCAGTTATAATTTCTCCTTTATTTTTGACTGTTAGAAGAAAATCTACGGCAGTTTCTTCAGGTTCAACGAGTGCGTCTTTTCTTTCGATTCCACGACATTGTTGTGATGGTGTTATCGTTTTAAAAAAACCTCCAAAGTTAAGTGGACACGTGGAAGTCGAAGCTTTTGAGTTATCATAATCGACAAAGTTTTCGTTTTGAAGTGGTCTTTCAGAATATTTTGTGGGGACTGTTATTGGTGAGTTTAACGATTGTGTGTTAGCTTTCGACTCTGCTCCTCCATTGCAGGCGACACTGAAGGAAACTTTCTGCCCAAATTCGTCCACATTTTTATTGGGCTTTGCGGAAAAAATAGCCTCCAAATGTTTTTTAAAAAGATCTGAAGAATCGAGGGCTTCGTCGGAAGACGATGATGTAGAATACCTTGTTTGAGGAATTGGCGCAACTTCTGGAACCTTAAGATTTTTCCGTCGATCAGCAGTTGATTCTTTTTTTGTATCCAAACTGCAATCGTCGTTGCCCTTCTCTTGAGCCTCTTCAGAATTCACAGTGGAATTAGTAACAACTGCTTGAACTTTTTCAGGCTGAATTAGAGGATCAATAAGTTCCATTTCGATCTTTCCGGACTTTAGATCGCGATTGATTACTTTTAAGACAACGGTTCTTGGCTCATCGTCCGATTCCTCCGACGGTTTTTGGAGCTCAGAGCGCACCTTAGTTTCATCCTTTTCATCCTTCTTGGGATCGGTTGTCATAATAACATCTATTTTTCCCGGTAGTAATGTTTCTTCAGGCTTCTTCACTAAATGGCCTTTTTTTCTTACCTTCAAAACTGAAATAGGCCCAGAGCTTTGATTCAATGACGGTTTTTTCTCTAAAACTTTTTCCTCTGTCCCAATATTTATCGCCTTATCTTCCTCTTTATCTTTGGTTACTTCTGTAGAATCGCTACTATTCTCCGATCCTTCATTTTGCGATCTTTTGTTATATAAGTAATGTCTCAAATTTGAAAACGAAGGAATTTTGCTACTATCCTCGTTACTACAGCTCTTCTTAGGGCTCTTATCTGACACCTGCGTTGATTCTGCAATTTTGCCCTTATTATTTGCATTCGACTTTGAAGAGACAGGAATGCGTAAGGCGCTAGACGTATTTTTGTACTGCTTAGGTTTAGCTAAACGAAGTTGTTCAGTAGCTTTCCTAATAGTTAACTCTGATTCGATTATGTCATCCAAATTGTTATCCTTTTCAATGAACTGAATTTTTTTAGGACAACTTCTTTTTTTTACTTGAAATTGTTCTTCAGAGTTTGGAATGACAACCATCGCTTTTTTTACAGGTGGTATTGAGGGAGCAGCTAAGAAACGTTGCGATTTTTGCTCGACATTCTTGCTCGTATTGCTTTTCAAATTCAAATTATTTCCCTTCTCGGACAACAATTTTTTCTTGATTAATTGTTTTACGTCGGCGGTAGTAGGCTTTCCATGGTGCTCATCATCCCGAAGTTCTCTGATTTTCGAGCTGTGTGAGGTTTTCCTTGAACTTTGAGACAAAACGGTTTTTGCCTTGCCTGTGAACATATATTTAGCATACCATAAAATACAAATCAGATGAAATGTGGGAAAAACCAATATTGAAAAATGGTGGCATTCAGAAATGAACTCTTCCAGTTCTGACACCCAATCAAACGTGAAAAAGGTCTCCTGTCTTAAGTTCAACGCTAACTACCATCACTTTAACTTTTTGTACTTTTTCCATCTATTTTGTCTATGCTAGCGGAAAAACTTCAAAAACACAAAAATCAAACATACCAAAAAGTCCGCTCAGTTGACTTCCTTCTTTGTTTTGTGAACTAGATCCTTGAGCCTTTACTGTAAACACAAAGAGATATTTCTAGATATGTTTGCTGACATCAGAACCAGCTTGAACACCAATTTTAGCAAAATTTACTGAAAATTACAGATGCTAGGTGCAATAGTTTATTTTTTGTAAAATGATATTAGCACTTGTATTTGGATCTTATAGTAACTAATTCTATTACAGATTGCAAAACAGATGGAAAAAAAGGCTAAGGTCTAGATTAGGGTTTAAAATCGAATTAAAATGAGGTCTTTTTTATTACATAAGTATAGTCGTAGGTGTACTAAATATGCAAGAATTTTGTGGCGGTGAGGTCTACTTTTGGAGATATTTAAAAAAAACAAAAATTCTTTTCGCCATAAAATTCTTCCATATTTAGAGGTAATTTTTGAAGAATTTCTAGCCTTAACCATTATTTTCCTTTTACGAATTGATTTTAAAAGGAAATATTTTCCTTTTACGGATTGATTTTAAAAGGAAGTATTTTCCTTTTACGAATTTATTTTAAAAGGAAATATTTCCCTTTTACGAATTCAAGATAGATGCCTTCAAATGCCAAACGTCAGTTTTGATAGAAATCAGGTGGAGGTACGTATTTGTAAATAAGTTTTATAATTATTTATTTTTCAGAGAAAATGTGCATCTGTACAGTGGATTGTGTAGTTTAGTGTAATAATAGGCTGTAGTTGTGCAATTTTGTGGAGAGAAGTGCAAAATAATGTAAAAATTTGAAAAAAAAAATTTTTTTTTTTTTGCAAAAATTCTTTAAAAATATACTTTTCCGAAACTTTTTATTGTTATATTTATCATTTTTAAGCATAATTGCATGTCTCCACCAAATTGTATTAACATAGAGCTTTAAACCCTAATCTAGACCTGTTCCGAAAAAAACTCTCCTAAAATTGCGCATTTTTAGTACTTGCAAGTTTTCATATCACAACGATTTCCTCAAATATCTTTAGGCAGATTAACAGCAAATAAAACTTTATAAGTTAAGTGTATCTTAAATATTTTATTAAAATGTTTCAAAACGGCATGTAATTGTTATCTTTTTTTTTGTTTGCAAAGGAAAGTTTATAAAACTGAAAAACTTTAAAAATGCAGTAGTACATGTGAACTGTTCTCCTACTTCTAAAATTGTATGATTTATTTCTATTTTAAAATTTCTGTAATACTTTCTGTTTCGGTGGAAAAAAATAATACTTTTAAAAGCTCCTAATCAGTTTCCATCAAACTCTGTACAAATCTCAATGACCGATTACTCAGCAATATATTAAAATATAATGATTTTATAAAGAAAAAATCCAATAAACCTCTTTTTACACTAGAATTGAACCCAGGACCGCGAGATCCGAAGACTGCAGTTCAATGCTGCGCACCAGAGAAGCATTTTAGGACTCTGTTCTTAAGCTGACTAGATCATACAAGACTTTAAATTTTGCACAGATCTCCCCCCTTTGAGGCATTGTTAATGGAAATAAAGCTTAAAAAAAACAAAGAAGAAGAAGAAGAAAAGAAAGTTTAATAATGACCAAAAAATTTCAATTGTTTAGTTTGCAACCTTTAAAAATATGGAGTAGTTATCGATTATTATTAATTTCAATTTTCATTTGTTTTTCAAAAATACGTTAATTAGATTGTGGGTAACAGGTTTTTGAATGATTCCAAAATATAAACACTGAACAACACTTCCGCAAAACACAGCAATTTCGCACGGCTAAGGTCTAGTTAGAAAATCTTGAGGCAAAAGAACTCCACCTTTCAGCTTCTGGACGGCAGCGGCGATTGTCTCCTCCAGGCCGAGTTGCTTGATCTTCTCGGGATCGATGAATTTGATCTGTGTTATCTTCTTGGGGGTTCCCTTCGTCCCAGGGGTGAACTTGGGAAGTGCCGCAGCAGCACCAGCAGCACCACCATCGCTGGGACTCGAGCAAATTTCCTTACTTCCACTTTTCCCGGCTAATTGTTCCATCTTATAAAACCTCAAAGCGAAACACTACGACGAAATAACGCGAAGCAATCGATAGACAGTTGAGAAAATTAATAAACTATGTGGGAAAAACGTGGTTGAACCACTGCAGAAAATTTCTCATTTTACCACTTGGCGAAATGCCTTTCCTTCGTAAAAATCAGCAAAACGACTTGAAAACTTATAAAAGTATTGCTAAACGTTAAAATGCCACGCCTTGCAAGTATATACTCGACGAATTTCGCATTTATTTCACAAACGAACTTGCAAAGTCGACCGAAACGCACCAGCCTTTGAGTGAAAATTTGACATTTATACACGAGAATCCACCTAGTGGCGTAATGAAAAATATGAAGTTTTTTCGTCAAGCATTTAACGAAATATTTATATTCGAAAGTTTAAAGCAGAGGAATTTTCAAAATATTATTTGATTTCATGGTCAATTTAAAACTTTCAATAACATAATAACAAACTTTATTCAAAAGGAATTATTCCAAACCTTGAAGTTGTACTTCAATGTGGTAATGCTCCACAACTTTTCTTTTCGAACTCTGAAAATCGAACTGGAATTGAACGAAAAATGGTCCGTCAAAAAGACCTGGATCGTCGACATTTTTGATCCAAAAGCGAAAGAGTGTTATTCGTGTGTGATTTTTATAATATCGCTTTTGAATCTGAAGAAATGTTTAAAAATCTCTTGATCAAATGATAACAGCGAATGCTCCACGTTCTGTGACATAATTGGTTAAGGGGCTTACTCTCTACAGCGAAAATAAATTAACATTTTTGTCGCGGCAGAAAAACTGTGTGAAAAAACTTGATGGAGAAATTTTAAATTTTGTTAATTTTATAGTGAAAAACTTGAATGCTTTAGTGTATATAAATTTCTAATAATGTTGCTTTTACTTACTTATAAAAAATCAATAGAAAAAATGTGTGAAAATGAGGAAATATTTTATGTAAAATAAGTCTTGCTGCTTTTAATGTGAATTTTCATTAAAATCTTTAAGAACTCATATAAATAGTATTTAATTCATATAAAATTAACAAAGCAACTAATAATGAGTACACCAGAGAATTCTGGGGTAACAGGAGGAACCTCGGACAAAACTGGTCAACAAATTTCCGTTCAGAAAACAGGTAAGTTGCTAAATTGCCTATCAGATATGCATTAAAAAATATTTAGCCAAATTAACCGCAGCTCCAGTTGTCCAAGCAACTGCCCAGCAGGCTACAGCGACTTTCCGAACGATTGGCGGCGGGCAGTCGTCGCAAGTGCGCGTTGTAATGCCTCCTGGAGCTACATTGATGCCTCAGGCAATGATCAAGCAAATCGAGGGCAACGCAGGCGGTGTACGGACCCAAATAACCGCGATTCCCGCCCGCACCCTGTCCCAGACATCAATCACTGTAACTCGCCCTGTTACTCCAACTACTTATATGCCCAGAGCTGGAGCTACGGCGACCAGCATCCAAACACAGAGGCTGAGCACCCCAATTCGCACCCCAACACCTCCCACAGTGGCGGGGCTTTCGGGGAATTTCGTTCGCAGCACTACTGTGGCGCGGAATTCATCCTCCCCTGCCACCACGGTGATATCACCAACTACCGGAACTTGGATGACCGCAGGAACCGGGCAAGTGCAACTAATTAGAGCAATTAACCATCAGCCTAGGCAGAGGATTGTTACTCAAAACATAACACCCTCCTCCACCGGGAACACTGGCGTAGTCGCTGTAGGTCCGGCGAACATCTCCAGCGGGCAATCCTCACAGCAACAGAATCAAAGTAAGTGTCCAGCACAGCCAAAGGCACATTTTTTATTCAGTCTCAATCAATTCCTCAGCCAACATTCAAACAGTGACCTCCCAGCAAGCACAGCAAACCTACGTAGCGACCTTAGCGACAGTCCTGCCGCCCCGCCAGCAAACAGCTACTCTTGTCTACAGCAATGTCTCAAACTCGCAAGCACAACAATTCAATCCCACGGGTGGCACCACCCAGCGCTTCACCGTGGCCGCTTCATTGGCCGGGAGTCAGAGGCAAATGCGCCCCATTCAACTCAGCAACCGCGCATTCACGGCTGCGAAGCTCGGAGTCGGTGGAATGAACACAACCAGCATTAGCATTCGGGCCCCAAATATTCCTGTGCTGACACCGACGCTAAACACAGGAACAGCAACAGGCACTCTTCAGACCCGCAACACTTCGGGCAATGTTAATCTGTCTACGAGCAGCTTATCCACGACAAGAATTATCCAGTTGCAGCAACAGCAGCCGGGCACTGGAACCCAGCAGATTATTGGATCCACCGGGAAATTCGCTAGCAATTTGATGCTACAGCCGATTATTATGAACGCAGCGGCTAGTGGGAAAATTGGTAAGTTGCCATGAAATTTAGCTGGGGTTATGAAAACGCATAGAAAATCCTTTGAATATGCCAATAAATTATTATTATTATTATTCTATCTTTTCCTATACTGCCATGTCAAGTAACTCACTATAATTCTTTTAGGCATTCGACCTCCAACAACAATAGCAACAAAGGTACAACCTTCACTGACTATCACTCAACTGGGTGGCTTAAGCAAGCTATCCACAGCTCAGCAACAATCCTCAAGTACACCCACGCTAACTGCCACAAATATTCAGGGCGCCACAATCACTCCATCGTCGACGAACGCCTCGAACATAGTGGCATCCGTCACTGGTAGCATTGTACAACAGCAACAACAGAATCAACAGCAATCTACAGTTGGGCAACAGCAAACTTTGAGTGTGAACGCTCCGCAGCCAATCACTCAGATAGTAAGCGTCAACCAAAACATTGGAGGCAGTGCTACTGGACAGATACTAAGCGCTCAGAACGTTAACGTGAACGTTCCGGCCTCAGCTACAGTCGTGCCTTTGGCCATCACCTCCAGAGCCACTAATGTTCTGACTGGAACTATTACACCTATCAAAAGCACAACTACGATTCCTCCGATCGCGAAGGTACTGCCTCAACAGCAGCAAAACCAACAGCAACAGCAGCATCAAGGAACAAGCAACCAGCAGCAAGTCACGGAAATAATAACTTCCACGGCTCAGCAGCAACAGTCACACCATCAGCAGCAGGCGAGTCTCTTCATTCATGCTCGTCCCCCGAACTCTGGAACCACCGGGGCCACTACGACTGTGATTCCAAGCAGTGCAACTTTTTTGCCGGGTGGAGGCACCTTCTACTATGAGTCGGTCCCCACAAGTGTGCCCCTATCTACAGGAGTTCTTTCCCTGACCACTACAACAGTGACGAGCACTGTCTCCAACAGTCAAACAGTAACATCGACTAATTTAGCGACGGGGATCGTAACGTCCATCCCCTACACCCCATCGCAAGGAACCTTCACTGTGGTTCCATCCAACAGCCGCGCTATCAGTCAAATTCAAATTCCTGCCTCCTCAACAAGTGGGGGGACCCAAAGCATAAACCAAATTCAGGCAGTTCCCCTTCGCTTCAATCCCCAGCATATCACTGAGCAGGCTGTTAGCGTTGCCGCCGCGAATCCTGTGAACACGCAGCAGGCTCCCTCACAGCAACCGCATCATCAGATCATCACGATGACCCAAGCTCAGCAGCAGCAGCAGCCAACTCAGCAGGTTCAGCAGGCTCACATGTTGATCCCAGTGCAAACCACGTCTATTAAGCTGCCGGTAACGGCGTTGGCTGCCGCTTCGCCCCCGCGCCCCATCGGAGTGGCTTCAATTGGGACGGTGAATACCGCCTTTCTGCGGAAGAGAGAAACCGATGGATCACCGATTAGAGCTGCAAAGAATTTGGCGCCTACTTTACTATCGATGTCAAGCAATAGCAATCAGCAGCAAATAGCGAACATTGTTTCTGAGCGAAATAAAGAAAGGGAACGAGACCGAGAGCGCCCCAGTACTCCGCAGTCGAGACCTGGCTCATCCGGTGGTTCAACCACAGTTAGCGCCAATTCAAGTCCTGGAGTTGATCAACAAATGACCGAGGAAATTAATTCTATGCAGCCTATGAACGTTAGGGTCACTAATGAATCCCACTTCAATCCGATTAATGAGGTAAAGCTGGCTCCTGTATTTCCCCATATTTCTTTTTTACATTTATTTTCAAAACGCAGATGTACCCCAACCACCAAAACCCCGCGCCACCACCCACAATTCGAGTTCAACCAACTCAATTGCAGCAGCAACAAGCGGTGACCGCTACCAATGGAAATCTCGAATCCGCACCGAGGAAGAAACCCAGAAGACCAACGTAAGTATTTTCGTCTTCTATGGGGACTTTACCGCATCCGAAGTATTTCATCACTGGTGAAATAATGTTGCTAAAATGAAAATCCCCTGCAGGAATGAGGGCTCCCAGCAGCCGCAACAGCACCCTGCACCACAGCCAATTGCACCAATTCAGCAAAGTAACGCCGCTCCGCAGAATGCGAACACTGCTACAGCGGTGGCCAATAATCACGAAGGTGCTCCGAAAATCAACAATAACAACGCCATGGCCAGCAGCAACAAGGAAAACACTAAACCAACAGAGATTATTATCAAGAAGGCACGAACATGCAGTTTACTTGATGTAAGGTTCAGTCGCAGGAAGCAACGCATTTTTTTGACAAAATATCGCGATTTTTATCTTGCAGGGCTACAAGCTAAACTGGAAAGCAGCCAACAATCATTTTCAGCGGTACTCCGACGTTAAGCCACGGGAAGAGCGCCGACCCTCCGTCATGGATTTGGCCAATCAAGCTCACGTAGTGCAGAAGATCAACGGCTGGAAGATCTACCACTTGAGCGCGCAAATGGAGGACTTGGTAAGATCCAATTTGGTCGCGTAACATTTTTCACATTACTCTTTTACAGTGCGAAATTGAAAACCAAGAGTACGAGAAATTGGCAGCAATGCTGAAGCAATTGGAAACTCATGGACAGAGTCCAGACATTGATAGAGTTAATGACTTGATAAAGGTACTTGGGTAATAATAGTAATAATAATCTTTTATAATCAATATCCTCAACGCAGGGCAACATGCAACGAAGCAAAATAATTGTCGATGGAGTCAACGATGCTCGCCTGCAAATTATGAAAATCTTTGAGCACAAGTCTCACGTCTCGGATATAATCCATCGTTGTGCATCGAAAAGGAATTTCAAGAAGAGGGAAAAGACGTAGGCGATATCGAGTGCAAATTAGATAAATTTGATTGACGAAACCGTTTCTTTTGCGCTAGTTCAGAAGCATAGCTGCGTTTTTTAGCTTTTAATTTTGTTGATGAGTGTTTATTTGTTGTGTAATTGGTAGTTAAGGCTTTGGAGTTTTTAGAGAAAAATGCTTGATTCTATCACACTGAAGGAAGCTTAATTTCAATCTTTTTTCTCACCGTCAATAAGCAGCCTATCTCTTAGTTCATATTTTTGATGTAAGATGTACTATAAATAAAAATTCATAGACATGATTTTTTTTTCGTTGTCTGCCTTTCTTTTTAATGCTGACAGGTATTAAATATTGGACAAAACGACCCCGGATTTTAATGAAATTTTGCAGGAGCTTTCTTCCATTTCGTTTAAGACCGGAGGATTTAAATAAAATACCACATTTAATTTTGACAAAGTTTCAAATAAAGTGTCCCTTTTCACCGCAAAATACCTTAATTTTTGGAAAAGTTCACTTAATTTCTTTAAGAAACCACTTTTAATTCTTACATTTTATCCCGATTTGGAAGTGGAATATTTCGAAAATTTATGCCGACCGATTCTTTAACAAACTTTGACTTTTTTTCGGTCAAGGGTAATATTTCTCATCAAATTTAACTTTAAAATCTTGAATTTTCCTGGCTTAATTAGTGGTTTTTAGATAAATTGTGAAATATATAAAAATCTGAAGAAGAACAATTTAACTGACGCAGCTAAATTTCAATTGCCATTCGTGTCGTTCCGTTCCCAGTACACGACTAACCACTGTTCCATTCCATGTACCTGCTGAAGTTTGCGGATGCCAAAGTTTCTAAACCTGTCAAACGAAGAGGTCATCGCAATTGCCGCACGGTTCTCGCAGTTTGTTTTTTATCAGAATGTCGAATAAAAATAAGAAAGATGAGAAAAACCACAAGCACACCGATGAAGTGAGTAAAATTAGAGAATTCTAACGATTTTGCAATTTGTTTACTGTAAACTTGGTTCTAACCTCCAAGTGGACACGTCAGTGATATATTTCTGCTTCGCTGGCTTTTAGAAGGTGTTTACAATTTTATAATATTTACAGAAGGCTTTATTATTCAGAAAATGTAATTAATGAGTGAGCTTAAAACACACCTCAACGTTCAGCGACCGGGATGTTGTTTGATTCATTCAGGTGTTGCATTTTTTCTAAAACTACAAATTCTAAATAAGTTTAATATCCTTCAAATTATGCTATATGTTATAATAAATTATTATTATAATTATTTGAAAACAACATAGTACTTATATCAAAACCAGTGCTGCAGTATCGTCGTTAAAGAATGAAAGCAAAAAACAAGTAATTTCGTTGAATTGAATTTTAAAAGGTTTTAAGAGGAAAGAACTTTTAATTAAAGGACTCGATAGGCTACATTGTTTGTTTATACTTCATACTATCTTTTTCAGCCCGTAAAAATCAACAAATGGGACGGCTCTGCGGTAAAGCACGCGCTGGACGATGCTGTGAAAAGTGCACTCCTCGATCGCCCAAATTGCAAGGAGCACTTCGGACTCATCGATGGACGCTTGTTCATCTGCGGCCTGGCCGTTGGCATCGCTCTGGTGGCCCTAGGCTGGGACCACAAATACCCATTCCCGCTCTCCCGACCGGTGCTCATAATCTGCGTCGTGTCCTACTTCATTCTGATGGGTCTCCTCACGCTCTACACCACGTTCCGGGAGAAGGGCATCTTCGCCGTGGCCATCCAGACCGACGGCAACGATAAGAAGGTGTGGCAGGCGAGTTCGGAAATGAAGAAGTACGACGACAAGTACACACTGGTCCTGAGCGTCAAGGACTCAAAGTCCCTACGGGAGGCGACCACCTCCAAGTCCTGTGCCAACTTCATCGATGCGAACGGCTATGTCCTGGAGAATTTGGTGACAAATGAACTGAATCGACTCTACAACTCCCTGAATTCGGAGAAGAAGGAGAAGTAGGCGGTATGTGTGCTGTATTAAGGTGGTATTTTGACTTCAATAAACTTAACATTAAAGTTATTCGGACTTTTCTTGCCCTGCTATTTGAATTGACGTAATGAAATTCCGCCATAAAATTTTGCCTTCACAATTGGTCAGGGGCTTTATTTGTCACTTCCACTCAATTCATCCAATCGACAGAACGGTCTTCTCCATTAAAGGGTAAGAGAGGAGTAGAAGGGTGGGCTAACTAATAACACTCTGAAGAAGTTTTGTTAACGCTTATGTCTCGACCGTCGTCACGAAAGCTTTTTCTCTTGCCACACAGAAAGCAGACTACACTAATTTTGTACTCATGAACTCTTTTTGAAGTAGCGAAGCAGACTTATTTCCTCATCTCTTGGGAACCATGGATAAAAAGTGCCCTATACCGTTTACCTTAGCTCTGTGCCAAATTTCAGCGTAATCGGTTCAATAGTTTCAGCACCAAAGAGTAACAAACAGACACACTGTCGGATCTGTAATATGAGTAGGAAAGTGGTGGTTTAATGGGAATTCCTTAGGTTTCTGCAGACATTTTTTTAATGAGTAAAGCAAATTGCTTACCTAACATAAAACTGAATAATATATATGGTATATTTTAAAAACTAATACAATTAAATACAAATAGCATTGCTCTGATTAAGTATTTACCTATAATGAGAAGCAATAATACCTTCTTTCATCTACAACTGAGTACTTAACAAAATTGATTATAAATGTTTAGACATTTTTGCCGTATATTTCCGCCAGCGGTAGTAAATTTTAGTGCTTCTTCTTTTTAGGTCTTACTGGCTTCACTGAGCCTGCCCTCACATTTTCATTTGGAGGTCCGGAATTTAAGGTGTAGTGTATCCAGTCTATATATTTAGCAATATGCGTATAAATGTCCAGTGTCTGGCACGACTGGTGTGCTGCAAAGCTCGAGATGCCGTAAACAACGCCATCAATCACAAATGGACCTCCAGAGTCTCCCGATCCAGATTTGGTACCCTTTTTGACACCAGTTAGGCAAAAAACATTTTGAGTTATATAGAGTCGTGGATTGTGCCTCTCACAGCCTCGAGAAGCGGTGACTTTCATTAGCCCCTTCTGCAGCATCGTGGGAACCTCATAATGCTCATTCAATCCCCAGCCCAGAATCCACCCCTCTTTATCAACAGGCTTTTCTGCGACTTTATTCAGCGGCGCCGCTTTCACGTAGGCTCCAAAGTGTAATTCTTTGTCCAACCACAAAATAGTAAGATCATTTGGTGCGTAGCAACAGCGCGTACCAACTGCGCACTGGGGTTTAAATTGTTTGTGGGAGGTCTGTTTCGTTGAAAGGACCTTTTGACCAGCGTTCTTCTCCCACTTGGCCTCCACGATCCCGACGTGAACAGTTACTGTCGGCTTAACTTTGCCCATCAAACAGTGGGCGGCTGTTAGAACGGCGTTAGTCGCTATGATCACTCCCGCGCACCAAGCGGAATTCTTTTTGCCGTACTTCCAGGTGTCTATCGTTATGTGGGCTACGAAGGGAAACCTTTGTTGGCCAGTAACAAGTGCAGTGTTTCCCATTACTTCGACAGATCCAACCGCCTGCCCATTTTCCACTGGTACTCCGAGCGAAAGCGCCAGGAAGCACGTTACTAGCAAAAAAGTATAGACGTTGGACATTTTGGAGGAATGTACGAACAGAATACGACTGTTGGTAGTAAGCACAAGGCAGCCTTATAAAGAGAAGCAAGCATAGCTGATATACACAAGCCTCAACAATTACTGCTGTGTCAACATCAGTCTATAGAATTTATTGAAACAATTCATTTTCTAGCACTACATTTTTAATACCACGTTTTTACTGACTTTTGTTGCGAGTTATTCATTGACATCGCATTTGTTACGATTAAATATTTGGTTAGCAATTTTGCAAACACCGGTCGTTACTATGGAATCAAATATTTGCCAGTGTATTTGGAAAATCGTTTCAATATTTAAAACGGATACATATGTATCTGTTGGCTGAATTCTCGACGGAATTCGAATCTTTTTAAATCTATACACTGAAATACTGAATATTATAAATGCTAAAGTTTGCATGTGTATACAAATGTTTATTATCACTTATTAGAAAATTTGATATATAGTTACTTTAGGGTACTTTCGATCTCGGATAAATGTATGGTGCCTGTGTTTGATTTCGATTTCCATTGGGACTTCGATTTTAATATAAATGTTAGTTTTATTTTTGATTTAAATTTTTTTTAATTGAAAAGAAAGTGTGAGAGGAAGGATGACTTGTTTACATAATTTACGTTCAATCAGTATTTAAAGTATCCTGAATGTTCCAAGAGAATATTTTCCTCAAGAGATAAAATAATTCATTTTTCAATCTTGTACATAATAACTTTTGTATTTATACAAATATGTTTGCAAAAAAAAGCAGGTCCTTGAAATATTCAGGGTATTTCCAGATTTATTGAATGAAACTTAAGCAGAATATTGGACCCGCCACATCAAACTTTTTACTTTTGAATTTAAATTTTAAACAACAACGTCATATTTTTGTAAAGTTTTGCTTTATTATGGGAATAGTTGTACCCGGGAAACGTTTGGTACGGATCAGCTATTAATTATATACATAGTTACGCATACGAAATAATTTATAAAAGTTCCGACTGATGTAAATACATATCTTAAAACAATATCTTCTGCCGCGTCTGTCTATTTGTCTGGCTGCATTTTTAACCGCAATTACTGAACGTATTTTCTCTCGGTGTTCATGGTTAAATAAATTGATTCAGGTGTACATATGTATATTGATAAATATTTTGTTTAAATTGCCGATGACCATGAATATCGAATCATCGCGTGCGCGCTACGTAAAATAAATAATTGTTAAACCGAGTAACGTCGGAGCGGGTAAGCTGGTTTAAAATATGTTTGCTTTAACCGATTTGGATGATTTTGTTTTACTGAAGAGCTTAAGATTCTTGAAGGATGTGGAGATAGGCATGAAAACTTGAAAAAGATAAGTATTCTAGCAACCAAAAATGGAAGCCTCTCAATAAATTGGATTGAAATCTTATAAATTTCTAGTTCGAAAAGTCACCTGCTCTCTTTTTGGTTCCCACCAATGCTCGGGAATACTTTGTATATTAAAATGTTTGAAGGTTAACGAAACGCAGTAATTATTGAAATAAGTGCTCATATGTTTTAATGTAATATTTAATTTAAAAAAGTAATAGTTCCATCTTGATTTATTGGAGACTGTTGTGAGATGTTGCTATAAACTTATTTAAAATAGCACAAAAATTCATCTAAAATTTGCCTTGAGGTTCATGCCTGCAGCGGTCGTAAATAAAATCATTTATTATTTTTTTCCTCGTAGCTATTAAATTAAGCTTCGTGAATATAACCATAAATTTTGTTATAATGAGGAATACAAATCAATCAAACTGTTTATGGAATCTAATTTTACCATGTAAAAATTGTTTAAACAACCGAAAATTCTTCCCAGAAAGGCGAAATCAGAAGTGTTAAACTTTCTCACATTGTTATTTTTCTTAATTGCCAACATCGTATTTCTCAAATATGTATTAAGTCATATTCTTCCCAGAAATACTAGACTGAATTTAAACATAATTTTATAGCAAAACAAGTTCGCCTCCGCAAAAACGACAGGTTGGCGTGAAAAGACTGTAAACTCTAAAAATATCTTTGGATTGAAACCTCAATCATAAAACATATAAAGTCGAAAATAATCTGTTTTCAATTCAAATTAAGCGTTTTTAAAATTGTTTCTCAATTAATCTTAACCTGCATAAAGCTCAAACGGCAGCGAGATTCTTGTAGAGGATATTAGCCGTTTACCAGGAATTGGTTCAAAGGAAAATAATCCGTCGTACGAGGAAGCGCCCACCTTTTCACGAAAACAATAAAATTTGCCCAAATTATTTTGTCCGACAAGCAGTAAATAAACAGATAAAGTCGACATCTCGAAAGAAATATTTTATTTTTGTTGTTTTTTTCTAATATCATCTGCTATCGTCTGCTTTAACAATTAAAAAATAAATACTTTTTTACACAGTTTATCTACACATACAAATGTCTACAAAGCCTACGAACTGTTTCTCTTACATAATATAAAATATATATAAAAACATAACAGAAAAGTGAATTTATCAAATAATAAAGGAAGAGCGAGCAAATTCAAAAGTCATCGAACAGCTGCATTTCACTTTGGTCTAGAGATCTGGCGGCCTTCCAATCTGTTTCTGGATATTCATCAAAATTGCTGGTGTCGCCGTCGAAATTTACTTCTGGCATAATCGGTGGCTGCAAGAGAAAATTGCTAAATTAACTACTAGTCGTAAAAGCTGTTCAACTAAGTATCTTTTCACATTATTAATTAAGTGCACTTGATTCCTAAGCGGAGTCGAGGCCAACGACATAAACTTGGTGCGCCACAAGGCTCATTTTTGGCACCCCTTTTATCTTTGGTACCAAAATCGCTTAACCGTGTGAAGCGACTGATTAACTTATTATTAAATTTCGGCTTGTTGAGCTTTATGTCAGCGCAAACAAGACGTGTACATTTTGCAGGGGATGTAACAATTTTTATTGAAGTACTTTCATGTCAAGCGTGCGATATTTCGTCTAATATCATTAGCGGATTAATAAATTCTTGTAAATTCCCTCTTAAGACGCAGTTTGGCATCAGATTAGACTATAAATTAGAATCATTGCGGAATATGTGAAAATATTTTAATCATTTTGCTAATTAAATTAAAATAAGCAAAGTGCGGAATGTTTTCCACAGCGGGCTGTATGTGATCATCATCGAATGTATTTTGAACTTTGTTTATTTATAAGTGCACGAATTGGTTCGTATTTCACGTGGCGCTTTATTAATTTTCAGTTTCGCAAAAATAATTTCCAATTTCCGCTATCCACGCGAATCTATTTTCCAGTATCTTCTATCATTGTTTTGTAAAAATAGGCGGAGGAAAATTTTGTATTCTATTCCTACTATTTTTAAGGTGTTATTTATGGTGCTAAATAAAACTCTGAAGAAAATTTTGAATCTTGTTAAGAAAATAGTACTATAAGCTTATAAGGTGACTTAAATGAAAACTTGGATTTAAACTAAAAAAACAAAAACTTCAAAAGTACGAAAGGTTTACAAAGTCGTTCCAAATATTACTTTAAAACAAACTTTTCCTAAATGAGACTTTAGAATGTCTGTTTGGCGGTTTAATTTTTGTATTTTGTGTTCAACAATATAAAACATATTATGTAAACTTCAATACTTACTGTAATTTTCTTGTTGAGAACATCATTCCAGTTTAGATGTTTGAACCACCGGTGCCTTTTAACATCATCAGCACCATTCTGTATTTATATAAAAAATAAAAAAATAATTTTTGCATTTCATAAATTTTGCGTGATTTGTACAAACCTTCATATTTCCCATTCGCTTCGTTCTATCGAGCACGAGAAATTTTTTAATTAAATCTTTTGCTACTGGATCTATTTGTCTAGGCCACTCTATTTTGCCGCTGAGGATTTTCTCGTAAATACCAAATGGGTTGTCATCATAAAAAGGGGGATAGCCAGCTAGCATTTCATATATTAAAATACCTAGAAAAAAATTAATTCACTTTGATTATGTGCTTAAAAGAATACTATTAACTAGATTTTTAGTAGGGTAGTAGACCGAGTTTACAATTTGTGCATTTTAACGTGTGATTTAACACCACTTCATAATAATTTAAATGTTATTTAGTTCCACTTTAAAATCCTATTTTAGGAATTGTTTACACAATTTTGATGGACTTTCGAGCTAGCCAAGTTGGAGATTACCATTCATTAATGCTAGTGAGCCAAAACGCTCAATTTATTTATTTAGAATTCTTTCGTCCTTCCGTCAGACAGGTCTAGAATTAATTTGTTTCTTCTTTTCTGAGATTTATTCGGGAATCTCGCTTGCTTATGAAAACTTCCATTGTACTTTAGTCTCAATTATCCACACTTTCTTGATTCCCTTGCCAGGAGGTGTGCCAATTTTTTAAGATTTATTCCGCGTGGAATGAGCCCGTGCCGTGCAAAATATCGCACAGGCCTGTCTTTTGTCACTAAAGCCGTCATAAATTACTCAAAATTTCACTCGACGGAACGAGCAAAACAAAGAGACTCTCACCCTTTTAATTTAAATTTGCGATTTCCTGCAAGTCCTCGAGTCCATAAATTTGTCATGCTCGCCTGCAGCACAAGCCAAAATTTCCTGGTAATTTCACAGGCCACCTCCTCCGATTTGCTCAAAGTTATATATTTTTTTTGTCCCAAAAGAAAAATTAAAAATGATGGAAAAGCGAAAAACACCCAATTTATTTTTAGTTGTGTTTTGATGCTAAAAATACATGCGCGACATCATCGCCATAGATTTATGCTAAAATGGATTTTTAGTTGGGCCCAAATGTTTTAAAGGAAAATTAAAATTTCAACATAAACATTCTGGACGATGGTGCAGCACCAGCCGCCGATTTGCGTAAGATCAGGAATCGTCGTATCTTCTGCTTTTATTGGATGCGTGGGCGAATCGTGGTGAATTTAGCGATTTATTATTATTAGAAGGAATTGGGCGACTTACCTAAGGCCCACCAGTCGACGGCGCGGTTGTGTCCCTTCGACTGGATGATTTCTGGGGCCAAATACTCGGGGGTTCCGCACAGCGTCCACGTCCTGTCTTTCAGCTTCTTGGCGAAACCGAAGTCTGTGATTTTCAGGTGGCCGTCGCGGTTGATGAGGAGATTTTCTGGTTTCAGATCACGGTACACAATGGACAGTGAATGTAAATATTCTAAGGCTAAAACTATTTCACAGGCGTAGAAGTTTGCTGAAAGTAAAAAGAATTTGTTAATTTGAGATTAGTCGACAAACACTTCATTAGGTCTAAATATAACAAATTGATAATTTTCGGACTTCCTGCCTCGAGCATAAATTTATCATGTCCGAAAATAGTAGTCGAAATCGCCGATAATAGTCGCGTAAATCAAAACACTGCCTGGACCAGAGACACACTTTCGACAAGGTGTTAGCGCGGGCCATAAATTTCAGCCGGCGTGTAATTTTAGACAAAGGCAATAATTAAGGGAAATTTATCGTAATTAGCGCTATTGGAGTCGCTATATCGCGCCGTCGATACTTCATAGGCTGCAGTAATTTTTGGCCGTTTTGTCGTTTCGGCAGGATAAAAATAGCTACCCAGAGGGGAGTACCCGGATTACGAGCGAATTATCGCAATATTGTTGTTAATCATTTCATATTTAGGCTTGGATGCGATGTCTTGGAGGGATGTTACCCTTCCGCGCCAAACCGACTCGGGCATGTGTCGCAATTTGTCTCTGGCGATTTTGAGACCGGCCTCAGTTGCTGCTTGATGATGAAAGATTTATGGTAGCCGTGGACAACGTTCCGTAATGAGATAGAATTTATTTATAAAGCGTGAACCAGGCTGGAATGAATTTTTGATTCACGTTGTTATAATATATGTGGCAGCCCTGCCTCACAAGTTGCCGTTTTCTGCCACCCAGCGCGCTCGGCGCGCCAGAAAGCAGACGTTCATTCCAAGGCGTGACTCGGTATTCGACTGAAGTCCTTTGTTTGCCTCAAACTCAAAACAGTGATTTAAAATAATAAAGTGAGCCATATAGCTCAAGTAAAGTGCTTTGGGTGTTTAATTTATATGCGACCCTTAAGACGCTTTAGTGGTGACCCCGACGTGATATTTTTTACGCAGGCCCCGCAGCCTCGCACAGAACAAACGGTTTACTTAACCCCAACTTTGTGACTCTCCCACCCACGCGCAGTGTGGTTGATTCGTGTTCGGTCATGCTTTTCGCGCATTCGCCCCCACGAGGGGCCGACGCAGATTCTGCTGCGGAGCCCCCTGCAGGCAACGAGCCACGGGCTCCCTTCAACGAGCCACGAGCTCCCCTCAACGAGCCACGAGCTCCCCTCAACGAACCCCGAGCTCCTACAGCAGCTTGTGGAGACGGAGTTGAGGCGATTCATCACTGCAGAGTGCCACCTTTTTGGGCAACAAACCCGGAGCTTTGGTTTTTCCAGGTGGAATCGGTCTTCAGGGCAAACAACATTCATTCTGATGTCAGCAAATACCACCTCGTGGTCAGCGCACTTGGACCCGATGCTTTGCAGGAAGTGTCTGATATTCTGAAGACACCCCCAAGTAAGGACAAATATATTAGTCTTAAAACTAAACTTTTGGACCGCCTCTCGGACTCAGCTGATCGACAGCTGCATAGAGCTCTCACGGAGCTTGAACTGGGGGACAAGAAGCCCTCTCAGCTTCTCAGGCAAATGAGGAGCCTGGCTGGTGATCGAGCTTCAGAGGACGTCCTCCGTGTCAGGTGGCTCGCCTTGCTTCCCTCTAACGTACAAAGTATCCTCAAAATTTTTCGAGCAACAACTCTTGATGACCTTGCCACGGGGGCAGACTCCCTCATGGAGAATGGTTCTAGCCCACTGGTCATGGCCATGTCACCTCGTCCTGAACGAGCGCATTCTCCGGTCGGACGGGCTGCCGTTCCGCCGACAAACACAGTGACTCAGGAACTCATTGAGATTAGAAGGTCACTGTCTCATCTAATTACACTCAACAGGGAGGTCCTCAACAAGCTTTCGACTGACAGTGGTGCTCGTTCACGCTCAGTCTCTCGACCACGATCTACATCACCGGCGCCCGTTGGGGTGTGCTTCTTCCACAGCAAGTGGGGCGCCTCTGCTCGCAACTGCAAGTCGCCATGTGCGTTCACTCAGCTCTCAGCCATCGCCCCAAAATCGACGGGAAACTAAAGCCGCTGTCGTCAGTTCAGGTGGTGGGCGACAGCGACTGCAACAACAACAAAAGTACTACAGAATACCGCCTGTTCCTGTTTGATCGCCACACTCATAAGAAGTTCTTGGTCGACTCAGGATCGGTCATTTCTATTGTGCCACGAGCATGGAGCAGCCTCAACACGAGGCCTACAGATTTCAAACTCTTTGCTGCTAATAATACACCTATCAACACGTATGGACAGCATACGCTCACCCTCAATCTTGGAATTCGTCGTTCCCTCCGATGGACCTTCGTTGTGGCTGATGTCAAGACAGCCATAATTGGAGCGGATCTTCTTACACACTATGGTCTTCTCATTGACCTTAAGGGCCAATGCCTAATTGATCGGCTAACTAAACTCTCTGCCACGGGTCGGCTACTATCAGCACCTGTACACAGTGTCTCCACGGTGGGCCCAACGGACAGCTCTGGCGAGACACTGGCTCCTCCTTACAGGGAGCTACTCTGTAAGTACATTAACATCACCAGACCCTCGCCTATTTCCTCTATAAAGGCAAAGAATCCTGTTTCGCATCACATTCTCACCACAGGTCCTCCAGTCGCAGAACGTCTGCGACGCCTCACAGGTGACAGACTTGGGGCAGCCAAGGAGGACTTTGAGCTCTTACTGCATCATGGTGTCATTCGACCATCAAGTAGTCAGTGGGCCAGCCCGATACATATGGTACCCAAAAAGTTGGGAGGCTGGCGCACTACGGGTGATTTTAGACGCCTAAACAGGCAAACCGTCCCGGATCGCTATCCGATCCCCTTCATTGAGGATATTCTGCAGCAGTGTCACGGACGCTGTGTTTTTTCGACCATTGATCTGGTTCGCGCCTACCACCAGATTCCGGTAGCGGCGGAAGACGTTCACAAAACTGCTGTTACAACACCCTTTGGGCTCTTCGAGTTTGTTGGAATGCCGCCTGGCCTACGCAACGCCACTCAAACATTCCAGCGTCATATGGACAACATACTGAGGGACATTCCGTTTGCGGCGGCTTACATAGATGACATCATCATCTTCTCTGAGGATCCTGAGCAGCATAGGCGACACTTAGAGACTGTCTTCTCAATTCTTCAGGACAATCATCTGACTATCAACCCTGGAAAGTGTCAGTTCGGCAAAGAGGAGGTAAGTTTTTTGGGCTATACCATAGATAAGCTTGGCTACAGGCCACCTCGGGACAAGATTGAGGCTATATTAGCCTATCCGAAACCGGAATCAGTCTCTGATCTTCGACGTTTTTTGGGAATGCTGAATTATTACCGGCGATGCATTCCCCATGCAGCTGAAATACAGGCACCTCTTAACAGCTTTCTAAAAGGAGCTAAAAAGCGAGATAAACGTAGAATCGACTGGACCCCTGACTCTGAGGCTGCATTATTGAGATGCAAGAACAGTATTGCCACAGCCGTTGGTGCTTCATTTCTGTCGCCATCTGCACCGCTGGCTCTTTCTACGGACGCTTCCGATTTCGCTATGGGAGCTGCTTTGGAGCAGCTCGAAGGTGATACTTGGAGACCACTTGGTTTTTTTTCCCGTAAGCTGAGTCCAGCTGAGACACGTTACAGTACCTATGATCGGGAGCTTCTCGCTATCTTCGCGGGTATCAAGTTTTTCCGACACATCTTGGATGGCCGTTCCTTTGTCGTCAAGACGGATCATCGACCTCTAGTCTACGCTTTTTCACAACGTTTAGACAAAGCTTCACCACGACAGCTTCATCAACTGAACTTCATTTCTCAGTTCACCACCGAGATCCTTCACATCAGCGGTGAAGACAACGTCGTCGCGGACGCACTTTCGCGCATCAACACGATTTCTATGCCTCAAGTGCTGGATGCAGAGACCATTCATGCGGCTCAGAGGGATGATGAGGAGTTGAGACAAATAGGGGTGCGGTGCCCACTCAAACTCCAACAACGCGTCATTGAAGGATATCCCCTCTACTGCAATGTTTCTATGGGTCACAACAGACCATACATTCCGCACTCGCTTCGTAAACGTGTTTTCGACATTGTTCATGGTCCTGCTCATCCGAGTGGTCGAGCTACTTCTCGACTTCTCAAAGAAAAATTTGTTTGGCCCGGCATCAGACGCGATGCTCTGCACTGGTCACGTGGATGCCTTCCCTGCCAAAGATCCAAGGTACAACGACATAATCGCATCACACCTATGCATATTGATGTGCCTGACAATCGTTTTGATCATGTTCATCTGGACCTCATCGAGCTTCCGAATGCTAAAGGTCTTCGCTACTGCCTAACCATGATTGATCGATTTTCACGATGGCCTGCTGCGGTACCACTTGCCAACATGGAGGCTGATACAGTTGCTACTGCATTCTATGGACACTGGATTGCACAATATGGCACTCCTCTCACTATCACAACTGACCAGGGAACCCAATTCGAGTCCAGATTATTCGTGGCTCTTGCAAACATGATCGGAGCAAACAAAATACATACAACTCCCTACCGACCTCAGTCCAATGGTCTCATTGAGAGATGGCATCGCACCATCAAGGCCGCCCTTATGTGCCATTCTCCAACACCCTGGCCTGATCTGCTTCCAACAGTCCTACTTGGTCTGCGCACGTGTGTTAAGGAGGACATTGGCGCTTCTCCGGCTCAACTTCTCTACGGCACAAGTCTAAGAATTCCTGGTGAATTTTTTGCTGCTACAACTCAACCTGCCAACCCTGGTGTCTTCTTGGAGAAATTTCGCGAGCACATTAGGAAACTGCGACCTACACCAACTGCTCACCACACGCAGTCTCGCTGTTTCATTCTCAAGGACCTTCGTACCTGCTCACACGTATTTCTCAGGGTGGACTCTATCAGGCGACCTCTGGACCCTCCATACTCTGGACCACATGAAGTGATTAGGCGAGTTAGTGATCGAGTTTTCATCATTCGCATCAAGGGTTCTGAAAAAGCCATTTCAATTGACCGTCTTAAACCGGCCTTCTTCGTCAGAGCTGACCCAGCTCCATCACATCAGTCTCAGCCAGTTTCAACGCCGCAAGCGACACCAGCTTCTACAGGAAGAGTTTCGTTCGCTTCCTCTTCGAGTCAGCTCACTGGAGGGGGAGTAGATGTGGCAGCCCTGCCTCACAAGTTGCCGTTTTCTGCCACCCAGCGCGCTCGGCGCGCCAGAAAGCAGACGTTCATTCCAAGGCGTGACTCGGTATTCGACTGAAGTCCTTTGTTTGCCTCAAACTCAAAACAGTGATTTAAAATAATAAAGTGAGCCATATAGCTCAAGTAAAGTGCTTTGGGTGTTTAATTTATATGCGACCCTTAAGACGCTTTATATATATGTATATATACATATATATTTTATTCGGAAGCAGCTTATCAAAGGAAGAAAATGTGAGTGGGAAGATTGTTTTCGAAATTTTTCGTATGACTGGTCCCACAAAACTGCAGACTGATTGGTTTTCTGCTGATGATTTCCCAATGGAAAATTTTGGAGAATAGCAATCAAAAAATTTCAAAAATTAGGTTTCGGATACGGAGGTTAAGATATTTATAAAGACTTGCGGCACACATTTTAATGGATTTTGTTCCTACTATTTTATTTCCTGCTTATATTAAAATTGAAAAAAGTTTTTGCAGCATTAAAAGGTATGAAACATTAATTTGAAAATTCATCCAGAAAATAATGATTTCCGAATAAATATAGCATTAATGATATCTAACACTAACCAATAATATTAAAACATTAACGAATCTACATTCGTAATACAAAAATGAATTCCGTTAATAAAACGTCTTGCAATTAAAACCAATTTCTTGTGCCTTTGAATGGTGTAGCGATTCCTTAAATTTTCATCACGTTCTACTCAACCATTTGAAGTGCTTTTAACAGGCGCGGAATTGCTTGTTTATCTTTCTAATTTATAAAAGACGTGTTCTTGAAAGTACACACTTTAAGAATATCCAAATAGAATTGATTTTCCAACGTCTTCCTGCTTAAAAGCACTCGTCACCACTTCCTAACGTGCTTTTCTGTTTCCCGACGTTTTTATGTTTTTTTTGGAAGAGTAGAATATATTATTATTGTCACTATTATTATGATCATTTTTCTCAAATACCTAATTTTTTATGAGATTTGTGGAAAACATCGGAAAAATGATTGTCTTCTTGCTGAATTTAGAACAGAGATAACTCAATTTTAATTTAGAATTATAGGACAGTTTTGTGATCTTATAATGTTTATGTATTTAAAAAATTCTTGAAAGTAAGCAGATTAAGGTAAGATGAGATTGTTTTTTCCTTTCAAAGCAAAGATAATGAAAAACACCCCTTAGTTAATTTCGAAATTTTGAATGGGCGAAATTTTGACATTCAACTGATAATTTGTAGTACCTACTTCGAATACGTTTTAAAAATATCCATCGTATCCGATACGAAAAAAATAAACCAAAGGTTTTAATCAAAAAATCTGGAGAAGAGGGTGGGGATTAAGCGACACAGAAATGATTTTATGTAAACAAAAGATTAAAATCTGCTTAAATGTGTGAATCACCAAAATATGTTTTAAAAAAGTTTGTACCTGCAGATATTCTGTTTTATTTATTGGAAGACTTTCATATTTCGTGGAATAATTTATTATTTTTAATTGTCATAAAATTAAGGGTGCTTTTTCACTACCCTTCATTCAGAAAACCAAAAAAAAAAAAATAAAATACGTTTTTGGAATCTCTAATATTATAAACTATAATTTATAGTTAACTTAAGTTTATTTAAGTGTCAATTAGGTATATAAATGTGATATCTTACCTGTTTGACTATTAAACCTTCCGGCATTTCTTAAGTACGAAAAAAGTTCTCCACCGCAAACATATTCAAATAGCATATAAAGGCAGCAGTCATCTTTTGTAGACCAATGTCTGTGTGCACAAACATTAAAAAGTTTGAAAATAAAACAGCCGGATATACTTACAAATTGACAATGAAAGGATGACTTATTTCTGTTAGGATATTCTTTTCATTTTTGACGTGCTCCACCTGCTTCAGTCGTATGACATCCGTCATAACGAGGATTTTCATCGCACAGTATGTGTCTGTTTGCTTATCTTTGCAAAGGCAGACACGGCCGAAGGTTCCGGTGCCTGAAAAGACAATGCGGAAATAATGTTTGTTTCTAAAAGCAAATATGAGTTTGAATTAAAATTTAAAACATGATTACTAGGAAATTGATGTTGGATGTTGGAAATAATATTCGACTCCTATAGATGTTCTTTTTTAGCAAAGCAGTTGTGACACGTGTGTCCTGCAGTATATTGAAAAATATATATTTGTTGCAGCTGGTCCAGAGTAGTTATATTTTTATATAACCCTAGACATTTAATAATTCTTTGGGCTGTCGCATGCTCGTGGAAAATCCAAAAATACACAAATCTAAAGATATGCGACAGACGTCCGCAAGTCCAGTTCCATAATTAAATAGTATACCTACGTAAAATTTATACATATTTCATAAATGTTTGAAAATCTAACCAAACCCCAAACAGAAATCGAAGTATGGAATAATCAGATTAGTCCGATTCAGAATAATCGAATATTTCATCAGTTAAGTCGACAAGAAAATCAATAAACGTAAAAATAGGGCAAATATAAATTTTTGGTTACTCCCTTACGCACGAGAGGTCATTAAATGCAAACATCTTAAATTATTCCTGAGAAAAATGTGTTCTGCCCACACAAGCAATAAAAGAATTTTGTTTAAATGTAAATTTTTTCTTAAAACAACAGGGAAATGGAGGATGGAAGCTGTTCAACCGCGAAAAGATGCAAAGGAGCGAATTTAATTTATATTGACTGCTTTATGAAAACTGACGTGTTGCCTGTAAAAAACAACGTTTTTCCGATGGTCAGAACCTCTCTAATGAACTTAGCTTGAGAATTTTCGACGAAGACTATGCGAAGAGTTTCCGCAATTTTCAAATTTTGCGGAGAAAAGATAGCCCTAGGGGTGTGGAAATGATAAATTTTGAACCGATAAGGGAACGCTTCAGAGGTGAGAGTTTTCGTCGAAATGAGGCTTCCACTTACTTGCGGCAATTTGGACTTTCTCTGCGGAAATATTTTTTCCCCAACTTCCTAATAAAGCCCGACGATGAGGTGGCCCTTTTTTTGCCGACGCCATTTATTTTGCTCCACTCAAAATTATTGTACAATTTTCAGGATTTCATTGTAATTACACTGCGGACTTCTTAAAGCTGCTGGTTCAATAAACTTTAACATAAAAATAAATTCCTAAGAAAAGTGCGTTTAATCTCGTTAACGTCACTTTTGCTCCTTTGCCATTTCTAGGTCAAACGAGTTATCTTCTTTAGGCCTTATCATGTCACGTCTGGTTACACATCGAAACGCATCTTCAGTATAAAACACCCAAACTGCCGTCAATCACGCAGTAATTTAGGAAATCGGCAAATCAAGTTGTAATCATGCGTAGGTACCCGCACGTGCTTCTCGGTTTACTCTGGTTTAGATTGACGGTGATCGCCGTGAGCGCCTTTCGTGATCAGTTCGGCAATAATAATTATAAAATTGGACACAGTGGACAGTTTCCTTACGTGGCTTATCTGGAAAATGAGGACGACTTAAGATGCGGGTCGACTATTATCAGAGATGACATCGTTCTCACGGCTGCTCATTGCGTTATTGGAAAAGATCGATCTAAGATGAGGATTAGGGCTGGTGGAGTTACTTCAGAAGGAATTCAAACGATAAACGTTCGAGATTTTCAAGTTCATCGCAGCAATGGAAATAAAACTGACTCCTGCGACATTGCCCTAGTAAAATTGGATGGCCTTCTAGAGTGGGGCGAAAATGCTCAATACGTCGATTTAGCGCAAAAATATGACACCTTCGATGGACAGATAGCCACAGCTTTATACTGGGTAGGACCAGGAGCTTCAAAACAATTACGAAAGGTCCCCTTCGAAATTATTAGTACTAGGAATTGTAGCGCAACAGCGTTTTTAAAGTTTGACGACAGAATTTGTGGAGATGACTATAGCAGGGTAATGGAAGGACTTTTTAATGGAACTTCTGGTGGTCCTTTGATTTTATACGCAAATCTGAGTTATATGATGCACAAACAAATTGGAGTTATTTGTGGAACCGAAGTTTTGGATTCAGTTTCGACATTTGCCTCTGTGCCTTCGGTGAGGCGCTGGATTGATACAATTCTTGAAACTATTTATAAAATTGAAAGTAGTAGTGAAGAGGAAGAGAACAATTTTATAAGTTAAGTAACATGTTGAAAATAATTCTTAATATGGGGCCAAAGAAAGAATTAAAATAACTATTATTTTTACAAAGCATTAATTAAGTAATAACGCAGAAGGGCTAAGGTTCAATGAATACTAAGTAGTTATAGGATTGTAAATGTAAGTAAAGTAAATGACATATAACATTAGAAAAGAGTATTTTTTACCGTGGGAAAGATGGGTGGAGATAAATAAACATTTCCGAGTTTCGAAAACCAAATTCTCTATGACTATATCCTTAAACAATTTTTCTGAAAAGACGTTCTCATACTCCATTTCCCATAAAAAATTGTTATAATTTCTCGTCCCATTTTTCTGTAGAAACTATAAAACATTCGCAGCATTCTAGTTCAGTTCAGATCTTGGTCGCAATTATAATTGCGGAAAATTGCAAAAATGAAGCCGAGGCACTCATCGGTGAAATAATGAAGAAATTCCACTGGCTGGAACTTGTCCGGCACATTCGTTGCCTTTTGCGACGCGCTGCGATATTGTTCGGATGCGCCTAAGACAGCCCCTGCCGACCGCAACTAAGGTGGACATTAAGCCACTTAAGACGCTGATTGTGTCTTCAAGACGGCCATCAGCGCAGTTGAAGTCTGCGGCATGAAGATCCATCCCGGCAGAGGAAGGTGACAAATGGGATTTATCGGAGATTGTCGCCCGCATGACCGGACTGCGTCAGGTGGTGGATGCTTTTCGCCCGGCTGAGGCACCCCGCGGGCCCGTCATTAGGACTTCCTGGGAATAATTAGAAAATTAACTGGGTTGACCTTGTCAGACGTGTCTTCATCAATCTTCTTAAAATTAGGCCTGGACGCAAGTCGTATTCCTTCAGCCAGATGGACCGCCTTGAGTGATGGACTGTTGCAGAACAGGCAATCATTGAACTTGGCGCGGGGGAGTTGGTTCTTTCGGGCGCATTTGCATGGAAACGAGGAGTCGGTCGGCCTAAAAATAAATGCGCAAAGACCGCGGCTTTGTTTTGAGGCGGGGCTGCCAAAATACGTCAGCCTCGCGGAAGGTACCCCGCGGAAAGTACCCCGCGGAAGGATTAATCTCTGCGAAAAGCCCGGAATTGACAACGTCGGTAATTGCCGGAAATTTATGGCAAACAAATAGTGTTTCTCCGTCGAAAGCAGAGGGAACAATAAAATTATTCTGGGCGCAGGCAGGTGTTCCGAATGCTTCCTCCGAATTTCGTAATAGCGTGCTCGGCCGTAAAACCCGATTAGATGGCTTGCGCTGGTATAAATAGGCGTATTGATAACGCTGCCATGATTATGACTGTTAACGACTTAATTACGTCCGAGAAAGCACTCACGGTGATTTCGGAAAGGTGCCCTTAGTGTACGCGACTAGATGTTATATCAGTGCTCAGGGGGAGGCTTTGTGCCGCCTGTTTACAAGTGTTTTGTCGCCATATACGATTTAGTTGCAATCGATACCACCCCCCCGATGGGTATGTGCTCCAGATGTAGACAGCCATATAAGAAAAGTTTTCTTTATATAATTAGTGTCTTTTGCACTACAAACTGAGTTGTTGTCGACGCAGGGGCTCATTTTGGTATATAAGATTTTGAGTGAAGCGGGTTTGAACTTGATAAAGAATAACTTTTCCAGTTTATGATATTTAAGCATTTTCCTTTTCAAGTAGTAAAAGTCTAAAAATCCTATCTAATTAGATTTAAGTTAATCTTTGTTTCTAATCTTATTTGTTAGACTATTGTCGCGAAAGTCAGTGCTAACAAATATAAAAGCGAGAACAGAGTTTTTTATTTAATGTTGCACTAGCTTATACAAATAGACTACGTCTAAGAAATTAACACTACCATGCTATTTTCATAGTTTTAATTACTTTCTATTTAAAATCAGCATGTTTCTACTTTTCACAAGGTTTAAATGTTAACCTGATGTTTGTTGCGGTTATTAATTTCAAGACGAAATGTTTTTTTATAGTATTTAAGTCTAATTGTGGTCGTTATTTAAGAATTTGTCATTTTTACTACATAATATGTACTTAAAACATGAAAAGATTGCTCTCAATGTTTTCTTGAGTTGTCGAACTGATTTCAATGATTCTACCTAATAAAATCTGAAAAATAGAGCTACCAATGTAGGTACATAAGTGGGGGTTGTAATTACTATTTAATATTTCGTACGTAATATTGTCCATGTTCCCATCCTATTAACATTTCTTTGATATAGTTACTACTCTCATTACATAGCCACGTTAAAGGTGATTTATTAGTCATTCATCGTTAATTTTTTATGTGAATTTTCCCAAGCCCATCCTTGGAATATTTTGCCACACAAACTTCCTTTCCTTCCCTCCTTGCGATTTCCTTTCACTTTTAGGAAAGAGTTACGCTGAAACGACGGATGACTAATTTTTCTCTGTAAACAGCCTATCATTTACGTTACGCAGAACTGAAACTTCTTTGAACGCAAATATCTCAGAATGTTTATAATTTCTGGTTTTTGTTACGATCGGTTTTGGCGCTCCCAGGTGCTGACTAGCGTGCGTGGACTGGACGCTGAAATAAATTAGTCTGGGCGGTTGACATAACTGAGGAAACGCGTAGATACGCAACGCGAAGTGGCCCTAATCCACGTCGCCTTCTCGGTGGCTGCAAAAACACACCGACCCAGCTAATTTCGGTTCGAATATGCACCCTCTGGACCAATTTGCTGCCGTAATAGCAACACCTAATCAAAGTCACTCAGCACTTGCGGCCAAGCGGAATTGCGATACTGCTCTAAGTCGCCGGCCAGTTAATAATTTCATTGAGAGATCCGAATCTGCAAACCTGTTGCGAGTGACTGAATCGGAGCAGGTCGTATAATGCGATTATTGTAACTAGTATCAAAGTGTAAGCCATGCGGTGGAAAAGTCGCGGAATTCATCCAGGTAAGGTCTTGTTGAGCGCTCTTTGCAGGATAGTCAAATTGCACACCTTTCGGATTGAATTTGATTTGAGTGACCGAAAGTAGACGACCTTGCCGCACTTGACGCTGAGGCTCATTCTCACAAAAGTGAGCAAATTAAAGTTCACTCCGTTGTGGTTTCATTTCTAATTGCAAGAGAACCAAATTTCTTATCTTTTGTTTTATATCAGGGCGGACAAGAAGATTTAATTGAGCGTAGCTTATTTTCTAATTTAGTGAAAGCAATAAATGAAACTGCTTCAAAGAAAATTTACGAATTATATTGCAGATAAAATTAAAAAACACCTAAGTGAACAAGTTGTCCATAGAAATAAAAATGCCATCTAATCAAACTCTAACCCTTGAGCTCTATAAACCATTAAATAAAATACGACAGCAATTTCAGCATACTTTTAAATTAATAATGACAAAGATCTGAATATTCCATAGATGTGTAGCAGAAAAGAGTAAATTATAATTTAATAAAAATTGTTTTACTTTTTCTTATCAGATAATATTACATAACGCACAAGCGCGTTTGTAATTAATGTAATCTAATCAGCTCAAGTTAACTCTTAATTATCTTCTCTCCCATGAAACTCTTTACGTGTGACCGGAGTTGCGCTTGACAAATTTTTAGATTAATAAAATCGAATTAAACCCTTTCAACGCCGAAAGGTAGTTATCCAATACATCTTGGAGACAAAAAATTACGTTTAGAAATATGGAAATTTATTCTCGAAAGAAGTTGGGACGAACGAGACTATTAATCACTTCCCGAAGAAGTGCTTCTCCGTGCTTAATTTCCGCAAAGTCAATAAATCAAATCAGTTTTGGTTTATTTTCTATCTTTATTATAACTTAATTTTGTGGGTACCATTAAATCGATAATACAAGTTAATTTTGAAAATACGACAAGAAGATGGTAGCTGCTGTCTTTTTTGGGCATGGGCGAAAAAACAACATACAACAAAACTTTTCCATTTTACATGCTGTTGCAAAATGAAAATAAGTATCTAACTTTAGAAAGCTGCCTCTTTTGATGAAAATAAAGAATAAATTGGATCTTCTGACTTTCGAGTCAGTATTTAGTCAATCAAAATGATTTGTTTAATGATTTATTCTGACATTTATTGTGGTTTAATGTGATGAACTCGATATGCGTTTTTTATAATCAGATTGAGAAACTACATCCGTTTAAAATATTAATATAAATTCATATTAGTAATTAGAATAATGAAGGCACTTTGTGCCACTTGATTATAACTTTATAAAAATTATCTCTCTGCTACTAGTAGATATATGGTAAATAAAACTTGAAGAATCTTTACTTTATTTTTCTGATATAGGTACATGTGCATAAAATTTAGTATGCAACCCTTTAAAACAAAAAAGTTTTATTCTCAAAGCAGAAACTGCTTGCAAGAAACAGCAGTAATCTACTTTTCGCAACTTAAACTAAAGAGTCATAAGTTTTTAGTATTTTCCTTGGAAAATTCAATGTTTTTAAAAGCAACTAAATAAATATCCCGAGCTTTTCCATAAAGTGCACTCTGACCTCATTTTGTCAAAATCATTTAAAGCAGAGTATGCTTTTCTCCATTACGCACGCACTGGCTGCATTTCAAGGAGGGATGCACCCAGTTCAAAATTATTTTGGGAACCTACTCCCGCAACAATTAATTGGGAAATAATTTCGGATTTATTTAAAGGCAAATGCATGCACTTTTAGTGTCTGCGTCCATTGATTATTTCTTGGTCTGGACTTCAGGATTTCGGGATTTACATACTCCCCCTGTGCTGAACACTGGGCAATTGAGATTTATGTACGACTGCAGAGGAAGCACTTTTTCCGTTGGAAAGTTGCCATCAGCGTGAGCAGAATTTACTAATTTCAAGATGAGTTCCAATTTTTCTGACGAAACGAACAGATTCTTCTTCTTCTAAAAGTGAAATTAGTTCAGCTCAATAGAAGTGAAAACCGTTTCAAGGACTTATTATTTTCGTTGCTGGTTGCTTCTCCCTTAGGCCTGCTCCAAATAGTTAATTATGCTTGTCTTTGAAAAAAAGAATTTAAACATCATATGGGAGGAGCTGTAATTTTTTACGATCGCATGGAGGAAAACGTGTAGATCATCGTTTTGTGTTAAACCCTATTTTTGGGTTAAATCAAAACGCGCATGAATCACACTAAAGCTGCCGAAGCGATCACCTTTTTTGCCAATTAAGCAAACTTCTGTTTTACAACTCTCTTAATTCTCGCTTTGGTCGACAATCTTGTTGCCGATCTCTCGGATATCTGCGTCGATCGCTTCCAGTTCAACTTTCATCTTCGTTTGTGTCTTATCGCCCTGGGGCCCCCCGTCTTGTGTCAATAACCCGCTCTACTCGCGATGTGGGTCAATCTCTTAAACTTGAACGATCACTTTCTTCACGTTTAACTTGCCAGGAATATGATCATCATGAGAATTCGCCAGTGTTTATCGAGGAATTTAAATTTAAACAAATGGAAAAGGGAGCAGGGTCGGGGCTTGTTCGAGAAGTAAAAGTCAAGCGCCAAAAGACGTCTGGTTCGAGTCTCCCGGGGTAAGGAGATACGCATGGACGTAATTAAGATTCCGACCGGCGTTCGATTCGACTTGCAAGGGTCCATTTGCGTACGATTCCAGAGCAGATGGTCCTTCCTCTGAAGCGTTTTACGATCGCGTCGTTTCTTCTAACTCGAAAGATTGCTTTTAGCTCCCCCGTTCGATGGGGCTTTCATGCAAATGGGCCGCCGACGAGTCACGTTTTCCTACACCGCTCTCTGACGATCATAAATAACCGCCAATCGCGGTATTCTCGCGGGTTACAGGCAATTGAAACGATCGTTGGAATTAAATTTCTGTGCATATAGTCGGAGCAGTCACACGCTATTAAAAGCAATATTTCCCGAAATAGCCACCGACCCAGTTGTTTACAGGATAGTTCATCAAACTAGCAACGTTCAAAGCAATTTATGCTCCCCTTCACGATCGCGCTCCCAATCCGTCTCAATTTGGCTTCCTCTATTAACCCAAATTAATGAATAAACATCAAGCGTTAAATGACTCCTTTCTCCCCAATTCGAGCACCCACACCACTCCGAGAGGTTTTTGCATTTTTAATTTTAATTTTGTTTAACAGTCCGTGTCCAGACACAACAAGATTTTTTTAACCGAACGTGCGCTGGACCAACCGCACACGACCGCGCGCCAACGACGCCTAGTTCAAGTTCAAAACCAGCTGCAGTGCGATTATATAAATTTCACTGGACATCGCCGCGATGCAAAACTCCGTGATATTCGAGATGTCCGTTGGTCCAGCCCGGACGCGGCGACTGACGCACGAAGCCGCGCCTTGGCTCGGACTTAAATGAATTAAGTGCTCTTGCGACCCTTCTGCTCGGGGACGCACTCATGAGTAAAAGTAAACATATCATGCACATACATCGTGACGTTGGTACGGTCAATATTTAGTTTATTATGTTTCCGGGAAAAGAAAGCCATTCGAAGTTTGTCGCCGCAGAAGGTACTTTCGACCGTAATTGACCACTATGGGTACGCCTAACGCGATAATAAGGCAGGCACCTCCATAATGTGCCAATAGAAACTCTACAAGTTGTAAAACCTCCTAGACAATGAAATCGCTGAATATGTAAGTTGGCTTGCGAAATTCTTTGTTACATATTTGTTCTTTGCTCCCAAAAATCATATTGTATGATTACATACAATTAGCTGAAATTTAGCTAATTTCAATTTGTGGGAAAGGAATGGAAATATATTCACTTTAAACTTTAAATTATAAACATTTTATTTTGAGTTCGTTTGGAAATAAATTTAAAAAAATTGTTGAGTTTAAAAACTGTTGATGATCTTTCTCTTCTCAAATTCATAATTAAAATTCTAACAAAATATGACGCAAACGTATTCTTTGTTATGGGAATTTATATGCAACAAGAGTTTTTAAACTTACCGCGCGATAATTTATAATTTGTTTCGAAACTTAGGCGTTAAACAAATTGCAAATTATCGCGCAGTCAGTTCTAAAAATAAAAAAAAACTTGTTGAACAGAACTTAATTGTTTATAATTGTTTGAGATTATTCGTCAGTTAATTTTTCACAAATAAAGTGAAAAATAATTTTTCCTCGCAGCAAGTATATATTTTGACACAGGCAAAAATTACCAGTATATTGAAAAATTGGTCCTACAAAATTTATAGTTAAAAGATTGAAGTATATTAAAAAATATATAATTGAGCTTACATGTGTGATTAATAATTACAAAATGAGAAAGGAAATTTATTTGCGATGCTTTATTTGTTTATTCTTTTCTGGGAGACCTTGAAATATTGCAAATTCGTAAGTCAACATCGATAAAAGTTTGCAAATCTTTATGAAAACTCACAAAATATTAAGCTTACCACACCTATCAAGTAGATTGAATATTCTTTTTACGTTTAATGGTTATTTTTGATGCTAGTCATATGATTCAACTACGAATCAAAATTAAAAATTGCAATTTGCACTTCAGCTATTTATTTTCACACTTTCGTTTACAACTTCATGCATGATTAATCATCAATGATTTATTGTACTTCATTGCGTCAAAATTATGCATCCAATAAATGTCTAAATTGAAAAGAGCAACATTTCCGAATGAAATTTCGTATAAACACAATGGCCAACGTTCTTTGGAGGCACTTCTGTAGTTTACAGAAATGTGGCAAAAGATCAATTGATTGCCAGTCCCATAAATTATCAACTTATTTATCTCCTCTTGGATATTTTCCCAGTGGCATTTTACCACACGCCACTGATCTGTTTGAAGACTTTAATAAGAAAAATGTGCAAGAACGTGCCTGGGATGAGTTACTAAGAAAATATTTTTATTTTTTTAAGATTTTATTTTGAGTTTTAGGTGTTTTCGTTATCTTTTGGACATCTAATGTCTATTTAAAAAATTATCACTTTTAGCCTTCCGAAAAGACGTAAAGGTTTAATAAAGCAGAAAAGAAATATCGTACCAATCATATATGTACGTATACAAAGCTATCAGGAATACATTTTTTTTGTTTCAAAAATGTTTGGTTCTATCTCCATTTATTTATCTAAGCGTAAATAGAATTATCTTTTTTATATTAAATCTACTTCCAAAGTGATTCATCTTTGAAGATAGTTGTCATGAGCCACTTGTATATCGTTACATCAATCAAATTTGTCTACACACTGTTTGTTTTTGGATTACTCTAAATGTTTATTTTATCCTTAAATTGCGGTGAGTCAATTTGCTTTATCTAATAATGTTCAATCTATTCTTAACTGCGTTATCGCGAGCATCTTATACGTGAACAAAAAGTTAAAAAGTACAAAGATGAATAAAACTTGTGTTGCCCCAACTTTATAGCTGCGTAGGTATAAGTACTAGGCAAATTATTCAAGTGTTTCAAGTTGGCAATTATTATAATGGTTATTTACAATTAAGATTTCAAAATCATGACGATTTGACGATGTACGACTAAACCGCTAAAAGAAGCCTGGCCTTGTAAGCTATCGTCATCGCAGCGCGAAACAAGAAAGAATCTTCCCACGAGCAGAATTTATGCGACGATGCTTCACCTGTGGGTGCAACAATTAATAAAAACGATGAAAGGAGTGAAAAGTAAAATACTTTCGTTATCTCATTCACAAAAATGCATGTAATCGATATTGCATAGATTGAAGAGTTTGCATGATCTTATCTCGAGTGGTTCGCGAATGACTGACCTAATCTATGTCTTGTGCTTTTCCTATGAAAGCCTATAATTTTTCCAGCCGCGTTTTGCTGGGAAATTAATTACGTTCCAAAAATATTACCAAAATCGCCTGACTCATGTTCATACGTTCGCTCAGAGCCGTGGAAAAGCTCGGAAAAGCCTTGGTACCACCAGGCCGATAAAAATGGCACGTGCAATAAAATTGTGGCATTGATCGATATTTATCGGGAGTTTAGCGCCGCATTCAATCGAAATCCCATGGATCTGAGGATTCCCAGCTATTCAGGGTCGTTTCCCTTTGGGAAGGAGGAAATTGCTGTTTATGTCGTTTTCATGCAAAATGTGAGAAACATAAAAGCGCTGCCAGAGTCCGTAATTAGGTTTTCATCTCCTGAATGAATGGAAATCTGCTACCAGCGCACCAGGATTACAAGGACGAGGGAAAAATGTTGAAATTGTTCAAATTATTGATACGGATTTTGAGCCCTGATGGGATTTTCTGATAGCTGACGGGTGTACGCGGTTCAGCACCGAAGTCGTAATAAAAGTGAACTGAAAGGAAGCGAAGTGCGTAATTGGGGAAATGAAGTGATTCGGGGCAGAGATCTCGTATACTTTATAGGCACAAAGAATGTCGACGTCTACTGGGAATTTCCGACCCAAGTAATAAATATTTTAATCACTGCAATCGATGTTTACATCGAGACCTAGATTTTGGGTTCTCTTATTCAATTATGTGCGCTTTAAGGCACAAGATTGACATACTTGTGATGTGACAGTCAGAGTGGAAAGAAAGAAATAAGGAAATTCAAAAATACGCTTTTCATATAAAAAACTGAATATTTACGACTGTTTCAAAGAACAATATTTGCGATACTGACTCGCTATTTTGTTTTTCCACACGATCCTGACGTCAACGCATTTGTTAGATTTATTTTGAAATATTCTCTTTATATTAAAAGCACCCCTGTCGCCCAAACAAAATCTCCAATTTGCTCGTTTATAAGAGTTATCAACTTTCGGTTTTCGTTTTTCTCAAACTTTTTGCATTTCACAAATTTCCACTTTTCACCTTGATTTTCATCTCTCCCATGGAGCTGGGGCCTTTTAGTCTCTTGTCAGTGGGGCGTTAAAAAAATAATTACGCGCTAATTACCGGACATTTGTTTACATTAATGCTTAGTGGTTTCGGAGCTTTTTTTCAAGTTTAAAGTGTTCATAAATATCTTGAACCGATGAAATCTCATATTATGACTCGCCCGTGCTCGAACTACAAGTATATTCACGGTCAATTTGTTTAAAAGCAATGGGTTTGGTAAGTGTACACTGACAATGAGTTACTGGTCGGATTTTTAACAGACATGATCAGACTAAACATAAGATTCATAAGAGACATTCAGATTTTATGAAATCCGCGGGTTCAATGTTTTCGAATTATTCGACTTTTAGTAGGACAAATTATTGTGAGCACGAGATTAGATACTCTTTCTGGTAATCTGCCAGGTCGGGTGGCGTGAAAAATATGGGGATTACATTTTTGTTATTTCTCTCTGCAGTTATATCAAAATGTCAACGGTTTTTTACATTATATGACACTCACTCCACTACATAAATACAATGTTTTTCAATACAACGTTTATATTTATTTTCCAAGAATAGATACGTAAAATATGGTTGATTTTAAATCATTCCGAAGCTTGATAAAAAGGTGAATTTTTGGGACCTTTTTCAAATAAAAGATTGCGTAATTTTTAATTTCTTTTTAAAACATTTGCATTTGAGACTGCTTATTGTAAGGCCTTTTTTTCATTTAGAGATAGCTGTTTGTAATTTAAAAGCACAGAACAAAAAGACATTTTTCGCATGTTTAAATTGCCTCCAAAGAATACCAATCAGCTCTTCAAAGAGCTTTGAATGCTTATCAACTCAAACGATGTTTTCGATAAGTTATGTCGATTCAATTCTTTCATTCTTTTATATAATATTTAATATTTATGTGTATAATGATTAAGTTGAAGTAAAATTATTTTCTTTCATTACGACACGATGTGTCTTGACTTTTCCTTCTTAAATAGGTCCATCTAGAAATTCTATCGAATTAGATAAGGCAGTCATGTAGTGATGACTATGTATTAATTTCGAAATTAGATTCATCCATGCATCCATGGAAGTGAGAAGGTAATTTATGGCTCGTACCAGTACCGAAAAATGTAGATACTGTGGATCGTGACTTTATATATAAAAACAAAATAAAATAAGCAAACAGCATTTATTGGTTGCATGCAAAGATAGAGTACGTATCGATAAAAACAAATAAAAGGAAAACATATCAATAAAAAATGACATTTCTTCGTCTAACCAAAAAAGCGAGAGATTTAATCAATCGATTACACAAAATCCATCCGTCCAGTACCCCCAAAATATTAGCATAGCCCCGCCCGATGAAACGATTAACGAACTTGTGGAGTGAGCAAATATTGAGTAACTTGAAATAGATGCGACCCAATTTGTGTAGGACAGGTGGATTCAGTCGACTTTAATGGACGATGGCAAGCACTGCAGGTTTGTTTGGGCAACTTCTCTTCCTCCAGGATCATGTTGTCGACATGCCCGTGAAAGTCCAGGAACACTCCCCTGCGGAAAGCTCTTTGGCTCGGACGAGCTGGAGGAAAGTGGCTCGCCGCACAGGTGTAAAGGGACCTCCCGGGGTTTATTAATTCAAACAAACATCTGCAGCCCGAGCTTTGAAATTAATACATACATTGTTGCGTCATTTGCATAATTAATTTTCGCTGATTTTTTTCGCGCGTTCACCTCAGAGGAGGTTTGTGGAGGTTCAGGAGTATTTTATATAAAATCTGGTACTAAGTGGTGGGTGGAATGGCCCAATTTTGATAAATGTTCGGGAAAATTACGAGTTTTGCGCCCCCAAGAAATTTTCGCTGAATAAATTTTAATATACTTTATAAAGTAAACTGTGGGCGAATTTGTTGTGTTTGTTGTTATGAATTCCAGAACAGCTGCCGCATCAATTCTACATCTGAGAATGGACATATAATCTATTTTGGATCTATCTGGTGATGGATAAAGAAGGTCATCCTCTATATTAAAATTAAAAGAAATTATTTTTACGTCGCATTTTTCGCAAATCTTGTTTGTAGTAATTTGCCATCAGAAAATTGGGAAATTTTCATTTTATTCGTCTTTTCGTTGGCAAAGAACAAAATAGAAAAACAGTGAAAAATTTGTATTGCCTTTAGCTTCTAACTTAATTAGCCGGTCGGCAACAAAAGAAAATCTCTCACCTCAAATTCATTAATCTTTGCCAGAGCAAAGAGGTGAACGGCAACATTTTTCGACTTAAATTTTACGAGGCAAATACTTTTTGTTAAAGTGGGTCTCTGCGGCTATTTCGAACTTTAGCGTAAATATTCTTTTTTTTAGCTCAAATTTAAAATTTTCCGGGACATTGACTCAGTATAATGAAGCATATGATCTTCAGATGGAAATAGAAGCGTCTTTTGTACTGCGACAATTGAAGACCTTTGGTACACGTGCTCCTAATGACACGCATCCTTAGACAAGCATCATCAACATAGTTTATGGATTTGTAAATTCTGACGTGAATTGGCTAATTATACGCAAGTTGTGTTTACACGAGAAACTCTATGAATGAAGCCTTCTGTGTCTAGATTGAGCACATTAACGTCATCTAATTAATTTTGCGATTGAATGGCAGTAGGCGGAAGCACTCAAATAGATTTTTAGAGTCTCAGGTATAAGTATGCTTGGAAATTTTGGAAATAACACTTAAGATAAAGCACAAGCCCAGCGTGAAATGTGAGCAAACATTCTGCAATATGGAACAAATAAGTTTTGTAAGCGATAATACAAATCATTCAAAGTGATCATTGATTTTTCTTGGGCTATGTTTCATCGTTTAATATTAATGTTGTTATGTTAATATGTATTAACACTGACCGTACTGAAATTTTTAGTTAAAATAATATACTAAATATTTTGATGTTCGTAGATTATTATAAAATTGTTATAGTTTTTGTAATAAAACATTTCTTCTATGAGATATTATATTAATTAATTTTATATTATCTATTTCTCTCTATACACAAAGGTACCTATATAGAAAACCCCCCAATATTCCCCTTTACTCTCTTTAATAATTACTAAAGCCAATAAACGATTTTTTTTCAGCGTTCATAACCTCGTCACAAAATTATAACCACTCGGCCAGCAAACCAAAGCCACAATTACTCCAACTGTTCGGCATCCGTCGATTCTTCCCGGTGTGTAACAATTTTTCATGATATACCACTTCCTCGACAATGCCACCATTATGCGAACCAACGACAGACAGTCGAACGCGAAAAACCCATAAACCCTCATTCCGGCTTTCAATTAGAGGAATTGTCGCCGCATGGAAAACATAAATAGCATAAACCCAGAAGTCGCGAAGACGGAGTAAATCCGCCAAGAAGCAGCCGAGGAAAAACGTTCCGTATCTGATCACGACCGCATGAGCATCAGCGACTGCTGCAAATCAATTTTAAAAGTGCTTGGCACGCGTACGGTGGCGCAAAAGTAGGTTACTCTGACTCCTTTAAGTTCTTCTTTCACTTATATTTTTCTTGCCAGAGTTATGGCCATTTTTTTCCTAATTTATTTTCTGTTCCATTGCTTTTTGTCCGATCGGCAAATGCATTCAGGTTTTCCTTTTATTTTCCCCGGCGGCGATCTTCAGCTGGAAGATGTACGTACCTGATCTTGATAGATCTGTACGTGCTAGGTGACCGTTGGATAAGTAGAAATCGACGTCTTATTAATGTTTCTCTGGTCTAGACGACGGAGCCCGTCGATCGATTGGTTACATGGAAATTGAACAGGAGTTGATTACATGGTTAATTTTGATGAGTGCTTTGAAAACGGAAAGTTATTTCTGACACAGTGATCGTCATCGCGGCCAGAGATAGTTTTGCAAGACGGTTCTCGTTGCACTTTCCCAAAATAATTGCAAGACGGTTAATTGTGGCCGCTGAAAAGCATGGTTCAGCAAAAGTAATAAACGTTGGGAAAATGCAGAATTTTGAAGCCAAAACTCATTAAACTAAAAGTTATTGCGAATATGACGATTATTGGAAAGGAAATGAATTTTTAATTTTGCATCAAGAATAAGCGCGTTTCTTTCAATCGTATAGGATGACATCAGTACTTTGACGTAATTATTGGTGATATAGAGGGAATGATTTTGTATAATAAAAATTGTAAACATTTCAACAGTAGGACCACCCACAGCATCGATTCCGCGGCCTTCCGCAGATGCCTCGAATCGCGAACCCCATGAAATATAATTAGAACAGGAAACATCAAAGAGATATTCATTCTTTCCGATTTTGAGGCGCCTTAAAATGTTTTACAATTACTTTTTTGTATTCAAACGAAATTATGAAATACTATAATAAATGAAAAACACTGTTCTCTCCAGTAATTCGAAAAGAAATAAAAAATTGCATAAATTGTATATGAAGTTGCCTCACGGATTTAGACGAAACTTTGTAGAAATTTTCATTAACGGTCAGAAGTGAGGAATATGCAAAAAGAAAATTGCCGGTCGCTTATAAATGAGATAATTAACTTTAAAATTCTGAAAAGTGATAGTTTCCCGCCTAGATTTCTCTATATTCACACAATTTTTAAATCAAAATTGTGAAAAAACCTTATTTTAAAAAATGTTTTCATCAGACTTCTGTAAAAATTCGAAATCCGCAAGCTCGTTAGGGTATGCATATACATATGTATGTGTAATACCTACATCTCGATCTCAATTTGAAATCAGATTTATCTACTATGTTAATCTAGGTTTTGATTTTATGAATCGATAAGTTATACCAAAGGGAATTTGAGGAAAAGTTCAACCTCCAATTTTGCATAACCAAGTTTAAAATTAAGATCAAGCTTAACTCGTTTTGTAGCAGATGATTTGCGATTCTCCATTCATCAGCAGAATAATAAACAAATATGATTTTTTCGAGGAAAGCATTTAAGTGATTGTTTAAACTTTCCAATCAAGTACAGCAGCAAGCCTGAAATCGAGCAAACAATGAAACTTATGAATGCTGCAGAATAAAGAGGCCAACAATTTTATTTTATTTTGCCTTCGCTTCGACTTCAACGTGCACTTTGATCCAGACTTAATTGAAGCGCCGCGCTGCTCACCTCGCGCCGTCGGCGTCGTTCAAAAGCGGCCGAGAAATTTGCCGCGAAATTCCCACGACATCGTGGAAGACCCTGCAAAAGGCGCTATCGGGGCTTATCAGGGCAGAATAATATCACGAAGGCGCCCGCTGTTTTAAAAGATCACATTCCCGGGTATTTTTGAGCGAGACTCACTAAAGGTGGGATTTATTGGGGCATATCCGGCTCGTTTATCGGGACTGCGATTATGCCTCGTAATCAGCGCGAATGTGTGACGAGGGCAGCAGGGAATCGATAATCCTGCGGGATTCGGAATCTTTGTTCCGCCGACTTACCGATTGTTTTGATAATTTGGAAGTCGTCCAAGTTGTAGTCCCGACCCGCCTTCGAGCTCTGGACGGCGCTGCTCTTCTCGGAAGCGGACTCCTCGTCATCGGAGTTATTTTCATCGTCCGACTCACTTCCGTCGTCCTCATCCTCGTCGTCCTCCTCCTCGACCTCGCCCTCGCTAAAGTCCGACTCCAGGGGGTCCGAGGACTCGCTGTTGGAGCCTATGCTGCTCCCGGTCAGCGAGGAGCTGTTGTTCGTTAGAGCCGAGTCGGTCAGCTGCGGACTTTGTGGCGTTGTCACGGCACGCAGACGTGAAAACGTTGTTGCCGACATGCTTCGTCGTCAGACACACACCTCCTTGGATAGTCCGCCTGCAAACATTTTGTTGGATTTTAATAAGATTTTCCAAAAATAATTTTGCCTAAGCACACAAACTGGCGCAGTGGTCAAAATTGATATTTTTTATAGGCACTTTCAATTCGCACAACAAGTGTCTGTTTACCTCGCCAATTATAAAATAAACCATTCTAAGGCTACATCGCACATCTCGGGGCACACTTGAAAGACGGTGCCAGCGAGGTATTACTGACCGTAAAGATAAGAAAGTTGGCAGAGCAAGAAGCACTCATGGGGAATTACACGAAGTTTTAAGTTAATATCGAAAACAACCATAAAGCACGGTAAGTCCCTCCAGGATTTTACGAAACTCCTCACAAGGCCCGCGTTTGAGGGGTTGTTAGCGAAAAGTGGATGAGCAGATTACCAATTTCGTCCATCGCAAAACTTGGGGCCGTCGAGTTGGGGAAGAGGAGCTTTTTAGGGAAAATAAAACGCAATTTGCGCCTGTTGGAACTCCAAAGCAAAACACCTAGGTAAAAGGGTTATAAAACAATTTCCATTTCGGAAATACACTTCCTATTGCAGTTATTGAAAACTTCATTTGCAACAGGTTTTGCAGCCTTCTCACGTTTTGGCACATTTTCAATAATTTAGAAGCAGTTGCCGAGAGTATTTTTAAGACGTGCATTAAATTGCTTTATTTTGGAATATCTCTCATTAAAAATTGTTTCTGACCAGGGTGTTGATTTGTGACCTATGTTGGTTGCTTCTTTTAACACCTGCTTGAATTCAACAAAATCTTTTAATTTATTTATTCACTAAAATGCAGCGACAGTTTGATTGAATAAAGCTGTTGTTTTAAATTATCTTTTGTGTAAGGGGAAAAACAAAATTTAGATTATGACAAATGATTGTGGCTATTATACTTATCATATTTGAATTTCCGATGCATAAATTGGCAGTAACAAGTAATTGTCTTTATCACTTAACAGGAAGACAACGTTGAAGCAGTGTTAAGTGCCCTAATAAAATTGTTTGATGCTTTTAAAGATTAAAATTCGTTTTACTAAATATTTTCCAGAGTATTAGATACTATATTTGCTTAAAACTCAACATTTCAGAGAGATTACCCTCACGCTTGGTGACTGCCAAATTCGTAAACATCGTAGTAAGACTGAAAAAATTCAACATAATAAAATATATAATTCTAAAAAAAAAATGTGATTTTGTAATGAAATTTGTTGTTTTGTAAGATCAATGTCCCCATTTTAGTGATTACAATAGATAGGTAGAAGTTTTATAAAACAATTTTCACATACAACTCGTAAAAATTATTTTTAATATATAGGAAATATTCCAATTCCATGTTTTTCAAAACTTATTTTATTATACTAACATTTAAATATCATACTAAGTTTAAGGACATTATCCATAATGAGATGAGGACGAATCCTCAAAACAGAAAATTTGACTACCTCCCTAAAATATTACATTTTCCGTAGAAAAAGCAGACATAATATAATACAAGTTGGGATTAAATTGAGGGTAAGAAATGTCACAAAAGATACTCAGATTTTATTTTATGGTGCGTCTTTTTGGGAAGAAATTTCATTTTTAGGATATATTCTTTTCTAAGCATTATACCTTTGCCCCGAGGGGTATAAAGGACTGACTGATTTAACTCAATGAAAATCTTTTCAATCTAAAAACCAGACTAAATGCGGTGTATAAGGGTAAGGGTATACACATATGAGATGGTTTACGACAACAGCACTCTACACAGTTTCTGTATTTAAACGGAACAAAATTGTTTAATCAGAAAAGCATAAATACCTATAAATATGTAATTCGTAATACTCGACATAGAATCGATATACAAAACGTAATAACGAATCATCAAATTTGAAACTTGCTGCCAGGTAGACACATCATAAATTGATTATGAAATCCACTTAAAATTGTTTTACAATTAGTGATGCGTAAATCTGGGAAATATCTTCATTGTGGGGAAGATAACCCGATAAACGTTTCTGTAAACAAACTGTAGGCAAGGTGATTTAAACAAAACTCTAATTTGCATGAAATAAAGACGAAAAGAGAAACGCCAAAGTGTTTTAGCTGCAATTTAATGATGATAAGAGGAGAAACATGTTTTGGCAGATTCGTAAGAATTTGTAAAATTAAAGTAACGATTGCAAAGACCTCTTTTCTATATAATTAATATTGATATGGTTATTTTGCTTTTAGATATTACTTTCTAGTAATTGTGAAAATTTTACTCATATACTATACTCATATATTATCTAAATCGTGATATCGAATTGGCTCATTTGAAAAAAAGATTTTTTGATGTTAAATTACTTTATTTTAGATACCTGTCCTTTTGTACTATTAAAATACAATTTCCTGTATTTTGTGTAAAATACATATATAGAAACTCTCACGGAATATTTCATTTCCGATTTTTTATTTTTTGTTAACAGTTCTTTATAATTTTGACAAAAATAAGCGATTTTTGCTATTAAATCCTGTCAGTAAAAATAAACGAACATAAATTTTTATTGTACTCTTAAAATGGAAATTATTTCGACTCCAAAAATCAAGAGAAGAGACAAATGAAAATAAAAGTGGATCGTCTTCACTTTTGATTCGAACATTTACCTTGAACATGACTACACTTTGCAAAAATTTGTCACATTAATTATGCAAATATTATACCTTACTACACGTAAAAGGCCAGAGCCTTTTTGGGAAGGTCTACCTGACGACATGCAAGTATCAGTTTCGGGAGTTCTCTCAACATTTTTATTAAAATGATTGCGATAACGAATAATCCACAAAGGTTACTGCACAAACTCTTAATCTTGACCATTTTTTATACTTTAGTTTATACAATAAAACAAGCACTTACTTCACAATAAATTTTTATGTTGTCGCAGCAATAAACTTCAGTCACTAGAGGCGCAAATTAACTTATGTCCTAACTCTTAAGTACCTCGAAAGTGCCCGGCACACAAAAGCGAGTTCGTGAAATTGTTAAGTCACCAAAGGAAAGAACTTGTTGCACCGAACCGTGGTCTGCGTCGCCTCGGAGGACAGTGCAGCGTGCTTCCTGCGTTATTTACCACTCAGGGCGCTGCTTGCGATCCAGCGTCGGAATTGCGCCGATCGACCCAAGGAGCACCTCACCTGCGGGTGCCGCTCGACCAGAACTGGGTGCCTCCTTGCCGCCGGTGAAGAATCTTCGCGCTCCTCCGGCGTGCCAACCGAACCACTTCTAAAGGGCGGCGTCGGAAAGAACCTTATCTTATCACAGGCGGGTCCTCAAGTCTTGTCGCGATAAGAAGATTACTCGCAGCAGCCCGGAACACGCAGAGACGCGGAGACGTAGAGACGCAGAGATGCTGTGGAGAGTGAGGAGCACCGGGCAACCGGCCTTTCGAGCGATATCAACCAGGTAACGTCTCGAATGAAACTGAAATCAGAAAAGCCAAGACATTCGCCTTTGACTTGCAGCCGCGGCAGACAGCGGCCGACAGCTCGCCAGCCGACGCGACGCGGCACGGCCCAAGTTTGCTTGAACGTCTTAAGCTTTTGCGTGTTACACAACATCGCCGCGTTCGGAAATTCGGAAACGTCTTGCTGCGGGGCCGGGGCTGCTCCAACGCAGTCCCGCGGGAGTCGGGGCGAAGTCCCAGTTCCCAGTCGGTGGGATGTGGAACCACGGAAAGCGGAGTGGCGGACCCCCGCCTGTCGCGCGTCATTCAGCCGCCCCAATGCCGAAGAAAGTTTTAAAAATAATTTTAGTAACAGACGAAGGCAACTATTAATACCCAACCGCCTTGCGCCGCCGCTGGTGCCCCGCCGGACTTACGTAAATCTCTGTAACGCTAATGGAACGGACGGACGGCTTTTTGCTGAGGCGGTCGCCTCGACTGGCGAAGAAAATTTATTTCTGCTGGCCGCCAATGTCTACGACTGCGGTGTGCAGCTCTTCTAAGATGCGCTCCCAGACGTGCCTGCCGAGCTGTCTAGGAAATCTTACGACTTAAGAGGATCTCCTAGACGAACCGGCCCTAGCACACCCACTCCTCGGGTGCTTCGCAAACATGGGGCCTAGAACAATGGGGGCGGGGGCCCCAAAGGGTGCTAAGCAAGATGCTAGCGCCCCCGAAGACCGCAGATGTCCCGCAAATATGAAAATATTAAGACGCAAAACAGATTCGGATGAGATACACACGACGTAGTATTAAAGCCCGGGAAGGTCATATTAAGTGGTCGTACGAATTTCAGGCGAAGAAATGCTTTAAAAAGTTCTTCCTGCGGGGACAACGAGCGCACGCCTCCTCTTCCCTGAGGACGCCCTCTGCACCCATAAACATCCAGGCGACACCTGCAGGATGAGCATTCAGCACCTCGCACGGATTTGCCAAAGCAGCGAAACCTCGGAATCCCGAATTTAATGTTTTACATCGGCGCGCCGCTGTGGGTGGGTCGCGGGACAATATCTATATTTTTTCAAACTGTTGGCTGGATTCGATGCTTTTCGAAGCCCCCCATCAGAAGAGCTTTTTTAACTAAAATGTTTCTGAAAGGACGACTTACTTTTCTGGGAAAAAATTTGCTTTTGTTTCTTAACTGCAGTGTTAGTGGAACAATCCATATCATTATGGAAGACTTGAAAGCTAAAAATACATAAAACTGGGTATTTTTATATTTCAAATAAGAGATTTTACCCTCTTGTGGTTTTCTAATATTATCGGTATAAGCATTAAAGAATATATTATTTGTAGTGATTTTAAAGTTTCAGTGCATAGATCCCGCTTTTTAACTCAATATGCCTTCTCTTTTAATGTTTACTAAAAGCGTTCTTCTTCAATTTCTTAATTCTTTGATTTTGACGAATATTTATTTTAACTTTATGCTTTTTTTAAATACATTATATACTAAACTCCCCTGAAAAATTAAACATTTTATTTTATAGTCTTAGGAACCACGCCTTCAGGAATTGCTGCCCTGAGTAATAGGCAGTCACTACGTTTTTGTTTAATAGGCATATACTAAAAAATGAACTTTTGAGCTATATTTTATTAAAAGTTTCATGAAGTTACAAACGCACCATTTTTGTGCTTTAAGTCATTTATTATTTAGATCTTTAGGAAACTGAAAACCGTAATTAAAATGTTGAATTACTTTAGCTTTAATATTAGAAATAAAAGATAACAATAAGGTTTTTTCTCGTTTTTCATTTGTTGTTGAGCATTCTCTATAAATATAAGGAAGCAAATCTGAGCATTCTTTTGCAATAATCATTGAATTGCATGACGGAATTTCAAAAACACTCCAGATTTATCGAAAAAGTAATTAAGAATTAAATGCATATTTAAAAATACATCATTAACGTCTATCTAAGTGTGCAGAAGAAGAGTTAGGGCAATTATAAAATTTTCGCTACGAAGGACTCACCATCAATCACCTGATTTGTATGTGCTCATACTTGCAACTTAATGCGGCGTCGAGGTGGACTGATGAGAGCAGGATTGAATGTAATTTGTTTTCCGGGACGTCTCAAGGCTACCCTACGTCGCGATGATTAATAAAATTGGATTATTGATGACATTTTAGAAAAGATGTTCCATTATCCCTGTTTAAAGTGTAAATAGATACGCACTCGGTTCCTCTTCAAAAAACCGTATTAGGCTAATCCAGTGCCCTTGCTTTAATATGTATTACACATACTCAAACACGTCCGCCTTGAGTTCGCTGTTATTTGTTACACACCCCTCGAAGTCAATGGCTTAAGGGATTAATATGCATAATACCAGCCCTCAAAGGTACAAGTCCATAAATAGTTGTGTCTGATCGGCATCCACAAACAATTCACAATTAGGTCCAATGTTCCTGAAACAACTGGGTCCTTGGTTAGCCAACAGAAGTGTCTCGGAGCTCAGGAGATTTGCGTCGCAAAGAAAGGCCCAATCCACCTGCTGAAATGAAAACGTACTTGTGCTGATTGCGTACGTCGGGGGCGCCTCCCCCGCACCGTTCGGCCCTGTTAAGTAATGGGAAAAAGCGATGATTTCGGCCCACACCCCCAAGGAAACCCTCAGAAAAAGGCACATAATGGGCAAAGAGGGTGTACCTCTTCATCTCACGCTACATCGGAGCGAGTGTATGTTAAGTCTGCAGAGTTATTGAGGTATCGACCCTTTCTGGTTCACACTTTAATTTTTCTGAACTTAGACGAAAAATACAGGAAATTCGGTAGAAATTGTGAGAAATTGCAAGTCCGTGAAATTTCATCGCAATTTAGAAAAAAAAATGATGGAAGGTCACCTTTTATCCAAGTGTGGATAAATTTTCTACTTTAATTACCCATTGCTATCGAGCAAGTAGGAGGAGTACGACGGATCACTTTTGGAGTCCTCCACGGTTCCGTAATTAACGCGCGAAGGAACCGTAGAGCGGGGGCAATAAAGTCGGAATTAGAATTTCTTAAAAATACGCATGAGTTTCATTATATCAAAATTTAACTGAAAGGGATTTGAACGAATTTTATCTTGAATACCTTCAAGTTAGAGTTTTCCTGAGACGGGACGAAGGACGAAGCAATTGGAAAATCTAAATGCAAATACAGTCTTCTGAAAATGTGTACAGAATTTAATGAAATCAGAACAATTTACGCTGAAATTTTCTGCGTAACTATCTACGGAAAGCGAAATCATTAAATTAAAATGTCTTGTGTTTTATTATATAATTATTAATATGTATATATGTTACATATGTACCAGGTATCACAAATTGGGTTCTGATAATATATATGTTTCACATCTGTTAAAAGAAACGTCTAACATATTTTTCTATTAGTGGCTAAATTATAAATGAATTTAATAACAACTTTAAGAAATTCTTAATTGATCATTCATCAGTTCTCCTAATGTTGCAATTAAAGGTTATAATTAAACAACAAAGATATTTTCTTAGTTTTAACAAGAATATATGTATGTACGATTAAAGTTGGTTGAATATAATATGCATATAAATATATTATAAATAAATCTAAATTATTTGTTTTTCGGTAAAGACAACCTTAATTCGATTGCTTTGGGTTTCCTGAATTCCTATGCTTTGGTTGTCCTGCTCTCAATTGTTTATTGATCCAATCGAAATATTGCGCAACAAAAGTATATCCATCCAAAGTATTGGCAGGGCAGTTCTTTTGTGGGATTCCAATGCTCGATATACCATACACTTTTCCATCAATTACTAATGGACCTCCAGAATCTCCAAAAGAAGATTTTGTGCTTCTCTTAACACCCTGTAAGCATATGAGATTTTGCGTTATATAAATGTCGGGGTTGTATTGTTGGCACTGCTCTTGAGAAACTACTCTTACAAGTCCCTTCTGAAGCATTGTAGCCATTTTGTTGGTATTCTTATTCCCCCAGCCTAGAATCCATCCCTCTTTCCCCACAGGTTTCTCAATCTTTGCATTAAGCACAGCTCTTTTCACTTGTGCTGTGAATTCGAACTCGTTGTTCGTCCATAAAATTGCAATGTCGTTAGCGTTATAGCAACATCGTTTTTTACCAATGTCACAGGTACGCTTGTAACGCTCGTGAACTTTGTAGTCGATCATTTTCAATTTTTGTCCCCGATTCGCTTCCATACTCCTTTCGATAATCCCGGCATGAATGGTTGCTGCTGGTTGGACTGTTCCGTATAAACAGTGTCCAGCAGTTAAAACCGCATTTTTCCCGATTATTACTCCTGCACAGTAGCTTCTTTCGGTTTGGCTGGTGATTGTAATGAACACTATGTAGGGAAAATCCGCAGACCCGGTAATAAATAAGCGACCATCTATCATTTTCATATGTCCTACATCTTTTCCGTCTTTTATTGGACTCGCAAGCAATGTTGTTGAAAAAAATACTAGCACTAAAATTTTCACCCAAAATTGATTCATCTCTGAGGATTGGCTAAAGAAACTGTTGTTTTGCAGATGAAAGTATTCATTATATACAAAAATTGTAGGCAATATGTAGCTATGCAAATACAGATGTGTACTAGAACAATCATTTGTTCGTAAAACTCTTCTCAAATAAGAAAAAGCGATTTTTTTGCTGTTGACTACAGATATTGCGTATACACTTTAAAGTGAATAAAAATGTTTGCTACAGTATATAGCTGAATTTTGTGTTCGTGTTTAAAAAACAAGGTGTCAGCAAACAGGTAAACCTGAGCAAGAACCCATAACATAAGATAAAAGCACTTGAGTAAATAAAAAATAAAATTTCATTGTTGTCAAAATGCTAAACAGATTTTTTTTTAACAAACATTCTGCATTTTAAGGTTTTCGATAGGGTTTAAATATGCTCCTCTTTTGGTTTGGTGGTCCCTCGGACACAATTCTTTGAATCCACTTTAAATATTTTGGAATAAAAGTATAAACGCTTAACTCTTTCTTTGGGCTGCTTTTCGAATATATGCTGTGACTGCACAATCCATAAACCACTCCATCGATTACGAAAGGACCTCCGGAGTCTCCTAAAGAAGCAGCAACATCTCTGTTCACACCTATGAGACAGATAACATTCTCAGTTATGTAAGAATATGCGTCAAAATTCGCACATTTTTGGTTGGTCACCATTTTGACCTGTCCCATTTGCAGTATTGCGGGTTTTTCGTCGTTGCTATTGAGTCCCCATCCTAAGATCCAGCCTTCTCTATGTAGAGGCTTCTCTTGTGTTTCGGGAAGCGTAGCAATTTGCACACTTGGTCCAAACTCGAATTTCTTTTCTGTCCACATTATGCTAATGTCGTTTACTTCATAGCAGTATCGATTTGATGTGGTCTTACAATCTTTGCGGTATCGTTCATGAATCCGAAAGTCTTTCATTTCTAATTTCTGACCCGCATCTGCCTCATAATCTCTATGAACAATTCCAGCATGAATAGTCGCCTTTGGATTTAGTTTCTGGTACAAGCAGTGTGCAGCAGTTACAACTGCATTCGCTCCAATTATGACTCCGCCACATTCGTTGGTAATTGGCTTGTCATTTTTTATAATAGTAATTTTAATGAGAGTCATATAAGGATAACGTCTGTGGCCAAAAAGTGTCATTTTGTTGTTCCTTCTTTCAAAACCGCCAACGTGTTGACCTTGGTTTATCGGCGTTGCAACCAACGCTGTTATAAGGCAAGTCAAACTAGTCACTAGTCTCCAAAAATGCACCATTATTAAATGCTTCCCCTAATTTACTGAGACATAATGCAATGTACTGGTACATTTTATAGTCACTTAAGACAATACATTTCTAGTCAGCTGAACTAATAAATGCTTATACGGGTATCATCGCGTTATTACTACATGTCTTTGAATTATTCAAATTTCTTCAGAACAGATACTCCCGTACCACAGTTGGAGATAATGTTATTTATTTGGAACCTATTGTAAAATTTAACGTAATAATAAATACGCAATACAAAAAATAGTCAGATTCTTATCTAACCAATTGGATTCCACATATAATTCTAAGTAGTATGCAAAAATGTAGCAACTAAGAGAGAAACTATGTATGTAGATAAAAATAGGTTATCACATTTCCTCATGGAAAATTTAATATTTTATAAAATGATACAGGGCTGTACATTTTTATTGCCCCTTTGTTTTGGCGAGACCTTATTATAACAATAGGTATTTACATATTTAGATTTAGAAATATTACCGTTTTAATTTAAAATCTTATAATAAGTTGTCTCTCTCCTTAGGTGGTCCTAGTTGTAAATTTCGACTAATCCAAGTAGAATATTTTGCAACATCGGTATAGGACTCGATCATTGTATTATGACATCGTTCCGACAAAAATGTCTGACTACAAACGCCATGCACTATTCCCTCGATGACAAAGGGGCCCCCGGAATCTCCTTCGGCGGTTGAAGGTGTTCTTCCATTTGGCGCTTTAACGCACAAGACAGTTTCCGGTATGGAAATATATCGGTTAAAGTTTTCGCACTCTCTTTGGCTCATAACTTTAACAAGACCCCTCTGAAGCATTGGTGAGCGATCGTTTGGGATGTCATCGTTTGCCCATCCTAGAATCCATCCATTCTTGCCAACAGGCCTCTCGTTATTTACATTTAAAACTGCTTTTTGTACAGTTGGACCAAAATTAAATTCCTTGCTCAACCACATTATGGCAATATCATTCGGTAGATAACAACATCGGTTATGCCCAACTGGGCACCGATTTCGAAACCCTTTATGAATTTGGTAGTCCTTCACAAGTCGCTTCTGGACTTTGTCATGTTCCAGTTTGAGGTCAACAATGCCAGCATGAACTACAATTGTCGGATTTTTGAAATCGTTGAGACAATGGGCTGCTGTTAGAACGGCATTTTTTGAAATAATGACGCCTAAGCAATATGCTAAAGAAGTCTGTAGACTTGGCATTTTTATTTTGACGTCCACCAAATAGGGGTAGTGTTCTTGACCAGTAACTACTTTGGTTGCACCCCTTCGTACAATTTTGCCGACATCTTCCCCATCGTTAACTGGAGTTCCAAAAGAAAGTGCCAATAAGCACGCAAGTAATGGTATAAAAATGTGTAGCAATGCCATTGCTCGAAAAACTGCTCCATCAGCCAAAATTGAAACCCTTTTATAGAAGCACCGTTAAGCACATTGTTCGAATTTTAATCGAATAAATGATTGAAACTGACAAAATAAATACATACATACATATGTTTTTCATTCGAGCATAATGGAAGAGGGAATTATTCCGTGAGAAACATCTGTTGCTTTGTTGTAGTAATCTTTTAAGTGCAGCTCGTGTTGTTTCCACATCTCTCACAATTACGCACTTTAACTTGTCTAGCAAAACGAAGAAATTTTTGGTTGTATAGAAAACGTCTGTATACTTAAGTTAAAAGTTATTTGAAACACTTGAAATGGCAACGAAATATTGAAAACACTATCTACCATCTTTAGTTTTTAAAATCCACGTATAAAATTAATGTCAATGAGATTGAAAACTCGAATATACCAATACTTATAAAAAATGTTCCTCTTTCCACCCTCCTATGTGTGAATGTATTTATATGATTTGTTTGATGGTGTTTTTTGTTCTAATTACATAACTTTTATATAATTACGTACACACATGTACCCACATCTGCTCAAATTTTCGAGCACTTTAGCTTTAGGAGTATGTGGAGCAGTAAGGATTAGCCCAGCAAGTGCAAGAAATTGTAGTTTGATCAGCTGGATGTACGAGAGCCCTCTAGATTGTTACCAATTTCCGGCATAAAACAGCGTTGTTCTTATTGAACTGGCTGCAGTAATTGACGGCATTGTGACGAAATGGCACGTGTATATAAGTTGTTATTAATTGTTGCTGTTCAATTCACCGCGTTAATCTATAGCATTCCAATAGAGGATGGTGAAGATGTTGGGACAGTTGAATCACGAAACGGTCTTCGCGTTGTTTCCGGCCATTCTTTGTATCCGTTTGTCGTCTACATAAAAATCATAAGTTCCTTCAATGGCAAACAACGAGACTTGCAATCGTGTGGAGGAGTTATAGTCGGAAAAAGGACAATTCTTACAGCAGCGCATTGTTTATATGGAATGGACAAAGCCCATGTGGTTGTTCAAGCCGGCATCGTCGACACAAAGGTAGAGAAGCGAAATGGACAGAATATCATAGTAAAAGATCGCCTCCTTCATGAATCGTACCAAAGAAAATGCAAATTGAATAATCGATTTTGCTTTAATTTACACGATATCGCAATTCTATGGTTGGAGTTCGATTTGCATTTGGGGCCAAAAGTAAGAATCGCTGACTTGGGTCAGCGTCAGTCTAAGCCGTTCCAAAGTGAAGGTTGGGTCTTGGGCTGGGGACTGACTAAAGAAAATAAAGTGCCTTCAATGCTTCAAAAAGGACGAGTGAAAGTCATGACGGAAACGGAGTGCAAAACTTTTAATCCATACGCTCTTATAGTAGATAGCGTTATTTGCCTAAAACCTGTCGAAGGCAAGACTCGTTCTTCAGATGGCGATTCTGGCGGCCCATTTGTGATCAACGGAGTGGTCTATGGGATATCAAGTTCAAGTGTTTACGATCACGAGCACTTGAAGGATTGGAGAGATTTGTACACATATGTTCCCTTGTACTTCGACTGGATACAAAAAAATATAAAGGCCGGTCCGCCAATGAGTAGAAAGATAAATTCCAATGGTAATAAGTCTCCAAAACAGAGCCGCAGGAAAAATTAGAAATTGAGAGCATAGTACACTTGAGATTAAAATTTATATAAATAAAATGCTGGCTACCAGCGTATGTCAAATGTAGGAACTGGTTTATGTACCATTATACTAATAAAGCTCCATTAATTTTGTTCAAACCGCGTTTTCCGAACTTAAATTCCGCATGCTAATTTTAATACGCAGTACATTTTAAGAAAAATGAAGATCCAAAGCAATTAATTTTCATTCTTTATATCTCTTCGATTTTTCGGTTTTACGTTAACAAGCGACGAAATGGAATGAGTATTGTGAAAATTTGGCTTATATTGCATGCACTGGTGTTTATCAGCTTAGTATTAAGAATTGAAATTCCATATATTATTTATTCAAATGTTTTGCAGCTCACGTAGAATAAAGACAACAATTCATATATAATGAACAATTTTTCCGAGAACGTCTATAGTATTCACAAATGCCTAGATTCATACAAGCTCTAATACTGGTCTGCCTCGAATTAGTCGTATTTGCACACGGCGATCCAATAAAAGATGGCGAAGACGTGGGGGAGGTTTTAAAAGTATATGGCAAAGAAGTTGTTGTTGGACAAGTAAAATATCCGTACATGGTGTACATCAAAATAAAGCAAATTAATAAAGGTTACACTAACGTCTTTCACTGTTCAGGAGTGATAGTCGGAAAGGCTACTGTGCTCACAGCTGGGCACTGTTTTCGAAATTTAAGCCCTCGTAATTTAATAGTCCATGTTCAAGCCGGTGTCGTTGATGTCCAACTAGAGAAGAAAAATGGCCAGTGGAAACAGATGAAGGATTTTATCGTCCACGAGCAGTTTAGAAATGAGTGCCGAATTGGTAAACGATGTTGCACTGGAGTAAATGATGTTGCCATTATTTGGCTGCAAGAGGAATTTGTCTTTGGACCAAAGGTGAAAAGAGCTGTTTTAAATTTAAAAGTACAAAAGCCAGAAAATAAAGAAGGATGGATTTTAGGATGGGGAATAAATTCGAAAAACTCACACATGCTACAAAGAGGTCTTATGAAAGTGCTACCGCAGCAAGAATGTGAGAAATTTAGTCAACAATGGTATATACCGAATACTTTCATATGCCTTAAATCTCAAATTGGACTTGACACAGGATCGGATGACGGCGATTCAGGAGGACCATTTGTTATCAGTGGAATTGTGTATGGGATTTACAGTCAAACGTTGAAATCAGAGACTTGCCAACGTACAATCGATGTATATACTGATGTTGCAAGCTACAACAACTGGATTCGTTCGAAGTTGCGTGAAGGACCACCCAAAGAAAGAAATATGCCTAAAAGAAAAAATTGATACAAGGTCGCAATAAAAATATTCACCTATGAAATATATTCCTATATTTATTTAATTTATATTCAGTTCAGAGTTTTATTGACACCACAAATATAGTCTTATAAATTCTATAAAATTGCTTTTTTCAAAAATATCTATCGATGTTTGTCTGATACCTACATATATATAAATCATTCCTCAGATAACATGAAGGACATTTAAATACATATTCCTTTCCGAACATCATTTGGACGAAATCAGACAGTATTTTAGAAAATATGGCTAAGTTATTTTGAAATAAAATCCTTTTGGTTTTCCTATTCCATTATTGGCAGGCAAATTACGCTTTGAATGGCTCGATATTAAAATTTATTTTTTAATGAAAAACTCCATTACTGATGAATTCTAGTAACTTAAGGAGCTGATTCCTAATTTCATAAATCCTTTATTCTTACCTAGCAAATAGAACATGACATTTCTTTCTTAGGCGGGCCATTCTTTAAATTCGTTTCAATCCATTCGAGATACGCAGGAATGAACGTATAAAGATCTATAGTTTTACTATTGCATGCGTTATGTAGAACAGTTGTACTAGAAAGTCCATAAACCACGTCGTTGATCACTAAAGGAGCCCCAGAATCCCCCGATCGTGCTCTTGTACCCCCGTTGACAGCACGCACGCATATCATTTTGTCACTTATTTTAAATTTTGGATTAAACTCATCACACTCGTTTTGCAGTATAACTTTAACTTGCCCCCTTTGAAGCGTCGCTGGTAACTTCCCCAAAGAATTTAATCCCCAGCCCAAAATCCACCCTTCCTTGAAAAAGGGTTTCTCAAAGTTTGAACTCAGTTTCGCTTTCTGAACGGTTGGTCCAAAGACGAGTCGCTTTTCCAGCCAAAGTATGCCAATATCGTTTACAGCTAAGCAGCATTTACCCTTCTCTTTTTTTTGACAGGATTCTTGATAATCTTCGTGCGCTAACATGTTGACTACTTTTATGTTTTGGCCCTTTTTCGCCTCAAGATCCTTATTCACAATTCCAACATGAACATGCATTGTTGCGAGTTTCCTTTTCGGTATGCAGTGCGCGGCTGTGAGGACTGTTTTTCTCCCAATTACTACACCCCCGCAGATATAGATGTGCCTTTCATCGGGTTTCTTCTCAACGACTTTTATATACGCCATAAAAGCGTAACGCGTAACTGTGATCTCTTTGTCCGCTTTTACTAAACCTACATCTTCACCGTCTTTTATGGGCGTTCCGATCGTGAATACAACTAGATAGGTTGTTAAAAACAATGTAGAAAATGGTGACATTTTTCAAGATACTGGAAAGAAGAACTGCTTTATTTTGCGGCAGCAAAGGTCTCTTTATATATAGGTGCTGCATCCAGTGTTTAATAATTTCTGCTTCGTTATTGGTATTTGTAACAAAGCTGAACAAATTCAATACATTTCGCTTACTACGCAAACAGAGTTCCATTGTAGTGCTGTTGATACAGTGAATGAAACCACATAGACATAAGAAGTTTATGCTAGAATTTTTCGACAATGTTATGTATTTTATACCAAGTTCTGTCTATTACGAAAAAACAAACAAAACGCCTAACAACAGATGGACGTTAAAAACAAACTGAATCATTGTTTCAGTCAAGCTTAAATATATTAGCCCTAAACTGATGTATTTCAATACCTTTTAGTCATTGGTAAATCTAAAGTACTATACCATTTGCATAAGCTGTGCTTGTATCCCACTTAATGAACAATAAGACTAAAAAATCAGATCAAACCTACTTTAGTTTAAGACAAGTTTTTTTATGTGTAGTAGAAATGTTTTACATATAAATAATTTAATTTAATTCGATAGTCACTAGTTAGATAGCTCTGAAATATAAATACGAAATGAACAAAAAATGCGAATATTATTTTAATACATATTACAAGACCCAAAATTTTACTACGTTTTAGTCAAAAATATTGCTATGCTTTAAAAATTCAGCGAAGCGTAAATATGAAAGAATTTTGATCTCAATGTATGCTACTTTAGTATAAGTATTATTATAATGCTTATAATTTTACACGTTTAGGTATTAATATATGCATGTGTTATATTCGTGGCAGCAATTATTTTAAAGTTCACCCATTACCGTAATACATTTTATAAAATTTTAAACTTTCATATTATCTAAGTATTGTTTCCTGTTTCTGTATGAAGGGAATTTATATTCGACAACAATGGTTAAAAATTGTCAATATTCTTGGTAAAGCCAACTCTCCAGTCAATACCTTACTTAAATACAATAGGAGAATGTTTTGCTTTCAGTCTTTCTTTTTGCTTGGCGTACTTAAGGGGCTGGCAAGAGACATGGTAAAAATTTCAGCTGTATAAATAAGAACTTTCAGTCTTTCAACCACATATGTGCATATATGTATACATTTAAAATGTTAAAATTTGTCTTAGAAACGTCTTCTCAAATTCTTATAAAGACGGTTTTCCCTCAATAAAGTGCAGTTGTTAAAAAACCTTAGTACAATATGTTTTATTATTTTCATATATTACTTTTTTTTATATGCATTATCGCTACTTTATCGTATGGCGTTCCAGTTGAAAACGGTGTGCCTGCTGGAATAATTATTAATAAAAATGACAACAATATACTAGTGTTTCGCGAAAAGGTTTATCCTTATGTAGTTTTCGTGGAGATTATTACAAGGGTTAATAATATAAAGAAAACCTTCGGGTGCACAGGAGTAATTATTGGAATTAAGAGCGTTCTTACAGCTGCGCATTGTCTTCATGGACATACAGATCCAAATATAAATATTTATGCCGGAATTATTGACATTAAATGGGAAGAAAAAAAAGCTCAAAAGTTGGAGATGAAAGAATTTCAAATACATCAACAATACCAAACAAAATGCAAAATAGGAAATCAATGCTGCTATCATAATAACGATATCGCAATTATGTGGATGCGCACGAAATTTATATTTGGACTTTACGTTCAACCGGCAACGCTCAACGGAAATATAAAAAAGCCAGTTTCTAAACAAGGTTGGGTTCTAGGCTGGGGTCGAATAGCCACCAATATTAGAACTACGATGTTGCATAAAGGGCGAATTCAGGTTGTTCCTCAATCAGAATGCGAAAAGCATCATCGCTTAATCCATGTTACTAAAAATGTAATGTGCGTAAGAAGTGTTAAGAAATCGACCGTAACTGGCTTAGGCGATTCAGGGGGGCCTCTTGTGATCGGTGGAGTAGTGTATGGAATCCTCAGTTTGACATTTGAAAAAATTCGATCCTGTCAAGAACCAATAGACATATACACCGATGTCGCGAGATATGCCGACTGGATCCGTGAGGAATTGGGTCTAGAAACACGGCGATGCGAGACTGAATCATGCACAATTCTTTAAAATTTAAATTAAATTTTCTAAACTAGAAATAAATTTGTAGCTAAGAGCAATAAATTAATCAAATACAATAATTCCCCAATGATCGAGTTATATGTAGTAGTTTCATTTCTAACATCAACCTAAATTCTGTGGATTAATACTGAAAGACACCTACATATGCTTTACGTACTTTTCAGCTGTACAAGTATATTCTACATTTGTACCAGTATAAGGAATGACAATAACGATATAAAAACGGTTACCACTCAGTACTGAAACCAGTTCGTAAAACTCATTCACATAAGATTATGTCATATTATTTTTTCATTTTACTTACTTTAACACATTTTCTCACTATATCTCAAGGTATACCGATTGAGGATGGTGTTAACGCCGGAACGGTGCGAAGAGTTGGTCAAAGTATTGAGGTTGTTCGTCAAAAAATTTACCCTTACGTAGTGTTCCTGGATATTGCTGACAAAATTAATGGCAAAGACAACTTTCAAAACTGTGGTGGGGTAATAATTGGAATCAAAAGTGTCTTAACAGCGGGGCATTGTCTATATGGGAAGATAAATCCAACAGTAATTGTTTATGCAGGAATTGTTGAAATTAAATGGGAAGTAGAAAAGGCGCAAAAAATACTAGTGGAAAAGTATGAAGTTCATGAAAACTATCAAATTAAATGTATAGTTGGAAAAAAGTGTTGCCACCAAATGAACGACATTGCTATTATGCATCTACAAAAAAAGTTCATATTTGGACCTACCGTTCAAAGCGCTGACCTGAACGGAAATATAATAAAGCCAGTTAACAGAAAGGGTTGGATTTTAGGCTGGGGTCTAAAAAGCAAAAATGTGCCCACCTCAATGCTTCAAAAAGGATTGGTTCAGGTTATTCCCCAGGAAGAGTGTGAAGCACAAAATCGCTACATTCATATCACTAATAAGGTTATATGTATAAGAGGTTTCAGGAAAACAACGAAAGCTAATTTGGGAGATTCAGGAGGTCCTCTTGTGATCGGTGGAGTCGTTTTTGGTATCTCCAGCATATCTCTAAAAAAAACGAGCTGCTCCAAAGAACCAGTTGATGTTTACACAGATGTAGCAAGGTATTCAGAATGGATTCGGAAGGAACTGCACTCAAAGAAACAACCTTGTAAAAGTGAATCCTGTACAATTCTTTGAAGAGTAGTAAAAGGATAATGAAAATAAATAATTAAAATATGACTATATGACAATAAAATTCCTTGTAGTTGAATCAATAATAATTAGTTATTGCGACATATTTTAGTGAAATTAGTTAAATTCCTTTTTTTGGTAGTCCAACATTCATATTTTTGAGAATCCATCTTTGATGTCGTGCAACATATTTACACGAATCCATAGTTGAAATTGAAGACAAGAGCACAAACACGAATGATACCATATGTATATTTAACAGCAACATTTCTTTATTTTTTTACCAATGATATGGAGCAACACCTCTTTTATACTACTTCAACGTAAAGGGTATCATAGCTTTTCTTTTAAGTAATAAAAAAACAGCTTAGTGTACATATTGTAAAAAAAACGAAAACCCGACGAATTTTTTACATATACATATTTTTCTTTGTCTGGCACATTTTGAAAAAATGAAGTTTTAATCCAAATATATTGCAATAATTACAAGGTAATATATTTTTATTAAAAATATCCTGTAGTTTTTTATTAACTTAATTAAATGCCAGTGGAAATATGTATAAATTGCTTCTCCTAATGCAGTTTTCTGAATTAATAAAATTCATTTCTTCCTCAGTATCAATTAAAGTTTTCTTTTTAGTTTAAACTATATCAGCTCAATGCAAAACACAATACATATTAATTTCAATTACCATATCTGAATAGGCTAGACATACCTACACGGAGTTTGATTAATTTGATCTTGAAACACGTGTAAAATATTAAACAAATGTTGCTTACTTGACACAGCTGAACAGACAAGCTGCATGTTCTTAATAATTCTCCCGCCATACTTCCAAAATGTTGTTTCAGCTGACGCATTATTATGAAATGTCGGATTAAAAGGAGCATTTTTGTCTTCAATTCCAGAGTTGTCTTTTAATTTGAAGATAGTGCGATCACACAATGTCGACTTTTCTTATTTTGCTTTGTATGGCCGAATATCTTTTTATTTTATCAGATGGAGTTCCAATCAAGGAAGGTGAAAACGTCGGAAGAGTGCGTAAAGTTAGCCGAAAAGTAACAGTCTTTGGACAAGAACTTTACCCTTTCATTGTTCACATAACGACAATTAAAACGAAAGGCACCGTGAGTATTAGCCAGATTTGTGCAGGGGTGATAGTCACAAAAGATGCCATCCTTACAGCCGGTCACTGTCTTCACGGCAAACCAAATTTGGAGGTGGTTGTTCATGCTGGAGTGGTTGATATGGCATGGGAGAGGAATAAAGGTCAAGAAATTGCAATGAAAGATTATATTATTCACAGAAATTACCACACTGAATGTGTAGTTGGACCTCGATGTTGTTTTGAAGTTAATGATCTAGCGATCGTTTGGCTAGAGCACGAATTTGTATTTGGACCGAACATCGAAAAAGCAATATTTAATCGTCACATTGCAAAACCCTTCGACAAAAAAGGTTGGATTCTTGGTTGGGGCTTGAATAATGACAATGATGAGCCCTCAATGCTTCAACGAGGATTTGTTAAAGTAATGCATCAGCCGTATTGCGAGAAGTTCAATCCAGGTGTATATATAACACAGAATACAATTTGTTTAACTGGTGTTAGAAAGGGTACTACGTCAGCGTTTGGTGATTCTGGAGGACCTTTTATAATCGATGATGTTGTGTACGGAATTTCCAGTGTGGGCGTTTCTAAACTTCAATGTTTCACTGAAATGGTCGATGTTTACACAGACGTTGCAAGATACATAGGGTGGATATCTAAGAATGTGAAAGCAGGGCCACCAAAACAACGAAATAATCCCGCACATACTTATGCTGATACGACAGTATCGTTAAATTAAATTAATTCTAGTCGTTATATACTTTCGTATATAATACTGTAATACATGCGACTCTTTTTTTTTACTTTAAGATTGGTTACTATCTTATACATATCGAATACCTATTTTAAAAAGAGACCCAATGGCTACAATATGACTATATACATAAAAGCATGAACGCAGAAATTGCATAGGCATTTGGTTTTTATTTATTCAATGTATATTATTATTTACCACGTAAAAACAAGCAATTTTAAGTATAACAATAAAATGAATTCAAAATTAATTACTTCATTAATACGATTACATTAGTGCCTTTCCCTGCCCCTGCTCATTTGCTTTTATAGTTTTATTATATTTTTTGTATGATGGGTATGAAGCATTTTTCAAATTCGAATCTTATTTATTGCATTTAATTTGTTTGATTTTATCGGTTTTCATTTTTTCGCGCAGTAAAATAATTCTAAAACATTTCAATAGGTAATGTACATAAATAATAATTATGAGATTGGTCAAACTCCTTTCTTTGTAGTAGCTGCATTTATCGGGCGTTTTCTTGTTCTTTCTGTTGGAGGTCCCAGTTCCAAATTCAAATCAATCCAACTGGAATACGCTGCCACATACGTGTATAAATCCATAGTGTTGGTGCGACAGGGTGAGTTAAATAAAGTTATGCTTGAGATTCCATAGACTACCCCGTCAATTACAAATGGACCTCCAGAATCACCGGAGCAAGCACGAGTTTTTCCAGATACTGGAGCTAGACACATGACGGTGTTGGGATAGTAGACGGCTGATATGAACTTTTTACACTCTGCCCTACTACGAACTTTTACAAGACCTCTTTGGAGCATGGAAGGTACTTTGTTATTCTCGTCAAGCCCCCATCCTAGAATGTATCCTTTCTTACCTGCCGGCTTGGTAATGTCTTTGCTAAGTGTAGCGATTTTAATGTTTGGTCCAAATCTAAACGACTTTAATGTCCAAACTATGCCAATATCATTCAGTTGAACACAATCCTTATTTCCAACAACACACTCTTCTTGATAATTTCTATGAATAAGGTGGTCCCTCATTTTTATTTTCTGTCCCTCATTTTTCTCCAATTTTACATCAACAATTCCAGCATGAATTACTGCTTGTAGATTAACTTTTTTGTAGAAACAGTGCCCAGCTGTTAAAACTGTATCCACTCCAATGATAACGCCGGCACAATATTGGCTTCTTCTTTGTCCCTTTTCGTTTGTATAAAATGTTTGAACATGCACTACATAAGGATAAATTGTTTGACCAGTAACGAAAACTTTTGTATTCTTTATTGAAACTGTCCCAACGTCTTCAGAATCGAATATTGGGGTACAAAATGTTGAAGAAATTAAGCAGACGAAGAAAAATAACTCACAAATGTGCAACATTTTTCAAGTTTATCTGCTCGATTGTAAGTCGACACTGTTTTAAATGAGCAACAAACGCCTTTATATACAAATTAAAAAACAACAAGTGTACACAGCTTAGGAGTTTTAAAAGCAAAAGCTGAATATACTCATCTGCTTTATAAAATATTTAAAAATGTGAGCACGTTTTTATCTCGATTATATAATCCAAACATATAGTTTCTTAAGGCAGTCATCTAGGTAATTTGAAGAAAATATTTATGTGTTCTTCAAGTTCCTAGTTTCCTGGGTAATCTTTCTTTCGGCGCACCTCGTGATAAGTTATTTCCAATCCACATTCTATATTCTGCCACGTAGGTAAACAAGCCCATGAATTTTTTCCGAGAAGCTGAATCAAATATAGTGATACTAGAAATACCATACACTACACCATCAATCACAAATGGACCTCCAGAATCTCCCCTGCTGGCTCTCGTATTTTTGGCAACAGGAGCAAGACACATCATGGTATCTTGAATTAAAATACCTTCATTGAAGTTTTGACACTCTCCCTTATGCACGACTTTGACTAGACCCTTTTGAAGCATTGTCGGCGGCCCAACTTTGCCAGTATATCCCCATCCTACAATGTACCCTTTTTTGCCAAAAGGCTTTTTAAGGTCTCTGTTGAGTGTTGCTATTCTTAAATTATTTCCAAGCTTAAACTTTTTCTCTGTCCACACAATAGCGATGTCATTAACATTAAAGCAGTAATGATCTGGTCCTACATCGCATTCTTCTTGGTATTTTTTGTGAACAAGAAAATCCTTTGCATTAATTTTCTGTACAATTTTACTTTCCAACTTCCATTCAACAACCCCAGCGTAAATTATCACTTTAGGGTCAACTCTTTCATGAAGACAGTGACCTGCTGTTAGAACTGCATCAAGTCCAATGATAACACCCATGCATAATTCGCTTATTCTTTTTCCATTAACCGTCACAATTGTTTCAATTCTAACTGCGTAAGGATAAAATCGTTGTCCAGTAACGACAGTATATTTTCCTTTCCCAAAAACTCTTCCTACATCTTCAGAATCAATAATAGGTTTACAGAATGTCGACGAAATTGAATAGACAGAAAATAACAACGCCCATAACTTCAACATTATGGAGGTTTCAGTCAACCAAGTAATACTGCGTTCAGTTTGCAAAATTAAACTTTATATACACGCTAATTAACCGAAATGACTAAACAAGAGATTAGAATACAAAGTACGTCCTTCGGTGATTGGAAACACTTGAATACACGTTTGGCATTTCAGTCAATATGTATCGATTTTTAAATTACTCATGTGGCCAAGCTACGTACAGAACAATATTAGGCCAATATACGCACACAGAGTGCATTCAGTAGAAGATTTTTGAATTTGTTTAGAATTTTAATATAATAGGTTATTAGTTTTTAGTACAAATAAAAGTGGCGAAGGGTTTACATATATTTAAGCGAAGTATAACCGACAGTAGCATTAATTATTTTTCATATATGTAAGTACAAAAATTAAAGGTATCCTGAAACGTCTTTTTAATAGAAGTGATTTTGTCTGATAAAAATTATGAATTTTAATTTCGCAAATCGGTAATGATAGTTTAATTTGAAAGAGAGCGTCTTCTTCCTGGTTTCCTAGAAGATTTCGGTGTTCTCTCTTTAGGCGCACCTTGCAGTAAGTTATTCCCAATCCACTTAGAATACAACGCTACATAGGTATACAAGTTTAATGTTTTCCTTTTACGACGCGATTCATATATAGTGAGACTTGAAATTCCATACACAACATCATCAATCACAAAAGGACCTCCTGAATCACCGTCAGCTGCTCTAGTTTTCTTATTGACAGGACCAAGACATATGACACTATCGAGTATTATAATTTGCTTGTTGAAATTGTGGCATTCAATGTTTGGTACAACTTTAACTAAGCCTTTTTGGAGCATTGGAGGGGTCAAGAGTTTGCCATTATCCCCCCATCCTAAAATATATCCTTTTTTGCCAAAAGGCTTTTCAATATTTCTGTTGAGTTTAGCAATTGCCACGTTTGGTCCAAATTTAAACTCTTTTTCAGTCCAAACAATTGCAATATCATTCTCATCAAAAGTAGAATGGCGTTCATTATGTCTCTCGTCCAGGTAATTTTTATGGATAATAGAATCCTTCCATTTTATTTTTTGTCCGTTGTCATGTTCCCGTCTCAAGTCAACAATTCCTGCCCATATTATTATTTCTGGATCATTTTTATTGTAGAGACAATGTCCTGCTGTTAGAACCGCATCTAATCCAATGATAACACCTCCACAAAAGCTACTGACTCTTTTTCTATTTCTTGTTTGTTTTATTTCAATGCTCACAATATAAGGATAAAGACTTTGACCGGTAACCCTAATCTCCTTATCGACTAGCGAAACAGTTCCCACATTTTCAGAATCTAAGATTGGTATTCCAAAATTTAAGGAAATAAGGCAGACGACCATGAAAGGTAACAACACATAAAACTGCGACATTTTCAAATTTAATACTGCGTTCAGTTAGTATCATGCTCCTTTATATACATTTCAGAAATTGCAAGTTTAGTTGAAACAGCTGAACATATCTTCAATATGTTTTTTAGATGTACATACATACACAGGTATGTGTTTTTGTTTTTGCGGCAACAATTTCAATTAATCGTCTGTAACTATTTCATTTCAATTATTTTCTTACAATGAATTTGTCTTGTTGTTGTATGGAGATAAACCTAAAATTTGGCACAAATATACAAGTTAATGTTGTCTTACCTAAATCAAATTTCTAAGAATTATAGCCATTTTTTTTATTTTTATTAAAAGTGAAGTTCGAAGAGTTTGAATTTAAACGTGAAGTAACACAGCTGGGAGAGTTATCATATGAAAGGGCTTTATTTACATGTTTAAACACTATATTCGTTTTGTTTTCAACCCATATAAATAGTTTTTGACTTATAACCACAAATGTTCGAAGAACACTTACACACATGAAATTGATAGAGAAGTTAAAGGAGTATTCTGGTCTAGAAAACCAAATTTAAAGGTTTTTTGGAATTTAGTTTAAAAAAAACGAAACATATTTTTGGCCAATGTTTTTATATAAGAACGAATGAAAATAAAAAAAAATTAAACAAAAATGTCGTCATTTTTGGAAATTACAGGAAGGTGAAATGAGGCCTTGAAACAAAACCATGCGTCCTGGTTACTCGATTTAGAGTCTCCTAATGATCGGAAAAAAAACAACAACAATGGATTCTTAATTAGTAAAAGTGTCGTTATCGTGTATGTCTCGACGAAAAAAAAGAAATTTTTTTTTCGCAGTTTTGCAACTGTTTAAAAACAATTTTGCGTTTTTTCATTATTTTTGTCCGGTTATTAACTTTCTAAAAATAGTAAACATTTTTTTTTTGTTTAACGACGTGGTACCGACGTTAACGAGTTACATGAAGAAGGTGTGTACCGAATTTCAAGTCAATCGGTTCATTAAAACTTGAGATATCGTGTCAATAGGCTTGAAAAAAGTGGTTTCGAGAAAAACGCGTTTAAACATTTCAGGATATAGTAGTTCCGGTAGGACCGGTCTAGTTGCCGCGTCACTAAAGTAGCTGTAGCTTCGCCAATTATTTAAAATGTCCTTTGGACAACATATTCTTAACAGTATACACTATAAGAAATTATAAAAGAAAATCGATTTCTAGACCAGAATACCCCCAAATTAATTAAATTAATTTAATTTCAGAAATTTTTTGTTATATTAAGTTTGTAACTTATATTAAGCGAAATAAATAATTAAATAAATAAGTAAAACTATATTGTTGGATGTCAACACTTATGTTGGAAAATATAAAACCGAGATTAAAAATAACGTGGATTCTGGTCACCAAAAAAAAAGACTTACAAACTCAGTTAAGTTATCGGATGATCCGCCTGCCAAACGTCGTAAATTATAATAATATACATATATGCACATTAATTAAATCGAAATATGAGACTGTGTTGTAAGAATATAAGAAAATTCTAAGAAAACATAAAAGTGTATGTTCCTACCTGAGTTTTCTCTTTTGTTTAGAATTAACGTTTACCTCTTATTTATTATTTTTCTCTACAAAATCTTCGTACTTGACATGCAGTCAACACTCAACCTGTTACTAACTCCTCTAACTGATTAAAAGGACTAATGTGAGGTGGTAAAGTAGCAGCTGAATAATTTTCCAAAATTCTGTGTACTTACCACAAAACGTGTTCAGGTGTTATACCTCCATAAGCTACTTATTAAAAACTCTTACTTCATAAAATTCGAGTTTTTGGGATACCGCTACAGTTTTCAAAAAGATATCTAAAGAAATGTTGGGCTTCACCATATTGCTTGCACTATGTTACCTTTGTTCACCAACATTTGGAAGTCCGATTCAGGATGGTGAAAATGTGGGAACTGTTCAACAAATGGGTAAAGGAGTAGTTGTTTCTGGTCAAACAGATTTTCCCTTCATGGTTAAAATCGACATTAATTGGCAAGGCGGAATCACAGAATGTGGTGGTGTCATAATTTCGCGGAGACTCGTTCTCACTGCCGCTCACTGTATAGCAGGAAAACGTTTACCAATAATTACTATTCGTGCCGGTATTGTCGATTTAGTTCATGAAAATGCCAGTGCTCAGAAAAGAATAGTAGTGGACCATTATATTCATGAACAATATCGACAAAAGTGCACAGTAGGTGGAAACCGATGTTGCCATGCAGATAACGACATCGCACTTTTGTGGACTGCGAAATACTTTGAGTTTGGACCAAAAGTAAAACGAGCAAGTTTCAGTTCCAAAGAAAAACCTATAGGAAAAACGGGATGGATTTTGGGATGGGGTCTTCGAAGTAATGGTCAAAGTCCATCAATGCTCCAAAAAGGTCTAGTTAAAGTCACGTCGGAGCAAACATGCGAAAAATTAAACCCATCTATTTACATATCTCAAAATGTTATTTGTCTTGCTGCAGTCTCCAAAAGCACTTCAATTGGGTTAGGCGACTCTGGAGGTCCATTCGTGATTGATGGCGTTGTTTACGGACTTGCAAGTTATACATTTTTTGATCAATGTCATGCGAAATCGCTAGAAGTGTTCACATACATGGGAAAATATTACAGCTGGATAAAGAACAACTTAGATGCTGGACCGCCAAAAGACAGAGTTAAAAGACCACCTAATACGACAAACGACCCACCTACTAAACGTCGCAAACTGCATTAGATAATTTTAGGTAGGAAGAAGAAGAAATGTGCATTATTGTATTTTTGTTGTTCAGCTAAACGTTTTAATAAATTCATCAATGAAATAAAACAATAGAAATAATTATTACTGTTTTTACCTCTTTCAAAACAGACTCTACGACTAATGAAAAATCTAAACAGTTGCTTGCGTACACATGTGGCGTGGCAATGGTTTATTGTTTCAACACTGTGGCGTCATCGTAAGAATACCACAATTTAGAATTATATGAAGATAGTGGCAATGCACGATCCCCTCATATTTCGAAAAATGTTGTGCATAATGTTAACATTTCGAATATTATTTTTCACGATGATTCTTTGGGTGTTGTCATTTTCAACTCCAATTAAAAATGGTGAGAATGTTGGAAAGATACGAAGACTGAACGGAGAGTTAAATGTTACTAATAAGGAAAAGTATCCTTATCTAGTACACATTAAAGCATCTGTTCTAAAGAGTCGTGGGAAGCGAAGATCAAGTTATTGCGCGGGTGTAATTTTGGCCAGGAGGGTTGTTTTAACAGCCGGTCACTGCTTGTATGGAAAAGTTAACCCTACAGTAACTGTTTCCGCTGGAGTACTAGATGTAGATCATGAGAAGGCTAAAAAAATTAAAGTCAAAGAATACAAGGTTCATCCACATTATAAAAATGAATGTAGAGTTGATAGAGTTCGTTATTGTTATGAGATTAACGATATTGCCATTCTATGACTGGAAGAGTAATTCGATTTCGGGTCATACAGTCAAAGAGCTAAAATCAACACAAATGTTCAAAAACCTGTTAATCAAAAGGGCTGGATCTTGGGCTGGGGCTTAGACAATACAAATAAATTGTCTTCAATGCTTCAACGAGGAGAAGTTCAGGTTATATCTCGGGAAGAATGTGATGTATATAATCCAAGAGTTCACGTAACCAATCAAGTTTTGTGCTTAAAACCTGGAATTGGGGGTGCACAATCGGCCGAAGGAGACTCTGGAGGACCTTTCGAAATCAGCGGTGTTGTTTATGGAATTTCTTCTTATAGCATATATAAAGAACCTGACTGGAATGAAGAGGTTGCTGTGTACACCGATGTTTCACAATATGCTGATTGGATTGAGAATAACTTGCGTGCTGGATTACCGAGTAGTAGACCATCATCTCCAAAGGCAAAACGATAAATTCAGCAGAGAGGAAAATCGTCGAATGAACCATCCTCTTCCTCACAAAGAAGGCTAAAAGTGAATGAAAATTTTGTAATTTTGCTATAATATATTAAAATAAATAAAATAAGTATGTAATTTTTTATAAAGACACTAATGCTACAAGTAGAGTCTTTTATTTTATGAGTAAACAGATATGTGCGGGAGTATTATGGGTTTTGCAAATAATTTCACAAAATATATGAAAATACTTTGACTGATCAAACGACAGATATTTTCCAGTATATTTTATAATTCGGAATATTTTACTGATACATTTAAAATGATATTGTTATTGCAACTATTGGCGTTCTGTCATCTGTACACCGCTTCTATTCTACTACAAAATGGCAGCACACATGGCAACAACGATTTATTTGTTCAATTGTATTTACGAAAACTGGTTATAAAACCATAAGTTACGCTGATTATACATACATATAGTGAAGAAACCGCAGAGTAGTCTAAGCAGTTAGAAAACTCTACAGAATGTTTCAATTTCGTACGTTATTTGTCCGTGTAATCGTATTTATTACATTTATTACACTATCTCTTGGAAGTCCAGTTAAAAATGGAGAAAGTGTAGGAAAAGTTCAAATAATAAAGCAAAAGTTGCATGTTACCAATAAAGATCTCTACCCGTACATAGTACACTTATACATATCACATGTAACAAATGGTCAACGAAGTGGTGGCTATTGCGGGGGGGTGATTGTGGGAAGAAGAACTATCCTAACAGCCGCCCATTGCTTGAAAACTAGAGTTCGGCCAATAGTGACTGCTCATGCTGGAATTCTAGACTTGGATCACGAGGAATTCAGAGGTCAAAAAATCAAAATGAAGGAGTTTATGGTGCACCCAGACTACAAAACTTTGTGCAGAGCACCTGACAAAATTCGTTGTTGCTACGAAATCAACGATATTGCTATTGTGTGGTTGGAGCAACAATTCGAATTTGGACCCTATGTTCAGCGAGCGAAACTGAATAGAAATGTTGATAAACCGATCAACCAGAAGGGTTGGATCCTTGGGTGGGGCTACAATAACAAAAACAAAATATCAAATATGTTGCAACGTGGAGAGGTCCAAGTAGTTACCCAGAAAGAATGTGACCAATATAATCCTAGAGTTCATGTAACCGAAAACATGCTGTGCTTAAAACCTGGACATAAGGGCGCAAAGTCTGCAGAAGGAGACTCTGGAGGTCCTTTTGAAATCAATGGAGTCGTCTACGGAATTTCTTCGCAAAGCATATTCAAAGAACCCGTGTCATGCTTGAGTGAAGAGTTAAATATATTCACTGATGTAGCGCAATATTTTAATTGGCTTGATAAAAATTTGCGCGCAGGCCCACCGAGTGATCGATTGCCACAGGGGCAACGACCATCTTCCCCAAAGTAAAAACTTTTAAATTAAATATATATATGTATAGTTGAATTATGTGTATATTCATAAATAGTCATTACATTCTTATGTAAATATGCTGAGATCGTTAAGAGATAACAAAACAATTTTTTCTTAAAACGTATGTTTTTTAGTACAATAATTGTTACACTATTACAAAGCCGACAGTAAAAATATAATAACAATATCAATGTTATAATTTTTCTCCTAACTGCTTTCATACATTAAACATATTTTCGTTTAGAAGGGTTTGACTATTACATTTAAAAGCCTGGTATTGGTTTTTGTATTTATCATTTTATAGACCAACTTTCAAATCAATAATGTAGAGTAATGTACATAACACGCTACATACATATATAATATAATATAAACGCTCCATGTGTTTTAATATCAGACATACGTATGTTATATGCACAATGCTTTAAACAGCTTTTTAGGAGCTGTCAACAACAGCGTAGGAGTAGTACTTTGTTGTATAATTCATTACACAAAAATTGCGCAATAAGCGATATATTGAATCAACTGTGGTTAAAGAGATTAAACTTTGACAAACCTGAAGATTATATAAAGAAGGTAACAACATGCGACGCTAGTGTACGAAGTCTCGCAATGTCGCAATTGTGTTTGTTATTTTTTGCTGTGCTCTTTTACGCAGTTTCACTTAGCATTTCAATTAAAAATGGAGAAGGTGTTGGAAAAATTCAAAAAGTTAATGGGAAGTTGGAAATAGCCTACAAGGACCTATACCCATACATGGTGAACATTGTAATATCTCATATTCTAAAAGGCAAACGAGCGTCTAACTTTTGCGGAGGTGCTATTCTTGGAAAAAGGGCAGTTCTCACAGCCGCACATTGCTTACATGGCACAGTCGAACCAGTGGCCACCATCCATGCTGGAGTTCTAGATGTTAACTTCGAGAAGCAAGGAGGCCAAAAAATAAAAGCGAAGGAGCATTTGGTGCACCCAGAATACAAAGCCGAATGCAAAGTTGATAGAATACGATGCTGCTACGACATCAACGACATTGCTATATTATGGTTGGAAGAGCTATTAGGCTTTAATGATTTTATTGGTCCAGCAACACTCAATAAAAATATTCAGAAACCTGTTAACCAAAAGGGATGGATCCTTGGTTGGGGCTTAGACAATACAAATAAATTGTCTTCAATGCTTCAACGAGGAGAAGTTCAGGTTATATCTCGGGAAGAATGTAATAGATTTAATCCAATGGTTCACGTAACCAATCAAGTTCTGTGCTTAAAACCTGGAAGTAAGGGTGCAAAATCAGCAGAAGCGGACTCCGGAGGCCCCTTTGAAATTAATGGAATTGTACACGGAATTTCTTCTATCAGCTTATTTAAAAATCCTGAAAGCTGTTGGAGTGATGAGTTGAATATTTATACCGATGTAGCTCACTACTACAGTTGGATTTACGACAACTTGCGAGCAGGACCTCCGAGTGAAAGACCAAAAATACAACACAAACGACCTCCTTCGCCGCAGAGCAAAGTTCCAAACAAACGACCATCGTCGCCACAGAGGAAACGAAATAGTAATAATTAATAATTTTGTTTTTTACGTAATTGTTTATTTCGCTCTAGCTACCAGAATAAGTTCATATCCCTTGTTAAATTGTATAGAAAACTCCCTTTTAAGAACTAAGAACTAACCATGTATATAACTACCAATGAAAAACAACATGGTCGTTTTTCAATAAACTAGAAAATTAGAAAAAAAATCGATTGCCATGATTTGTATTTGCATAAAACATACTTTACTATTTGATTAACATATGGCACTTCACTCCACATGTGTTGCAAATACCTAATATACATATGTCGACAATATTCTTATATAAAAAAACGTGATTTCATTTTCGGGCGCACAGTGTTACTTAAGTCATTTCCAACTATGCCGAAGGTTTGGGTATTTCTAGCCGTATGCGTATCTGCAATACAATTTGGAGCCCCTATAAAAAACGGGTTTGATGTTGGAGAGGTTAAAATAGTGAAAAGAAAATTAGGTGTTACTGGACAGAAGAAATATCCCTTTGTAGCTCACGTTGAAATAACTTCACAACGAAATGGGAAATTGGTGCTTACTAAATGTACAGGAGTGATAGTTAGAAAGGCCGTTCTTACTGCTGCTCACTGCCTGTACAGGGAAGTAAATCCAGAAATAATCGTTCATGCCGGGATAGTTCACTTGGACTTGGAAAAGCAATCGGGTCAAAAAATTCAAGTGCAAGACTACAAAATTCACGAACAATTCAGAGACAAATGTCTCGAGGATTGCGTCGAGGAAGGAGAACATTGTTTCTTCCTTGCGCACGACATTGATGTAATGTGGTTGCGGAGAGCATTTCTATTTGGACCAAATGTGCGAGAAGCTTCGCTAAATTTGAATATTAAAAAACCTGTCAGTAGAATTGGGTGGATTTTAGGATGGGGCATAAACAGCAGTGGGAAGGGAACTTCAGTGCTTCAGAGGGGGCGGGTCAAAGTCCAGCCCGACGAGGATTGTGCGCAATTTAATGACATGGTGCATATGCCTCCCAACGCCATTTGTCTAGGACCAGTAAGGAAGGGGACCAGGTGTGCTGAGGGGGATTCCGGAGGTCCTTTCGTAATCGAAGGAGTTGTTTATGGCGTTGCAAGTTTCACAGTGTTCAAGAAATCCGGCGAAGGTGATACACTTGATCTTTACACTTACCTCGCAGGTTACATTGAATGGATTACGGATAATGTGCGAAATGGACCTTCAAAAGTAAAGAGTATTGTAACCGCAAACTGTGAAAATAGTCTTCTAAGTAATTTTAATCGGATCTATCTTAATAAAAGAAAAAATCCACGATAAGTTTAAAGATGTAATTAAATATACACAAATTATAAATTTTCTGAAATAGAAATTTTCTTCCAATTCCACAATTCTATAGTAGATGTATGTATATGCATACATTCACAAATCTATTCATACATATTTATGTACGTCTTTTCACTGCTTATACTTATGGAAGTAAGTTTTTCTTGAAAGCACTGTCAGCGTAACCTTGTAACTTGGGTTACAGTCATTGGCAATAGTCAGAGCCTGTTGCTTATCTGCCTATCAAGAAGTTTATAAAATTTTTGCAAAGTAAGAACAACATTGATAACAAGTTTTTTAAAACTTTTAACTACCACCAGTGCAATCGCGCTTGCCTATGAAACAAGTTCAGATTTTATGTTAAAGTCAGTTAAACGTGACAATAAGGAAAATATTTGTTAGTCATGAGTTTTTTGGTTTTTATATGATGTTGAATTTTATTTAAGTTTTTGTTGAAATGTTTTTTGTACATGCAATTTAATACAAGCTTATGTTCAAAATGTCACCCCATAAAAGGCATTTTTGTCGTTTTTGAACCGAATTTCAGTTTTTATACGAAGTTGGTGTTTTCAATAACGCGATTTCCCCTACCGCGTTGCAGGGTTGGCCTGTCCTCAAGAATGTCCACAACGAGTTTTTAATTCAAATTCAGTTTCCGTTTCGGTCCAGCCAGTTCCCAAAGTCATTCAATGTTCTAATTCCATTACTCCCAGGGATGAGAACTGTCAGCGAGACTGTCAAATAGCCACACGAACGCACGTGTGATTTGTTTACAAATTAGGCCGCTTCAATATCTGGCTAATTTTAACATAACTTTATTTAAAATATAGGAGAAAATGACAACAAAAGAAGGTATATAAATTGCGAAAGCATTCAACGAATTCGTGAAGTATTAATACTGGTATTTTAGAGCTAAAACGGTGGTTATCCCGGGACGAAAAAACCTTCGAGGAAAATCTTAAATTTGCCATAAAAGCATGGAAAGCAGTGGAGTTAACGATTCCTCAAAAGCACGAAGAGATTTTAAAATGGTTTGCCGAAAACATCGTTCGGGTGTATAAAGAAAAATCTCAAGATTTCAACTGGGATTTAGTTGAGGAATTTCTGACCTTAGAGTGTTGGCAGGCGTTAATTTCTGATGAGGTGAAGATCAAATTTCTCGAATCTTTTATTTCTTTGAGTGAGTGGCACAACACAGCAGATGGGATTCATCACAATAGGAAGATTGTGGAAATGCTCAACAAAGTTTTGCAAAGCGTAATTGTACAAGTAACTCTTAGGTCCGAGCTCAAAATCTACTGTAAACTTTTAAATGCTGTTTTTTCGACATATTCTTGCTATTTGCGACACTCTCAGGAATTTTTGCAAGCCTATGAAAGCACATTTATCTCCGAAATATTTCAGTCAATGAAGAGATTCCTCGAGAACATCTGGCACTCGAAGAAATCAGGAAGTGAATTTAGAAAGACGACATTGGCATCGCTGGTGGAGGTGGTGATTCTCCTTAAATCTAAGAAGCTCAACTATTTTGAAGAGCTGTTAGAAATTGAAAGAGCTTTTTACCTTACAAACGAAACAGACGTGATTTCGGATAAATTCATTGCCTTACCAGTCCATGTCTTGCTTCAGAGCTTGGAGTGCGCCATCGTCCACTTCCGGGGGCACCCTCCTTTTCTCAAAGACGTGCTGGATCTCATATTCAATCGCGTCACGCTCTTTGAGCAGTATAGTGACCCAAAGATGATCCTTACAGTCGCCAGCCACATCCTCAATTTGTTTCGCAAACAGGACATCAACGTGAACTTTGGTTTTAATTTCAAGCATACTGCAATCCAATTTCTTGGTAACAAGATTGAGGATTTGGTCAGCAGGTATTACCAAAGCCACTTGTACGAAGTTTTGACTTTGTTGTGCTCTGCAATGCGACTGAATCCCCTGATTCTGCAGCAGAACGTTTTCAGAATTATGATCAAATGCTTGACTGCAGGGAAGACTGACAAGAGCTGGGAGGCGTATCAGGAGTTTATGAACCTTCTCATGGAGATGTTTAGGAAATTGAGCAAACCCGAAAAATTTGTGTACAATTTGCTCAAGTCCGTAAAGGAATACCTCAAAGAAAATAAAATCTCAAAGAAACTGAAAAGGAAGCTTAAAGGAGACAACGAAACTCCCTCGAAAAAAATAAAGGTCTGTATTAATTTTATGTTATTTTGATTTGTTTTAGATAAATATAAAATAAAAGTTTAAAGTTAGCTGTTATAGACAAGGACTTAGGCATTCATTTGAACCATGTACCATTTTTTATTTTTTTTTTAAATTTTCAAATGTGGTCAAAATACAATTTGTTTTAGTTTTCATACTGTTTTTCTCAAAAATGTGACTTAATGTAAATAAGTAAATTTCACGTTCGTGATCATAAATCAAACTGAAAAAAAAGGTATTTTTGGAAACCATTAATTTTACTCTTATATCAAATAATTTCATTGATTATTTAACTAAGCTACACTCATCTTATTGGTGCATGAATTTGTACAGGTAAATGACTCCAACTGCTCAACACTGTTCCAATTACCAAACGAAGAGCAGCCTGAAGAAAACATATATCTCACAATGCTTTCGGATCAATGTAAGGATTCAAATCCAAGCTCGGTCAATGACGACCTAGGAAAGGATTCAAATTGGCCATACATTTACTACGCCTGGCCACCATCTACAGCGGGGGTTGCCTTTTCAAAATTGGTATCGAACCTCATGTCGAAGCCTTCAATGGTTGTTTGGAAGGGTTTAACTTTTTCATTTATGGAGGCACTCGCTGAGCTGGAGACGACGGTCCAGTTGGATGATAATCTTCTCTTTCTTATCGACCTCAACGCAGCTCTACTTTGCCAGTATCTGGCAGGCGCCCGCCTTGCTGAGCATTCAGATCAAATCTGGAAAGAAATTGAAGATAATCGCACCGCAACATGTAACGTGTTTGCTAGATTTTGCGACATACTCCTTAAGTTCGAGTACAACAACCGAATGATGAACGCCTTCCTTGAGATGTGCTATCACATGGGCCTCTTTGACATGATTCGGTGGAATTATTGCCCTGATTCGATAAACCCTGAAAATGTGGGCATTCCTTCCATGGCAAAAGGCATTCACGACTACCTCACCAGGGATAAGTGGACTTTAATCGAACAGAGAATTGTGAATTTTGGAAAAAATGACTGCAAAGTGGGCATTAATAAAATCCGCCTTGAAAGGTTGAAAGCTTGCGAGTTAATTCTGAAAAAGCAGGAGAAGCCAATTGACATACAAAAAGTCGTACTGTCCTCAACGTTTACCGAACCAGATTTGGCAAAAGCAATATTCAGCAACAAGGGCAACTTGTGGATAATAAAGTACCTCACCAAAGAACAGAAGCTTCAGATATGCGATCTGTTTTTGATGAATCCGTCCTGCAGAGACAGCAATTTCTTAAGTAACTTTACGGAAATTCGTGATTTTCTTGAGCTGATACTTGTTAATCTTTTCAAGTATATGGTTCCCTGTTTTGATGCCAAGAAATCACTTCTCGCCACAATCGATTTCGATGAGTTGCTTATCTCATCTGAGGATGAGCGAATTCAACTCGCCGTTAACGCGTTTAAGGCAAAAGCAGCGGTGCCTCATATTAAGAAGTATGTCCCCGAAGAAATTGAAACGTTTTTAGAGAACATCGCAAAAATGCCTATAAGCCACTGTAGGATGCCTACAAAAACCCTAATTTTTACTCTCACTTTAGCGCTCTACAAAGATTTGTTGGCTGCGAAAGATGAGAAGCTGGCGACGGCGTGTTGTGATCTGCTTACAGGTGAGTGCCGAATTCTGTGCCTAGTTACATTTTCCAACTATATAAGACGATGGCGAATAGTCAAATAAATGTATAAAATTCATGACTCTTTCAGACATGCTACATATTGGAGACTCAATCAAAACATTTCACTATTTCGAAATCGATATATTTTTTTCAATGTTTCCGCCGTCCAAATATCCCGGCATTTACGAGATACTTTTCAACACATTTAAGTGGATGATCGAAGATGCCATAATTTGCTTAGAGAGGATCGTCAGTATATTGAAATCACATGAAGAGGATTTTAACGACGATTGCATAAAACTGAGCATTCTTGTCGTTGACGCCCTAGGCCATCAGACTTCAGTTAAGCAGTTTAAAAGATTTCACGGCGAAATTCTCAGTATCTACGGGTCGCATGTAAATAAATTCTTTGCCGAAGATGATCGCGACTTGGAAAAGGACAAGGCCTTCGTTGAGAAAACCCTGCCGGGATATGCGTCGTACGTCGGTTGGGTTTCGGGCAAGGCGAATAAAGGAGAGGAAATCAATGAGAAGCTTAGGAAGGTGTGCAAGATTTACATAGGCCACTCGGTGAGTTACGAATTTTAAAAAACAAAACATTTTTCCGACCTCTTACTAAATATACTTAACTTTCAGATGGATAGTCACAATGCTCAAGCTATCCGTCTTTTTAGTACAGCACTTGTGCGCCGCCACCTTCTCCATTTCGACGATGATGAGATCGAGTTCGTCCTTCAAAAATACTGGGATCAGGTCCTGCGCGATGTCAAAGGTGCAGTGGTTCACAAGAACATCGACGCAGTTATCACTCTTGTGATTGGATACAAGAGCAATGACGATTTTACTAAGATTTTGAGTGATTTGGACAAGGTAAAAATAGGTGGTAATATAAATTAGGACCGGATTGTATCTTTAATTCATAGGAGCTGCACAACAACGGGGAGTTCAAATGGATCTTCGACGTTCTGGGATATATTGCGAAGTCCCTTCAAATTGTAGTTAAAGGAGCCGTAAGCCCTTAGAACCACTCTCTTTGAACTAGTCCTTAATTAGTCAGTTTTCAGATTTTCAATAGTTATTTTAAAAAAATTGGACTCGCTGTTCTGATGAAATTGAAAAGAGACTCCAATAATAGATACACGGACATGGATATGGTTATGCGAATATTAGAAGTTCAAGCTACGATATGTGCAAATATGAAGGTATTTAATTCTTATTAAAGATGTTAAGCGGTTTTTCGATTAGTAAAAATTCGCCTTTTAGATCCCCATCTCGGTAGATTTAATGGACGACATTCTTTGCTTTCTGACGGACCTCAGCATTAGGAATTTTCCTACAACCGACAAAAACGCGGAAGTGTTTTACAGACTGCATCATCATATGACGGCGCTCTGTGTCGCACTTATGAAATGTCGTCATCTGCTCCTCACCGATAGAATCCCACAATTTGTCGTCGTTATCAAGGATTTGCTCCAGGCGATATGCTGGTATAAATGCGACCGACAGAAGGACGCTTTGTTGGACCAGAAAGAAGTCGAAAAATTAGCTGAGTTAACGCAAAAGTTGGAATCGTGAGTTAATTAGTTGTTCGTCCGTAACGAGTTTTGAGTGTTTTATTATGTTTATTTCAGGTTGATGCACCTGGTGACATCGCACACCGTGGAAGTGAAGAGAGTGGCGCCTTATCTTCTTACATTCATTATAAGCCTCATGGTGACCAACGACAGGCCTGCGACACTTTATCCGGCTGTACAATTTTTTTACTTATATTATATTTCAGTTCTCACGGCTTCATTCTTTCAGATCAAAACCCCTATCGAGAGCATTTGCTATGATTTGATAGCCGTCTGTGATCATCGCGTGGGAAACTTTATCCTTCGCTGTTCGAACGACGCCATGAAGCAGGTCTACGAGACGCTGTGCAAAGATCACAAAAAATACCACAAGTTCAAGGGAAAAGTGTGAACTTGTATTTGTTAATTTACTTTTGCCCGTTCTTTTTTAAATGTATTTTGTAAATGTACAACTTTCACTTATACTACTTAACCATTTTAATAAACGTACAAATATAGTTATATAAAAGTAAATATATTGAACTTTTTATTTTTGATAAAATTGTAATTGGGTTGTACAAGGGTTTAATGAAAAACCAACAAATCTTCAAAAAAGTTCCTTTGTTTTTACATTGTTTTTCCAGAGTAACGCCTCCTTTACAAATCTAGCTGACGAATTACGTAATTCCTTAACAATCAGACCAGATAAAAAAACATACACACATGACGGGGAAGGGGTTACTGCACGGCGGATCGGGACATGAGGTGAGATGTTTCAAAAATCTATTCTGTTGTGTGTTGGCACTCAAAAAACGAAGCTCTGAAGCAGCAGTGTCCAAAATTGTCTTGCTAGCACAACACGTGCGGAGGAGGACGTGGTGCAGGAAACGTTAAAACTTGAGGTTGAAACCAGGCCCCATGGCAAGTTGTCGCTGGTCGATTCCGGTGTTGAGCACAAACCCGGTTTTGTTGCTGGTCGCGGTCGTGATCTCGTCCCGCCCCAGCTGCTTGAACTGCGAGCCGCCCAAGGGCGGTTTTGGGGAAGAAGCCAGAGCTTTGCGGGCTCCTAGCTCGCTTTTGGCGGGCCAAGTCGGGAACATTGAAGGGTCAATCGGGAGAGGTAGCTCTTTGAAATAGGGGCTTTTAAGTGCCTGCTCTGCAGTCAGTCTTTGCTTGGGATCGTAGGTTAGAAGCCCTTGAAGCAAGGATATTCCCAGCTCGCTGGCTTTGTTAAAGAACCTTCGTCTTAGATTTGAGACGGGATATTCCGCAAATGTGGAGTTCTGGCTGAGGAGATTTTGCACAGCAGGAAGATCCTTGTAGCCTGGCCAAATCTTTTCATTTGGAGTACCCAGTTCCTGCAAGAAAAGGTTTATTTTTAAAAGGTATATTTTTAGCATAATACCGCAATTGAGCTTCAATATAAATTAATATATCACAGTCCTTACCTTAAAAATTCGGTTGAGTTGGTCAATTTCCGACTTGCCAGGAAACAGGGGACCCATCTGAAGAAATTCAGCGAAAACGCATCCGACAGACCACATGTCGATTGGCGTTGAGTACTCTTTCCCCATCAGCAGGAGTTCGGGGGCCCTGTACCACAAAGTGACCACCAGAGAAGTGTATGCTTTTAGAGGACTGCCGTACTCGCGGGCCAGGCCGAAATCACCAACTTTTAGTATACCTTTATGAGACAACAGCAAATTTGAGGTCTTCAAGTCTCGGTGGAGGATCCAGTTATCGTGCAAATGAGCGACTGCTCGCAGGAGTTGCTGAAGCAGGCATTTAACTTCACCGGGGAAGAAGGACTGCTCCTTGTGCTTCATCGTTTCCATAAGACTCTTCAAATCGTGCTCCACGTAATCCATTACTATGAATATCTTATCCATATTACTCCCCACTACGATCTCGCGGACAGTCACGATATTTGGATGCTGACCCTTCAGAAGAGTGTTAATCTCTCGCAGGGATGTTATAGGGAAACCTTCCTTCTCCTTTTCTATTTTAAGTCGTTTCAAAGCAACGATTTCGTTGGTTCTCTTGTCCTTTGCCCTATAGACCACTCCATAAGTACCCTCCTCGATCCGATTGAGACGCTGAAATTCTTCTACCGACCTACATCCTTGAATCCCCGGATAGTAGTTAGGAAGTTTCTCACCATTTTCATCTCTTGGAGAATCATCAATTTTAGGTGATTCATCTTTGTCACCCTCTTCTTTACTAACATCTTCGGGAACATCTTTGACAATATCTAGATCGTCGTCGTCTTCGTTCTCACCCCTGTTACGATTCTCTTCGGTTTCTTTGTCACTAATTGATCTGGACCGTGACCTGGAACCCGAACGAGATCGTGACCTAGATCTTGACACCGAGTGTGATCCTGATCTTTTTCTGGATCTCGACCTAGATCTAGACCTAGATCGAGATTGTGACCGGGATTTGGAAGCCGATCGTTCTGATCCTGACCTAGAAATGGAACGAGACTTACTTTTGCTAGAGCGAGACCGATCTGATTTGCTACGTTCGGAATGTGAACGACTCCTCATTTGAACTGAAAGTGATCGTGACCTGGATTTTGACATCGAACGCCTATGATCTGATTTGGATAGTTCACCTACTGAGAGCGGACTGCCCGGAAGAGCATCTTCCTCTTCTACAGATTTGTCGCCTTTTTTCGAGGTTTCTGAAACACTACTTGAGTCCGACTCAGAGCCGGATTCATTGTCCTTGTCCTCCTCACTAGAAATCTCTGATTCATCTGAAACCTCCTGGATCATTTTTTCTTCGTACTCACCCTCCTCCCTTGGTGATTTCTTCGCCCGTTTTCTGTGTCCTTTGTATTCTTCGCCGTGACGCTTCTTGAGCTTCGGCTGTACTTGCTCTGGGGGTGAAATAGGCTCATCCCGCTCCCTCCTTGACCGCCTGGCTTCAAGTTCCTCCCGGGCGACTTCTTTGCGACGGGCCATTTCCCTTTCTGCTTCCAGCAGCTTCGCCCTTCGAGAGGCCTGTTCGGGGTCTTCAGGTATCACAGGCTTCTTCTCCTTCCGCTTGTTGCTCGAATAGTCGCTGTAGTGCTCCGGACTGTCGATGACCTCGATGATGTTTTCTTTCCTTTCTTTGTACTCCTTGCGGTACTCGTGGACAGACGACCGGCTGCTGGCGCTTTCGTAGTGGCCCTGGTCCTCATATCTGGCGATCTCCTTCTCGTATTTGTGACGCTTGCTTAGAAGGCGGCTCCTCAGGTCCTCGAGGGCCTTCTCGGCGTCCGCCTTGTTCTCGTACTGCTGGTCCAAGTACTTCCTCCTGTCCCGGTCCCGCACACTCGGGTGCTCTATCCGCTTGTCACGCTCGCGCTGCTTGTGTCTGTTGTGGTATTCGTACTCGCGCTGCTGCTGCTCGTAGTACTCCCGACGATGATTGTGTCTTTCTCGCTCTCTCCTGAAAGCCCCGGGCCCGGGGCCGGCCCCACCGCCGCCCCCAGCGTGGCGGTGCCGCCTCTCATCGACCAGGGGTCTTTCTTTGTCCCGGTCCCTTTGAATCCTCTCCCGCTCCCTCTCCCGCTCCTTGTGTTTGTGATCCCTGGAATGTTTCTCCTTCCTGCTCGCCTTCCTCCTGCCCGACTCCCTCTTCGTCGCCTGCGGGGGCTTTATGTCCAAAGAATCCGCTGTGTCACCCTGTTCGCCTTCACTGAAATGACAAGAAAAAGAAATTGCCAACATTACAGGGAAGATTAACTCAAAGACATCCAGACGACAATTTGGCGCTAGACCCAAGCACTCCCGCTTTCGAGGTGGGTGGATGGTCTAAGTTCTTCTCATGATCGCATCAATCCCCGATTGGCTGGTGCGGACCTCCACGTACGAGCCTCCTTCCCCGGTCTCTGGGGGCGTGATGTTCTCTCTCGGCGAGATGGCGAGGATTTCTCGTTTTATTTTGTTTTTGTTAATTTTGTTACAAATTAACGTGGATTGGCGCTGTATTTGTCGTCTGATATGTTTGAAATTGTAATTATCGCGTGTTTCGCCCGTGTTTCTTTCCTCCGAATTTTGTCTTAATTTGTGATGTTCATTTACTTGGTTACCTTTGCTGGAATTAGCTGAAGCTCTTTGTCTGTAAATTTGAGGTAGAATAAAAAATATATTAACAAATAGGACTTGTCAAATGCATAAAACGGCTACATGAAAAAAATAAAATGTTTTAAATTGAACAAATTTACAAAAATTTACTTTAATCTCAAACTTTGCTTTTTTAAAATACTATTTGATACAACTACAAATAAGTATTAAAAGTCTGCGCAGTTCACCTAAATGTGCAAAATGTATCACCCTCTTTAAATTAACAAATTTCCTATAATTTTATTTATTGCATCAAAAAACTCATTACATACAATTAAAAGCAAAAATAAAAGGCTAAAAAGGCAACAGTTTTCAAGCGGAACAGAATAAGAGCTACATCGATAATGTAAATAAACACAGCAGACGCCCAAGCTGGATTTGTTTCGGTACACATAAAGTATTTTTAATAGGGGCCCAGGCAACATAGGCATGCACTTAATACACCTTGTGTAGATTAACAGCTTATAAATAAGAATGCTATGCTTTAAACCAATTTAAGTAAACTACACTTAAATGCTACATAAAATCTGTTCTTTTAAAATGTCGAGTTTTTTTCATAAATTGGCGTCTGGAAATTTCCTGCATTGTTATAAGTTAATCTCAAATGGATTGCAGAATTTAATATGTGATATGACCATTTTTCTTCAACATTTATTTCTTACACGTATTCTTCCCACTCTGTGGGCAGAGCAAACAAACTGTGCTCTCTGAGTTATTTTCATGCATAATTTATGAATTCCATGCGCTAATAATACAAGTTTTTATTTTACACTAATTTAAGATTTTTTCGAATGTCTACGATGAGAAATATATGTAATTATATTAAGCTACATTTCTGTGTGGATTAACCTCGATCATTTTATCTTAATTATATTTGTTGTAGTCAGAGCTTTAATTGTATCATTGGGAATTTCAAAAGCTTTTACTCAATAGTAAACTAATTAACCTTCCATAAACAAATGGTGATTCCTCGACCAAAGTTAATTTGCATTGAAGGTTGATTGGCAGGAAGTTAAACTAACCAGTGTTATTAAAATTTTGCCTAACGACAATTTATGACGTAAATATGCGTGAAGGAAGCCACGTGCTATTGATTTGTTTGGCTAGCAGAACTGCTAATCTAAATAACAAACTGCGCCAACAAGAAGCTTAAAACTATTTTCTTAACAACATATGCGCACAATCAATAAATAGGGACAAACTTACCTCAGTAAACAAGGAGCTCCCGCACAGACCCCGAAAGGCGACCGGTGATGAAAATAAACAAGTTTAGTAACATAATCTTATAGATAGGCACTCACCGAGGAGCTGGGAGCTGTGCAGAGGCATCGAGCGCGCGCAGCTATGCTGTGGGTCCCAAACTCCCGCGGCGGGGGCGCGGCTGCCCCGGACATAGTAAATGAACATCGGTCAAATTAAGAGAAAATCGGAGGACAAGTAATGCCCCATCGGCAGGAAGAAAATCGTTTAGTAAGGCAAATAGTTAAGAATAAAAATTTACCAAGCGGCGGCTGAGCAGGCGGTAACATTACGAAATAAATGTGAATCTGCTCAAGTGAAATGGCCTTTGGCTTTAGTTTTGTTTTGACTAGAAATTTTTATTTATTGCTAACTAGAGCGGCTGCAAGAGCGCACTTTTTATGAATTACATTTATTTGAGCGTGTGGCCTTCGCGCGCATCGGTCTTTGGACATGTACACACTTTTGGCCTATTGTCAATGAAAAAAGGCAAGTAAATATCAGAAATTCCAGCAGAGGTAACTTAAAAGTATTGAACTAGCTACAAATTGTGGAAATTCGCATATTTTACGCATTGCCCGACGCCGCGGCGAGGGGCAAACTCGTTTGCATCGAAATTCCACACGGTACCCACCTGAGATTGATGTCGTCGCCAGGGCTTCGGAGTTGGCCATCTTCGCTTCCAGAGTTCTCCAGGTGACTCATGGCTCGATTGCGAAGAATCCTGGGGGCCCAGAATTTCAATGAATGGCTCTGGACCGATTTTGGCTACTTATGGGTTTGGTTTACTAACTTTTTTGGTAATTTAATACGCACCACGCCGTATAAAATACGTGCGAAAAAATGCGTTTTTCCGTCGGATGAATTGACACTTCGCGATGTGACAACCAAAATGGCTTTTGAGTGGAACTTGGAACCTGTTTCGCTTCAGAAGTTTTTGACAGCGCAAATGAAGGGACTTTTCTTGTGAACCAGTTATGGACAATGTTTGAGTTTTAAATCAAAACATATTTGACTGAGCAGTTGGGGATGTTAAATAATAATAAAAATAAAAAATCATTTGACTTTAGTGGCGGCTTAAAGTTTCCTCGTACTCCGTATTTTTCAAAAGTCGCTGGTGTGCCATATGAATTTTGTGGAATATGATTTGAGATGGGCCGTTCGACAAATTGGTTAGAAATGTTACTGTACCGCTGTAATGATTTTGTTATTAATATTTTGTTAAAAGTTTCTATTTAATTAACATTTAGCTGTGGTTCTGTAACATTTGCTCGCTTAATATATTGCGAATCGCTTAGAGAAGTATGTATTTTATTTCGGAAAATCGTCTCTCTCGGCTTTAACCTCACTGCAGTCCGTAAAGTATTTATAACATCCGCGGTATCAGACTAAGTTTAGCTGCCTTTAATTTGCCTAAAAGTAATACAAATTATTAACTAAACACTTTATACCTTTAATAAAGTGACACACTTTTAGATTTTAGGCGGCTAACGAGAATCCCCCAAGATGTTACGCAGAGTAGCCCAATCGCCACTGCTCCGGCAAAATCCCAGCCGACTCCGAGGTCTGTGCACTTCCCGCGAAAATGAAACTACGGAACAAATACGCAAGGAAATTGAGGAATTTAAAGAAAAAGCCAAATGGAGGGACCCGGTGGGGCATACGAACAGCGAGTGGAAGAGTAATCTCCGCGCTTTTGAGAATAGCGAGCAAAATTCGGATTTCATTACACTCCTGCAGCAGCCCGTCGATTTGAGCCCCAGTGGATTGAAGAAGTGGTGGACGCGGCGCAAGGAGCGGATAGAGCGATTCATGCAGCAGTACATCCCCGAGAGGCACGCGGTTCTGGGGAGCGACTTGGCCGCGGCTCACTTTGTGGTCCACCGGGGAGGCGCCGTAAAATTCCTGCATAATCCTGAGTGGGTGCGGAGGGATGAAAAGGGGGATTACACGCTGCCTGATCGCTTCCACGGCGGATTCAAGGTGGAGGCGATTCGGTGCGACAACATGACACTCTACTATGAAGGTTTGGAAAATATCCGACGACTGCAGCACCTAAAATTTTGGTCTTTCATTAACGTGAAGACTTTCGACGACTGGTGCTTGGACAGAGTCTCCAGCGCGGAAAATCCTTGTCTCGAGGTCCTAGACCTGACCGGGACTAACATTACACACAACGGGCTCAGTGCTTTGTACAGAGTGGACAGCCTGAAGGTTCTCATCCTCGACAACCCCCAAATGTCGAAAGAAATGGAGCTCACCTGTGCTTTGCTGGAGCTCTGCCTGCCCCGCCTGAAAATAAGAGCTTCCAAGGAAATTCATGGAGAATAGATAATAAAGTTTATTTTATTTATTTGGTGAGAAAGTGTTTTATGTTATTTCGGTAGCTTTGTCTTCATGTACTCCTCTTTTACTTTGGCACGGTCCTCCACTTCCGGCAAGTTGGGCACAATGCCTTTTAAGCGCCTTTCAGACCTTACTTTGTTCTGTAAATGAACATTAATTAACTAAATGTGCAAATTCAAAATAATATGAATACCCAGAACTCTTTGCAATTGTTATAATTCACGAAATATAGCTCACATTTTTCTCGGTCGAAGTTGTTCTTGTGCAGGCACTTGAACGATAATTCTTGCTCCTACATAAGTTTATTTACATCAGCCTTTAAAACAAAATGTACATTTACCTTCAAGCAAGGATTATCGCGTTCTGCATTCAAATTTCTTGGCATTCTCTAATTTATTTGCAACAGCACCTCTCAACAGATTAAGGAGGTTATGTTGACACAGATCAGCTGATGTAGAGCTCCAAGAACTTAGGCGAATAAATGGAACTGGAACATGCCAATGACAGTTCGGCGATAACGTAAACATGGGGTCGGTCTCCGTTGATATAAAATTCAAACGGGCAAGCAAAATTTACTACGAGGCGGTAACTTTTGTAATCCCACTTAAGAAATCAAATTCAAGGTATATTTTTTTATTTCCAGGAGCGCTTAATCGGTGTCGTCCAAATAACCTGCGGAAATGAGACAAAGCACGAAGGTGTCACCCTCACTGTCGAGGGTATGGTGAATTTACAGCTAAGCAACAAAAACGTTGGAATATTCGAAGCCTTCTACAACTCAGTGAAGCCGATACAACTACTTAACTCTGTGCTGGATCTCAGCCCCCCAGGAAAGCTCCCACCAGGAGTATCAGAGTTCTCGTTCGACGTGCCCCTGGTCTGCCAAAAGGAACCAAAGGTTTTGTACGAGACCTACCACGGGGTTTTCGTCAACATCAACTACCAAGTGCGCTGTGACATAAAAAGAAATTTCCTAGCTAAAAGCCTGCAGAAAGTGCAGCAATTCTGTGTTCAATACAAGCCCAATCCTGAGTCTGCAGCGCCCAGTGAAGTGAACTTCAGCATCAGTCCAGAAACTCTCCAAAAGACTGCCAAGGAGCGGATATCGATTCCTCGTTTCCTGATTACTGGTAAGCTGGACAAGACCGAGATTTGTCTCACGAAACCTTTCACTGGGCATGTGAGTTTCCATAATAAAACTTAAGATGATTTTTTTAACATTGGGCATTTTTCAGCTCACCGTGCAACACACTGAAGTCGCTATAAAGTCTATAGAATTGCAATTGGTCCGGGTAGAAACTTGCGGATGTGCCGAAGGATATTCCAAGGATGCCACGGAAGTCCAGAACATCCAGATTGCCGACGGGAATGTGTGCCCAAAGCTGCAAATTCCAATTTTTATGATATTTCCCAGGCTGTTTACGTGCCCCACATTGGTTACTAAAAATTTTAAAATTGGTTAGTCTGACTTTGAGCATATTGAGTACACTAATTTGATAACTGCCTGTTTCTAGAATTTGAAGTGAATCTCGTCATCGTATTTAAGGATGATTATTTAGTTACAGAGAATTTCCAGATCGTCTTAAAAAGGAATTGTTAGAGATTTAGCGTGAATTGCATGCAATGCCCAATAATCTAATTTAATAAAAATATTAGCTTTAAGATATAAATATATATATATAATAATAAACGTAATTTAAAAACGTATAATTGTGTTTTAAACTATGCTCACTACAGAAGTAGAACATATGTACATATTTTAATAAAAAAAGACTATCATTTTTACCTCGAAACTTTCTCTTACAAAATTCAACTTGTGGCCCCTAAGAAAGGGGCAAGACTGAAAATTTGTACGAACAGGTCCATTTCACATTTTCTAATGATGTCCAGCATCAGAAGCGATTTGTGTTTAACAAGCTGTATTAAATTATTCGATCGCGAAATAATTTTTAAATTCGATGGCTACTAGTTATTTACTTAATTTAGATTTGTCTCCAAATTGAACTATTTCATAATTGCTTAGAAGATACAAGTAAATTAATAAGGACTTCTGTTTTTTTTAATTCACGAGCAAAGAAAACCTAAATAATATTTTTAGATACTTTGAAAAAACGAAATTATCCCTAGGTTCACATAATTGCACATATTAAACTAAGAGGGTATACATTCATCGAGCCCTATATTACTCAATAAATCATATTAAAAATGTTCAACTGGGTTAATTGCCCTCTTTCCTTCTGCACTGAATTTTCCCAACTTCTAAGTTGTTTTTCCCCCAGTCTGCCCCTAAAGCGAACCTAAATTAAATAATAGCGCCCTACACTCGCCCTGCACTTCAATTTCTCATATCCAACTCGAGCTCCGGGAAACCCTAGAAGACCGCTGCCAATAAAAACAGGAGAAATTCATTCGAAAGCAATAAAAATTTAAATTATGATAAGTGGCCACTATTATCCTTTTAGAGCTCGAGCCACTGACTCCATGGGCCGCTAAAGGCGATGGTCCGGCGGAGGACCGGATGTTTTTGTGTGTTTTTCTTCCTTGCGCCCCAGGAAAGAGTCTTCACAAGTTCGAGGATAATGACTAAAAAACAAGGCGACGGCGACGACGGCCACTCCCGAGCAGCAATGGTAGACCAGAAGGAGCACTCTCTAGAATTCTTCTGTCTACGCTCCCGGGACGGTCGCATTTTATTGAATTAAATTCATGGGAACTGTCCGAGTCTGCATCCAACAACGAGCACTCTAAAACAAATGCACCGAGTCCGAACACTTGCCAATTCCCACATCCCTTCATAAAAAATTGAGATATAGAAACATTAGCTGAGGAGGACCGGTGCTTTCTTGCTACGTTAACTATTTTCATTGGCGCGGACAATTGAGGCGCTTTCTGTTTATTTAAAATCTGTTCAGCTAGGTTATGTCCCCTGAGAAATGGAGGTTTAGCGCTCAAAATTGCTTTTATTTGTTCGGTATAATATAGGTATGTGGGACTTGGGCTCAGGCGATTTAGCCGAGCTCGCAGGCGGCTCGGACCGTTAGTCCCTGGCGCGAGCTCGAGGCTTGACAGCAGCCAGCGAAGCGCTCTCTCTCCTCCTTAAGTCGCCGCCGGAGTTGGGCCACGTGCTCGTCGTGCCGTGAAGCTTATTAAACTAGAAGTTGCTGAAATTAAATTAACCTGAAATTTAACTTAAATAATGCTCACCTGGTTATTGTGAACGTTTTGGAAACCGAGTGAACTAATTAAAGCTCTAAATGTACCGTGCGTGTTTTCGTCATCCGCTGAAGACCGGAAAACCCACATGTATGTTTTATGTAAGTATGTATGTATTTTTCTATTTTTTAGAACTTCTTTGAAAAGTCCAAACCCTGAGATTGTGGTCGAAGCGTGGACATACATATGTGCTGTATTTCATTGCATTATATTATTCTTATCAAAAATCAGTTTATTGCATTTTCAAATTAAAGTACACATGAAAAGCACATCACTAATTCATATTGTTTTGATTTACCTTGGTATACCCGATTGATTTATAAAATCGGGATTTGATGATATGAAACATTCATTGATGTTCGCGTAATGTGGGCATTAATGAACTTTTTTGTCAAAGAAATCGCTTTAGGAATCCTTTTGAGTCTAAGGGCCAGCTAAGTAATTAAGTAAGGGAATTCTTTTCTGAATAGCGTGAGCTCGAATTATTGTAGAAACCAATTATTCACGCCACACCAGATATTCGAGAAGATGCCTTTCTATAGATTCTATAGAATTCCCTTGACTGTAAATCTCACTAGCCCTAATTAGTCATCGTATTGGGGGTGTGTGATTGCGGTCTTTCACAAAGCATCCCCCAGAGTTTTTGGCAAGCCCGCAAAATAGCACAAAATAATGAACACTCCCCACCTCGTCGATGGAATCGCTTTCAGAGTGCGGAGCTCACCCGCAGCTCAACAAAAGGATTCAAAAAGTGCCTTAACACTCCCTAAAACCATTTAGATATCGCATTATCCCGTCTCTGTTAAATGATAAATTTGTCCAGGGTGAGGACGACAGCCGGGAACATATTTCCAGCGACAGTTCCAGTATAGACCGCATAAATACCGATTACCCTTATCAGTGTGTCAGGCGAATCCAATTTCAACTGACTTTACATAATAAATTCCTCATAAGAGGCGAAAGGGTTGAAATTGCCCATGAATTACGTAGATACATCTTTATGACTTCGGCAGGGCAGAGGACACGTACCCACTTTGTCTTCCTGCTTATGGGTGCCCACCCCCTCGCCGACAATTCCGAAAACTATGCGAGAGAATAGTCGAAATCCGGCTCCACCGCAAAGCCGGCGAGCCAGCACCCCTTGGGGACACTGGGGCTCGTGCATACTAAACACCTTCCTCGAAGGCGTCCTGGGATTCCTCCAGGAGGCCACAGGGCTCGCATGTATGTGTGCCCTGGTGTTTTTGTTTAGTTTCCTTATTAAAAGGCGAATCGGCCCAGAGGGCGGCAAGGACAAATTTCCTGAAATTGGTCTCTTCTCGGGCTGGTTATTGAATCTCAGCTGCCTTGGGTAATTTATAGCCTGAAAATGGCTACAAGCAACAAAAATCCAATTTCGTGCGAATTGCGCACTCGACGTCTTATGCCTAAGTGGATTTCTTTGGCACATAGAGCGAGTCCTCCAGGGGGAGACCAGCCAAATAATCAACTTTAAAGACTGCGCTAATTGAGTTGACTTAAAGTTTTCGACTGCCCCATTGAGCGCATCCTTTTCGGCGGCGGAGTTGGTGCCGTCCGCTTCCTGGGATTGCTCGCAAAGCCGGAATTAATTAGGAGTCCTTGACAAATAATCTGCAGCTAGTTAGCATATCTTACATTTCAGAACGCGTTCTCCAGCTGCATTTAAAGTCCTTGTGCTACAACGAATCTCAGTTGAATTTCAATCAGGAACTAATGTTGATACTGTTTGTGTACTACAAAATGTTAGCACATCGACTTTTAAATTTTTGCGAACGGATTTCCATTAATGCGTGAAGGTTTTAGATGTAGAACTAGGGGGTCGCTTCAACATTTATGGTAGTGCCAGTATTTTGTAATATGTATGCTTTATAATTTACAACGTTATTTGTTGTTTAAAATAGTTGGTTCTTATTTTAACTCATGTCATATTCATTTCCAACAGCATCGAAAAGCTTTATCCTTAACTTCGCAACAGAGTCATTTCTCTTTATCAATATCGTTTTAGGTTAATCCAGAAACTTTGCTCCTCCTGCTCAATTTGTAATCTAGTTTTGTTTTTTGCCTAATGCGCGCGGCCTATAAAAGAGGCGATTTTCCAGAATCACGTAGGTGTCATAAGTCGAGTGCTTCGATTAATCTGATTGCCATAGGGAGGCGAACTTGATGCTATGGCGAAGTGCTAGAAAACAAATCCGTTCAAAATTTATTTCATCCCTCAGCATTTCGGTCCAGGGGGACTGCCTATCTCCTGCTCCGTGCATGTGCTTCGTAAGCGTGACGTGATTCGTTTATCCGGCTCAAACCATAAAATCTTGCTGATCCAAATTAGAGCTCTTCGTGTTAGACTCTTGAAAAGTTTTCGTCCCCGACCGACGCCATAAAATTGTGTGAATGACGGAACGAGTTTGGAATAGGACAATTGAATTAGAAGCAAATTTCTGCGGCGGTAATTTGAAAAGTCTTTATAGGCTATTTTTCCTATGTCTGCACTTATTTACGTATATAAGTAAGTAAACATACAATACCTAATTTTTATAACACACTAGCGGGGTTGCCCGGTTTCAACCGGTGGACAAATATTTTGGCCACCGTATTGGGACCGTCATTATGAAGTTCCAACATTTAATCATTAACATTCGAAACTACCTCAAAATATCCATAGTACTAATTTTCATTTAAATTCGTTGAAGTTCGAAAATCATTGTACGCCATATTGAAACCGCCATCTTTAACGGTAAATTTCAAACATGGATTCGTAAAAAGTAGTCCATATGTTGGGCCAGAATATCTATGTAGTATCTTCGCCCAAAACATGAATGGGATCGGACCCAGAGTTTAGGTGTAATGGGCTGCCGGGTTTCAGCTGGAGACGCTTGCAGCTGAAGCTTGGCCTTGCCGCTTGCAGCTGAAGCTTGCCACTGACGCTTGCAGCTGAAGCTTACCGCTGCCGCTTGCAGCTGAAGTTTGCCGCTGACGCTTGCAGCTGAAGCTTGCCGTTGTCACTTGCAGCTGAAGCTTGCCGCTAAAGTTTGCTGTTGAAGCTTATCGCTAAAGATTGCAGCTGAAGCTTACCACTGACGCTTGCAGCTCAAGCTTGCCGCTGACGCTAATGCTTGCAGCTGATGATTGCCGCTGACGCTTGCCACATGCCGATGCGGAATCCAATGCGGCATCCGACTCCCCCTGTCCAGACTCGGCTGAACTGCTGCCCGCGGGGAGCCCAGCCAAGCCAACCTTCCCCGACCGAGTCACTGAAAAGAATGAAGGCCGAAGCTGGCTGCTCCTTTATTTATATGCTGACCGCTCGCAGCCAGGAGAGAGTCCCGGTCCAGGCTCGGCTCAACTGCTGCCCGTGGGGAGCAAATTCTAATCTCCCGAGGGCTAGAGACGAAAGGGAGCTGTACTGCCGCCCTGCTCCCAGCTGGGGAGAGCTGCCCAGCACAGGATGAGGTGAGGAGAGGTATCTCTGGGTGCAGTGGTCCCAGTCCCGACTTGTTTTAATCTTACGCGGCGGCCACTCGCTGCTTGTTTTTCGCACTGATCCTGTACATGGATTTATTTTTCCCGGTTCTTCTACACCTACCGTCTTCGCATGTAAAGCGTTCAAATATATATGTAATATACGAGTTTTCTGTTGAAAATTCGTCGTACCAACTCAGAAACCTTCGTGGGCACAACAACTTTGTTAAAGATCATCACATGATCAATGCATAGTTTACAATTCTATAAAGGACATACAGATAAACATTCATATTTTTATCACCATTTTCCACTGTTGCTTAATTTTATTTCGGAAATATGTGCCACAAGTATTTTTTTTAGTACTAAAATTAATGTGTTAAACATTATGTGTTCCTGTTTATTCTGTATTTGTTCAATTGAATAAATGCATACATTATGTAGGTACATACTACATATCAATTTCTGGAGAATAAATATTATAAACTGCTAGTTAATGGTATCATGTTCGACGAGGTCAAACAAACATACATATACTGCTAGGTTGCTTTCATGGTTTGAATTTAGTTACATATTTATTTATTGCAGTCAGATATACAATATCTATTAAATTTTAGTGTTATAAATATTATAGAAGAACAAGAATCTCAATTTCAATGTAGGGTAGAAAGTTCAAAGCTAAATCAATTTTTCAGTTGTTGACAAGAGATATAAATAAAAGCCAAAAATATCATGGTGGACAGTATAACAAACTGGCGATGGTTGTGAGTGATTCATGTAATCCCTAGATAGTGCGATGATAATATTTATTATTTTATTATTATATGTATTGTGTGTATGTAATATACAAAACTGACGCTGTTTTAGAATCAGAGGTGTACCGATTGTGTCTGACTGGAGCCTAGTTTAGCGTTTAAACAGAAAAGTTTAAGTGCATAAAAGAATTTCCTAAGATTGGTAATTTTCTATTTCTATGAGAATAAAAGAGTACAACAAGTTTGTTTTATGCTGTGCTTAATAACGCACGACTTTAATCTTCAACTTAACAATTTCTTGACTTTCATTATCCATTGCTCCTGCGAAGGAAATTCTCGAAGTTAAATAGGTTTTTAAGAGGGGCGAAGTGTTGTCGCAAAAGAGATTGCGCAATGAAATATACGAGGAACAAAGCCGTATCGGAGATGCTTAAGGATGACTTGCCGACGAAGCCACCCTAAAGACCTCAACTGGTGGTAACTTCGACACCATCCTGCAGCGGATGCCAGAGGGTGACTAGAACGCAGGATAAACTTTGTCGTGCTGTAAATTTTTATTCAAAACAAAGAGGGATGTCACCCGTCCATAACGATAACCGAGAGAGTTTCCAAGAAAAAGGAGCACGAGCAGCTGGATGCTGAGGAATATTGTTACAAGATGACATCAAAAGTTTTCTTTCGACCAATAGAAAAGGGCCGGTTGGGCGGGGGTGCAAGGACTATCGGCGCGGATGACGAAGTGGAAGCAAAGTAGCAGCACGGTTGGATGCTAAGTGCTCTGATTTATCTTGTTGCAAAGTTGCCATACAGTGGGGCCTGGCCCTTACCCCTTGGCAGGACAATGAAAACAAATGTTTACGACGACTCCTGGCGCTCCGATGGCATTCTTTTGCATAAGTCAGGACGCAACTTTGCCTCGCGAAACAAAGGACAAAAGGAGGAATAAAAATGTTCGCCTTTTGTTCGGGTACTTTTGTTCCAAGTTGCTTCTCAGGGGATTCCTTGGGGCAAAAACTTTTAACACGGCGCTTCTTTAAAAGAGTTACAAAGTTCGAAGCCTGAAAATGCTGTGGTTGTGCCTCCGGGGCTGTCGAGCTACCTGTTTGGGTTAATTAGAAAAATTTGAAGGAAAATGGAAAATCTTCAGGGAAATCCGGGTCAATTGCCCGTGCAACGGTGAGTAACAACCGCGAGTGTTAGGGTAACATTTTCACGCGGCTAAGCTAATTGTATGAAAAGGACGAAGATTAAGGAAGCCTTTCCAAACCTTGTTGTTTTTCTGTCTTCTGATTTACAAGTGATCAAGTGTTTTCATATTTAGTTAGTTCTTATATTGTTTTCTTTTATCAATATCTTCTTTTTAAAAACAAATCTTTTTATTTTCGAGGGATATTATAAATTTCATGTAAAACTGATCTATTACGTCTGATATTAAAGGTCCCAAAGGCCGCATCAATATAACTTCCTTAACATTTTGAAACTCGCAAACAGCACGTTGATGTAAAATTGTTCTTAGAAAGTTATTTCTATCTGTAATAGTTCAATGTTTCAACAAAATTTCGCCTTGTTAGATTTCTTAGATTAGAAAGAAAACTTACGTAGTTTCCTTCGAGTTATAACCAATGTTTTGACTAAATTGCCTCTAAAATAAGTTTAGCGTTTAAACTATTGGCACTAATTCGTACACTTTTAAATTTACCTTTTGATGGCTACAAGTGATGAAATACGTCGAAATCTGTTTTATATGTATGCAGTTTACTTTAGAAGAAAAAAAATGTTTCTGAATTAAATTTAAAAAGTTTTAAAAATTCAGTAGTTTTTATGGGTTTAGAAACAAAAGTTTAAAAAATATTCGAAATTTCCGAAAGTATATCTTTTGTCTCAGAAATTCTATTAGATTTCCATATGAAGATCATATTCCAGGCCATTAGAGACCCCCGGTAAATCTCTGGATGCGACGCTGCCCTGAATGCTTGATGCGCCTTGTGAATGCTTCTCTTCTGGTCGATTACAAGACGACCGTGTCGGGTAGTTTGAATTTAAATAACCTGTTTACCAGGAAACAGAATCCTTAACGACAGGATGTTTTGTAGCAGCAAGAAAACGCCATTAGAACTGCTCTTGCATGAATTTCACCCACGAACAGCTCCGGCAGCTGATAGTCACCCCCGGCACAGCCCTTTTGATGTAGAGGGATATCCATTAGGGCGATTTATTGATTCTGATAGCTCTGCTCAACAGCGTCATATCACAACATCGATAATGGATTCCCGCTGCCACGACGTCCAGGTCCGTTCGGGCAGCTCAGGTCCCTATAAAACCTCTATCGTTCATAGGAACTGCGATCCGACCTCGAGAGTGGGGCTTCCTGCCGCCAAACTTTGAGCCCTTTATTGGCACTCTGTGGTCACTCCGCAGGCCCTCTGATTACTTCACCATGCGGCCGCTAAGGGCGGCGGGGTGGGCTCCAAAGTAGTTTACAACTGCCCGCCTAATGTGTAGCTGCGGACCCACCCCCGACCACTCGCCGCACCGCACTTCCTGGCTGGGCATCAACCACCCACGATTTGTTCTCAAAAACCCAAAAACCATCCCGGCCAGGGTAAAGTTTTGAATCATTTTTGCTCGGGCACTTTTTCGCCGCACACCATAAAAACTTTTACCAGCGCCTAGTGGCGGTGCGCCATTATTCGAAAATTTAAACCAACTGGGGCTCGGGTCCGGTTTCTGGACGAGCCTTCTTGTTCTCTGTGGTTTTCTTCCTGTTTTCGACTTCAACAGATGATGCTCCAGACGCGGTCTTGAGCGCAGCATCTTTTTTCTCGTCGCAGGCACTCCGTAACGAACATAAAACTCCACTTCTAGCTTGTGTCGATGCATTTTATGGCGTTACACGTCGCTCGCATAAGCTAAAATGGATGGATGGATGGGATACTAGCGCATTTCGAAGCATTTTTCCTAATTAAGTGTCTTATGTTCAAAAATATAATATATACATACCTATAATTAATTCAAGTTTTAAGTATAACGCTGCAAACCTTCAAAAAATGTATACTATTGTAACATTAGCATTCGAAACTAATTCGAAATTATTGCAGCCAAGATACTTATATCGTGATTACAAAATAAATTTAAAATCGATAAAAGGAACCTGGGCGCTTTCAAAGCAAAAATTTACCATAATATAATTTTATTTTTTTTTCAATAGCTTTAGAATTAAGATATGTATAGATATAAACAAATATTATGCATCGTGGAAATGAAATAAGAAAATCGGTGGCAATGTTAAATAATATTTCTAGTCGATATTTTTAAGGGGTTAACTTCAAAATTTATTTTAATGAAATTAGGAAATGAAGGGAACATAATTCTCCACTTGTAGTGCGATAGTTAAAAAATATGTTGTCACTCAATGACAAGACAAAATGGTGATGCCATTGATGCGGAATCCACATTTACAATTGACAATTTACATAGATAGAAAACATAAAGTATTCTATTCAACTGTTAAACAAATCACGTTAAATTGTAGACAAATTTAATTTAACCATCGTAGAAAAAACGGGATTGGAACATAGATAACGTGTTAAAGTTCTTTTATATAAGATATGCATATATGTACATACATATAATTCCAGATTGCGTATCTTAAATAATCGCCGTGCTAAATGTGATAAATGGGATTTACTCTTCATATTTTAGAATGATTTCTACTATAAATTTTGATAAGATCTAAAAGCATGTCACGTGATAACAGTAACAAACTTGTTGAGTTTCCATCTGGTCTTCGACATAAAAGCTAAAAAGCTGTTCGAATGCAACTCTATGTCTACTTACATTTTTACTGACGACGATTCAACCACAAAATTATTTTTTCATAACATTGGCACTCATTTCAAGTAAGTATCAAATAATAACGTCCGAAATGTGTTTCCATTTACGACAGATCGTTAAAATGCCATTCGGTCCAACATTAATGAAATCATTTACATCATCCGACTAACTCCAAACTGCGAGAGTCGTAAGTCACAAGGATAATCCACCGCCTTACACTCTGGAGCCATCTCAGTCCCAGTGCAAATTATCCTGAAGGCATCAAAGCAGCCCCAGCCAGGAGCGGGGCGAAGTGTAGCTTCTGGCCAGAGACATGCCAAGACAACGGACGTTGTGGAGTCCTGCATCGCCTGATATAAAGTTTCCGAAGATCCCTAGAAGTCCATCTTCCCAGCTCTGCTCCTCTGCAATCGTCAAAGTTTTATGATTTTAAAAAGTATCGAATTAACACTTCTGGAGCAGCAGGAAGGGCATTCGGTGGCGATGTGCTCCACATCTTTAATGCGCTTTCGCGTCATTTGCTCCTTCGTCGTCTTTTGAGATCCAGGATGCGACTAGCCTCTTTTTTGGCGTTAATCGCTTTATGATCCGGAACACGGTTTATTTGGTACACCCACAGGTCATTAGGAGATTGTATCGGTCGGTAATTGGTGAAGTCATTTCAGTTGGAATGCTTGATTTAATAGATTATCCTCTGGAGCGAAAAATTTATGGGAGCATTATTGCCGAAGTTTTGTGCGGTGGAGGAATTTATGGACTGCCCTGGTGGACATGTGCACAATTTAGGAGATTTACAAAGTCTCTTAAAAACTATCTTTTTAGCCGTATTAGACTGGAAAGGAAATATATGTAATTTTTGGTGGCACATTAACCTACACATTTAAAGTATGTGCGCAGTATAGTGGAAATGGTTTAGCTGATTTTAGGGAGTTATTTAAATTAACGAGGGAGGATACAAAATGTAAGCCTAAGCCAGATGTAAAGACAGCCCAGTTCGACTTTAAAACATGCTCAGATATTTTTACATATAAAACACAAATATATAAAATTCCTTAAATATTGAAAACTTAGAAATGCATAAATTTCTAATACTTAATAGCTATTACATACTTAAACTATGTGACAGATATACTTATGTGAATTATACCTATTGCATTTTAAAAAATTTATTAAATAGTTTTACTGTAAGACTTAATTGAATGCGTTCAAAATGTCCTAAATTTTATATCCCTTTGTTTATATTCACTCGCCATCCTTAAAATTATCTCGGGCTGCATAAGGTCGAAAAGTAATCGTAAAACTGACCATCGCTACCGATTTGGAAAACTTTCAATTAAATTTCAGATTAGGGCCATCGTTAAAGATGCATAAAAGTGAGATGGGGTAGCTGAATGTTTTTCCCAATCACCTAAATTGCATTAACATAAACATTTTTAGTGATGGCTCTGGGAGATTACTAAAGTAATATAGAGTTTGTATGTTTTTCCAGTATTTTCCCATAAACAGGACGTCTCCCCAAGGCTAGGGAAAAATAATTAAATTTGTTTTCGCGTTTTTAAGCGCTCGTTAGAAACAATCAAACGCTCCTTGTCCCCGTAGGGAATAAACGGAGTTATTTCCGGTGGAGGGAAGTTAGCAATTCATTGACAGAATTAAGTCCGGAAGAGGAGCGGAGCAAGTTCATTATGCATGCAAACAGACTTGCCGGGACTGCAGCAAGCCGGGGCATTATCCCGCACCCCTCTGCTCAACAGCTGCACCCGCAAAGCAAACCGCAGCGTTCAGGCGGGATTATCCGCGGCCCACCCCCGCCCCGGGTGAATATTAAATTTGGAGAGCCTTTCGCTGCACAAGTGTTTTCCTCGGTGGAGTTTTCCACTTCTTAAATTAATTTCTCCTTTTTAACAGTTTGCAGACAATACCCGGATCCGGTGCTCGTTCCCCTGTCCCTCATATCTCTTTGTCGAGCTCAGGAATCGCCTGCAGCTCCTGCAGCTTTCGAGCTTGTTCCAGAAGATAAAGTGGATGGTTCCGTGTTTACGACTCCGACTCTCTCGTAACTTTTACTTTGCACTCAGAGGTTTTTGCGAATAAACAATCCACTGCTCGTCTAACCAACCTGGCTCCATAATACAGCCAAGAAAATGCACACCGTATTTGTTTCACATTATTTTATGGGTAAAGGGTACCTCATTAGCCCCTAAGTGAGACAAAGAGCTCCTTGCTACCGACGAGGGCACAAGCTGGTGCGACCCCAAAAAATGAAAAAAATGTTAACCTCCACCTGCTCTGGGGGTTCCGTGTGTGAAGTCGACTTTACCTCGGAGGACCTGTCCGAAATATTCCTGCGGTGGGCACCAGCAACTTCCGTGACCGATAATTTGTGGTTTTGTGGATCAATGAGTCGGTTATTAGCCCGAAATGGTCCCCTTTCGAGCGTCCAGAACTTGGCCCGTAATTAATTTATTTCCTGGAACTGTTCAATATTCGACTTTCGTTCGAGGGAGGGCAAATAAACGGAGAGTCCTGGTCTACCTGTGGCCGCCGTAGGCCGACGGAACCTCATGCCAGATTAATAAACTACTGTCCACAGGCATTTGTTATTCATTGGCACAGGTCAGTGGATTTCGGGCTGCACAGAGTTGATTCCTTCTGCTCCTTCTGGACAATCGTTTCGGGTTTTGGCACATCGTTGATTCAAGGCATTGTTAATACAATATAGTAATTACCTTCTCCCTCCGACCAAATCAATTCCTCTTCGTGTCTGGTTTTGGTCGCATCGCTTGCTTGATTATTTAGTAGGGGATACCTGAAATTAGATGCTTAAGGATTTAGGATTATATCTGTTTTATTATTAAAGCAAATTAGGCCGCGCAATGCAGGATTTCACGAAATTTTGGTGTAGTCGTATTTAATATTTCTGGAAAGTATACCTCAAGAGACAAATTTTCCACCTATTGCTTGAGCTAAAATGATGCAATGCAATTCGTAATTATGCATTGTATGTACATATATAATCAAAGTAGTTATATGTAATATAATCCATATAAGAAAATTTAGTTCCACAGATTATATATTGCCACATCTATTTTTAAATTAAAAGAAACTTTGAAAACTTCAATTACATAAAAATTTTTTCACATGTCATTTAACTTATACCACTTATGTTAAGGATTACATTGTTATTAATATTATGTGGCTTGGAAGACAGCCAGCCCTTCGGTTGCGATTTCATCAGACTGGTTGCAAAATGTAGGAAATGTGCGATTGTAAAGCGGAAGTCGTAAAAATTAATGGAGAGGTCCCGCAACAGTTCGTCTGGTGTTTAACTAGTGTAAGATCTGACTTGGTATCGCTAATTCTGCTGTGTGCATGTATGCAAAAGGAAAAGTCGTCCTGCTTAGACATGCAGAGCTGCAAAACGAAAACCCTTCACTTCAATAACTTTCGCGCAGCGCTCTAGGCAGCTTTATGCGAATGAGATTCGAATAAATTTTGCTGAATATTAATTAACGCTAACGACTGCAGGTCTTATAAACACGGCAGCGTCGTAAATCAGGCGGCTTAACTGCTCCTGGCGCAATTACCGCGCAGCCCGACGCAAGAAGACTTAATTACACCGGAGGAGATCTCACGAGGCCTTCGAGCGTGGCACTTTTTGCACGAGATAAATCTTCCCCCTTAGTGGAAATTGACAACTCCGGCGAAAATTAATTCTCACCACGTCAAGGCAGGGCAATTGAACGAGTGCCGCGCTACTTGAGGCGAGCTGGACCATGTCGACGTCGTTGTCGGGGAGCACACACTCGCCCGATCGGGATTTTATTGTCCGGCAGTAGCCCACCCGGGTTTGGTCAAAAGACCACTCGCCTTGAGTCGGGAAACCACCACTCACTCCCGGGGACCCCGCCGCCCCCGCAGGAAGAAGCGTCCTGTGCGACAGGTGGGGCGTGCCGACCGCTGCACACCACACTGCCGCACGGCGCCTATTAAGGTGTCAGCTTGTTTCACCTGCAAATCACTCGAAGCTGACACCTTTCTGCCTGCCTGTAAATTCCCGGTGGAGCAGCCAAAAATCGAGGAGCCGTCTCCGGGCGAAGTCAAGCAGTCAGCACTTCCTTCCGACTGCTTGTGCACATCCTTAAAAGCATTTTCGTGTCTGTCACCGGAATTAGTCCTGACTGAGGGCTGGATCAGGGCGGATTTTTTAGCCATCCGCTCGGGACCCCCGGCTCCGCAGTTAGCATAATAATTCTACTCTGCCGGGATGTACCCGTTTCCTGTGTCCACCTTCGGGACTTGCTCCCGCTGTCTTCTGTGGAACGCACCGCAATCACAACTTCATTTCGCCGCCTCCGCCCCCACCGCTGGGACAGGTGGCGCGGTGCGAGGCGACCCATCTGGAAAATGTCATGTTCTACATATTTTGAATATCCCGGCGCTTTGCATGTTTTTTCTCGTCGGCAAGGAAGCCAGGACTATTTACCTGCTAAATAATTCATTACGCGAGTCCTTCGCTCGGGCATTGTTTTTTAGGAATTTCCAGGTAAAGCTACTTTGATATCCACGGGAAATGTGGGAGCAGGAAATTTCGAAAAATGAAAAAAATTCGCCTGTTAATTTTAATAAAATTGTTTCCAAGGATCGGAATGTTGGGAAACATAAAATCGCAGTTGTTAGGTATTTTATAAATTAATTTCCGTAGGGTGAGGCAGCAAAGATGTGCTGTAGAACGTAGATTACACGTTGCTGTGTAGTGCAACCTCTAGTATTAAATTTTATTAGTTGCAAGCATTTACTGATAGGAAGGATGATGGGCACTTTTCTACATATAAAATTTGGGTGTAGAGCGAACAGACTTGAATAAGTATATATATGTAGATTTTGAACATAAGTACATTCCTCATATTAATATCCACCGGGTTTCATTTTCAAAATGAAAACAACCAAATCTTATAACTAAACGAAAGAATTGTGAAATAAAACCGTTTGAATTATTTTCTTTTCTACTTTTAAGCATGGTATATGTAGGTGGTGAATATCATATATCATTCATCAATCACTAGACCTTAATTTAGCACTGGTTGATAGAGTATGTAATGTCGTCCCTAAAAATTAATACCATACTTTAAAAATTAAGTGCATTACATTACAGTTAACAGCTCATAATAGTACGTCCGCTGTTACACAGGTAAAAAACGTATAATAGTTATCTCTTTTGAACGAAAACATTATTTCTACTCTGGGAGGAATCGGTTATATTCCCTAGAGAAAAAGTTTTGTTGTTGGTATTTGAAAACCAATTAAAAAATCCTTTTAATAAGCCACCGACTATTAAAATTAAACAAATTAACTGTTGATAGTTAATTTGAAAAGCATTCGGTGAAACATTAATTTTGCTTCTGGAGGTTTTGTTAAACTACGTATATTTTCAACAACAGACGATGCCATTAATTTTCGGTTCCTAAAACCCACTGTTGTGTGAGGTAGTCTCTAATTGGAGTAGACGTTTTCATCAATGAATAATATCCCCATGGGAGGACGTTGAGGAAAGAAAAGATTTTCATCGGACAGGTTAGCTAGTCGGCAATATTAACAGGAATCCCACGTGCCACGGAGCATATGGAAACACCTGTAGCCGGCCAAAGGATCTAATTCCTGGGGGAAATGGGGAGCTGCTGGTTGGAGGTCCTTCCGAACAGGCGCTCCACCGGAACAATTCATTGATTTGGAAAATTGCTTACACATCTCAAGGAAGACGGCAAGCAAACAGATTCAGCAAGCACTTCTGGCTCGCCGGTGGATATACTGAGGGATGGCTGCTCCTTAAGGTTTATTTACAAATTGAAGGCATGGAAAAAATGCGGGGGATCGGGCCTGAGAAGACGATATGCAAACTTTTCCGTTCCGCCATTGTCCCGGCTTTGTGCTCGTGCCCTCGCAATATTTGCATATTTTAAATCGAACCTGGCAGTCTCAATGGTTGCACACGGAGCACCCTCGGATTGTTTGGATTACTTTCACCTCCTTCAGTGTAAGCAAACATTCTGAGGTATTTGCATTGGATCGGAACTACTCCCCAAGATGCTCTACTCCTGGGAGGTTTACATTTGTATAACAATTGCCTGGCTGAAGTGGTCGCTTACCTTGAAGGAAGCGGGGGTGGGCTGCGCGCATGAAAACTTTTTTAATATCACCTAGCGTAAAAAGGGGCGGCCGGGCGTATTTGGTGCCACATGCTGACAATAAACAATCGACACCTTGCAGCCTTTCTTAAAGTGACTTTTTCTACAGCAGGTCAAAAGGTCGAAGATTCATTCACCGCCAAGGCTAATTCGATAATTTTTAGTGTTTGGTTTGAAATCGGAAAAAACCAATATTATTTTGTATATAAATATAGTACATACAAAATTCAAATAATAATAAAAAAGTATATTAAATATAAAAACACTGTTCAACTGTCGGTCACGCCACGCGTTATTAATCGAACAGTTTTCATAGAAGCCAAGATAAATTTAATTAATTTTTGTTTAAATATTTAGTTATTAAGTAATTTATAATAATTAAAGTGCTGCTACTTAAAACCATTTGATAATAATTTATACAATATACAATATACGATAAGTTATTAAAAACATTACTTAATTTGTTTATCAAAGTTTAAGAACTTCTACAAACAGTCACTATACTTAAAAATTATTCAAGTATTTCATACGGGTGGTGAGACAATTTTTGTGCGGAATAGAATTCATTAATTATGTATATATGCAAACTTTCTAAAATTTGTAAGGTTAATTAGATAAAACGCTGTTTCTTCTAGCTTCTTCCAAGACACCCTTGTAATTTGCATTCTTATCTTGAGTTATTGGTCGATTTGGCGAAGCAGTCGAAGCACCGTCGCGTCGATCAAGACACCAGAGAGTGTAAAACTTTCACCTAAGAAAAAGTAATTAAACATCTTTGGGGACAGTTTGAACCGTTCGCGGTCGATTGCCGCGTGGAGTACGTCTCAAAAGCTGACTTTCGGTTTAATTACAAACTTTATCCACTACAAGGGCAAAAAAACAGCAACTTTACGCCGCCCGCCGGGGCGTACCGTCCGAGCAAAAACCTGAGAATTTGCATCCTGTAAAACACGACTTTCATTGAGAGGAAATTAAATTCCCAGGAGGCGGGGTGGACAGAGAAAACGGTGGGTGGGTTATCCGGACGATTCGGTGATCCTTCTCCGGAGGAAGTTTGCCATAAATTTGAGCGCTTCCTGTCGCATAACTCCGTAGTGCAAAGGGGTCCTGTAATTAAGTGGAATCTGAAGAACGTTTCGAATTCAGCGGATTCCACTGGGGCGGGTTTCACCGTCGTGTCTTGAGTAAATACTTAAAAAATATTCCCTGCACCCTACGTTTTTTTCTTAATTTTTACTGAGATAGTCTATGGAGAGTTACAAGACCATGGTATCTCAGTTTGTAAATCCCAAAAAAATGAAATTATATTCCTTGGGTGGTTAAGTGGGCAATGCTGGTATGCTGAAATGGTTTCTAGGCACTATCCTTCTCGAAAGTAATTAATTTTATTTTATGTTATGCCAAGTTTTATAGTCCTCTGGTTTCATTTAAAAAGACGCTTTTGTTGTTTAATTATAAATGGACAATTTTCTAATTGACTAGAGATTATTTCTCTTTATTTTAGCGGTCACATGCACTCAGAAAAAAAGCACTGATTTTAAAGAAAAGCAAGGTTAATTTTATTGAAAACGCATCCTAATTTGGCATCAATGAAATCTAATCTTTAAAAGAAAGTATGACATTGCACGATTTTTCTCACATTAAATAATATTTAGTATTTTTAAAACAAGAAAAGACTCTCTTCCAATTTAGTAAATCAGGTTTTCTGAATAAATGTATCAATTTTTCGGTGTCTTGATAAAGAAAACGATATTTTTGTGATCTACATGCGCAATACTCTGGCGTTTAAAGACATTTTAAATAAGACGTGATCTGGAACCAGAGAGCAATTTTGGTTTGGCCAGGTGTAAAATCAGTAAAATATAGTACATCTTCCGAATCAAGTGGGAACTTGAACAGCAGGCAGTTCCTGGTGCCGACATTCTTTCTCATGTCTCCCAAATTAACTCCATTTGAAGCTTATTGCTACCCTAGAGGACGCCCTAATGATCTCGCTGCATGGAGCAATAACAATAAATTAAAACGCACGATTCTACTCCTTAGCCGCACGATACACTCCCATTTGGTTCTAATTCACCGATGACGTCGCCGGAGCACCACCCCCGCGCTTACAGTGATTATAGTTACCAATAAATCTCGGGCGACTCTTCACTTCTCGTCCTTTTACGGCATGTGGAAAATGGTTAGAAGTGGAAGGAATACCGGGAGCGGAAGGGGCTAGCCGGGGCAACAGAGCAAAACTTGAAACAGGAACCTTTTTTCCTCTAAAATGGAAGAAAAATTGGAAATTTCTCCGCGCCATTTCATTCCATAAATCCTGGTTAACTTGCCTGCATGCTCCCAGCGCCACAGGACCCATTCACGGTCCCTAGCGGCGGTGGCAGAAGTGCGGGACGACGCGTGGTAGTTGAACAGAGGTGCCGGCAGGGGGCAAATTGTTACTTTAGTGCCAGGCTCGAAATATCATGAAGACAGGATCTAGTTCCTTAAGGAAGATGAAGTAAGCAGCTCCGCAGAAGATGTGGCTGGGCCAGGGGAAGGCTCGAAATAAACTGAGATTTCGCCTAATGAATTCTTATGGACGCAATTTTTCTTACTTTCCCACCCAGTGGAGCGCCGTCCTCTTTTTTCAGAACTCAAAATCATACTGACGGCGCTCAATTGGCTGGATCCAAGACGATTATCGGTGAAGAGAGGGGAACAAATAAATTTCGTTTAATTTGTACTCAGAAGGTTTTATTACTTCATTTAAAGTTAAGGTTAAGAGGTTTCAAGAACCTGGTGACGCTCCCTAGCTATACCCACTTCAAGACCTGATGAATTTCTGTTTGCCAACAATAAATATTAGGAGAAGTGTCCTTGTTTGAAGATATGTAGCAAGGACGACCGCACATAGCCATGTAAACTGATTTCTCCGCTAAAAGTCAAGTGACTCGGATCTTACTAGTTATGATCAAAAAGGTTCTTGTAAACTGAAATACCAACCGAAGGGAAAGGAAGACATTGCAAGTATAGAATAATAGCAAAATCGGTATCCATCTTCTGTATTTCCAGTGAAATGAAATCGAAAAGAGCTTATAGGGCTCCTCTTGAATTGCAGTTCCTTTATAAAATTACAAAAATGTTAACAAATTCATTTCAGTTACGACTTCAATTATTTTTTCGTTCCAAATAGTCGATAAATTCAATAGAAAAATCCAATCCAATTATTTTGAAAGTCTTTTGTAAAAGCCTAATTGAAAATAAAGACAACTGACATCTTTGCAGTTTCATTAAGGAATTTCAATTCAAAAGGAGCTTTATAAGCTGTCCTAAATTTCATTTCATTCAGAATGCAGGACATGGGTGTACTATATCTTTACATATTGGACTATATTTCTGACACTAAATGAAAGCACGGAAATTATTGTGGATTGAAAGAATATTATAAATACTTGTTCTAGTAAATTATGATTTAGCTGTTATTGGTTCAGGAATGAAAGTTATCTATATATAAAAATAAATTGAGCCAGACTTAGGCTATCTTTGAGCTAGGCTTAGGATAGTTTTAATGAAACTTACCCTGGTGTTGACAGAATTTTCCCATAGGAGTCTTTTGATATCAGTATATAGTTTTAACGACCAACATTTCTATTTTAATAATTCAAGTCGGTAACGAGAATATAAAAATATACATAAAAACCTGTCAATTGGAATGTTTCTTATAAATAGCGTACCTAGGAGGAGTAAACAGTTTCCGTCTTTCAGCCCTAAAGGTGGGTTTCTCCAATCCGACACGACCGGCTGAAGAGGTCGAAGATTGATTCGCTAAATAATTTATCATTCCAACGGGTGCCTGCCAGCCGAGGCTGTTGACTCGAAGCCTCGGTTTCTGAGGTGATGAAGATTAGTGTCACCTCGGAAACGTTTCTTCCTCGAGTCCAGAAACAACTATTACTTTCAGGGCGGTTCCTTAATGATAATTTATGGGCGTCTGTCACAGGGCCCGAATCCACCTGTAGCTAACAAGCTTCTCCAACGTCTGGGGCCAATCCGACAGCGCAATCGGGCGGCACACTTAGACACCTTTCCGGGATGAAAAATGGCAGACAGAGGTTCCGAGCTAATCAAATTTGATTTTCCCGGTGCGGGAGCGAGGATTAATTGCCCGGATGAAAGCGGTATATTGACAACGTGTGGGGATTAATGCGGGGTGCCGCAGGGATAACCTTGGGCTGGGTGCCGTGAGGCTCCTTGGTACCTTTTGAGGGCAATTAAAGCCCTTTCAGCCGGGGGCCCGCAGATGTGATTGACAACTATTTACCCACCACCACCCCTCAGGTGTTATTATACATTTGGCTCACCTACGTTTGGTCCAATCCAATTTTCGGATTTCAGGCCACGTTTTTCAGCTTTTAATGGAAATTTCCTATACGTTCCACAGCCTTTCTCGAGGAAGAGGTAAACGGTGGGTGGAATTCATTTTTTGTTTGCTTATTCTTTTCAACCCTCATATTGCCGAAAATTTCATTCATCCGCATACCTGCTCCGTAAATATTTAAATTGCAATTCGTGGACGGTGGGCCAACGTCGCTGAGGGTGTGGCAGAAAAAATTCTCAGAGTCTTCAGTTTTCTTTTCATAAAATCCCATGTGTTCCAATTGCTGCCTTCTATGTGTGTACCTGAGGCTGGCGCTCCTATCTCCTTTTAATTAAAAACGATGCATACCTGTCGCCGTAGTGTGAATTCCATAAAACTCAGTTTGTGGCGATTAGTTGAGATTTCGTCATGGATTAAGGCAGGAGAATGCAAGAAAGGGAAGAAGAAACTGGAGTATCTACCGCGGGATCTATTATCGCAGAATAACTGCACTTTTAATATAGAAGGGGTTTATAGCGAAAAATCCTTGGGGAATCTTCTTAGCGGAGAACATCCTTGATAGCATCTGACACGGAAAATATTGGCTTCCTCCTAAGCTCCTTTGCCGGCACTTTATTAGAGCTCGGCTCAAACGAAGAAAATAAATTTTTAAAAAGGATTTTTGTGGTAAAGAGATGGGATTTGGGAAGTAGTTTTTTCTATGATTTCCAGCCGTAAGCGGATTGTACAGTGGCACAGCGGTAAAAGGTTTAAATAAGAAGCTCTGTTCTCGACGGCGGCGTGCAGCTTAAAGGATCGTAGGTTTTAATTAATTAAAACAGTTATTATCAGATCTAAGTACAGATTAGCTGCAGACTGCAATAAAAATTGAATGTGAATTATGAAGAAACAGTACCTGTGCTCTGAGATTAATATTAATGCAAATGGATTAAAAATATGCTATTCTATGATTAAGGGAGGAGATATAAGTAGAAGATTACGGCATTTGCTTAAAATAGCTTTATAGGTGCAAAAACTTTTACTTGCTTGATCAAGAGATTATTAAGTTTGCGTATTGAATTACTTATAATATAAAATAACTGAAATCTTGTTAACTCAAATTCGAGCTCATAGGCTAATGGACAAAGACAACTTATCTTATTGGCTTGACATTTGAATTTATTAGGATATTTTCAATTTGAGATTTTCTATTGCCTTCATTGTGCTAATCCCTTAAAATTATCTGTTTTTATTGCTCCACCTTTTTGAAAAAGACGGAAATCCGAAATTCAATTTATAAATTTGCCAAGCTTAAGGCAACAAAAGAGCCCGCCTTGCCCCGATCCAATTGAATTCTTTAATTCCCTGATTTTTGGATCGCTTCGCTGCTCCTCCTGACAATTTTTTTGGTGTCTCCCCGTTTGGTGTTTTGTGAGTTTTTGCGTCAATCGAAAGATGATCCATCGATGAATGGTGATTTCCTCCCCCGCCTAACCCTAATCCAACTGATGCGGGGGATGCGCCGACCGATGTTGGGTGGCAAATCAAAATTTTTCCGAATCATGGAAAACGTGCTCCCGTGCCACCGATTGGGCTCCAGCTCCAGCTCCAGCCGCAGTGGAAAAAGGATCCCGATCCAGTGCAGGATGACTGTCTGGGAAAAATGTGTGTATTATTCCCCCGATTTGGTGAGCTTCTGTTGTATCCTGAAAGTAAATAGGTCTAATGACCCGAAAATGAGATTTTGATGCGAAGAAGATGAGCAGCAATTTCTCCCTTTTTACAGAAGAACCCCATCCCCGGGACCCGCGGAGCTTTGCTCGTTTTTCTCGCTTCGATTTGTGTGTTTTGTTATATCGCCCGGTGCGCGGAGTTGTGCGTTTTTCACAATTTTTTCTCACTCCTCTCCCACTTGGAATCCCTTTTGTATATAGCGACAGTAGCTGAGGCAGTGCATCCACCTCGCACTCGTACCCACAGGACTCAGGAGCTCTATGGGGAGATTGATGGGATAATCGACATTTGATGTTGCTGAGAAATGGCGGCACGATGAGTCGATGGCGAATGAAAATATTTATGCCAATAAAATGAATGCATAAAGGAGCTGTCGAGCGTCATGATGACTGGGCGAGTAGCTCGTCCTGGCGTCGCTTGATTGATAGGCGATTTTTCGGGATAAACGATCGCAACGAAGGCGATTGAATTAGTCTCGGCAAACCAACGAGTTTCGACAGTAATTTATTTGTCGACAAACAGAAATCCATCAACTTCGGAAATAGGTAACTAGGGGAAATGGATAAGTTCTCAGAATCTTGAGATCTCTTGGTCTCAACAGAAGTTAGTATTAATATTTCGGATCTGAAAAAATAAATATATGATGTATTATATACATATAATTATACTTATATAAAAGATATACATACCTATATGCTTAAAACGATAATTAGAAGTTTAGACATTGAAAATCAAGAATTGGACTTCTTACAATATTTGAATTTATTTATTGACTTTACCTTAGTATAAAATGAATTCAAAAATTAGAATTTTAATTCATTGTGAATTAAGCAAACGAGAAATTATGAAATTTAAATATCAAGAGGAATTTGTATTTGTAGGTATGTTTATGATGTATACATTAAATTCCTTTGTTTATTTTAATGAAATCGCAAAATAGAAATGAAAAGGAGATTGGCATTAAGACCATGTTAAAAAAAGCCATTTGAACCCTAAACTACTTTTATGATTTTAATAGTTGAAGTTTATGTCATTTTCCCAAATACGTTTCCTCCTTTTCCACGTCAAACAAAAATTCTATAGGCCATTAAGATATCAATAAACAAAAGTGTGTTACGACTCTGTACGTTAAAAACAATGAACTTAAAGATAGCATTCAGGAAAAGTTATGAAGAAACTTGTAATCGTTCATTTATAGAGCTGAGGGCGGACGAATGTCCATAATTTGGTTTAGGGTCCCCGTTCAAATGGCGTCGCCGTTCATTTTGACTGGTGAAATTTATGGTACGATCAAGCAACGTCCTAAATATAGGTTAATGGCGCCCTAACTCAAAAACTGTCTCAGCAGTAAACCTTTAGATACAGTCGATTTTGCGGGGGGAAAAGTTTTGTTCAGTAATTTGCATATGCGAGACGCGTGTAGGATCTGACGGGTGACGAATTTTTCAAAGTTCTGCGCGGCAGAGACCAACGCCTATGTCGTTCTAAGCGGGGGAGGTACCTGTTTAATTTTGCTAAAATGCATGGATTATCGAGCTCCCAATGTCCGAATTCTTCGCGCAAGGCTCTTGCCGATTAAGTCGTAGAGATCTAATGGTCGCAATAAAGACCTAATCTAAGGCAAATTTATTATGGGCGCAAGGGGTGGGCCCGCGGCTTTATGGCGTGCTGAAATGCGAAACTATCTCAGAGTTCGCAGTCGCGTACGGCGCACTTGGTAAATGACAAAGTGTCGCAAATGCGAACAATTCGAACAGCGAATCGATTCAGCTGAGATACCGCGGCGATCTAAATAAAATAGATAAACCTGGCCGCGGTTGGGCGGATCGGAGCCGCGCAAATCGGTGAGGTGAGCTGGCAAAATAACCAAAGAAAGGCGCCAGATTTGAATGGGAAACGTTTGTGGCGCGAGATTAATGGGCTTAGCAATTGGCGATGACGGTGCCTCGAACCTTGTAAATTCAAGTTGCCCCCGACATTTCTGGTTGGGGCATTTTAAGGTCAAGTTCACACAACCTTTCCCCGTCGTACCTTTTACGGGTAAGGTTTGACAAGGGTCTATAGGGCGTGAGAGTGCCAGATGCAAATTTTTGCTACTACCCGAATTTTCCCCAAGTAACAAAGGAGGGCAAGGATCCGGTCGAAATAAAACAAATTTAAAAATACAGAACGAAACTTTGACGACGGCATATGTCGAGTGGTCAGATGTGATATGGACAAATATTCAGATATTCAAACAGCCCTGTTCGGGGGTGAATTCTCGAGGATTTTCCCCACTAAACCGGAAAAATCGTCGAGGATGTATCCCGGGCATCCAATAAGGTGTTGACAGATAGCCTCTAAGGACCTGCCCTCCTCCGCTGCCACGTGCCTGTTGATTTCCAGGGATAAATATGCTGAGCAAGTTTTTTTCGCAATAGCTCCCCGGTATCCGTTGGCATGGCTGGATCCATTCGGCACATGTAATCAGGACATTTACATGCAGGAGAGGGCCGCCGAGTGTCATGTAAAGTGGGAGGATTCCGGAGCGCCCCAATAAAATCACTCTCACTCGCAGGGCACCGACTTTATGCGTCTTTATACAAATTTATGCGGATTACGGCCGAGGAAGCATTTTCTTGCGCACTTTTATGGCGTGTTCTGTAATGCTTTTATGGGTCGCTTCAACGGAGACAAATTGCCGCTTACCGAAATGAATACATTCGGGGTGTTTATTAGACGGGGAGTGGCACTTCCGCCCTCGTAAACCATTTTACTGGCAGCTTAGCCGCTCCGAGACCGGCGAACACCCCGAGGGCGTTGGACGTCTTCATATAAATTTTATTAAACTCCGTTCCACCTTCTGCTTCAAATTACCCCTCAAACGCAGCTTCATAGCACTGGGCTGTTCTCGTAATTGCACTAAAACCTTCTAATTAATTACGATCTAATGCTCTTGAGATGCACAACGACCTGTGGCCCGGGGCTACTGCAATGCGTTGTGGTCAAGTAATAAACAATGTATTTGATGCACATAAGTGGTAAGATATCCAATAATGAATTATGTTATGTTGCTTATGCAAAATGTATTCGAAATCCGAAATTACATATACATACCTCAATCCTCTGTAACAAGAACATCTTAATTCTAAAGTTTAAAGCAAGTTTGAATAAAGGCCTCCATTTAAGAGATCTCGGTAATGTAATATGTTTAGTTTATTAATTAATTCAAGTAAGAATTAGGTACAATGGCTCCGAATTTCATTTTTTTATGAAGCGAGCAAGAAATATCAAGTTTTCGTTGAAGAAGAAGTTTGATTTGTGTAATTAGGTACACAGTCCTGCAAATGAAATAAAAAGTTTTCTCTTCTCAGATTTTACTGCTAATTATGAGATTTTAAGAACTCTTAATTACGAATCTGAACTCCATCACATCAGGATTTTTCCACAATAAAAGTCTCTGAAATTACTAAAAAATTGGAGTACTCCATTCATAATAAAATAACATAAAATAACATTTACAAAGTATTTACAAAAATCCTTACCTGGGAATAAGTTTGGAGCCTTATGGCACTTTTTCTGCTTTTCGAAGCTACTTATTTACTACACGATCATTGGTGGGTTGGTTGGGAAATCCAATAAAACTTATGTGCGCATACTAACAAATATTTTTTCGATCTTCCCAAATATTAGTTTCTACTCAGTGAATCTGCCGGCTAAATGTTCAAAAATATTACAATCAAAACAGTTTATGGATGTTTGTATAATTACCAATTTTCAAATTTGCATGTCACTCAAATAATTCAGAGGCAGTTTTTAATTGTACCAGTGAGTTGCTCTAATTTTATCACAAAGCCTCGGCTGTCCAAATATTTGGCACACCTCATTGTAACTGATATCTAGCAACCTCAGCGCTTTTAGCCGAAATTCCACAAATATTTATTATGAAGCAAATTTTCCAAACAATGCGAATGCCTAAAAGCATGAAATTTACTGCTGAAGGCTCCTATTGTTGTTTTTCTGTCCGCGTATTTTATTTGTCAGATTTTTCCTTTTGTTTTGTTTATTGGCTGATTGATGTTCCACTAATCCTCGAATCGCATGCCAAACAACTGCGACATGGCCGGCAACGATTATTCAACAACCTAACGTTTTTCCCCGGTTTAATGTTTATAAAAAGCCCGTGGAACCGATGAATGTCTATCAATAGCCCCGAAAAAGACTCGCAAAAGTGAGCTGAACCAATGACCGTGACCATAACACTCAACCCAAAGCTACTCCCATTTTATGGTGTATCCGCGTTGGAGTCGCGGCTCGTCTCAGACTCCGCGGCTGGGGCATGCAGCCCATCTGCCCACCAAAGAGTTTGACTTAGTTCGCTTGAGCCGTGAAGATAACTAGCTCCAAACGGCTTCAGGTGGTTGCTGAAAATTGAATAAACCGAAAACGATCTGCCCCCAGTCGATGAATTCGCGAATTGCAAGCAAATTTGCCTCACAATCGCGGCCTACACGCAATTGCGTCAACAAAAGTTTGTCGTTTGACGAATGAGCGCGAGTTATCGGTTGATGGCTGCGTTTGATAAGCGCGTGTGTCACAGGTAGCAATGCCCCTCAGCGCCATGAGCTAGTCACTTTTCGTTGTTACTCACTGTGATTTATAGTCCAATTAAATTTTCGATTAGCAGAAGCGAAATTTATGCAAATTCAAATTTGTTGAGAGTTGCGCTATGAGATCAGATCACGACAATTGGCCGCGAGGCGCATGGCATAACCAACTTATCTAACGATCCTAAAAATAGTTCGCTTGTGCAAGATCAATTATCTTATATTTTCGTATGTTAATAGAATATGGATTAGACGAAATTGGAAAAAAAAGATTTTTCCATTTCTGAAGACAATGATCAATATATGTATAATATGTTTTAACAATTTTGATAAAAAATGAAGTGAATTTTAAATTTTGCGTTCCTAAGATATTTTCATATTTACAAGTACCTGAGCACCAATAGTATGATTCTAAATCATTTTTTAAATTTTCTCAACGCATAATATCGGAGTAATATTTTGAACATCATGCATTTAAACAATTAGAAATTCTATCAAATTTACAAGACATGGGCACAGAGACCAGAGTCTGATCACTTGTCACTTATAATAAGAAAGAAAATTTGCAATCAAAAAAAGTTTAAGCTTTAAAGTGTGAAGAATTAAATTCTATTCCTGCAGGAATTGCGAGAATGTAGTTTGGGGAGCATTATTGTCTACTTACTTATTCAAAACCTTTGAGAAGAGGAATCATCTGAGAACTCTAACTGCAATATGCATCCTTTTCGTACACCAATATGCTCCGAGATCCTTTCGAATATTGCATATTTTATTAAGGATAAGGGCAAATTTGGCGTCAATAAAACTTTTTCTGAACCGCCTGTACTTCGTTGGGAAAGTGCAGCCGAATTCTCTTGCCTGCCTCTTTTTGGGTAAAAGTAGTAAAGACACCGTCGATGTTTATGCTTCGAATGCAGGAAGAGTGTCGTGGGATTTCCTATGGAGAAGTTTTCATGAATCCTGCATCGTAGTTATGCTTTTGACAGAATTCTGCTGAGCTTAATGAGTCGTAAAACGCGACGATGAGATGCTTAAACATAGTTCCACCGACAGGATTCCCATTTCTCTGACGAGTGACGAGGGGCAAAATCCTGCAGCTCCCACGAAAATTAGGACGGGCGGACTAAATCATTACGCATAAATTGCATGGAGCAGCGCGCAATTTGTTTGCGCTCCCCTTGACGGTTGGATCCGTTCGTGGGGTCACTCGTTTCAGTCATTCGTGCCCAGGACCAATTTTCTTGGCACTCGGCTGCCATTCCCGAGCAGTCGTTCCCGGGTCCCAAGCTGTGCTCCATCACAGCTCCCGGCAAGGAATACGCCCCGACGTTCCACGGTGGATTTATCATGTTTCATCGCGATATGAATTTTCCTTCCCGCCCGTGCGTCCGCAGCCTCCCTGGACCAGCCCTTCGCCGGGAGCCGGAAGGAAGGACTCGCCGCGCTCGTACGTCTCAAGATTGGGGAGTTACGAGCAGACGAGTCGGCGGATCTCGGTAGAGCAGTAAGTCACGGGTGACTGTGCCCCGCGATGAGCCGGGCCTGTCCCGGCCCTTCGAAGCCGGGCTTTTCGGGAGGGCTGGGATTACTCGGGATGGGTCGCGGGTGCGGCGATGTTTCGGGCATGCAAGAAACACGTTGTGGCGATTTATTTCCTGCGCCCCAACAAAACGAATGAAATATGAAAAATTGAGCACATAAAGCGGAGCCGGCGAGTGTCTGCTCCGCCGAGCGCACCTACTCAAATAATTGTTTTCCTTTCTCGTAACTTCCATTAGATTCGGGCGGAAGTTTGCCATAAACGGTGGCTGCTACGGGGAGGAAATTGCCCGCGCTCCCGTTCGAGCTTTATGGCCTAATGAACTCATCTTTTGAAAAATTGTGCCGCACAAAGGGAATTCATCAGGAGTTTATGGATTTAACAAGGAACAGGAAATTGAATCGAAATTGAACTGTTTGTGCCCGCATTGTTGTAAGCACCGGCCGCACGCACGCCGATTTATCCTGGACCACTCCGAGGATATTCGGGACAATGTCGAAGAAGCAGGATGAACTCACTGGGGGAATTAATTGATTTTTTTGTTTACATGGACGATTTCGAAAGCTCTTTACGTTTACAGAGAAGGAGAAATTGCTGATAAAGGTTTTACGATCTCTTACCGAAGCCCTATGGAGAGAAAGAAACAATCTACTCAGAAGTTTGCAAAGTTTGAAACATTTTTCCAAAGGGTTCATCTGGGGTTGTCATTTCATTTAAAAGTTAAGTTTGGTCTTTGAAACCCCTACTCCAAACAATTAATATCTTTATACATATAGTTACAACCTACAGGAGTGGCAGAGATTAGGCACAATTTCGGAATTTTTGTAATTCAAAACAAACAAAAAATTTATGAACTATTTCCTGCTTCATCCAAATAATGTAAAATAGTTGAGAACATTAGAATCAGTTCCGAAAGAAATATCTTAATGACATGTGTTTTATTTAGTAGGTTTTTAAAACAATATACGAATTCAAAATATGTACTGCAATCTAGTTGTCAGTGGAATAATATGTAGAGGAATTGAAATTTTGAAAGTTCTCTGTGAAAGTTAAATTAAAGATAAACAGCTTAAATATTGGAACAGTTTCATTTTGATTTTTCCTAATGGTAAGATAACGCAAATAAATTTCAACTTTCATAATTTAACGTAATTTTTGTGAACATTTAACAATCACATATAGGTAATTATTTTAGCTAATCAATTCTGTAGCACAAATTCACCGGATTAATGTCTTATTCTCTATATCAATAACATTTTCTATTCATTTGTTATGCCCTCAAATTGAAAAGCAATATTGATTTTCTAAAAGCACCCATATATCAAATGAAATAAAAACCAAATGCAAGCAGCAAATCATATTTCAAAGAACGTCAACCTTAACCTGTCTTCCCGTAAATTTGTCATGGTTATAATGCTCTGTAATTAACTTAATGCAGCAGGTAAGCTATCCCAAGATGCAGAGTTTATTGGGCTGGTTATCGGCATGATAAATTGCCCCACCCACCAAAAGCCGAAGGCAAAGCTATCATCAACAACTTCGACGTCTTAATTGGCACATCTCAAGTAATGAAGTGCTCACGTATGGGTGAGATAAGACCGCAGATCGCTCAGGTACAAATAGGCGAAAACAAAAGGTGTAAAAAAGCGTTCGTGCATTGATTTTCGACGAAGGAGGCGGTTGCCCGCTCAAAGGAAGACGAAGAAAGCGCTTAATTTGATCGCTATGCGCGCGCGCACGGCGATAATAATTTTCAACTCACGACGCCGCATAATGAAAAATTGAAGAGACGACCTCGATATTGATCCCGAAGTTGGGCCCATTATTCACCGAGTCCCGGGTATTTTGTGCCTCCGCAACCTCTGTGTCAGAGGGCTCTCCAGATGAAAGGATTAAATCGTGAGCGCATGATTTCTGCCTTTTGTCGGTTGGCGCAATCAAAGCGTCCGATTTTGCGCCATGGTCCATAAAATGCGGTCTTAAGACAAGTGCTCGATTATGGGCCGTGTTTGCTCGCATGACTTTGTCTTTATCTGCGAAATTTTCACTTTATGGCTCTTATTAAATGTCTTGGGTTGTTTCTTTTCGACATTTTTAAATACCACGTTTTTTCAACTCGCCACGGCGCTCCCACACGCTGCGCTGCGCGAATCAACTATTGACCCGCAGCCCGGCAAAGGTGAAAGTTGTCCCCGAGCACCTTAAGATCGTCGAACGCTGTCTCTTTGCGCGATAAGTCGCGCAGGTTCCGCGCTGGAGACAATCAGACGTCGTATTGCAGTTGTAATTAGTTTCGCGGCCGTCAGCGCCCTCGTGCGACGACTTTGCGCGGGAGGGCCGCGTCTCATTACGTGGCCATTGAACGTGCTGCGATGGGCGTCAATTAGCGAAGGCAGGGCGTGGGAGAGCCTCTTCACTGCTTCCCGATCAATTAGTGATTGCTGTTGACATGACACTGACAAGGCTAATCACTCGACGCCCCGAGTGCCAGCGAGACCGTGTAATTAAGCCGGGCACATCACTCCCGCAAAACACGGGAGGAAACGTTAAAAATGGAATTAATTACACAGCGACTGCTCCCCGGTTAATTGTAGCACGCGGAAGCGCTAATTAAAATGCAAACCATATTGGTCGCGCTGGACCACGATTTGTGCCAACACTCGGGATCAAGTGCGTCTTCATGTAAATTCTGTGCTCTTTGAAATGTACTTCGGGGAGGAGGCATTCTGACCTTGGGTTTCTCTAACCGTTGAGTTACGTTTGTAGCTATTACCAAGAAAGTATTCTTTTCGTCCCAAACAACCGGACGAAATTGTGAAGCGTATTAGTAAGACATATAAGCCCGTATAGTTAAAAACTCGTTTGTCGGTTTACTTTGGGACAATTTACATTAATATTATATTTCAATTAAAGTTCGTGTTCTGAGTCTATTAGTTGCAGTTTTTACGATCATCTCTTGAATTATTCGTTTTTAATGTGGGAGTGTGGATGAAGTTCAGTGTAATGAAAAGCATTAATTCGGACGAGGACCGAGTTTTCATCAACCAGTTGTAGTTTGCATTAAAATGAAATTACTCCTCCGAGCTGAACTGCAGCTAAACTATGTTAACAAAGTAAGTAACATAAAACAGAAATATATGTCCATAGTTACAATGTGGGCCAGAGCCCTAAATTGCATTCGCTGAAGTGAGGCAAACTCGGAACTTGCATAAAGTTGCCACATTGGCCGGAGGGTCTAGGTCGAAATATTCGGAAGCAAAACTGCTCAATACATTTAGCACTGGCCACACAGTGGCCAAATAACGTAAATTTTCCAGTTGACCGAAACGAAGAAAGTTTTATCCAAATTCGACACATGACAAAATCCCTGAAAAGGACACCTCAGGAGCCAGGACTATGATTGGGTCAATCGATTTGCGCTTTTGTCGGGTTCCGGGATATGCCTGCGGGACCGATTGCGCCTCCCTTGCATCTGCACGAGGTTCCGCATTAATTCAGAGCCCCATTCGATTTCAGGAACCGGGCATCCGGCCAGATGTCCTCAATGTTCAGGGGTTGTGAGTTCAACTGGAACTTTTCGGGAGTGACACCGCACAGAAAGGAGGCTTTGTCTTTCAGGTCCAGGACGGTTGTATATTTGGGATGAGCAACCTGCACGCCCGACCATCTTTGACGATTTGACCTGAAGAAGGGTCCGCTCCCGATCACCGGGATCGTCCATTTGACTAGTTGAATACAGTGCTCGCGTTCGATTAAATTTTATCAATTTGGGTATGTGCATGCTGCTGATAGCTGCTAACTAAGGATGAAGCGGGATTGCCGCTGGTAAGCTGTTTGCTGAAAGTTTTCGGTGAATGGCTTCACAAAATTGGAATAATCTTTTGCTTGAGTTTCATTTTTCTTGCTGAACACGATCGTAATCCCCAAACTAAACAGATTTCACCTCCGACTAGATGCCGACCGCTATTACGGGGAACAGATGAGAAATCGATTGGCGGGCACACATGACCTACTTGGAGTCAGGGAGCTCCATAGTCCCCCGGGGTAATATATGATTATCTTATGCCGGAATTTCCTGGCGTCTTCTGAAAAATACACCCTGGCCATCATACCCACGTCAGAGCATATTCAGAAACCGTGCACCATATGACGTGGATGCGGCACCAGTCAAGAAAAGGATAAGCCCCTCAACACACAAGAGGCGGCCGTACAAGCGGAAATCTTTCCGCTTTTTATGCTACGTCTTGACTTCCTCCCCGACGTCATCTCTTAAGTAAACATGATTTATAAACGTCCGCTCCCTTCCTCCGGCTCGTCGAAGTATGCCTCCTTCCTGCCTTCCTGCAAATCCTTCAAGAGGCCTGCACCTCTGTCCAAGATAATGAAGTTTTTTTATTTTTTATCTTCTGAATATCTTATGAGTGGTCATCGATCAAGCTATTGGGGGGAAAAAAGTTTCTATTGTCCCCTAGTCGACAGGAGAGACGGCATCTACGCAAGGATGCGATTTCCGAAAATCATTTGCATTCCAGATGGATTTGCGATGCCCAAGTTCAAGAAGCCAACATTTTTGGACGAGATAAGCAATAGGCCGGAATATCATATAAAAGGACGACTTTGATAAATATGCAAGGATTGGTAGAGGCGGTGTTATGGATGTTGATTTTTCTGAAATTTATTGAAGAGACTTTTGTCCGATTAGTTTTATGATTGGGCGTTCTGAACAGATAGTGGAAATATGAAAGCTTTCCAGAAGCAAATCGGTTTGTTCTTGGCAAGTTCGTGGTATCGAAAAAAAATTTAATAGTTTTGATGGAATATAGAGATTAGGTGTTTTCAAAAAGTTGATTCAAATACGCGTCATTTGCAAGAAATATCGTTTTTATTCGCCAAATTGGCTGTCGGTTTTTGAAATTCTTATAAGTTAATGACTTGAATTAAACTGAATTTTGAAATAGGCTGGATATAGGTTTTAGCTTGGTTGGAATTCACATAGTATAAGTGAAGTTTTCGTAAAGTTTTGCATTTTCCTTTTGGTTTTAATCCGATAGCACACTTTCTACGTCTTATTTGCAAAATATATCAATTTTTAGCTACATACATATATGTAGTAAAAGAAAATTAAAATTCACAAAGAAGCATACGATCCAAACCCATATACCACACATATTTGTGCAGTCGCTAAAATTGGAAATAAGCAAGCCACATTGCAAAGCTTTTGAAACATTGCTTCCTTACAACGAATGTTCTTTAAGAAGTTGTGAAGAAATAGAGTTCGGGTACGTTTACAAAGCTTTGCGAGCGCATTTGATCGGCTCATTTTAGAGTATGAGAACTCCAAGAACACCCATCCATAATAAGCTCAAGTACGAGTTACTTTCCGTCCGGAGAGCACCGAGGCACGAAATCAAATTTTCTGCTTAATAAACGCTCAAACAAACGAAAATTGTTTGGTTAAAAAAGCAGTTGAGGCACAAGGCATGTGGCCTCCTTATTTTTCTAGCTGAGTAACCAGCTGACTATTTTGCTCTCAAAAACACACGAAGCACTTCTGAACCCTCCCGGACCAGATACACTGCAATTAGGTGGATTCGAGAAAAACCAAAATCTCTTCCACGAAAGGTAATTGAACTTAGACACGAGGGAATCGCCCCGGCACCCGAAGGGCATATCCAACGCAACTTTTCCTGGCGGGGCGGTGTATTAACTGAAACAGAATTTTCAGATTTTCCAGCAAATTATGCCCTCGTATAACTACCCACTTGTAATCGACTCTGAGGTTTTGCCTTTCCACAAAAAGGAAAATAAAATAGGGAAAACAAGTTAGAAATATAAAAATAAGGATTGGAAAATCCAGAAAATGACCGTTCTTTGGAATATAAGGCAATTTCTTCAAAATCGGAACAAATTTTAAGATTGAAATTCGGCTTGCCTTGTTAATCATGAAAATTTACATATATTTTACGATAGACCGTAGCTTCGCGTCGTCCTGCAGTGCAGATGTAAAATTTTCATCTGGAGTAACACCTCCCCAAGTTCTTCCTTTTTACAACTTTTCTTTCACAATAAATTTTTACGACATTTCTTTATTCCCTTTGCAATCCACTCACCCACGCTTCAAGGACTTGAGGCAATTTCTCTGGCTGTTTTCTTTAACAGGAAAATTCGATGGAGAAGCTCCTAAATTTTAGCGCATTTTGCGATGTCATTTGAAGAGACATGTTCCTGCTGGAGAACTGTGCTCTGGGCGTGTTTGTTTCTGCATGAGCCTAAAATTAAACGAATCGGAAATTTTCTAATAAAGAAAAGGAGCATTGCGGTCGTGGAGCATTTGAATGGAAATGGTTCAAACCAACGCGTGAGCGCAATCTGAGGACAACGACCCCAATTTCAACTTGAAGGTCGACTCTGGAAGATCGTAGACAGTGCTATGTCGTTTTGAATTCGCTGAGATTTATTCATGGGAGATAGCTTTTATTTAAGTAGAAAACAAATCGAAAGCTTAATGGAAAACGATTTAAACAACATTTGCGCTAAGCTATCGAACCAAATCTGACGACTTCACGACTGTTCAAAACTCTCACAAAAACTGATAGCTAAAGTAAATTTTATTCTTTTAAATTTGCTTCCAAATTTTTATCACCTTAAGTTTTTAAGTAAATTGAATAAACACTTAAATGCAAGCATTATTAAGGGCTTCATCATAAATTATATTACAGAACTCTACGATTTGATTATGATTTTGGAACCTGTGTCGTATCGGCATATCATTTTTGTCACATTTTTCTCAAATTATACTGCATTTTATAATTCTTCAACAAGAAATCTTTAAAAGAGTTCGCTTTTATTGCAGACAATTACAGATGCAGTAACAATAAACTGTGTACTCATACTTTTCCGTTAGAAAACTGTTATAAATGGTGGTTATGTTTGTTTTCTATTATATAATATCTTCTATGGCTTTTCATCAAGTATCTACCTCTTGGCCAATTTTTAGAATTGTTACGACAACATTTTCTTCGTTTTGTATTTGCCCTGGAGCTGGCACACTTTATTATTACATGTAAACAGATTTGTTCTATTCGAATCCAGGAGCATTTAATTAAATTATTTCAATAACATCAAGCCTTTAACATTTTTCGTCGCCTCGTCGTTGTGTAACTAGAGCTTAGGGTACTAATCAGTATATTGTTTCTCATTTACAATTTCCGCGAAGTTTACACAAGGTTGAGGTCGTTTTCTCCTTTATTCATTTATGTAGATGTCACAATGAAAGGAATCCTTAAGAAAATACGAGTTTTGCTCGGCGTGCAAAATAATTTCAAGTAAATTATATACCTACGAGAATTCTGTTAGGGAAATTCCGCGAAAGTTTTAATTACGAAAATATACTTATGTGTGTAAATGCTGCGCTTAAAGCTTTTCAAAATTTAAATACCATCCGTTTCGCGTCCTGCGAAATAGGGTTTTTGGTAACCTGCTTTTAACATGCTACCTTGGGGTGTTTCGCAATGTAACTGAGAAGATTTTGTTATTTTATTTTTGGCGCATTTAATCGAGAATTGCACGAAACCAAGACTGCAACTTTGGTGATGTAGTATTTTGTGGACAAACTACGTTATAGTGGTAGGATGGTTATTATCAAAATACTGGCGAACCTTTCGTCGCCATAAATAAAATAATTTGTATAGAAGACATGGCAAGACGGTTTATGCAATACTTATAGTTATTTTCAAAGAACAAACAATTTAGAGCTTTATGCACCTCCTTGTAAGATATCCTTAGCGTTGGCGCAATTAGAAGTTTTAGTGTAATTAGGACATATAGATTTGTTTTAGTCACTTTGTGAATTGTACTTATATTAGAGGTATACTTGGTTATTATTACGATTATATGATTTTCCGTGTAGCTATTCTTGTCTTTTTCTTGCTCGTGCAATAAAAATCGCTCCATGTCTGAACTTAATTGCTCAAAATAAGATGTTCTTTAAGTACGTGCAAATCTTTGAATCTCTGGAGGTTGCTCATTTTGTAAAATTGTAGTGCTTTACCTAAACGACATTGTTTTGCCAGTAGTGTTCCATTTAAATCCCTCAGTTCCTCCTCATCGCGCGATTTGATCAATAAATAAATGGTGGAATGGGAGATTATTTCGCCTAAATGTGTGTATCACAAAAAGTTACCTCTCTATTCCGGCATTTTGGCAAAATTACGATTGTCTGGCGATGCCGCAGGCATAGTTGCCCTTTCCGTAAAATTTATCTAATCTAAACTTCATAACAATTTCTCGTTTAACGTCAAATTACGTTATCAATGCCGAGGACCCGGGGAGGAATGTGTGGAGCAATTGCTTCCCAAGTATGCAAATTAATCCTGGTAGTACGACCCCGGGGTCTGGATGTAAGCGTTCCTGTTCGTCATTAACCCCTGGGCGGGCCGCTCTATCGCCCCACATATGAAGCACACTTCGGTATGCTCGGCTCATAGTTCTGAGAACCTCATTTTCCAGCCATTTTCTACTTCCGCGACCCATTTAGCCGAACCTATCGACTTCCGCCTGCGGCCTCCCCGCCTGGCGCGCCGGAACATCCAACAATCTGAGATATGACGACGTAGCGCTTCGCCCCGCTGGGGCCTCAAATTAATTGAGATGTGTATAACTCAGGTGAGCTCAGAGGTGCAATTGAAATTTTCGCAAAGCGCCGTGCGAAAAAATCATCACTCGCGCTGTTTTTGCCGTGTGGGCGGGCGCATAATTGTGCTGAAGGTTCCATCGAGCGGCGGTTGATGGCTGCAGGTACCGCGTTCATTAAGTTTAGGCCTCCGTTCGAAATAATTGAGATTTTCTGCTGCCGAGGTATTTTTGAAGGACCTCCGGTCTACAATGAAATTTTCCGGCTGATACGCGGCTCGAGAATGCGAGCAATTCCGGCGAAAACGGGGCCGAGGAGCATCACGATCTGCCGTGTCACCGTGATTGCCTCCTGAGTCCTGAGTCCTGGATGCTCGGGAAGTGGATACATATCAACGGTTCTGTTGAAAAGATGCGCTCGACTACCGCCGTGGAATCCCGGGAATTTGTGTTATTACTTCAGGGAGTACAATCTCACCTGGATGTTCCCATTCACCTGCTTCCGAGAGAGCATAACCTGATTTAATGTGCGCTGAAAGCAATGAATCCTTCAGATTTTTGATTCTTTTCGTATTCATTTTGCGTTGAGAGGAAATTACGGGAAATATTTTCTTCTTCATTAAAATATACGTATGTATTTGTAACAATCTTTAAGGATACGTACTTACCATTTTGAATTGCCAAACCACAATCAGTACAAATTTATGAAGATGAAACTTTAATTGAAATTTAGTTTTTAAAGATATGTATTTACTTATACGCTAGACAGACCGGCACGGCTGATTGAACGTTTACGAAGAATGTGTCTGTTATCAAGAATGCATATTTTTGTATGGTTGACATGATATTCCAATATTTAGAACATATCCTTCAGTGTATTACAGGGAGGAACTAGATAAATATTTCTAGGCAACATGATCCACCCTTTCGCATAGTGGGAAGGTGTTGCATATTATATCGAACATTACAAAGTATTATAGAATTTTAAATAGCTTGTAAATTTCATATCTCCGGCTAACGCGTTGATATGTATGGTTATTGTTATTTTATTCAAATATCTCTTGGTCAACATTCTGTTTGTAATTTATGTTGTATGCTCAGACCCGAAAGTTGCCTTAAACAAACGCAGGGCAAAGAGAATAAATTTCGATGGAAGAGGCTCTTTTCGCACTTTTCATCGGCTATCTTTGCCTTAATCAATAGAGAAGGGGTAAATTGAATTTGGGGTGCACGGGCTGGGTGCATATTTCTGGGACACGGCAAATGTTGGCATGTTGGTCAGGTCCATGCTGCACGACAATCCCATGCAATTGGGAGCGATGCAATTGCTAGGGTGTGTGTTTGCGAGGGTAAATATTGATGAACTGATATCAATTGATTTGCTGAAACCCGGCGATAATCTCGTACATCATTCGATTTCCTTTAGGGCGCATCAGTTGCTCCACATCCAATTCCACTACATGTACGGCACAATTTTCTCGGAGATATCTCCTCAATTACTCAGCATCATCACGGTCCTCATCATCGGGAGGATGTTGAAAGTTACTTACTCATCCCGTCTGTTCTTCGTTCACGTCGCCGCCATCCGCCTTCAGTTTCTCAACTTCTTGCAGCATTCGAAAGGAGCGATTCGTCTTGTTTAAAGTTTTCTGTTGACTCAAAATAGGTAGCTATGATGCAACCGTAAGTTCAACAGGATTGTAGAAAACAAAGTTGTTGCAATATCTCAAAGTGGCTCTGCTAGAGATGCTCCACTTTGCCAACTCAGCAGGGCTCTATGACGAATTCCTTATTTAGAGGAAATTGTATTTATCGTCTTCCAGTGGATTGCCAACAGTTCTTGGATTCATTTTAATTTCATTCCTAAAATTATTTCTATATACCAGTTGAGGTTTTGGAATTATTTCAAATAGTAAACTGTCTGGGACGATTAATTTTGCTGAAATGTTTATTTCTAAATAATATCTTTAGCTCTGGGTACTGCGATTTAGTTTAATTCGCAAATTTGAAAACCTGGGTTTTAAGCCATAAACCAAAGAAAGTTTTAATGAGAATATTCATATATAGGTATTGGAAAACTTTCATTAAAATTCAATTTAAACTATAATTGTATGCGTTAATAATTTGTACTAGATTTACATTGCAAGCCCTTTATAATGTTTTAAATTATATAAACCTTTCAGTTTGCCGACAATATTTAACATATTTTAAAATCTGGTAATTGAAAAGCGTAGGGAGTAACAAAACCGAAAGATTACAAGCTTGGAATTGCGCAACCCAATTTTACCTGTTTAACTACTAAAGTACGATTATTAAAGGTACCTGCGATATGCAGCACGGTTAAATTGCCAAGGCAAAAGCGCGGTGCGTTGAGATAATTATGAAAATTGCTCACATCCCGCGAGGCTTCTGGCAGGACGACATTCCACGTGGGACGTAAAATCGATTCATCACGCAATTTTTTCCCCGCGCCCCAGTCGAATCAAATTGCATTAGGCATGCTCTTCAGCCCCGGTGTAGCCGAGCACCTGGATTAATTAAGTCCGCTGTAATTTCGCAGTAAGTGCCTCCGAGGCGAGCAATTATCATCGCGCCGCGATTTAATTAGTTTTATTCCATTTTTATGAACAATTGCTCGGGAAGTCGCGTCTCGTCTCGTGCAGCTAATCTCAGCAGACGCGCCACTTAATGCGCCGCCGCACACGAGTCTCTTGATGTCGACGGCCGCGAGGTGCCACGGAACGCGGAATTATAATTACTCAATTAGCCGGCGTCAAAATCGCAATTATCCACGCGTTCGGCCCCCGCGCGATCGGAATCTGATATTTCGAACACGGCAGCGCCGCTCATTCGGCAATTGTAAAAATCACTTAAAACGGCCACTTACCTGTTGATTAGGCCTCCTCGGGGCCCAGGTGGGGCGCAGGTGTCGCGCCTGCGGGCACCGCGACGAGAGCGTTTTGGGGCACCCGGGAGCCCTCCCCTGCATGCGAAAAGCGGCATTAACGCGGTTATTTGCGCAGATTTATTTCGATCATCGGACAGATGTTGATTTATTAGTCCGTCTCTGCTCTGTCGTCACAATGGCGTGAAAATTAGCATTCACCTGGGCTCTCGCTCGGATCGGGTTGATTGACAGGATTGATGCAACCTGCCCCGGCCGAGATGAATTATTCATGATGGGAGGCTCCGATGTCGACGTCTTGTAGTTCCCACAGGATTTAACATTCCCCGCTTTGCCCGCCCATTAATAATTGAATGCTGGAGATAAATGCGTCCATAAAACGCTGCAGCTACCCACCAAAGGGTTCTTAAGGGCACTGCAGGTTTATTACTCATGGACCGAAAGAATTGACCTTGAAATATGAGCATAACAATTCAACTTGTCATGGATACTGGTATATGGCGGTATTTGCAATAATTAGTTCATAATTATCTTCTGAAATTTCAAAATTTATGAATATCGATTTTAAATGGTGACCAGAGTTTTTTACGAGTCAATGAATTATATTAAATATTTGTATTGCAGGTACGTATTACAAAAAAATAGGAAATGGTATTAATTCTAAATCTGGCATTACATATACATATTTCAGTGAATGCTATGATTCTAAAATAATAAGTCTAGATAAATAAAAACTTTGAATACAAAAGTTAAAATATTATACTTACTATTGCCAGGACGGATCAAATTTTATACTCTACTCTACAAACTATATACATAAGTGCAAATGTTGCATTTTATAATCTGCTTACGATAAACTTTGTTTTCTTTTACTGACAAAATGTGGAAAATAAATAAATTTACCATGAGCACTTTGTGGAATTGCCCTTAATATTCCCTGGCTGAGAGTTGTGAGATTATATTTCACCATTTTGTTTCATGTGCAAATACTGCAAAATGTAAAGTTACAATAAATACACGAATTTCTTGTTAGCTTATCAAAGATAAATTAATCCAAGCAGTTTAATACAAAACCCTGAAGAAGAGTGCTTTTGTTGAATCACGTAAGCAAAGGTTTCGCCTCAATATTTAATTACGTTGGACATTGTGCACACTCTAAGTTCCTTTGTAAAATTAAATGATTTTAGTAGGAAGCTAGGTTATGAATGTTTGAAACTTAAGTTGATTAATTTAGGTAGAAGCTAAAAGCAAGAATATATGTAAATTTAAGGAACGAGAAAGGAAAAATATCTTTATATACTTTATATTCACAAAATTTTATTTTCTCTTCGCAATGAAGGTGAGTAGGTCCTAAAATGACGACTACACATTTAAAAGTATCACTTAACAGCAAATATCACAAAGTCCCATCAACTTTCGCATTACAAAGCACACAGCTGGTGAAAACTCGTCTCGTCCAGCCCTCGCAAGTCCTTTCGTGGTCCTTCTTCAGCTTTTTAAAGATTAAAGCGTAAATCCAGCGAAGATGACCGTGGTCCATACTCCCCAAAAGCGCGGAAAATAAACAAAATACTTGAAGCACTCTAGAGCAGATTTTCGGAATCGCTTAAATATAGTAGAAACAAACAGCGGGGCAACCCCGCGGCTCCAGGGGCGCCGAAGCGAGCGATCCTTGCACTTGCTCCCGAACGTGATGCTTCCTGTGGTTGCGGCTAAATCTAAGTAGGTAAAAGCAAGATTCTTGATCGTCCTGGGCGGGCTAGGCGAAGGTGAACTCCTTGGCCTTGATCTTCCCGGTGATCTTGTTGAAGTTGTCGTCCAGGGCTGAGACCGGGCGGTAGGACCGCTGCTTGGACCGCTCGTGGAGGTAGAGGGCCACGAAGACCACCAGGACGATGGAGAGGGCCACGATGACCCCGTACAGAATGCAGTTCTGCTTCGAGGGTGTGGCCAATTCGATCACCTCGGTGCGGACCGACGGGACCGTCTTGGGGGCGTCTGTTTCGGGACAAGGGGACTTCTGGGTCGCCTGGACCTCAGGCTCCTCCGTGGCGGGCTCCTCGCGGACCACGCAGACCGGGCAGCACTCGTTTTCGGGCTTCACCTTGTGGGCGCAGTCCAGGGGTCGGCAGAAGCTCGTCTGGCACTTCTTCTCGCCGCGCTGGCACTCGCACTGCGTGCACTCGTCCTCCTTCCAGGTCTGCCCGTTCTTGAAGACGGTGAAGTTCTGCGACAGGCAGTTCGAGGGCGGCGGCCGCACCTCGTCGCAGGACTGGTGGCAGATCTTCTGACCGGCCATGCACTTGCAGCGCTGGCAGTCCACGAGCCAGTGGGCGGTCGGGCGGTCGGTCTCCGCGCAGTTCGGCTCCAGGACGCAGTCGTAGGTGGCGCAGCACTTGCCCGGGACCTCGGAGCCCGGCTGGGTCTCGATCAGGACCAAGGACGCGTTGTGGCAGGATGGAATGTGGCACTCCCGGCAGGAGCACTTCTTCGTGAGGCAGCAGTTGACCATCACCTCCTCCGCGGTGCCGCCATGCTCCTCAACCGCGCTGATCGCCGTGAATTCCTGGAACTCGTGAGCGTAGCTATCCTCCGGGCACTGGACCTCCGACATCTGGGGGCATTTTACATGCGTGCAGTTTTGTTCTTCTGCAAAATTAAAACAAAGCGGGGATTTAAAATGTTTGTCTGTATAAATGAACTCAATTAGTCAAAATTATATTTCCAAAAATATTGATTCTGCAAGTCTGCTATTATGAGACTAGAATGGGATTTCAAATTCAATATTCATTCTGTGGATATTTTAAGAGATCAAATTAGTTTTATAAAAATTCAAATAAGGGAACAAATAATTAAATGAAACATTAAACCTTTTTAGCCACCTCTAAAATATTGGTCCCTGAAAATGTGAAGCAATTTTTGTAATTTTAGTAAAAGTTACATTCACTTAACCACGAATATTTAAAAGGAAAATATAAATTTAAAAACAATAACTACAAAATGTCGATTTCCTATTAATATTTTAATATTGTGACACAATTATAAGTTATTCAGAGGATTTTGAGATTAATTCTGTACCTTTCTTATCGGTTAGTTTTGATTTCATTTAAAAATTCAATTCGTTCAATATTGCAACAGATCGGTACTACTATCACATTCTTGCTGCCACTGACGTAGAGTAAGAGGTAATTAAAATTGAGATGAGATTTTTCTCTTAGATTACAAATATTTTGTTGGTTTATTAATGATTGTCAAACGAAGTAGAGAACAAGTTATTCCAATTTTTGTAGTTGTATCAAACCTATTTACTACCGAATCGAAAGACAAATCTACATTTTATTAAATATTAAAGTAGCACTCTCAAAAAGAAGTGCGTTTGGCTATGATCGTGTTTAGTGCGAATTCGATTGAGTAAATCAAAGCAAATCGTGGAATTTGGGTCAAGTCTGAATTGATCACGAAAGCGCATAATTTGCATGTGCTTAGCGCGGCGCTGCCGGCCCCACGGGGTGAATTCGCTTGCCCGAGCCGCCAAAGATTGCTCGCGACTAATTGCACTGTGTCTCCGCGGGCCTGTGAAGTCGCCTGGAATCGCCAGATATCAATCATCGCGTTCGCGGCATCTCGCTGTTTGGCGAGCGGAGATTGCAGACTTTATCTGGCGGTGCTCGGGATATTTTCAGATGCTGCGCTAAATTTGGACCTGGTCAGTTGCATCCGACTGGCAATTTGCACGTAAATTTGTGCAGCCGGCAGCGAGAGTGCCGAGGCCCGCGCCGCGCCCTTTCTGCAAATTCGGATATCGCTCGCTTTGGCCGCGGCTTATGTTTTCCGTTCTGGAGACACAACATTTCGTGCCCAATTTGGAGTCAATTTATCGCGAATTTTCAATGCAAATTAGATTCGCGAGGCTGAGCTCAATCGAATCGACGGCCTGGCAGCCATGTGGGTATGCGGATCGATTCTTGTTTACAGTGTTATACTTTTCATGTCGTTTCGTAATTTCTACCCCTCTGGTTCCCGAATCCGAACCAAACCCGCGTTCGGAAAAAAACTGCTGCCTGTTATAAATTAAGTTGATTATGATTGGAGCTCCTGGGCATATTCCGGGATTACCGATGCATCCGCGAACAAATTGGGCCAAAAGGCGGGTTGACACCGCCGGTGAGGAAGGAGAACCAAACATTTTGCGGATAACCAAAAAAGTGGTTTTTGATATCGCCCGGAAACCAGGCGGAAGCTGCAGCTGAGCGCAACTTTTATCAAACAGGATGAAATAAAATGGGAGAAATTGTGAAGTCACAATGGGTGGGATGAAAACCCAATCCGTATGAGAAATTGTATCCACTACTAATTTTCAGTTTTTGCTTGACACACTTAATTAGGGTTAAATTTATGTTAACGAGCAAGAAAATCGTATTAGTCTATGAAAGGGTATTTGTAAAGCTCTGATTTTGGAATTAACACAACATTAAAACAAGCTTACTAAAGAGCTCGCTGTCTATATTTTCTAGGTAAGATCCCTCTGAAAGAAGCATAAGCCTTAAAACTGACTGTTAAAATTAACCTAACACCAAAACTGTATGTTTCAATTTGTTCAATTTCAAACTGTTGGAGATAATTAAATCGATATGCTTCTACCTAAAAATTAGAAGCAATTTTCTACTTAAATAAAAAAGAAAAATAAATTCAAAATACTTTCTTTATCAGATTTTACACTTGGTGAGCATGAATTTGAGTAAGAAATAAAAAAAAAATTCGTCGTCTTAATTCTGGCGCCCACGATAATGAGCAGCGCACTGAAAGCGCAAACTTAATTGGAGGAAAATCGGTCAAGTAAAACTTAAGGAATTATGCCAGCACTTAAAGTTCTGCTTTGTGCCGTTCGAAAGGTACTTCTTAAACTTCTGACTTTCGAGAGTTTATTGAAATCGTTTTGATTTGGAAGACTGGACCTCTGTTTAAGCGAGAAATTGGCGCTGAAAAACACGATTCCACCATATATTTTTTATATGAGCTTATTCAGTTCAAAGAGTCTGGCCAAAGAAGATAACCTGGCCTTAATTCACATTCCCGTGGAAAAATCAAAATTTCAAGGAACCCTGGAACCCTCTTATCACAAACGAACTTGAATTGTTTATGCAAGCCGTGCTAATTTTAGAAAATTCCTTACAAAAATTATTTGAAAAACAAATTCTTCATGAACAAATCCGTCGTAGAAAACTACAGTGCCTTTTTTTATCGCGGCGATAAGATAATGAGCGTTAGGCAAACTCGCATGTCCCAACAAATTGACGTAATTCCCTAATAAAGCCTGCACTTTCCACCCCGAACTCCCTAATTGTAATCAGCCAGACTCGGCGCGGGTAAACAAAGTTCCAGCCGCGCGGAACTGGAGCGTTCCCTCATTAGAATCTTAAGGAAGGCAGGGCCACGCGATGTTTTCGCGCAATGAAACTTCCTCGGCGCTTCTTAACGATGTCAGGCAAGCCAGTGGCTCTTAAGCTATTTTTTATTCATCACCTGAGCGCCCTCTTAAAGACAGGCGCTCCGGTCCCCAACTTCTATAACTTGCTTTTATTCTGAACGGCTTTATGTACGCCGCTGTTTTCCACTTTTTGAGAGTAAACAAATTCTCGAAAGTCTTAAAGCAGGCCGCACAATAAAGCAACTCATTTAAGGCAGTGTGCGCATTCAGCGTTTAATTAGAAGCCCCTTGTGCGTCCCGGAGAATTTATCTTCAAGGAATTAGGGGGAGTTTCGGCTCAGCTGTTTAAACAATTTATGTAGCCTGGACACTTTTTACGAAATGGCTAAGGGCAGTTGGTTGATCAAAGCCGTCCACGGGCTTGTTGTTCTTTTCATTTTAGGCCCCTTTCTTCTGCTCGCTGCTCGAGTACTGCAAAAAACCCGAACGCGGTCTTTAACCCCGCAGTTTACGTGCGTTTTTGAATAAACAAATGCGGCTATTTATCAGAACGTTTCTGTGGTGCGATAAAAAAGAACATTTTCTGTCAGCACGGAAATTTTATTCGCGGCTGTGATGTATGACTCCTCCGTTCCATGTCGCCTTTATTGACAACATTTTATTACAATTAGCAACTTTCTTACAATTTTCCACGAAGAGCAGTGGAATTTCGAGAACACGATTTACTTTTAGTGACATTACTAAACATTAGTGCCCAAAAATTCCTGAAATTCCATAGGGGATCGGTTGGCTTTGTCACGATTTTGTACTTCGTGATTTCACATTAATTCTTTCACCATTCGAAGCATTTCAGTAACCTAGAAATACGACCCAATGTGTTTAGAATATGTGTCTTCTTTTCTTTGATTGTGTTCTCAAAGTTTAGTTCAGAGATTTTTAGTTAGTGCGTCACATACAAAACAAACATAAGAAGAAGTAAACATCTTAAAGCTGACTATGCTACTAAGTTTGGTATTGTCGGTTATCTTAAAGGCTTTTGCGCAGTTACAGTGCTTCATCGACCTTGTTTCCTTTAAATGATATTCATATTCGATAGTTCTAGTTACTAATGCTGGGGAGAGCAAACTTAAAAGAAGAAATATCAGATTTTACTTTTTATTCTATACCCTTGACTTGTTTCACAACTTCAAAAGGAAAGATAGACACATGATTTGATTCTCATAAGATTATAATGAATTTCCTATTACAAAAAACCGGTAGAACGTGACTTGGCGCATATTTTATCGCCAGATAAAGATATCGTATAAATCACAAAATTCACGCAGGTTGGATTAAAAGCTCGTTGTGTCCACCATTCTACCAAACATTTTATTAAGTAGTAAAACGTAAACCTTTTCTTTCAACATGTTCCGTAGATGGTTTAACAACCACACATACTTACATACATCTTACATTATACATCGTGAGCTCTTTCCACTCGTCTTTCCTAACCATGGTAACATGCTACAGACTGACAAGATACGTCTCATCCTTCTACCTTAAGACAAAATCGTATAGACGTAGGATTTATGTGTCTTGTAGAGTAATAAATTCGCTAAATTGATTTATAGCCTCTCGAAGAGGAAAGCAATTTCAGGTTGCCAATACCAGATCAAAATGCGGCGAAAAATGCTGAGCATAAATTGCGACATATCAAGGCCACGCGCAGCGATCAATGATCCATGAAGTCACGCATCGATTACCTGTCACGCCTACAACGCCAGCGACACTGCGTGCGCTCCGGTCCAGCGAAGGGCCGCTCGATCGCGCCGGCGGAGGCTCTTCGCTCGTTCATCAAGCCTCAATCACGCGCGACAGCAACATCGAGTCCGCGAAGATTTATGGATGCGCCGCGCCGCAGGTATGCGTCGGACAAGTCGAGCTGCCACCCCAGCGCCGCAGACGCATAAATAAGACGCGTCGCAATGCCAAAACGAGAAAAATGTCGCGCAAGCGAAAGGCCTTCATTACGGTCTGATTGATTTAATTCGATACGCATGATCGAACCACCGCGCGGCTCAAGATTCCCGGAAGCTGCTCCGGGCGCCGTCGCTGCTGCCGAGATGACTTCTAAAATTCCCGGGTGCTCCGGTTGAACGGCCAAAGCGGCTGAGCGCCGTATGGGACCGCCGCGGCGCGCTTCGTCACCGTGAATCATTCCGCGGATCGGCACTTTGGACCCAAACAGGTGAAACTCGCTTTGGCTTCATCTCGCGGTGATATCACCGGCGTCGTTCCGGCTGCAAATTTCAATTTTTTCCATTAAAATTTGAACAGATTTAAAAGGCGTAAAGCGGCTGATGAATAATTTTACCGCACTGAGCCCGAGGGCCGGCGAATTAGAATCCGCGAGAGCTGGGCAGCCTCCGAAAAAAGGATCGGGTCGCAGTGGGAGCGCTTAAAGCCTTCAATCCCTGCTGAATTGTTAATTATGCTGATTTCGCCCAATTAATTTACCTTTTCGGGGCACATGAATAATTTCGCATGGAAAATTAGAACACTTAGGGAAATCTTTGCGTTTGCTAATAATGTTTTTGATTTTTCACCCTACAGCGGGGCTGCTGGCATTCGATAGACAGATGTAAGTGGCGGCGATTACTCCCGAGACATTTCCAATCCCTCGTTAAACAATAATCAAATTTTAATTTTTGATTCCTTAAACATCAACGTGCTTAAGATATTTCTATTATGCACCTTATAAATACTGAAACTTGACCCGACTGACTAACCAATGTATGCTTCAAAAAAAAGAGAAAATAAAGCAAGAAAAGTAAAAATAAAACAAGAATGAGAAAATTTGGTGCGACATATGATTCTCCTTTTATCTATATTAATAATGCTAATATGCAATATTTTTCATGGATGAGCTAATTTTACGACTGCAAAATATTTGAAGAAAAGCACATTGCGTAAAAATTTGGCAGGATACCAAATTGGGCACTATCCCCATTAAGCACACTTCAAAGAGCATTTCTACCTACTTGTTGCTAAGAAAATCCAGAATGGGATCATGAAAGTAAGAGAAACTCGCCACCCACAACCAGCCGGAAATAGGCTGTCTAAGTCGAGCCATTAGCATTTCGCCTCCCGCCCCCGCCGACGGCGACGTGTCTCTTCCTCCGCCCAGCGGCTCGAAGAGGACAGCAGTTCGTCTCACCTGCGGCAGCCACCTGAAAGTCAACAAACTGCACATAAATCAAGGCGGCGAAGCAATTAGCACGCGGCGGCCGCGAAGAAATTGGCCGCAACCGGCCGCGGCGCAGAGCCTTGGAGTCTGCAATTCCGCATTCCGATGACGGCGGCCTCCGAATCAATCAATCAATCAATCAATCAGCCGATGCCGCCCACGCACTTGCTAATTGCATCGCTCCGGAGATTAGCCGCCGAAGATAGCCGCTAAGCAGTCACGAGCAGTCGTTATCGCGTTAGCGCGGCTCGCTTAATTAAAGCGAAAGTTCTCGCCCTTTTGGCCGGTCGCCGCCGGCGGGATTTTGCAATTTTTGCATCTGATTACCGGCGAATCGATGCACCTCCGCGGCCGACCGCAGCGGTCGGCGCGGGCGGCTGCAGCGGGAGCAAATTCTGGCGGTCGAAAGCAGCGTTTGCATCGATGGCTAATTGCACTCGATGATGAGCAATTTGCGATGCATGCGGCATGCGGTTCGACTCGTTTCCACTTTTGAGAGCACCCAGTTGCCACCGCCGGGTCGGGGCTGCTGCGGCCGGAGGCTGTGTGGTCCATGCACTGCAAATAGGCGCCTTTTGGGGCCGCGGCAGGGCGAGTGCAGCGGGGCTCCGCGGTGCAGCTAAGTGGATTTTTGAAGGCGACTTGTCAGGAAAAGCGCTCAAGAGCCGTCCAAAGAAGCTAGTTGTTATCTAGACGGTTGCCTTGCCCTGCCTCCAGCGCTCCAGCACGTCTAATTAGCATAGTGACACTTAAGAAAACTGGAAATGACGTGATGCAAATGTTGATGCAATTAGCACATCAGTTTTTTATGATGACATGTTCAAATATGCTAATTTTTATTCTCTACTTTATTATAAAAAGAGTTGCGGCGATCAACTGCAGATGTGGTCGACAGTAACACTAGTTATTGATTGTAAGGCCTTTAAAATTAAAATCAAAAACATATACATATATGATAATCGTGCATCTTATTCCCACACAAATTAAAAAAATATTTGCTTGATTACCTTCAAATTTTCTAAAAACTAATACCTGCTAAAAAGCGTATACAGCCTTTTGACACAATAGGTTTTTTTTAACTTCGAAATATATTATCAAAAGAACTATTGTGAAATGAAAAATCACATCACATATGATAATATCACCGGATAGACGTACGCTTTTTATGGTGTCTTTTTACTATTTTAGTTTATAAATGAAAATAAATAAAATGTTCTCGCAAGTATGTCTCTCCCCATAATAATCTCGCAGCGTATATATTTTGAGAATGGCGACGGAAGGACCTTTCGACTTTTCTCTGCTAAGTTTGTGTAGAAAGGAAATATACATATATTCACGTTGCTTGCAGCCATGGAAATGACCTTTCCGCGAACCATGGCGGATCGAGTCTAATCCAGCAGTAATCTTCGCTCTACATTCCAGATTCCTGGTCCAGCACATCTCCCACTCGCGCAATGTGAAACTGAAGAGTAATTGGATTCCCAAGAAGACACTTGCGGTCAAAATCGTCTATTCGCTGCGAAACGAGAGTTCACTGAATGGCACTTTGATATTTGCTGCTGCTGTTCGCCCGCTCCACTTTTTGTACATAAATTAATTTGGTCATCGCGAGTATTCCACTTCTCAATTAATTTAATCTGCCCGTTGTGCCCATCGCAGCGCCCACCACAGTTTTCAATTAGCGCTCCGCAGATCGGAGCGGGCAGATTTTTTAATAATGGCCTCATCCGTCTTCCACAAATAAGGTCTATTGACTTGTGCGGGGTTGCGGCGACACCCGAGGCATCGTCTGTCAATCACACGCACCCCGCCCCGGCTCATCTTGGTGCAGGGGATGTAATACGCTCCTTCCTCCGGTTAATCACGGCCCTTTCCTCGCTTATCTTAAGTGAGAGATTCGTCATATGGGAAGACAAATGGCCCTGTCGCCTCCCGATAATCGAATTAGTAATTCGGAGACGATTGATGATGTTTGCCACAATTGCGATAATTGCGCCGGCTGTGGTCGGACTGCGGGCGAAGTAGGGAAGGTCTGTCGCAATAATTATCATCAGATATGCTGTTGGAGGATGTTAGTCCATCTTACGATGTCCCTGGTGACCTCAAGCTCCAGTATCAATTACTGCCAAGGCCACAAAATAATAGGCTTCTCTTAAATCAACTTCATCAATTAAAGTTTTAGTAATGATTTATTTAGAGTGCTCTATTTCTGCTCCTTAAAATACATTACAACTACAATCCATTGAAAAGGTAGCATTGGCAACCAAGAAAAAGGGAATAACGAAATCAAAATAAAATGATACTAAATTTTACTTTTGGGGAAAATTAAAAACATTTCAAACAAAACATATGTGACACATTTATCATTCTTTTACAGGGCTTTTGTATTATATCTTTTGAAGCTATTACCGCAGCATTAATTTTTCTTTGAAGATTTTGTTTTGTGTAAAACTTCCTAAATAGATGTTCCTATTAAAGAAAATCCGCCTCCTGAAAACAGATTTTATGAGCTTCAAATGAAATATGTGTTTACAAAAAGGCTTTTACATTTTACTTTTCAACCTCAGTCTTCTTGAATTACAATTACATTCACTGATATATTCAGTTTTAAATTAGCTGTTCCACTACAAAATTGAAGGTATCAGTCATTCCTAGTAATTGAACAAAACAAACGTTCTTTCTATGCATTTTTCATGTGTGTAAAATGTAAGTATTGGTAACATATAATGGATTTTTTCAAAAACTTAAAAGTATTTATAATAGACGCAGCTTTATTTCATAGCGAAGAGAAAGTGATACAAAATTCGAATTTCATCAACTTTTTAGTAAAATAAAAAGGATTGCTTTTATATATTTAAATAATCTGTGCTTTTTAAATAAAATTCGACTGAATTGTCATGCAAATTTTTAAGATCGATCTCAAGAGATCGATAAAATTTATTTTATAAATATGTTGTTAAGATTGAGCTCGTATCTCAGATTAAATGTTTATAAATGAGGCAATAAATTGATCTTAGCCTTAGACAACTCTAACTAATAAGAAAGCGAGATAAGAATTTCAGACTTTTTACGCATTTCGAACCTGAAATTTACTAAAAAATATTGCAAATTTTCTCGTAGATGTGTGGCACACTAAACAAAATTTTATTAAAAATTCGTATATTACTGTGAAACTCATTTTTATTAGTGATAAAATTTGTCATAAATCACTTGTAAGCTTTACAAGTATTACCAAATAAAATTTGGAATTCTTTGTCATTAATTCAAATAGCTCATCGAATGTTTAATTGTGTAATTTTATGCTATGTTTTTATTATTGCGTGTTATACTTTTGACACAGAGTATTATATGCACTTATAATAAAGGGAATATTTAAAACTGAGAAAATGTCATGCAACTTTCATATTTGAGTTCCACTGAACTTCGCGACAATTTTGTGTTTTAAATTGAAATATTTTTGAGATAAAATAGCGAGGCTTTTTGGACAAATAGAATAATTTTTGTGTGTGGAGTATGCTGATAAGATTAGTTTGAATAATTAATCTGCTCTTTTATATTTGTTTTGAAATAAATATTTGTCATTTTCCGAATACTTATCTTCTGCTCAAAACTAAATGAAAAAAATTGTTCAAGGAGATATTATTTTTCTTTCATATTTGCTGAGTGTTAGAGGGATTACCACTCTGCATCATATTTTGTTATAAAACGTATCTTTTTATATCAAAAGCCTCCATGCTTATCTTACCGTATACCAAAATTAAGTACATATTGCATATAATATTTAAAGTAGTTTAGGATATTAAAAAGAAGTTTTTTCATATGACAATAATAGACATTTTTGCCAGAAAAAAAATTGGTATATGGCTTTACGAAATTTTTAATTAAATGTTAACAAAAACAATTCCCTACCTTTAGAAAGCAATATAGTTTTTACAATTGTTACTGATTTCGCCCACTCACCAGTAAATAGAGGTATTCAATAAAACGGATAAACCCATTTATAAGCCAGCGCTGCAAGCATCCTTTTAATCCGTCGTATAGGCGATTGTGAGCGGTAATAAACGTCTCATCGGGTCTTTATAGCCCGGGGATTTTTTTTCCTAACTGCAGCCTACACTTTCTTTGCGGATTGCGCAATTTCTCCACCGCTAGAGATGCTCGACAACCATCCATTGAATTAAACTCTTAAAATAGCAGCCTTACTCTGGAGCAGTTTAATTCCACTTTTAATAAAGGCGGATTAAGCGGGAGCACCGTAAAATGGAGGACTCTGATAAACCGAGCGTTCTAGCTCCGGTCCCGGCTGGGGCCTCGACTCCTCCAACTACCTGCAGCTGTAATTTATTAGATGACATGTGAAATTTTCCGATGGGAGATATCCCGGAGGGATGAAAATCCAATAACGAAATTCCTTGCAATCCCATTGCGACAGTCTCAGCTAAATCCTGCAAGTTTTGTAAATGCAGGGTTAGGTGGCGGGGCTCACGCGATTTATGGCTGCACGACAGGCGGGCGGGGGACGGTGCTGCCCAGCACCCGGGACAGATCCTCCAAGACTTCCTCCGCTCCGGCGAAATCAGTGTCAGCTCCTTTCAGCATGAGCTACTCGTGCTGCAGGTGGTTCACTTGTAATCTTCGAGGGAGCGGCCAAACTGGCGCGGGCGTGATGTGTGAATGGCGCAATTAGGCCGTGGGTAAACAACCCTTGAAGGCGCCTGCATCCTCCTTGGGGCTGTGAAGCTGCAGTTGGAAGAAGGACGGCTCCTTGGTTCGCAGGCAACCCTATTAAATTCAGTTCCTGTGCGCCCCACACAAAATATGCATACCTAAGGCGGCGCAACGTGCCCTCGGCGGACAAATTCAATAAGATCCAGAAAAAAGTTAAGAATTCCTGGCACGTTTTCACTCTACCGCGCCCGCCCCGCACCTGATCTTCTTGGTCGTGTTAGTGACTGATATGAGGATCCGAGACATTAGGGGGCTCCTTGCAAGGCGCCCGCAGGAGTTCGCGCTGCGCTGAGCGGCTTTAGATATGGAAATTCTCCGCTCCATTCCTTCGAGTAAACGTCCTGCTGCAGAACCGATTTCTTCCGTGCCGGAATTTTTCCTGGATACTTTTCTTTTCAGGGATGATGGGAAATATTCCGAGCAGGGTCTTTGGGTACAGCATGGAATTCGATTTAGCCGCGGCCAATTTTTGCCTTGTTTTGTTTTGTGTAACCAGTTAAATCAAGATTAGGGCAGACGTTTGGGGGGCTAAATTCGAAGGACACCGCAAATCCCCGGGCATTACGGCTGGGGACAAGGAGTAATTGGAGAATCCTTGCTGGAATTATGTTTGCGGTGTTTTTGGTCCCTAAAAGGGATTATTGGAGGCTCACTGTTTTAACTTGCGAACCCCAGCACACGCCCGCCTTGTCGGATGACCTCAACATTTCGATTTAACTTCCTGCCTTAATTCTATTATGAGGAAAGTCATTCGTCTTCTCTGTCGGCCATCAAAGGAATCAAAACCCACAGACACATTTTCGAGAAAAGCGACATTTCAGATGAATTTCTTCCGGGAAAAGATGGGGATTATAAGGAAATATTTAAGAGAGGGAAATTTTGGCAGGGTGCGGACCTTCAATTTTTAAGGAATTCATTCTACGGACTCAAATGCGTAAAATTTCAGGAATTTGTTTTCACAAAACCATAAACAATTGTTTTCTGAGGAAGTAATCAAAACAGATAAATCAATTTTAGGGTGAATGTTTTCATTTTCATTAAATTTGAGTTTAAGAATGATAACATATAGAACATACAAACCTTCAGTGAAAATTGCTTTATTAGATACGCCAACGTTAAAAACGATTTCCCCCAAAATATAATGTAAATTACGTGAACTTATGATTTTGCACTGTCTGTTTTCTTACCAATAAATTTCCACGAATTTGGAAAGTTGTTTTTCTGGATATACTGAATAATGTTTCACTGTGACGCTTCGAAAAGAATTTCGTAATACAATCATAAGTGGTTTTTGATTAATCAGTAGGTGGACAAACATCCTAAACAGATGTTTAAATTAAATCCATAGCAGCTGCGAAAAGATAGGAATGTTAGATTTCAAAGTTCTCATTTTCCAATTCGAAATCTTTTGTCACTTATGATATTCTAGGCAATTTGAGATATACATCTACACAGGAATGAACATTTGTTTGTCAGTTAATTTATTACCTCTACATAAACTTTATAAAAATAAAAATCATTGAACAAACTGCAATACAATATTTGTAACATAAAAGAGCAAAGTAAACCGATATTGAGAAATGATAAGAGGGTTTAAATTTTATAACATGAATTTACTCTTTCTATAGATTTCAAAAACCAGAAAGTCCCGAAGGCGCTGAAGGGTTCTCGAGCGTTTAAAAAAGCGCCTCTAGCGCACAATATTGTAATCATAATGGAACAGAGCGCGGCAAAGGGGTTTTTCGTGTAATACACCACGAACGTGAACAGCAAAGTTTTCGCCTCGCATAAATATTCGTACTATAAAAATTCTGGCATAGCCGCCGCCACCACCAGGCAACGTCGCAGGCAGCTAAAATATCGCCCTGCCATCATCTGAACCCGCCCGCCACCTGAGTATCATACAAATTGTACAAGCTAACCACATTTTGTATGAAGGTAAATATTTAGAGGGGTTTGCGCGGAAGATGGTAAAATTTTGTTTTCCCTCCCACCGGGTGCTCCCGGGAGTTTTTCTTTGTGTTTCTTCTTTTCCCGCAAAAAAACGCGATAAGCGTGCTCGAACAAATGGCAGCAAAACTGCTAAAAAATCGGAGATTGGTTGGTTTCACCCAAGAAAAATAAGAAAGGCATAAATGCATAAAAAAATTGTTACAGGGCGCGCTCCGACCCCCGCGGAGCGTACTACCGATATCCGAACTGGTTTCCAATACCTACCCTTTTCCTGGCGCGATATTGGCTCGGTGGCTTCACGGCGGGATTTTCGGGGGATTCCCCCATTGTAACGCCCGGTGATAACGAAATGGGGTAGAAAGTTTGCTGAGGTTTAAAAAGTTTTCGGTTTGCATTTCGCCCTGTCGAAGTGATTTACGATTTAAAGTCGCCGCAACAACAGAGACAGAGGCTGAGCCCGGCCGGGAGAAGACCCCATCTGCTGGTACAGCCGCGGATGCTGAGGGATGCTCTTGTAGTGGAAACACCGCAGCCAAAGGGGTGGTGCTTGTAACAGTTTTTGCTGGTAGAAATCGACCGAGTTAACGCGATTTTTGCTTTAATTTTCAACAAATAGGCACTCAGTTTGGAAAAGGTCATTTCCATTTAGTTAGTTTTGCAGATATTTTTAAAAGGATGATGACAGTGCAATTTAACAATTCGAAACCTTTTAGGTAATCCACATTTTAAACTTAAAAACCCTGCGAAAAAACAATAATGTTTGCTTTAAATCAAATTTGGGCGTTGAGTTAAATAAGTTCAAAATAAGCACCGTGTTCATTTAGTTGTCAGTCAGACCTAATAACAATATTTCAGGAAAGATATTTATTTGTTTATGCGTGTGTTTTCTTAGTAATAGGTTCAACAACATAAAATAGAATTTTTATGTAGTACATACAGTGAATTTAATCAAATAGACGTACGGGTTGTAGTATTTTGAAAGCGTCTTGAAGCTACAACTTTTTATTCTAAAAATGCGACATTTAGAATTCCCTCTCGTCGATCGGCAGTGACTTTGGCACACCGGGCCAGTTATATTTAAGACGGCACGTGACGGCCGTTCACTGGCACGCACTTAAAGAACATTTTTTCGAAGAAATTATCTCGCAGAAAATCTTGGGCGGTTTTATGCGTTGTTTATTGAAAACGGAATGGGGAAGCTGTTTATTCGAGCAATTAAACCGAATTTTATTGTTGCTCTTGGCCCAAGTGCCGGACGGTGGTATTTTGAGCAAAACAAATAATCCTTTGGTGCTTCTTTAAAGTTATAGGCGGGGAGTTGCTCACGCGGTAATTAAGACAATGCGAGCCCAAAATGGTAATGTTTTATGAAATGGGCTCTAAATAAGTCCAGAAGCATCGCAGCTGGGAAGGCGAACACTAGTTAAAGATGATTCATGGATCTCCAAAAATGCATGGAATGCGGTCTTCTTGTCGATCTTTAGACTTTGTCACTATTTCTTTTTAAAGTCAGTTACCTAAATACAGTAGAGACTCCATTAGCCGGACCTCAGTTATACGGATTCGCGATTATCCGGACTACCAACCGCGACCAAATATGTAACCTTGTATAAGTCGAATTTATGCAAGCACAGACGAATATTTTAACTCAGTTTCAACTAAATATTTTATTTCATGATTAAGCTTCCAGTATTTTAGTATGTAACTAAAGAAAATGATATACATGCATACATAAATCCATAGGTGCATACGTAGTGCCTTCGTATCTCTTAATAGTATGTTAAGAAACATTGATTTTATTTTCATTTTTTTATTAAACACCTTGCATTATGTATTATACATACATATATTCGATTATCTGAATGTCTTAGGACGACAATTAGTCCGGATAATCGAGTTTCCACTGTACCGATTAAATAATTGAGTTTTAACACTAGAGCTACCAAGACCGGTCAATTTCTTTCCCGAGTGATTTACAATTTTTAAAGTTATAGTTTCAGATTTATGTCAATGTTTACTTAGGTTCATGATTACGACATATTCAGAAATTGTTTTTAATTCATGATTATTAATCCAACTTTGAAGGTACATTACATTAAACGCGCAGAAAATCAGTGAAATTACACACTTGAGTACTAGTAGTTCTAGCGTTAAAAATGAGTGAAAGTTTTGACGAATTGCCGTATTACAACAACATAAATAAAAGTTTTTCCTGCGACAATTGGGTACTCTCATTTATTAGTCCGATAGTAGTTGTTATATGAGTTCAAATAATTGAAAATTGAAAAATTCAAGTTGTGCTTTGTTTTCTGAGCTACCCAAGTTGCATATGTTGCTTTTTATGCAACCTCGATTTCATGTAAACGCTGTTGCATTTGAATTAAATTTTGAAATCACAACAAACTGAATTGAGTGGACTTACGTGATGATACAAATCCTCCACACAGGATGCCGATCAGGGTCCAGATCAACAAGCATCGCGGGCCCCGCGAGTCGGGCATGATGCCGGGAATTCGGGCTGGGAAGGAGTCCACGAGCAGCCACAAAAAGAGCAAGTCGCGGCGGAGTCAATTAAGCGCGCCGAAAATCAATTTAGCGAGTGGCCAGTGGCCAGTGGCGATCGCCAGCACCAGGAGAAATTCCAGAACCGACGGAGTCCGGGCACACCAGCGGCCGGAGCCCGTGGGACGGCGGCGGTCGACGAATTGACTGCGTCCGATGGATTTCGGAGATCGGCGGGCGGCGGACGGGTCAATTCCCGAAAACGGAACGCACCCTGAGAGCGGCGCGGGTGGCGGCGGGTTCAGAAACGGAGTCGTGTCAGTGGCGCTGCGCCGGTTACATAACGGCTGAATGCGGCCTGCGAATCAGCGCGTCAGTCGGCGCATAGTTGGCGCGGCGGATGCAGCAGCCGCCGAAAGTGTCGCGGTGCACCGGGAAGCGCTCAGGCGGTGTGCATTAGACGAGTTCGTCGGCCAATTAAACGCTCGTAAATTTCAATTTCGTTCGATTAAGATTAGAAAGACAATCGGTCGCCGACGGGTGTGCAAACGTCCGCAGAAAGAGTGTCGCGCACCGCAGAAAAGGGAAAAACACGCGCTCTGGCGAACGCGAAAAGTACGCCGCGGCGAAGAGCAGCCGCAGCCGCTTTCGCGCACACGAACGGCCGCCGGGGAGAGTGCGCAGTCGGCTCGGCCGGAGCTGCGGCGAGCGAGTTGTGGAATTCTGGTGAACTTTGGCACTGAAATCGTGTTACGCGGCGTCGCAGAAGGTCAAGGCGCGATCGGGCCGCGGGTGCGCACTTTTCTCACTTTTCTCCTCCGCTCGCTGTCAAGGTCAAGTTGCTCGGCCAGTCGCACGCATGCGCCGCACTCTTTGTCACTGCCCTCGGGCGGTTATGTCACGCTCCGCGGTCCACTGGTCGCGTTCTGTTTCTTGGCCCACTTCACTCAAACTTTTCCAGGTGGCTAATCGCGAGCATTTCGTCACTGGGTCCATTCGCGGCGCAGCAGCCGGTCCAGAATTTGCCACCTCAGCGGGCCAACGGGTTGCAGGAGAAGTTGCTTCAGGAGATGCGAAGATTCGGAGATTCACGCACTTGCCGGCCTTCACTAGATAGCGGTACTCACATGACTGGGGCCGGAGCCGCGATCCGCGATCCGCGCCGATCCCCAGGGAGAGTCTCCGCCGCTGGATGTGTGCGTGCGTGGTGGAGAAGTCGTGACGGAGAGCCGCCTGGGGCCAGGTGCGACGTTCTGTCGCGTCGTGACGTGTGTGCGTGCCGAGGGGTAGAAGTGCAAGAAAAGCTCCCTCCGCCGCCTGCGTTGAACCGGCCTATGACGAGGCGGGGAGCTTTCGAGGCGTTTCTTCGGTGGAGATCGCGCGGTCTCAGGGGAGCCACGGCGCCATGTAACAGTTACAACAGTCTGCTAAAGGTAGGTCAGTTCATGCCATGTCTTTAAAAAATATATAAAATTAAATTTAAAGTGAATTCGAAACGTTGCAAAATCTGAATTTAGATACTGAAGAATGCTTTTTTCATTCTTCGCCATTTATTTTTGTGAGGATCAGTTCCACCCCAAATCCACCAAAAACCTGAAAAATAGTCTAGAAATTATCTTAGTTCAAAAAATTTATATTACCCGAAATTGATGCGTTTTTACTTAATTTACAAATGTAATTTGAAGGCGGTAAGTACGCATGCGAAAATGGCAAGAATGTTTCCCTTAAAACAGCTTTTCCTATTAAATTTTGTACTATTTCCTTTAAAACGCATTTTACCCCTCACTTTTTTGGCAGTATCAAAATTATCCTTAGTCAATCAAATAAAATAAATTGAAGTATACCGAGGATAAATTTTCTCGATAATATTTTTAAAGTCGGCAATTATTCCATATAAAAGTGTTAAATTAATTTTCTTAAAACTGCATTTTCTACAAATGATTTAAATTAGTCCAACTACATATTTTTAGATTATTAGTTAGAATAGTTTTCCATAGTGTAAAAATCGGACCTTTTTAATATTTTGGTGAAGCAAACTAGAATTGATGGGCTCAAAATGATTCTCACTGTCTTTCATCGAGTCGAGATAACAAATGGTGTAGATTCACTTATTTGATTTCGTACGGAATGACCTAGATATATCTTCTGAATTTTTTATCTTACGCTGGAAAAAGTCATGAATTCTTTTATAAAAATTATCCCTACAAATTGTTGACTATTCGGATACACGTACATATATGTATATGTATTATACAATATGTAGTCGAATATCAGGTTTATAAGTGCTATGTTTTTTAACAAATTGCTATTTTTTACCAATTTATTTACAAATAACTTTATAATTAATTGACTGTGTTTGGGGTCTTTGCGGAGCCTATGGCTATGAGTAGTTATGTTTGCTCACTAACGAACTGGGGACTTATTAAGTAAATGCAGTCAAACATTGAGTTAGTAAAAACTGAGATTTCAGTAGTCATGAAAAGTTTTTCCATTCAACTGCATATGCAAATCATCATTTGTTTCTTTAATTAGCCTAGAAATTTTGACTGCTATTCTAGTCGTAACAGAGCTCGCGGAATTAATTACCTCTCGATGCTCGAATAGGGTTCTACCTAGCTCGTTACAATAAAAGGGCCAATTGTCGTCGGCGCGGTTGGAGCAGTTGGCGCGGAACAGGGTGGTTCGAAATCGTCGTCAACTGTCGCTGTCCTTCACCTGCGGCCTCACAAAGCGCGGCTGCCGCTCCCCGCCGCAGAGGAGCGTTGCGAGCGTTCATCTGGAAGCGCTGGGTGCCGACACTCGACGACGGAGGTCGCTCCAAAAGTGCTTTCATTAAAAGTTGAGCCTTAGTTGCAGTTCCCTTGAACCGCGGCCGCGGTGGAAGCACCTGAAAAACCCTTCCTTCCTCGTGCGGAACTCGGGGCAAATCTAATTATTTGGTTTTTCCAACTGCTCGCGCGGCTGCGAGGGGGAAGACGGAAAGGCGCAACTTTTAGCGATTTCAGGTATTCTATTTTTCATACGCGCGGATGTGCATCTGGCGGGCTCCAGGACGCCAGGTCCTGCTGGAGCCGTCGCATAATGGAGGGCTTAAAATCCTGACAGGTGGAGTAATGAATGTGCCATTTTGTGCCATCAGCTCTGCTTTATTTTCATTTGCGCCGGGGGCGGATTTTATAAATATTCGCGGATATTCGCTTCTCGGATTCGAGCTGTGACAAATGATGGGTGCGCCACGCAGGGCGGTGGGCCGCGGGCTCGCCCTGGAGCCGCATACGTTCGAAGGATCCTTTTTCGTAACCCTTTCGCTCATCCTTTTCGTCGTTTTTCTGATGGAGCAATGAAAGTTGAATACGTCGGAAAAGTATTTTTTCGAGGGTGCACTTCTGCCAGCGATTTTGAATTTTTCACGTTTAATAATTGAAGTGGGCGAAAAGTTTTTCAACAAGCTCGTTAAAATTTTTGTTGTGTATTCGCGAGATGTTGTCTAGTGCGGACCAACTTGACGCTGCAATTTTTAATGGTAAAACAGCTCTGGTAAAAGCTTGTAAGGAGTTAATCCGAAAAGTAGAATGCGAATGTGTTAGACGCCACTAACCAAAAGATGCATCAATGAAATAACCCTTTTCTGAGGAAGCCCAATTTCGAATACATTTAGTAAAGTCTAAGTTTTCAGTGAGCAAATAAAGAGTTTATCTTATAGTTTATAGGTATGCATATGCAAATTTATTTAATATATACGAGTATATTCGTTCCTTTCTAAACAAATGGATACCAATAGTTATTTTGGAAAACGGTTATGATGTGCCACCTTTTATTTACATACACATATTTACAAATTCGTTTTCATTTTGATAATTATTGTCATTGTTACAATCAAAAATGTTGGAAACAAAATTTATAGTCTAACTTAACGGTTTCATACATGACACATCTACAATGTACTGCAAAGATAAAAGTCAGGTAATTTTGAAAAAATATTTAAACTGACAATAGCTTTAATAAGTAAACATGTGAAAGCTACTCGACGACGACTTTATTCGGAAATGAGACTTGAATCCACACCCTTCGAATAGGAGTTTAACTGCTCTAATCAATATTGAAGTGAATTAAATATCGCTTTAGAAAAATAATTGTTTAATTTAAATTCAAGGTATACCAAAAGTATTTCTAAAATACCTCTAGGTAATTTCGCCGTTGTATTTAATTTATTAGCAGTGATATCGACACCTAAGAGTCCTTCAAGGCCTATGCTTCTTCGTAACATAAAGTGGAACAATACCCTAAAGGAATTTCAGTGAAAATTTCTCAAAATTGAATAAAAGCCGGGAAAAATCCCAAAACAATTTCCCCTTATATTGAGAAAAAAAACCCCAAGGGATGCGCATAATCCAGAGCCCTCCTGGAAGTCTCCGCAGTACCAAAAGCCCCTCGTTCTTCAGATCCAGGGCCGACTCGGCAGTAAGCACGTCATCGGAGGAAAACCAGGGACTTCTTCGCACGTAACATCCTCCCGGAATGTGCGAAAACGACGCCTTATCATCTGAGGTGGCCTCGCCTCGCCTTTTCCGCAGGTGAGGGCCTGGCCTTAAAGAGACCTCTGTGGATAAGCTCGACAGGGGGTAACCAGGATTTGAGCATGATTTACTGCGACCCAGACGCGACCCTGCGAGGACCGTGGCAGATTCGGGTGCTTCTCCGCATATGTAAGAGTCCCGGATCCCTCCAGACAAGTTTAATTAACACTGCGCCACGCTTCGCCAATTCGGGCTGAATTGTCTGCATATGCAAGGGAGCACTACACGAAGTGCATGCTTGTTTGCTGTAAAATTTCAACTAATTCGAATTTATAGGGAGATAAACAACAAACAATTTTTCCTGCAGGCTCGCGAGAGCTCTATAAACGCAGCGATGAACACTTGCCAAATTTGAATTAGTACCTCATGGAGAAAACGTTTTGGAAATGTCTGAGTTCATTCACATTCGTGCAGAACAATGCCTGCAATTGCAATTATCCTAAAAGCTCGTTAGAGTGGCAACAAATATTTTTAGAAGGAATATTTCTTCATTAACATGCAGATAAATTGTATTACGAAACATCTAAGAACGAGTTTTCAACTTATCCCAATTACCTCATATTTGAACACAGTGTACATAGTTACTAAGATCCCAAAATAAAATAAGATATAATTGGAAATCAAAATTATGGGTACATGTATATTAAACATGAGACCGAAAGAGATGATTATTTCTGGAATATAAAACAAAAACTTATCAATTTATATCAACCTTAAATCAGTTATTTCATTTGTGACTTGACTTAGGTTCAATAAATTTGGAATAAAAGGTTTAGTACGTGCAGCTTGTCATAAGTCCATAAAGCTAGACAAGACAAATACATATTTTCAACATGTGAAACGGGCTTAAGGATATCAGATTCAGGGAATATAGTTGTATTTAGGTGTCCAGTTCGACTGGAAAAAATTTGTAAGTCCTTAATTATTAAAAAGTTTAAAACAATAGATACTAAACTTACTGGAGTTGTTACGAAAGTTTCTTAATTTCCCAAAATAAACATGCCCTCAAAAGAAACACAAAATGCAGTAGATAATATGAAATATTAGAGTGAAGATTGCTCTTGGAGTATCGCGTCATTTTAATTGGAGCAACCTTAAGGTTGGGACCTCCCAGTAAAAGTAGAAAAGAAACTCTATGAGCTGTCGACCCGCAAAGCCTCCTCAATAAATACACTGAAGAAGTCCTTCGCAGCAATAATCCACAGTGCGCACTGTCTTCCTCCTTCGGAGCCTGCCCTCGGGAAGAATTCCTTTCATCTATCAATGCCTGGTAATCTCTCATGCCTCTGACAGAAGAATTTTCTCCAATTTCCACTTTAACTAAAATTTCCTTTGTACTTCGTCAACTCTTTAGAATTTATTTCGGTGGACCGCCCCGTCCCCGCCCCCTCGTTCTATTAAAATTCGGCGACCAGGAAATTTGGTGTGGTTCGTGACTACCCTCTAGTTGAACGCTTACCAACGCACACAGGCGTGAAACAGGGCCGTGGATAAGCCAGAAATGAAAAGGGTATTCCCCGGGGTGAATTTATCATACTTTATCGCGATATAAGGGAAAAATCTTTATCCTTTCCCGCTCCACGTAGCTCCTTTCATTTTGGCGTTTATCTGCTGCTGCCTGATGTATCTCAGCCAGGACTCTTCCGGTCGCGCCTCTTCGGAGCAAAAGATAAATACAAAATAAAAAAGAGAATTCCGTTTCGCCACAATTTAACTGGGGACGGAAATTCAATGGGTTTTCTACTTTTCGCTGAAAAGGGCTAACCACACCGCCCCCTTCTGCTTTTCCACTTGACTTAGAGTAACTTCCCAAGGGCCGCAATACTTTTCGGCGAAGCTGTGAATAATTTCCGCCACAAGGCGGCGACAGCGCGCCACGAATCTTTTTAATTGCGCGTTTCTGCGGATTTGGCACAGGGTGGCTCAAGGTATTCTTCGCCAGGCGGCACAGCCTCGCATATTGCCGCAACGCGCGAATTTAAATCAAATTTATTATCCCCGCGCCGAAGAAGCGGAACCACGCGGAATGCCTCGCATCCTGCGGAGGGTTCGCCGCCACCTTTCCTGCCAGCGATTTAATTAGCAACATCCTTTCGCTTTCCCAACCAGCCATGTGTGCGAGTGATATGATTTCCGCGTGAAGTTTGCGATAACTTTAGAGAAGTGAATGCGGCAAGCACCGCCCTTGAGGGCCGGGGAGGCGCTGGGAATTAGCTGTCGTCTTCCGCGTAAAATACGCGCTTTACGCGCCCTCTGATGGCTGCCGGATACTGCGGCATTCTCTGCGGTGAATTACTTTATTAAAGCAATAAATTATCAAACGAGCGCGATTTTATGCCCGTTACAAAAACGTTTTGCCGCGGGACATCCTTGCTCCTTGGCCCATCACTTTCCCCTTGCGGGGGCTGTCTATTTTTATGGGATTAATTAAAGCGACTTTTGCAAAACTTTACAATCTTAACGACATCCGCCCTATATAAAGGCTAAAATAAGTGCAACTTTCAAAATAAAATTTTCTCGTTTTCAAAGACATGTTTAGTAACATGCAAATCATTACTTTTCTAAAAAAATTAAACTAGTCCAGTAAACGTTATTGCAGTAATTAATTCCACTTATTTTAAAAAGTATAATAAAAATATGTACCATAAAGATTTAAATCGTATTGATTGGTATAAAATTGAAACCGGATTAGGGTACGCGATGGTTGTCAAGTGCGCACACTATACTTAACCTAAAATAAAGACATAACGAATTTTAAATCACGGTTGTTATTCAAATCGAAACCAAACATTTTATTTGGAAATTATGTGGAAATGTTAACGGCGTATTAACGCAAAGAAACCCCAGCGCCAAAAAATTTCTTGAAATAATTTATTTCCCATCAATTGAGGCAAGAAGCGGGCAAACAGATCGCAACCACAGTAAATGGCTCAAATTGCCTCTTTCCTCATCAGAAATTGTCGCCGACTGACCATAAATCAATTTGCAGCCATTCTAGAAGATGCAAATGTCTCGCGAGCTTATCAACCTGTCAGAGTTAACTGTGCCGTCGCGGGAGCACTTTCAGCCGACCGTCCTCCCCCGCAGGCCCACCGCCGTCATCCGCCGCCGCCGCCGCCGCCGCGACTACAAAAGAACACACGCGAGCCCAGCCGCCCGCTGCTAGATAGTCAGACAGATATCTAGACGCATATTTGCATAGATCGCGAGATGGACGGGTGTATCTTAATGGACATGCTGGGAACCATAAGTGACACCCACTAGAGCAATTCGCGAGACGTCGCCGCGCCAGTCGTCGTCTACGCTCCCAGTTAATGCGCTTCCGCCCGAGCGGCGGAGCATGTGTCTGGTGAAGAGTTGGGAAGAGCGGGACCATCCTTGGGCGGCCCTTTGTGGGAACCGGGAGCCCGCGCCGGGAGTCCCGGGATCAGCGAGCATATTGTAAAATTCCCGACGTACAGCGAACTAATTAAGGTCGGTAATAAGTTAGTGCGGTACTCTCCACTTTCCTGCTCGTTTTCCTATTACGGCGAATCCCTATCGAGATTAGGGAAATATTCCCGCTTAAGGATGGCCCTCATCTTAATTAAACTTCGGTCCCAGCGCCCGAGCTTTTCCGCATACTCTCCTAATTCCCCGGAGCGTCGCGGTGCCCCGGTCTAAGGTTTTGAAGAGTTTTGAAGGAGGGCCGGCCCAAGCCAAGATTGCCAGGATGTAATTTTCGGAGGCAAAGAAATTAAGCTCAAGGGGTGTCGATTTTAATTAAACCACCCACAGCTTAAAAACAAAGGTCCACCCGACAACCCGTACGTTGAGTTCGGGCTGCAGTGTGTGTCCCGGGCATCCCCTTCCCAGTTCCCTTCCGTTCGCCTCTTCCTTTCAATCCGCAAAAGTTTTCGACTTGGCAAACTTCTAGAATTTTCAAAATGTCTATGAGGTCAAAATCGGTGCTCCGGCGGGGATAATTAGAAAAATTACTCGGAAGTGGGAGAGAAATTTGTCGGTTCGCCGCTGAGGGTACTTCTGTCTGTTCTAGCCAATCCCCGCCCTGCGGCCGCCGGAGTGACATTTCAATTAAACTTCCGCCGGTCTTTCGCTCCCCAGTAGGCGGCCATAGTTTTCGGGCTCGCCAACTTAATTTTCCGCAGCCGAAGATTCTGCCCTTTCACGGTTGCTGGTCATATTTTTCTCGCAAATCGCCTCTTGTTCCCGACCACGGTACGGTCACTGTGCACTGTGACGGTCATAAGTTTTCCTCGGGTCATTGGTAATGCCCTGTCTATAGCTCCTCTGGGAAATAACTCCCTCGGGAGCCCTGCGTCGACGGTTTGGCTATGAGTCCAAGAGGATTAGAGGCTTCATATGGACCCACCCACCGCTGAACTCAGTGTATTTAGAGCCACTTCAAAAGCCCTTTCAGCGGTTCAGCCTCACCAGGTCTAGGTGCAATCATTCGGCAGCTTAATTCCTCTTGCAATTGCCCTCCGCCCTAGTTTCATTGAAATTCATTCCCGAACCCACCCGACGTTGTGCGTGCTTTCAACATCCAGGAGCATTTTTGTCCGATTTATTGAAACTCGTCACAAACCCTGGATCATGGTGATATACACACATACATCACGCCGCCGGACAAGTATTTTTTAATTAAACGAACAGAACTCTGAAGACTTCAATTATGTTTCTGGAAAAAGGGTTTTGTGCACCCTTGCTTTGGTATGGAAGACAACCACGACAATCCCTCGAAGGCGAGGACATGGTGTAATTTAAGATGGATCCTTTGTTGTTGGCTCGGATGAACGATTCGACTGGTTCTTTGAGTTGCATGCTGATGGGTATCGCATTTTCGAAGGAATCTGCCCGCTTGTAAAAGCTGTTTGGATGCAACCCTTTTGAATAGCGCGAAAATGCAATTAAAATTTGCCTTGTTTTGAGAAAAGCTGCTCAATTTTCCCAGACCAGATAATTAGTTTTGGCAATAAAGGAACATCTTCGCATTCGCAATGGCATTCACATCTGCAAAACGTCTACTTAGGACTTTGAAGCAGCAGCGATACGCAGAGTATAAGAATCCATTAACAGAATTATTATTGTCCTGCACTAAAGGGGAAAACAACTGAAGTTGTGTTTGCAAAATGAGCGTCTTAAGAACAACATCCAAGAGAAGTGCAGATATTCAGCTGTATCAATGGACCCGAGTAGAAATTTTAGGTTGTATTTTAATCCTCATAATTTCGATTTGCTGTCCATTTTTTCGAAGTACCTAAATTGTTTCTGAAAAATACTCAGCAATTTAAATTAATATATACGCTGGAGTATTGTCCGGTAATAAATGAGTTAGAGGATATCAAAGACGCTACTAGATTAATACTGAACTATCTCTTTTAATTTTGATTGAAGCATACATATTTGGAAGTAACGGACATTATATATATAAGAAGGTACTTGGGGAGTAAAAAGAGAACAACAATTTCGATTCGGGAGAATATATAAGTCCTTTGGGGCTCCTAGCAAATGGAAGCATTTATCTCTACGTAGGTTCACCAGAGTACGGACTTTATAGCAATACAGCGATAAAAGAAATTTCCAAAATTAATTTTCACAAGATAGCATTTTTGTTATTGCGAGATATTTTTAATAATTTTGTTGAAACATTTTACTCATATTAGGGGTTGGTCGAGCGAAAAATTCCCTACTCAACAATTTCTCAATGAAATTGACACAGTCAATCACTTTAATTACGCATGGTGTAGAAGAAGTTTTGGAGGCTACTCCGAAAAAATATGTTAATTTCATACAAATGCAGGGAAGCTGGAAACGCCCCCGAAAGCCTCCAACTGCTCTTAATTCTAGCTGTGAAGGTTTCCTCGTGTCATCCCATTAATACGTTTTGCTACGTTGAAAGTTTTATCACTGGGAAAACAATACACGTTCGTGTCAACTGCGGCTGTTCGAGCTGAAATATGTCCTTGGGAAACAAACGCGACAACAGGAGCCAGGAGCAGCCGTGGTGGCTCCGGAGCGTGGCCGTGCAACTCCCGTGGGAGTGTTCCTTTGCGCCGCGACATGCAGCGGTCCTTGGACGCGCTTAAAAGCGTAAATCACATTAAATCACCGCAAGTGCAACTCTGTGAAATTAATTTCTGTCCGGCTTATGAAACTGGAATTGTGCAGGATCCCGGGCAACGGCCCGGCCATGGCGGCCGGAGCCCACCCGGGCCGTGTCCTTGCTTCTTTTTAAGGGTTCTCAGCCCAGTCGGGACAACTTGGACGAGCTGTGCAACTTTCTTGATTGCCCATTTTTCATTTTGCGGCTCTTCTTGCGCCGCAGGACTCTTCATCCACTTTACTCCCGTAGGCAGGGAACTACTTTCGAAGTGAAATTGTGACAGCTCCGCGGAAAGTTTTGAAATAGCTTTTTTCGCTGCCTGCTCGCTGAGGTCGGACCTCCACGAGAGAAGCAATTTCACAGCAAAAATGAAGCCACTTGCGGTTTCTGGATGAAGATGCAGAAAGTCCACCTGTAGGGGAAGATTTAATAAACTAGTTAAAAAGTAGTGCCCGCATTTATTTTCAAGACATACTAAGTAGATAAATTGTTAATTTTTAAATGAAGTTAGCCGCCTCTTTTTCAATTCAATATTTAATCCATAACTATCCTTTATAATAGGACATTTAGTAAATAGCGGCACTGACGGCTATCAATCTCTCGTCTTTCCGATTTGCCTGATGACCATTACTCTGGACGATATTCGGAAGTTTTACTCCTCGTTCAGGATGCGATTTTTGAATGGTTGCATAATGTTATTTTAGTTATAGAGTTCGTGTTGGTAATAATGATTGCCAAAATGAAAATATAAGATCACATTCAAACTCTTATCGAATTTCTGAAATAAGAAAATCTACTTTCGTAAACTTCGAAAATTCTCAAATAAATTCTTATATTTTTGGAAATACCCTCCACCGCTAATATTACAATGTAAAGAGAGTAATTTGGAAATTAAGATATTAAGAGCCAATGACAAATATTAAGTATACCAAATATGTTTTAAGTAGTTTACTATTACTTATCAATACAAACAAGTTAATAATTTTGTAATATACTAATTAAAAAAAATATGGTAGTACAAATCTCAGTGAAATTGAATTTTAAACATGAAAATGCAAGAATCCCTCGTTATCCAGAAACTCCGATAGAATTCCGTAAAAAAGAAGAACTGCTTTAAAGCCAGAGTTCCGCCGAAACTGCAGCTGCAGATGAAGTGCAATTTGTATCTTAATTCGGCGAGATAAACAGGATCCGCTCGGCTGAGTGGAATTGAAAGAACGCTCCAATTGCTCTTCCTTGCACGTCATTCCCGGGTCCCGGCGGCACTGAAACAATCAGATTGCAACCGCAACCCCATCCCGCGGCGGGGCGGTGGCGGATTGAATCTTCCCGGGGTGACTCATAGCGCAAAAACCATCTGCGAAGCCATCAGGACCGCGGGCGGGGCGTCTCCCTCGGCATTTTTCTTGCAGAGTATTCCTGAATTTTCCCATTTCACGTTTTTGCCTTTGCTATCAACTGCTCGGTTATTTCTGGCGGTGCATTCTCCTGACAGGTTCCCGGAGTTCTCCCGGCTTTCCTATTTTTCAGGTCTGCAGGCCTGCCCGGCGAATATGGAAAACTCCCCTTTCTCGTGCGCAGCATCCCTATAATTTAGTGCCGCAGCAACTTCATCTCTTTGATTGTGATCACTTTGCCTTTGCCGGTTTTCAGTGTTCTGTAAGTTTTGCAGTTGTTCAAGGCAATGTCGCGCAAATAGCAAATGGCTTTTCCCGCAGGACACGAAAAGTCATAAAAAGTTGTTCCTTGCTCGTCAGATCCACAGTCTCCAGGTCTAAACAATACCGGATGATAAAACTCCGGATGAAACCGGCCACTCAATTATTCTGAGATTACCGGAGAAAACGCTCAATTTTTCCAGAATATTTTTTCCCGGGATGCAATTGAATTTTAATAGGTATATCGTATAACGCGGAGATGGGACGAAACCTCATTTCGTTCCCCGTAATAAGATTAGTGGTGGATGAAGCTGGGATCTCTGGAGAAAAATCCATTAGCTTTGACCGCCTAACTAAGCAGCCTTGAAGAAATCCGGAGTAGTTTCTAAGGGTTCGTTAGTTTGGACTTTTCTAGCTTAAAGTTACTTAAACTAAAGAAAGTAAAGTAGTGCTGCTTTTTTTCATGAGAGCGAATTACTCAGACAATGGAAAGCTGTCGTCTCCTCTTTCTTAATTCAACCTTCAAGTAAACAAGAACAAATAGTTATGCTCTTTCAGAAATTCGTTTAGTTATTTGTTTGTTTTCCATTGTTTATAAAAATAATATTAATTTAAAAATAGTTTTTGTTGGAGTATTTTCATTTATGACCAAAATAATTGTTGCGTTTATTTCCTTCGTTGATAAAGTGAATTGCCTCCGTAATATTGTACTGAACTAAATATTTCGAAATATTAAGTTTTAAAATTTATTTTTCAATGTTATCCTAATTTTAAGATTACATTACGTAGTAAGTTACTTCCACAGACAAATTAATACGAAAGTAATTAATACTTCTTTTGGTGCAATTTCCGAAAAGGGATAATGATTTTCGAAACAATCTCATAAGCTTTTCAATGCAGTTTCCACAATTTCCCAGGTAAATCTCCTCTGCAAGTGCGATCCAGTTGTCGGGAATATTTAATAACTTGTTCTACCCTTGCGTGTTGGCGCTGTTTCTCCAACGAGAGACAGCGGCGTTTAAGGATTTACTTTCAATTTCTGCAGCGCCGGCAAATCCCCGGAACTGCCATCGCATTCAGTCACCAGAGGGGCTAATCCGCGAAACAGGACATTTCCATTTGTATCTCGACGCGCGATCTTAATTGCAATATTAAAAAGATACCGGGCACATCGTCCATTAAGATTATGAAAAACGCACATCCATCCCACTTCGGATTAAATCCGCGGCTGTGATTTTCGCGTGGAGCGACCTTGGTCTGGGTGCTCCGCAGTAAAAACTTGGCCCGCTAGCAGCACCCCCTCGGCCGAAGCATCGTCGAAGCACATTTTAGCCCAGTGCGAATTTCTTGTTATCCCAGGCAATCCCGAAGTAAACTCCTCTGAAATCCTGTCCCAAATTGGATCTTAAGGAGTTCGTAACAGCCGCCCATTATCACACGGCAGAGATTTGTGGGGCACTTTCGAGATAGGAGCGCCGGAGACACGCCGGGGAGACGGGAAGCAATCCCCGGCGATGGGCTTCCAAATGAAATGATAATAGGCTCCAATAAGGGGAATCAATCCCATAAAAGATACTGATGGCCGGATGTATCCGCCGCTATCTGTCGTGTTTTTGCTATTCATAGAGCACTTAATTCATGGCCCTGCGCAGGCCGGCGCTCATAACTCTTCAAACATCCCTCCGGCGGTATTACCCTAAATAGCGCTTCATAGGCACAAATCGGGCCGGGGACGACGATGACGGAAGGGCGCAGCGCTCGTAAAAAGTGCGAATAACACTAAACTAAATGACTATCACCTCGAGGACATGGCGGAAAGAAAAATGCTCGAGAAGGCAGTGGACCGAAAAACCAGCAGAAGGAGCCGCCCACACCATCGTCGCCCACATGAGTCCTGAGTCCTGAGTCCTGACCCGCATCCCGGGGGCGGGGAGCACCCCAACTTCCTTTTAGAAGGTAAGCAAAAAGCCGTCCTCCGGGTCCCCGAAGGATTAAAGATTAAAGGAGGACACAGGCAGTCAATTTGAGACTGCTGTAAACGGCGGATTGGCCACGACGCTCGACTGATGGGACATGAAGAGTAATGGCAAGACAGCCCTGCAATTAAGATGATAACGGACGAAACACATCCCTGCAGGCGCCCCAACGCCCCGGCGGGCGCTCCGGGTGAATTAGTGCGGAGCTCGGAAAAACGATTTTCTACACGAAGGACTTAATGCGTCTTTTACGAGATTCGAGTTCTTTGCAGGTCTTCCTGGGCGGCGATTCGGTCTGCACCGGACGCTCGGGACGTTTTTAGGTGGATCGGTCCTTCCCTGAAAGCACTCACCTACTCCCCCTTGCCCCCACTTTCGGCTGGACTTAATACGGGCCATTGGGAGCATTTTGAATCCTTTGCACCGCTTAATTGCTTGAAAGGCTCCACTTTGCCATAGTTCCGGATTAAATCCTGTGAAGGTTTCTGGAAAGTCGCAATCTGAGATCACTCTCAAATTATCTCGAAATACACTTTTCACTTTACCAAGGAATAGTTTTAACAAACCAAGTGCATTTTAAATACATCAAGTATGTTTAAAAAAATCTTCTGTACCCATATTTATCTAGTAGGATTATTACATATTTCGAATGCATTTAGAACGTATTCGAGTGCAAATAAAAAGTATCACTTTGACTCTTCTGCCACATGAACAAGGGATGGTAAGCAAATTCAATAAGCTATACAAATTTTTTGTAAATATTTTCAGATTGGTCTGGATAGAATAGAGTGTATAAAGTGAATAAAATGTTATTTATCAGTGAAGTGAAAACTTACAAAGAATATTTTCCAGGAATTTTCATAAAAATACGGAAAGTGTTTTCGTTGGAACAGTATAGCTGGACGTTTTATTTTCAAATTTATTCTATCAACGACAGGTAGCGACACAAATTTTTCTGCTTCAAGCGATTTCAATTAAAATGAGTTGGAAAAACATATTAGGAAACGTTGATTTTGAATGTATAGGATTTCAAAACTTAATATGATTTGCTTGCAGGTACTAAAATTTTACCAAAATTTTAATTTCATTTGATTTTTCTACTTAGCTTGATAAAAATTTTAAAATCAGGATAATTTATATTCGTCGTCACGGTGCGCTAAAAATAACAGGTCGCCAGTCTCTTTCCACAATTCCAGAATTTTTACACTTCCTGTTCACCCAGCGTTGGGAGGATTCTTAAACCTCTGCGACGCTTAATTGCTCGAAAGGTCCCTCCTTGCGAAATTGGTCACCGACCAGAAAGCCAGAAAAAATTGTCAATTCTCAAAAGGCTTCACCCGAAACTCGGACTTTCCCTTTCAGGCGAGATCCCGGACTCATTCCGAAAGCAATTTCGACCAGGTACCCATTTCGACTGGTCGGGGCAGGTCCATGCGGAAGTCTCCTCGGAGATCTCTTCAGGTTGTCACGAGCGCGACACTTCCCTTTGTAATTAAGAAAACGCGGGAACAGCCGCGGCGGCGGGGGTGTCCTATGGCGAGCGCGGAGAAAGGTGAAGCGCCGCGCTGCACAGCCCCGTGGACGTTGACGCCGCGTTGTTGTCGCTGGCTCGCAAGACAAGCAGATCCGGGTCAAACCCGTAAAAAAGCAAACAACTTCCCGAACAGGCGTAATTACAAAAGTTTTTGTCTCGGAAAATGCAAATTCCCACAAAACTCGTGTAACCATCAAAGACAGAGGAATTTTTGTTTAGTAATTTTTCCCCATCACCGGGCGCTTTGCAGACTTCGGAGTCTCTATGTCCTGTGAGTTGGGGAGGGTTCAGGCATCCGCCGGGTGGGAGTCCTGAAGAGCCCCGCGGGCTGGAGGGAAGCATTTCTTTTTGCTGACAACAAAAGGGTTGGAATGAAAATGGCAATTTCGCGTGTAATTAAACGAGAGTGAAATGATTCAGAGCTGGATAAGCGACACACTCACTGCCCCTCGCACAGAGCTCCATCGCTGGTTGCGGAACCAGCCCTCGTAAGTAACTGCGATGAGTTACGTCGAATGTCGAATGGGATTTTCGAAACGACCGAAGATTAGCCAACCACCGCAGACGAGTGCTCTTTAGGAGTAGTTTCGAAATGAGGTGGAGCTGGTTTAAGTAGACATCAAGCCAAGAGCTATCCCTTTTTTTTTGAGTGTGGAAGGTATTTTAAGTTAATGTTTGGTTCAGAAGATCTACTGTCTGGTTTCTTAATTACAACTAATGTTCGTGAAACAAAGTAGCAAAATCGAAGGTTTTTCCGGACAAAAAAAACGGCTTTGAAATTTGCAATGGGTATGGCGAGTAAAAATGTCTGCTAATTATTAGCTCTGTTGGGGTTTAATCAGAAATTTTGAGTAGGCCATAGTTTAGAATTTTGCAGTTTTCTTAAAAAAATCAATTCTTAAATTTGTAGTATTTTACCAAAATGGTTAGAAATGGAGTGAAGGATTTTATATGATGACTTCATTTAGTTTTTGTAAATTGAAATTAAGCAAAGCATAAAACAACGTTTTTCAAACCTTAGTAATACATACAAAGTGACATACATTATTTTTTGGTATGCATGCATATGCAAAACTAATGTGTGGGTTGATCAGGAAGCCATACAAAATCGATTAGCATGCCTCTGTTCAGATCTTAACGAAACATCCTGTGCCTGATTGTGAAACATACATAAGTATAATGTTGTGCTCAACAAAAATTCATTAGGTTTTGTAGCTTATCATAATCAAACGTAATCAAAAACCTCTGTAAAATATTATAATGTTAAAATGCAAATATTTAGATACTTGTGCAAATTTTTATTCAATTACAAATTAAATTTGTACAAATTTTGTACATACCATTAACTAATTACAAATTCAACCTAATCTAAGTCTACAAATTTCAAATTAAAGTTTTCCATTTTATTCATTACCGATCTGAGATTCCGACATTTACTAAAACGCAATCGAAACAAAACGAATAAAGGAAGCTGATGTGTCGCCAAAAAGCCAGTGAACATTAAAATCAATTAGCTCTGAAATTAAAGAAAATTAAATAAACTGTCGACATTTCCATGGAAATAGAGTCACAGGTGTATATTTAGTTAGCCCGGGGCGGGTGGGTGGTCGCGTGGAGCGCTTAATTCCTCGGCGAAAGAAAACTTCCTTGGCAAATATTCGACGCAATAAATTTCGCCTAAACAGGTGAAGTGCCTCCACGAGAAGGTAAACATTATCAAGAGACAGCAGCAAAGAGCAGTCCATCGTGCGCCCGAGATGAACGTCGTTCCTCGTTACGCTTAAAATTGATTTTTTCCTCGTCGCGCTCCTTGGGGTCCTGCGGGGCGCCCGGGAGTCGAGGGTGTTGTGAATATTTCCAGGCTGGTGCCTGGCGTCCTTAAAGTCCCTCCCACTCCCGGCGATGCAGAAAAAAGGAGCCAGTTGTCATTCGATCGATTTAGAACCTCGAGTCCTACACCTGAGCGGGCATGCATAATTGATGGTGCTGAACAGGTGTATTTGAAATGTTCGATTCGGGCGCTACGTCTTCCCGTGCAGGTTCAATTCCTGGCCGGGCCGTCGGGTGCATGTTGCAACTGTTGAATTCTTAAAGTGATATATGCCCTACTTTAAATTTCCAAATTCGGTGCCACCGGAAAATGTACTTGCGGGGCCCTGAGGGAAAGTAGGACGACGGAAATTATCCCTGCGCGTGCTTTGCATAAGGAAGACATTATTTACTGTCGGATCGCTGTATGAAGGGTGTGTGTAGACCTGGAGCGAGGATTACACCTCCCGTGAGGAAATTTTAAAACATTCGCGAAATAACAGGCTTGGGCTAATGAGATAATCAATAAGAAGATATCCTCAACTGTTATCTGCTATTTTCATTTACTTAAAGAGGCCTTCCAGCGGTTGCTTTTTCTACCAAATTTGTGGGCTGTTTCTTAAAAACTGACGTCACGCGATATAATATATTGCTCGTATCGAGCAACTCTGTTTAGTACGTCAAATTTCCAAAAAATAAATCAAATAATTATGCAAACACACATACATTGTGTAAAATAGTAAATACGAATGTAATTAAATTCCCAAACCCTTTTCCCCCTTAATTTAATCGAATCCTGCCTCCTTCGTGCTATAGCTACATAACATCATTGATTATTAAATCTTTTTGAAGTGTAATTGGTTGAGACACATGACTTCGTGTTTATTGGCTTTATTTCTCAAATTGTTTTTGGCTGAGTTGCCAATTGTCATTATACAATGTATTTGAAAAGCCTGAATAGACTCCGACAAGTTTTGGATAGTTGAATTTCTTCAGAGAGTTTACACCTAAGCAGATGTGAAAAACTTTCTATTCGAAAGTCATAGAGAATTTTCTTTTTTATGTACTTTGAAATAAGTTCCAAAAAAGCATTAATTTATCAATTATATTAATGTATTAATATTTTTGTTCCATAATGGGGCGGACACGAATCGGGTGCATATCGGGTGCATATCGGGTGCATTTTCAATTCCGAGTGAGCTGCGGCCTCGTTTCGGGCCTATATATTTTTAGTAGATCCAGGCATTTTCATTTTCATTGGTCTTTTTATTAAAAAAAGAATTGACATAAAATCTTAGTGGTAAAGTAGATTGCAGTTCAACCTTACTTTAAAATTATATGTATAGCTTATTGGATTGCGGCCGCTGTATTTTCATCATATTGCTTGTAAGGACAAAGTTGAAGCTTTCTCATTAGTTCCCAAGTAGACCAAGATGTTTCCGTTTTGATTTTATTATGCTTTGAGTTATCATATTCTGTGAAATAAAAGAAGTACCACTCATTGCTTCAGGTACATTTCAAGGGAAATGACACTAAAGATATTGTTTCCTTTGATATCTGAACCAGAATAGAACCAGTCTTAGCCCATGTTTCTCCTCAAAAGTATTTCAATCAGCCAGTGGGAAAAATTTCCATCATCCTCAGCTCATTTTCATTATTTCAACTGCACTTGTGGAAGCAATTTAGTAGAAAATGTGAAAAGGATACAGCCCCGCGGCCCGTGTGGGACCAAAGGCAGAGAAACCCTGCTCAACACTTGAAGGGTAAAATAAAAAATAATAATGCAAAACACATGGAAATACGAAATGCTTTCTGCGGTAGGTAAAAGAAAACTCCATGGCAATTTTAAACCAGAGCTCTAAAGGAGTACCTATATTACTCGTAGGTTTCGGTGCAAATATAAAAGGGCGCTATCACAATAGCGTACCTGGAAATACGAATAATTATTCGGTAAAAGTTGTATCTCTTTACAATAATATGAATATTTTATGGAAATCTGAAGGAATTTCCTTCTGCTGATTCGCGCAGCACGTGCGACCAACGATGGAAGAAATCTGGAATTTTTGTATCAAAAAGGACGTAACTCGCTAGAAATTTATTTGAGTTCCGGGCACGTCAAGTTTAAACACGTACCAAAAAACTTTTGGGAAAGTCTTGTGGAAAAATTATTTTACCTCGGAAGGTAATTTCGAAATAAAGTCTTTTGTCGACCTTGTTCAATTCACGTCTTATGTGAATACCTTGTTTTAACCCCTTCCAGAGAATAACCTACGAAAAGTCCAAAGCCGGAGGAAGGAAATGAACCCTCAATTTGTTAAAATGACCATTATTATTGCCCCCATCGCCTTCAAAAAGCGTTCTGCTTCCTAAGGCCCTACACTTGGATCCTTCAGTCCCCGGGTAAATTAACCCGCCAAAATCGATATCCTGGCTCGCGGCATTAATTCTAAGGCAGTGAGCTGTGATTGCCATAAATTCGATCTGTCCTTGGCAGGAAGCACAATGAAACTTTTCTTGAGCACAAATTTCAGTCACGAAATGCTTAAGGAATTGTCGGATTGGATCGAAGCGGCATAATTGGCGGCGACCGAAGGATGTGATGTCGCACAGTTCTCTTTTTCAAGTGAAGTGCCTTAATCCCCTGCAATTTGCGAGTAAGGCCAACATTTCTGAGGAAATAATTTCAAAAAATGTTCGCGGCATTTTGGTCAGCGCCTCACATGTCCTTGCGGGCGCGCAGATCTGCTTCGAGCTCCTGCGAGGAATTGCAAGTCATCCATAATTTCCCTTAGCTGGCTGAGATAAATGCGATTGCCTCCTGCTGGACCACTCCTTTTGGGCCGAGCTCTCAATTCATCTCTGGCTCCGATGTAAGTGCTGTGGTCCTCTGCGGCATTTTGTCACCCGTTTGTGCCGAGTGGAGATGGATTCAAAGTGTTTTTGGCAAGAAAGTCATTGATGGCGGGGGTTACCCGGCAGATGCAGCCAAATAGACGTGCTTACCCAGATCCATTACTTTCCCTGACACGACTCCGGTAGTGATAATTCTTCACGGAGACAGTCCTTCCAGGACCTTTTGCGGTGTTTCTGCACTGATAGAAAGCCATCGTTATCTTAGAGTTGGATTGCCTCTTGAAATAACACTGTTATTATAGTCTACCTTATGTCGGAATAAAACTGAATGCTTGAACTAATTTAAAATCGTATTAAAACGGGGTATGCGGAATGGTTTTTGAACTACAATTAGGCCACTATATTTTGTAGTAATGCTGGCTTTAAATTCATATTATTTCATTTTATTTTTAGCTCAGAGAAATACCAATTTTTGTTTAAAATTTTTTAAACAATAAAACCTAAAGGGAAAAGGTAATTCTAGAAACAGAAATAAGCTAAAATACAAAACAAACCGAGAAAAATCGATATTTAGGAACGTAAGAATGTGATTGTATGTAGAGCAAATTTTTCGCAAAATCCTTTTAAGATGGAATATCTTAAGTAAAACATTATTATTTAATTATCTGACATTATCTCTCGCACGAAAGCACTTTCTTTGCAAATCGAATTGTTAATATAGGTTGTAAAGCTAAGTCCTCGGAGCTGCTATTTTTAATTTACATTTATATACCGGAAAGAGCAATAAGGCCTCGGTCATTTCTTAAATGTCTGTCACACCGAACTAATTATAGTTACTATGAGCAAGTTACGAACTGCATTACTAAATTTAATAAGTTTTCTTCTTTCGCTGGTATAGTCAAGCCTCCGGAAATCTTTAGAAATGCATATGAGAATCAATACTTATTTTGGAAATAATTAATTTCTTCTTCTAGTGTGTAAGTATTTAATATCTACATATTTCGATAATAAAAAATAAATAATTTGACAAAGTTTAAGATGTATTTCATTCTGAAAGCGGTAACAAACAAAAAACTAAGTGACGAAACTTTCTTTTGATTAGTCGAAGCCATTTTTGCGCAAAGTCATTTAGTTGAAGGAAGTAAATTAAACCACTTTATGCCTTTCGCCAAAGTACGGGCATAAAGCGGTCAAAGGAGAGTGCGTCATCTGTGCACCTTGAGAAGTGCCTTTGCGTCTTGAACGCTTCCTTGTCACGTCTTACAAGGCCGTCCTTCCTGCAAACTACGCCCTCACACATGTCCCGCCCTCGGCAGTAATTTTATCAACACTTGCGGGAGATAGTTCCGGGATTTTCGCTTCACATCGGGTGCTGCTCTGGCTTCCGGTGGCAGTTAGGGCCGCCGTATCGCCGGTCCCGGCAGCGACGATGACGACGTCGTAAGGAGCAACTTCGGGACTCCTTATCAGCACTTCGCTGCGAATAGTTGCTAATTGCCCAGAAAGTTTTCATTAAAATTATTTTCCGAGCAAAACAAGTTGGCTGCGAGTCGCCCCATGAGTGGCTGTGCCTCTGTCTTTACGCCCCCATCCTCCCCCTCCCCCCTCCCACCACCCCGTTCCAGATGAAGTTGTCCATTAATCTGGGCGCAATAAATGAGGACGTTATGCGGAAAGTTGAGTAATTGGAGGGGCCCTTTGGCAGCCACTGGAAGCAGATTTTGCTCAACTTTAGAAAAATCGGATTTCATCTTGGGCTTGGTTTTTCCTAGTGGTGACCCAGGAATGGTTTGGGATCCGGGTTCTCAATGGGGGTGATCGACAAAGTTGAAATTACTATGAAATTTTAAAACAAACCATTACCCTAAATTAGGGCAATCTTAATATTTTATGAGCAATTTACTTGCTCTAGGCAATTTTATAAAAACTTTTTAAAAATTGTACATCAACCAGTTACCAATTTCATAGTTAGATATTCAAATGCATAATAGGAAATATGTATTAAGCGACAGAACACATTAAATTTAAATTTCGAACATGTCAAAGAACGGCTAATTAAGTTAAATTAAATTTGAATGAAAACAAAATATCTATCAAATTATTTTATACGTCGGCAGATTTTAAAGTTTGCATATTATAGGTTTTACTAATAAGAACTGCAAATTGAGAAGAATAATTTGTCTGCTGGACAATAAACCGATGTAATTAATTAAATTACTATGTGCATCACTAGAGTACTCTGGATAACTATGCCCAGAAGGTAGTTACACTACAGCTACTAATCTAAATTGTAGAAATCAGGCCTGGGGCAGCATCCGAGCAAATTGCTGGGTCAATACTTTGCAACTCGAAAGTAATTGCTTCTAAGATAAATAGTAATGTTTCCACATTACCTTACCTTAATTCAAAACTGAGCTACATACGCTGATGAAATCGGAATCAAAGTAAAACTGAAACAATTTATCAAATTTGTTCAATGGCATAATCCTGAACCATTGCGCCATTAATAATATGACTTTAATTTTCAATACCAGTAATGCCATTAATAAAAGAAGGTTAAATCAAAGAAAGTATAACCATGGTTATACTTTCTTTGGTTAAATTACAACATAAATAGCTATAGTACCTATGAAGAAAAATTAAATTGATTCAACTGAATCGCAAAATTAAAGAACTTCCAAAGAACTTAGAGCATGCACCAACTTCTGTACATAAAACATGTTGAGGGCTTTCCTGGGAGAAATGGAAAATAATTAAAAATAAACGTAAGACGATTACGTTGCTAAGACTAGAGATTTTGGATTAAGCATAAGAAATGTTATGTCATCCTAAAAATAATCTCCGCAATAAACTTGTTTGAATTTGCCAGCGGTTCTACTTTCAACGAAATTTTTTTTATATACATTGAAGAACTTTGGATTTTATGGCAGGGTTCCACACCTCCTCCATTTAACCACCAGGAGATCTCAACGATTTAATTTTCGAACCTTATTTATAAATATTTGTGAAGTTGCTAATGATACTGCAATGCAAAGTACGTATAAATCATTTTTGATTTACTAAATAGTATTTTACCACACTGCAAAAATTATTGATATCATGACTATTTTATAGTCCTCAAACCCATAACAATTGTTGTCAGGACATATTAATTAATGATATTTAAAGTTGAGTCCCTTTTGCGGAATTAATCATTTCATTGATAAGCTCATTTACATGGCGACTAAAAGGCAAAAAATAATATTTCCAACTGTAATTATGCTATCATTTTACTGCAATTCTGGCAGTAACCATAATTAATCGTATTATAAAAATAAATAAATGAAGATGTTTTGCGCAAAGTTGAGTAATTGGAAGGGAAGCAGATTCAGCACAACTTTTGAAAAGGCGTTTTCGTTCTGGTCTTGGTTTTTCCTTGTGGTGACCCAGGTCTGGGGCTGGATCCGGGGCCATCGATCGGGCTATTTTTCACCACTCGTCCGGCAAAATGCCGTCATCGACCACAAAGGACATTGATTCCCTGTAACCATGATGGAAGTCCATTAACGACCTGGTGGAAGCATAGTAAACATCAATCAGGAAAAATGATACCCGCATCGTGGACAAAGCCGTAAAGGACGGCGGACGGGGCCGGACCCGCCCGAATCAGTCCCTTGACGGGCGCACTGAGGAATGTATCCCTATCTGTGGGATCTGTGTCCTGGCCGCGCATTGTTGCAGGACACCACAATTAACAGCAGCCGCTCGGCCGGTGGAGATGTCCGCCTCTGCCGGCGTTGATTAGTTTCCGTAGACTTGGAAATGGCCGGCCTCCGCCCTTCTGAGGGCCCTGCAGCTGCGGCGGCCAACATTTTTGGTTTCCACTTTGCATGCGGAATTAATTCAGTGGATTGATTTTGCTCGATTTAGTAATGGAGCAGATGCGAACAATGGCGGCAGCCTCCGACGTTGCAGACGCATCCGACTCGGGAATGCATGGAATATTTATGCCGGGATGTAGACCACGTCACGGGCTGGAGACAGAACTGGGCCATGAAAGTCGCAGATAAAAGATATGACGACAACGGCTACACGTCAGCCAATTGTTAAGGTTTTAGGGGCAATTTAGTGGTGACAGTTTTCGGAAGCTATCAGCTTTCGGGGATAGAGGGAAGGGACGTTTATTTAAATATTCAGGTACAGGGACTAAATGGGAATGCGATAGAGGCGAAAGAGAACCTACGGTGACGTGAGTAGTTGATTTGATCCCATGTTAGGTTTTAATTAATCAATGACAAAATGCCGAAATTAATGAGTTAGGTACTTAGTTAACACCATGCGAATTGATAATACAGATTGCACCATGTAAATGCATATAATATGAACAAAATCATTCGAATTGCATTGTTGCAAGAACTTTGATTTTTTAAGGTATTAACGAATTCTCCCTGCTTATTGATAAAGTAACACAATCAATCGTTAGCGTATCAAAGTTGCAGTACTTATTTTTGGAACACTTAAAAAATCATTTAAGTTAAGTTAAAATTGTAGTATTTACTTTTCCAACACTTAAAAAATCATTTAAGTTGCAAACTATTAAATTGAAAATATCAAATTTAAAAATATGAACATTTTGTGTACTGGATATAGCATTTGTACGGGGGTATGCCAACCGATTTTTAAGGGTTCCTCTAAAATAAAAAATTTCTATCCTATCTGGACAAGCACTCTCCGAATTGAACGTTAAATTTGTGAACCACTTTTTGTACAGTTTCTCAAAAAACCTGTATTTTTAAACTAATTAATGGTTTTTTAACAATATACAGGATATTTTTTATTTTATAAATTGTAATCAAATCAAATTAAACTCCGTAAAATATTTTATATTGGAAATTCAATTAGATATTCTTACATTTTCCGCTTAAAAATGTTGTCAATGATAAACATTTGTCCTTCCCGTTTTGAAATGTGCTTATTAAGTGATTCCGAATTTCAAAGTCAAGAGGGGCTCATCGCACTTAGGCCAACCCCAGCTGCCATAGTAGGGTCCTTTAGGGCGCGGCGTTCGGGTGTCTGAGTGCCCTCCTCCAATTAATGCCTGCAATTGCGTTCGATAAGAACACTTGAGGTAATGAGAGATAAAAGCATCCTCGCGGTACCCGAGCTCCGGGAAAGTGTTTCGGGATGTGTGGAGGAGCGAGACTGGGGAGGGGTCCAGGAGCCGGCCGTGTGGCCGTTACCTCCACCGCTCGGGGGGCCATCGCTACATACATACAAACACTCCTGTTCGCACGCTCCCGTGGGAACGGCGGGACCTGCGGCGCTAAACAGCCGTAATGAATGGGGTGCAACAATGCATCCAGGACTTTCGCCTCAAGTTCGTCCATTCTTCTGGCGCACACTTTGTTGCTAATTTATTGCAGTCCATTCTTCTTGTTGTTCCCTTGACAAAAGGTGCGCTCTCCTCGGTGCTGACGGTGGGCGTGGGTGGCTACAGTGGCGCCACCGCTGCCAGACAAAGTCCGATTACTTTTTCTGCAAAAGAACAATTGGCTTGCAACTGTTCGGGTGGATAATGGCTGAGGAGCATTTAGTTGGCTGGAAAAATGTGAAAAAGAGGGAAAACAGGAGGGACTCGAAACATTACACGAGGTGCAGTTGTGGGCCGAGCCCGCTGCCGAGAGCCTTTCTTTGGAAGCGTTGTGGTGATGCACCGAAGAATGGGCCTTAAAACGTCCTTTCATCCTTTGGATGGAGAGATGTTAGCTTTGCTTCGATCGTTAAAAAGAAAGCTTTAATTGTGTCTTAATTTTAAACTCAAGTCGAAGTTGTTTAGTTTCGTCTTGCCTTGTTTGCATTTTTAGTTGTCCGTAATCCTAAAGGACGCCTTATAAAATGGCTCTATGACGATAGAAAACATTTACACTGTTTTCTGGGAGAAATTTTGAGAAAAATCGATAATATCTTAAATTATACTAAATAAAAGTACATCAGTTTCTGAAATTGTGTAATTGTTGTATTTATTACCTACATAAAAAGCAAAGTAAAAAGCTAGAGAATTGAAAAAATGTGATCATCTAATCCTCTAAATCTTTGGTTGAATTTCAATTTATTAATATAACAAACATACGAAGTCATGAGCACAACTAGTATACAATATTATTTACTTAAAATTAAAAATAACATTTTCAGTAGGGTACTGTATTTAATTTTTATTATTATAAGACACCTTTCATGAAGTTTTGTTAGGTAATAATCTAACCTTATCCCATATTCACTCAGAAAACCCCTCAATGAGGTATGTTAGAATTGTCCTGAGCTTCCCAATTAATTTAATTAAATAAGTTTTACCTTGTATTGAATTTAGAATCAACAAAGACTATTCATTACAAGAGCGGAACTGTCGATCTTATATTAAGTGGTGCAATCCCCTAGCAGAAGTTTGCCTTTCTAACGTTAAAGTGTTCGCACACAGGAAGCTAGAGACGTTAACTACCACAAAATTCTGTTCCTCGTCTTCAGACAATTCTAAGGCCAAGACATCTGCAAGGAGCTCCTAATGAACAAACATGTCCGGTTCATTTCGCTTTGAGGTATTTTCCGAAAAGCCCTGAACGAAGGGCTGGAAGGAACTGGAGTATTTCTTTCTCCATTAGGGCTGTTAGCAGAGGAGCAGTTTGCCTCACAGTTCCGAGAAACACATGTCTTGAAGGTGTTTCTTGGGGTGTGGCTTTCAATTGAACTGGGACTTGGGAGTTCCTTACACATGATAAGTGCTGGATTCTCGCAGCCAGGACAAAAAACTCTTCTCATCTCGAATTCAATTTGGCGGAATTGCTCCCACGGCGGTGTTAAACCACGGCGCTTCTTACACAGGCACCAAAATGCAGTTCGACTGCATAAAACTCTGGTGACTGCGCTGCAGCAGGACTCTCTGTTTACATGCGATTTCCAGCTCATATATTAATTCGTCCCATAAATTTCCATGCACGACAGAAGAGCTTCAACTTGTTGGCGGAGGACGCTTAAGGAAAATGTCTTCACGTAACAGGCATGTGTTGCATCGCCTCGCGCCGCGTGTGTGTGCCAAGTCCCGAGTCGCACAGCATCTTCCTCAGATAAATGTTGCTGCAGTCGATGTGTGCTCGTTGTAAGGCGGGCGAACTTCTGGAAGATTTAGTTATCGTTAAAGTGGGATTTGGCATGACATCGTGCAGAATCCTCGGAATGTCTTCCAGGGACATGATAAATTCAGGAGTAGCGAGCAGTCTTTCAGCGGGGGAAATTTGATCCGAAAGCAGCTTCGACCGCCACTCCCACGCCCCGGGCGGATCGAAGGGATGTTCGGAAGGCTCTAAAGCGAAACACGATTACAACCCACCAGAGAGCCCTCAATTAGCAAATAGCGCACAATAGTCGGCGACCGGCGTTCCTCCGCCGCCCTAATCCGATAAGATCCCTATGGACACAAGATATTTGCTAGATATTTGCTGCATTCATAAATTTCGCCCATAAAATCGGATAGCAGCAAGGAATCCTCCGACCGAGAAGTATCTCCGGCGGTCCCATATGATTCCGAGCTGAAATGACTTTTAAATCCTCTCGTCGTCGAGTGCAATAAATTTGGATTGTTCGCCGATACGGCACGGTCGCATGTCGAACACGGGGGTGGAGTTGGCACGGGTGAAAAACGAACCGAAAAAGGAAGGATTTTCCTTTTTTCGGTGCTCCCGGGATGGGAATATGGCCGTCCTCGCCGCCCGGGCTCGCCCGGCTAGAAAGGATCCATCCCCAAGGAATGGAGTCCCAGCGAAAAGGGTTGATATGGGACATAAAGCAAAATATGAAGTGCGATTATTGCCAGGACGACATGTGTTCCTGGGCCCATCAACAAAAGTATTCTCAATCAGTGGTTCCTGTTCTGGAGTCGGGCAGGGCAGCACTTTTCGATCTTCTGAATATTAATGCGACCTGGACTTTGATTTCATCCGCACCCTGAGGTGCAGATAAAAAAGTTCAAAGAACTATTTTACAAGAAAAATGTCATACTCGTTTAGGTTTGTGAATCTGCCTGCATATTTATTTTATAAGAGTTCCTCGAGGGGATGGGTTTTTTAATATGCAAAATATTACATACATACATATATTTTATTTTATCTGCTTTTTGGCAAACCATAATACCTTTTTGGTTCAAGCTTATTATACAAAATTAGTCTTACAGCAAAAATTTATTTCAGAGAAAAAATGTTAACTCATATTTTAAAATTGTAATATTATGTGTATAGAAAATATTCGGCATCTAAAAAGCTAAAATTTTCCAACTTAATATCTTAAACACCTAATGAAAATTTTTCTAATTGGGATCTTTGTTCATGTGCTGATTTTTTGAATCAAAATTGAGACTTTTCACAAATACAGCTAATTGCAATAATTTTTATTTCTTTCATTCTTGAGATATTTATTAAGCTTTTGCTTACCTGTACATATGTCTGGTAAAATAGTGCGGAAAATTGTATACATAGATATGACATTTTTATGTTTTCACACACATGTAACTAATATACATATGTAAATATAAACTATGTGAAGGCATTTTCAAAATTCTAATATATTTATCTTTTAAGTTAAATAAAAGTAGGTAATTCTTATAATGAAATGAAAACATAAATAAATAATAAATAAATAACTTAAAAAAGCATTCCCTTTAGTGAGAGAATCATCTTAGTATCCAACGACTAGAACAGAAAAGAAAAATAGAATAACCTATGTTTAACTACTAAATTGTTGTCTTGGAGATTTGTAACAGAAGAGCAAATCCTGCTCGAGTTGTTTCCTAGAATTGCAAGTTAAATTACTGCGATAAATCTCCATGGGCATTCCCGGGGGTAGGAGGTGCTAAATTAAAATTGCTCCGCAGAAGTCTACCATTTCCCTGAAAGTTTTACTGGAGATTAGTTGCCCACTAGAAACATAAACAGGGAGGCACTTTAGCACTTCGTTGAAACGAGTTGATTATCCTGACTAACGACGTACGCATAATTGGGGCTGATCTCAGTGGAATTGGCCCGGTTCCACCCCCTTGCCGGGCCCCACGCGGCGGGGAGGGCGCAAACACGAAGAGGCACCCGGGGATTGTCCCGGTCGGCCTTAGGCTGGGATTGAATTGAGCCTCGGAGAGCGCTGGATCTTTGCTTTAGTCATTGTCTGGCGAGTCTACTTGAGCCGCTGCCTGTTAATTAGCCGGGAATCACAGCAGCGGCGGGACTCAAGGGGAACTCCAGTCAACGTCCCGGTAATTGCAGGTCGCAGTCGCACACATCCCTGCGACACATTGCCGGAGATAATTAGTATTCAATTTGCGCAGCCCCCGTCCCCGGGTCGTGTAATTAGTTCATGAATTATGTTTCAATTACGTGACTCGGATTAATCGGGCTCAGCAAGGTGCAGCCCGCTGAGGCTGTCGTCTTAAAGTTCACCGATGCGGTCAGGGGTGAAGGCTGAGCGGAAGGACGTGGGGGTGGTTGCATCAATCAACCTTCGCCTATTTGCATTTTAATGACGCCCGCAGCGCAGGGTGAGCCGTGGCCGTTGAGCCGGGCTGCTCGTTACCCCAAAATTGTCACAATTAACAGGAACACCGCCAATTGCACTGCTGCGCAGCAGTTGGGAGCCCGATTACATTCGAAAACAATTTGTCCGCTCACCTGATGAGTGCCACCTGTCCAGCTGCAATTTGAGAGGGATTCAGGTGCAAAGAAAATTTGCGTCCCGCGCAACCGAACCCGCGAACCCCCGAACCCCAGTCGCGGCCGTGCGGACACCGTTCAATCAGCGTTTTCTGTTCGCTCGCATCCAATGAGAATTTTCCAGTGCGAGGGCCCCGAAACAACTTTTTTAATTAATTAACACTGTGAACCATTGCATTAATTAGGGAAAAGTTGTAGAAGCGTCCTTTGAGGTTTAGTGTCGGAGTCTCCCTCGAGGAGAGCATTTTTAATTAGACATTTTACCCAAATTGTTCAGATTTTCCACCTTTTTCGCTTTTTGTTTATGCCTCCTCCGTCGTTCGTCCTTCGATGGTACTTTCGTGATTTTTTCTGCAAATTAACGTCAAATTTGGAGTACAATGGTGCTAGACTTAACTAGTTTTTCACCGAATTAATTTTCGAGCGAAAAGTTATCCTCCGGGAAAGCTACCTGCCTTGTTTGGAACTAGTTTTTCAAGGGTATTACTGAGGAAGGTAGGGATAATATCGGTTTTTTTTCTTTTTAAAAAGTTGACTTTAGAACAACGTGGTCTTTTACTCGGGGTGATTTCGTGGGAACTCTTTTGTTTTTGCAAGCTGTTTAGTTTCGCTTCGCAGGTGGTTACGATTTTAAGTATTTATTGTGAGGTGCTACTTTATACACTACTAAATAAATTTCTGCTATAAATCAGTCTAAGGGTGTTGCACGAATTTCGCTTGTACTTTCTGACTTTTATAATTAACTACCTCAGGTGAAGTGCCTTTGTGCATTTAATAAGAATAGTTCATTGAACAAAGACTTTATATTACTATCACTCGTAGTATACTATATGCATATATAAGCAAATTTTCAAAGGTCTTGTAAATATTGTTTAACATAAGGAAAAATATTCATTATAACTTTTGAGAATGGTTTTGGGCTTAAAATTAAGAAAAAAGTCAAGAAAAAAATACTTTAGAAAATTATTTAGCTTTTCTGCGAAAAAGAGGTTCACACGGGAAAAGTAATATAACACTTTATTTAAAAATTATTTTCAGATTTGTTTAGTTTCTATAAGCATGGGTCATTCTAGATAAAAAGAGACAAAGCTTCATATTAGCTTATCATCTCTTTTTTAATAATATCCTTTAGTTAAAAGCGCACAAACAGACAAAAGCGGAGAATAGCATAATTCCCAATAGAAACAAGCTAATCATAGAAATAAAATAGAATGACGAAGCAGTGTTCCTTCGCCGTACTTTCAATCTAAAACTTCTGAAATTGGCAAGTATCCAACTTTATTTTGCATCGCTTCATGGGCATAATCCAAGCCATGTGACACACTCCCACTTCACCTACAACTCCACAAATATGGTATTACTTTTTCCAGCAATTATTTCCCTAGGGTATTTTGAGATGAATAACCGCTGGTCACTGGGGTTGTGGAAACCTTTTTGCGGTGCTGTGTGGGATGTCTGCGCTGAAATCCCTCTGGACAAAATATTTTTGTTGGATCAAAAGAAATACTCTGGTTCGTTTTCTCAATAGAAGAAATAAATGCCAACGGTGACTAGCATTTACGTAAAGGTTATTCACGTGCTCCATCCAAGAAGCGATTTTGCGACTCGTTATGAGGTGCTTTACTATCCCGGCCTGATACTCGAGTTACAATGATAGTAGGTACTCAACGCATTTTGCACCGAGACGGGTGTAGCTCAATTCCCAAGCACCAAATTCTTTCGTCTAATTTATGCTCTATCTGGGACTAGCTGCATAACTAGCAACACGAAATTTAATTCTTATGACTCCCAGCTCAGTCGTAGAGACGTCGTCCTCGTCCTGCAGGCCCTGTTGTAATTACAAAATTAACGCTAAACCCAAATCTGGTAAAGTATTCAGACGCAATGGAGTACATCTGAGAGTTTGGGGCGACATCCTCCGTGTCTCTGCGGGAAGCGGACGCCAAACAAGACTTAATTATCCTTCGAACTTTACCTCCGACTACCAGGTGAATGGTTGTCCTGGGAGTGAGTCTGCTCCGCCGAAGGAACTTTCACGGGCGCCTAATTGGAACTAGCTATTGACTTGTGCAGTTTCATGGTGGGGCAGGTTTAAGCAGCCTTTGGATCTATTGTGTCGGTATTGCTGCGTCTTTGAAATTACACTTCAAACTTTAATACCATGGCCCAGAGTGGATTATATTTCTCCTTCAAAATGCTTACTGATTAGCAATAGTTTGCTTAAAGATGAAAGTTACCTCCTGACAATCGAAAAGTTACTAGCAAGTTGGTAAATTATAGCGTACTATCGTACTACAAATCAAAGTCGATATTCATCAATTATCTTATTTTGAATAAAAGCATTTACTTTTTACTAAATTATGTTGTTAAAAATTAAATCTTTGAGGCAGACAATTTTAAATATGTGCTGCCAGATTTATTACTACAGGTGTATTCACTCTTCGGTGTTTTTGGTCTTCCATCGTACCAAATTCTTACATTGGTATTTAAATACGGGCAACATAAATATGTATGTACTTACACATACTATATATTTATATATTAAAAGTAAACGTTAATAATTGGAGATCCAGATCCCTTTTTGCATATTACAACCTTGAACAGTTTTCTTCTTTTATTAAGGGTATAGTCAACTTTCACGTTAGGGTTAATTCTTTACTCTAAGCAAATTCTACAAATTTGGTATTTGAGTAAAAACACATCGAAAAGTGAATACCCCTAATGAAATTGATTTAATATTGTAGCTGTATTTTGTCTTAAGTAATCAAATTTTATGTACTAAACTTTAAATTTAACTTTTTTTTAAGCTTAGCGCATTTCAAGGATCATGTAACACTTCAGAATCTTCGAAATATCCTAAATTCATACACATTCAGATTTAAAACCAAATTTAGGCAATGAAAACAGGAATTTTAATATCCTCTGCGTAAATTAATAACACATTATCTATGATACAAATTCATCTCTTTTAAATACTTTAGAGGTCGTTTTAATGAATTTTAGAAAGCTTCAGGTCTTTTGTCATATGTTCGTAAACCTGCAAATTAGCATTCTAATGACAGGAAAATTATTGAGTTTCTGCTGGAACTTTTCGGAAAGTTAATAGAACATAGTTTATAATCTCACCTCTGGTTATTTTAATATAATACAGAAGCTCTAAATTAGCGCTTATATGAATATTTATCTAACGAAAAACCGCTTTATGATTCCTCGTGGTAATTATTAGCAGGGGCATCATTTGACCGCAGAAATCGAATCCCGGGGAAATAACATATATATAAATATTTGGATCTCTGGAAATAGACAAATAAATCTGGGGTTTGTGGGTTAGCAGGCAGCTTAAAACATATACGGATCAATTAACAAATATTTTGATTAATATTTGAGCACATTTCATCCAAATGAATCTGCTGCGGTGCTGTTAATAATGCAGGCCCAACAGTCGGCCAAGGGGCGGAATCGCATAGTAACCAAACACAAACAAGCCCACCTCCACCCCCGGCTGACGGTGGTGGTGGCTCCCTTTGTCCGCACGAGCCCCATTCATTTCAGTGGTAATTAAAATTTAATCCGAATTCACGCAACGATGGCGAATTACATGAATAATAAAATTATTGCTGGAACTTAAGGATGCGGCAGCGCCGAGCGAATTAATCACCTTGCAGCTATGCCTAGGACGGGGTTAAGGATGTAAATTCGAAAGACTCAAAATGCCACATCCTGATAAATAGTAATGAAGCATAAAGCATCGGAGTGGGCCTGGAATTTTTCGAGTAAAAATATTTTGTAATCCAGCAAAGCCACTCGACGTGCCCTTAATAAAGCGAAACCTTGACACTTTACCCTGGGCACGACTTCGTTTTTATTTATAGCAATCATTTCGCTCCGCAGGATAGCTCACGCACTTTTTTATCAGAGTTCGGAGGATGGTGCAGGCCCATCAAGGCAATTTAAAACGTATAAAACATATTTTCCCTTTAAAAGGGATTTCAGGAAGCTCATTATCCGCATATTATCGTCAATTGATGCAATTTTTTCCTCAACATAACCCAAGAGGACTTTCCAACCAAATTTTGGGAATAGCCGCAGGGGTCCCGAAAGAACTCCTTTTCGGCTAAGTAGTATTTGTAGCTGGTGGTTGTGCCGAAAAGGATTTCTTCGGCATTCAGTGCGAGTCTCATGCGAGCCCTGCCATTACCCAGCTCACCACCGGAGGGCCGGCTGCTTTTATTTACTCTTCTGTTAGAACCCTTTGTGCCACTGGTGCAGAAAGAGTGGCCCGAAAGTCCCCACGGGGGCTCCTCCAGCCAGACGGCCCCACACAGACTCCGGGCCCGTGGGGCCTCCTCCAGGCAGCTCGTTCAGTTCCTCTGCGATCTGAGCTAAACACGTTACGCAAATGGAAACACGCTTTACGATATGTCTTCAGGGGACTATCCTCGTAAAAACGGATGAGTGACGGACAGAAGTCCTAACTAGAATAAACCTGGAATGAGATTTTCGGTTGCACGGGCAGAGCTTCAGTCTTCGTGTGAGGCTCCTGTGAAGTCCTACCGGCCGCAACGAGGAAGACTGTTTGATCCTCCATTTTGAGAGACGGTTTCATTAAGCTGACTTTACTAAGACTCCCCATTATATGGCCTTTCTATAGTTTCTAACTCTTCAAACAGGGCCAACTACTTACTATTCATTTTTCGCAATCGACAAAATAAGACATAATTGTTAAATTGGGGAATACAAAAACCTACACTTGGAAAGTGGAGAAAACACTTTTGTTTTCACGTAAGTGAGATTTTGTTGGCTTTGTGCACTTTTCAAATAAATCTAATTTTTTTCTTGTTTTGAATTAATTTTGAGGGGAATACTCAATTCTACTACATTTTTCATGATTTTTTAAATTTATTTTAAGACAAGCCTTTAATGTAATTTCAATGATGTCACTGCTTTGGTTAAGGGAGGAAGAATTGTGAACTCGTTCGTTCTTTTGATATTAGTTAATAATTGAAGGCTTGAGACTAAATAGCGGATGTACTCCGAGTTTAACTGCTCCGCCCTTAAGCCCAGATTTCTTGCCTTTGTTCAGTGCTGTTGTAGAATCAGTTCCTCTTAATAACTGAAATGGTGGATAAGATCTCAGATGATGGTCTTACTCCAATTAATTTGCGAGAGATGTCTTAAGGCCAGGCTAAAAGCCCGCATAAGATGCATGACTATCGGGCCGAATCCCAGGTATCCATTTCAGTGGCGGGGGCACCCTCTTAATCGTAGGCGGCACTTAGCTGCTTGTACAACACGCAGCATGCCAAGAGGTATCAAAGTACACATTCCTCGAAAGTGGCTTAAAGGATTAAGACAAAATTCCGTGACGTGCAGGTTCCAGCAGTTGGCCCTCGTGCTAGCAATTTGCCCGGAGCATGTAGCAACACCCAATTTTCGGCTGTCGTAGGGCCTAAACAACCCTTTACCTGGTTCCAGACACCTCCCGAGCACTTGTGAATGCTAACAGCGAGCTTAACGCGTTCTTGAATTACTTGTAATGGTTTGGTAAATATTCGGCAGCCGCTCCCGATTACGTGGGGCATTCCCCCACATCGGAGACGGATGCTGCTGTCGCTCGGCTTGTTCGATTACAATTCGTTGAATTATGGATGAGCACGGCTCACAGGATTACCTACCTCAGTTACAAAACATGAGAAATCTGCGATATGCCGAGCAAGGTTACATATCGGTCGGGGAAATATGGGAGAATTCCTGCAGGAACCTTTCAACCTCAAGCAATTTTCACTGCGTAGAAAACAATACGACGAGGGTCTGTCTTCCAAGGCTGTCCCGATGCTTTCGGCAAGATGTGAGTAATTACTATTATATATTAAGATAACAAACACAATTCTCAGAATTCGCTCCAAGGAAAACACATTTCAAAGCATTTTGTTGTAATAAAAACAGACAAAAGAGAAATGGTACTAAACATTAACTCCAGCCGTTTTTTATAACAAAGCTTAGCTGCTCAAAGAAAACGGTCGATGTCCTTTTTAAACACCTTTAATTTTTATTCAAAGACCTTGTCTTATCCTACTTAATTTAAACCGGCGGTTCGTGAAAATGTTGCCTTGGGGATGTGGAGCATTCAACGATTTATATCTAGATTTTATAAAACGCAAATGTAACAGACAATTCGAAAAACGGTCAATAACTACCAATGCGTATATTACGTTCTTTTTGCTACCGACTAGACTGAGTCTAGATTTTTGAATTAATGCTTCCTACTAGTAACTTTTTGATTTTTACGCAACAGAAAAATATTTTAATCAATTTTCGGTTGTGCTTTTCTATATTCTCGATATTATATTAGTCGATATTAAGAAAATGAGAATGGTCGATTTAAACATGTTACCTGTATTAAGTTTCACTAAGTCCGATGCGAAGAGCCTAATCTAAGCAAACATCGGACTAACTCGGCATCAATGAATAAAACCCTCAGAAAGTGCACCTGAAGTCGTCCTGCCTCAAGTGTCCATTTGCAATTCGATGGGGCGTGCCTGAGCCTCGTGTGCCCGAAGGATGTTTCTGTCTTAAGAGGATATTTGAGCTGCAACAGCCCGCCAGTCGCCAGGCAGAGCCGTCGTCACACCTTGCAAAATCACGCTCCATCGCCCGGCAGATCCGCTGCAGGGATAAACCTGGAGCGCTCTGGAGCAGCCGGGCTCGCTCCGGGGCACTTCCAGCGAAAATGGATTGGACGTAATTCAAGTGACGATTCAGGCCTACCCCATCACCGGGTGTCAGTTGCTGTATCAGGAAATTTAAGAGGTCGAGGGCCGGGCGGGCTCAGCCCGGCCGAGGGGCTGCCAAGATCGTGTGTCACATCGGTCGGTGCCGAAAGGTTCCCGGAGGAGAGCGGTGGGTCCCTGTGGATCGGGGGGATATCGAATCTGGGGGAGCTGAGTGCCGGCAACATGTGTTACCCGGGCAACTTTTGTTACGCGCCCTGGATCCAATTTCAAACCTTTCAGACTACAAGTGGATGGACTGACTGCGGCGCCCGAAATTTGGGGCACACAAGGATTTATTTGGGGTCGTGAGTTCTTGCGGATATGCTTACAAATAGGATATTAATGTCAACGTAAAGTGTTTCTGGTCGTGTCGAATTTGCACAAAACAAAATTTGCTCCAGCAGCCTGTTCCCGGAATATTTTCTTTCTGGCTGGTGGCATCAGATGGCCCGAGACAGGCTAATGGACGAAACCGAGAACGGGTTCGGGCTGTGGCCTGGCGGAACGAGAATTTAACGAGGCGGTCCGCCGCACAGCAGCCCACGGCTTTCTTATTCTGGAAAGGAATCAAACATCTCCGCTCACGTAAAGAAATTATTTTGTATATTGTGGGGTAATTGCTTTCTTATTTCGAGTAAATTAAGCGGTTAATTCTTTTTCCGTACCACACACATATTAGAAAAACAAATTATGTTTTCAAATGATGGAAAGATGAAATGTCGCATTATGATGGGGTATTAAGGGTTTCCGTTCAAAAAAGAAGCGCAAATAAAACTTTGCAGTGAAGAGCTTTATGAAACATCCTGGTTCAAGAAACAGAAATTATATACTTTGTAAAGGAATTAAGAACTGGTTTTTTGTCTTTTCTCAGTGAAGTAATCAATATGAAGCGTTCGCGACATTTTAAGACGCTGGAAATCTAATTTTAGTTGTTGCCTTTGTACCAAATTAAATTAAAGTTCCTTGTTTACGTAAACGTGGTTGCTTTGGAGATTATAATCAAGGTTCTAAGCCCGTTGTGATACACGTTTCTATTTCAATAATATCCAATTTGACTGTTGTCTTTTATCCCTTTTGAATGAAAATGTATAATATGAAATGGCGACTAATTTTTGATTCTTATAGAAATTCTGCCTTTCATATTTATTGTAGTTGAATCAAGTAGAGGTGTGCCAAGGATTACCTCTTATATTTTTAAGTTATATAACTAACTGAATACTATTTGGCAAAATGAGGGCATACATGCATTTAATTTCATTTGGTGTAATTCCGAAACCCTGTTCGAACCATTTAACACATGCGAACAAAGTGATATAATTTTAGTATTTATTAATTCTAAAGAAAATATTAAATTTCCTACAATACATACAGTCATAAGAATATTAGATATAAATGAAAGAATGTTGCAGGGAATCGTCTTCTCCAGCAGGAGAGGTTTTAACGTGCAGTGGGTGCACTGAAATCGGGCTAGAAATTGACAATAAAATCGAGCGATAAAGAGGTTATCTTCTCATATTCCGGCAATGGCACCACCGCAGATTAGCGTTGCTTCGTATCTGCAGCAGCGTCCCGGGTGCAGTGCAATTTCTCCGAAGGCATGAATGGGGATAATTTAGGGATAATAAAGCTCCTTTGGTCTCGGATTCCGTGGGATTGCCCCAGGAATTCACTTATGAAGATTGTCCTGGGGATAAATCGACAGCTTTTAATGGTCCTCGCCCTGTGGCAGTTCCAGGCCTTTTCCTCCTGGCAGTCGGGTTGATGTTGTTCGGGACCAAAACACAGCTCCAAGACATGTTCCTCCAGAAAGCGGAGGAGGTCTGCAGAATATTAAAGACGCATTAGTAATCTAGGAATTGCATCCGCTCCACCCCCGCATGCAAAATGCACCCCAAATTCCGGCTGTCTGCATCGTTAGCTGCACGATGCATGTACAGGAGTATTTCTAGCGCCGACATGAACTTAAGTTCCGATGTGCAGCGCCGTCAGCCGTTTAATTGAATTTAAATTGTACGTCAAGTCGGATAATCACCGAAATTATGTCTTCTTCGCGGGAATAAATTCCTCCGAATGGTGCGCCCTGACAGCTGAATGGGGCCATCAATCTCCGCGCTAACAAGATCAAGGCGGGCGAATCGCGATCAGATCGCAATGGACCACTTGGTGCCCACGCGCCTTTGACGGACTCCTGGAGGTCAGTTGACGCCAATTGAGCGCATGTTTCGCTGCGCACTGCAGGAAGTCATTGTCTTGCTGAAAAATATTTTCGGTAATGGAGATTACCGACCAAAATAAATAGAAAATAATTGAAAAATTACCCAAAGATACCCGACTGTCGGGAGGTTGTACCACGCTCCGAGAGGTTCCTTACAGGTAATTTGCATAATGTTAACTGCACGTGGGAAGGAAGTTCGGCTTCGATGCGCAAAAGACGGGGCTTATTGGTGTGGGAAACTTTAAGAAGAAACACGCGTCTTGCGAAATGGTCATTTGATAAATAAATTACAGTCTTCACCAAGCAACCAAGTATTAAAAAAACAAGAGCTCTTTGAAAAGCTACTTCCTAGTATAATTAGGTATAGGCTTTTCAATAAATAGTTATTATTTGATGAACATTGTTTAAAAATGTTTGTCCATAAAAGTAAAATTATATGAACATATATGTATAATAATTATTTTAAAAGAACCTGTAAAAATGCGAAAATTTAAAAAACTTCAAACAAAGCTCTAAAAGTATAAGAAACAAATTAAATTTTGAAAGGTTTGTTGCGACTATTAAAAAAAACTCCATGTAATAGTAATTTCGCATAAAATTGTAGAAAAGTGTTCATATTATGTACTTTTATCTTATTCCTTTCCTGTAGTCAAACTTTGAATCAACATAAAAAGTAAATTAAAATACAATACGCAACCTCCTTTTTAGAAGTCGATTAAAACTGCGACAAATGTTTATTGGACACATAATGAAACGTTTGAAATATACATCAAATATATTTTCAGAGCAAATTTCTGATTTGCTGAATCGCTACATTTTCCGAGTGATGAAAAGCTGTGCTGCTTAAATTTAATTTATGTTAGGCTACGTGACCCGTGTTCTGATTCTGATAAATTATTAAATGAATAAATTTTTTCCGCTAAAATTAAACAACGTGAATTTTCGGCGTTTCTGCTGATTCTCCGCCAATAAAAAGCAGCTGGCAAAAAGTTTATGTGTCGCCAATCTGTAAAACATTGGCGGTGGTGGCAAAAACGCTCCCAGTAGACGCGTCTTGTAAAACAAGGGTTTTGGTAGCCTATAAATCAAAGGGGAGTCTTAGGCCATTAGTCGGGCGCGAGATCGATTCCGCTGCAACAAGTGGCGGCTTAAATTAACCGAAGTCAGTCAGTGGGTGGGTCGGCGCTGGAAATTAGCACCACTGTACTTTCTTCTTCATACGTGCTCCCGGTCCAACTGGCGATGCCCGTTCGGGAGCGACAGCGAATTCCTGGCACGCCGCCAATTTGTGAAAGCAAACCACCATCCGGTTGCGCGTTTGTTTGATTGTTTTGCGTTCCTGAAAAAGTGGAAGGAAAAAATAAAATCCTTGCAATCACTCGGGGAGGAAAACTATTCGCTTCCGCCTGAATGATCAGTTTGGCTCTGGAACTCTGGATGGAATCCAAAACATCGGAAGTTCCCGGTTTGAGCGGCCTCGGCTGGACGGCTGCGACTTCTTCCCCGGGATAAATTTAGCCAGAACGTGAGAAAATCTCACCTAAAACAAGGCCGGCCGCTTCGTTGTGCGCGCCTCGAATAAAATCGCCAAATATTCGGGTTTATGATCTGGGTGGTCGTTACGAGCGATTTACGAGCGCACGTCACCAGGCCATGGAGAAATTTTTATGCGACAGGAAAATTAAATCGAATACGCGGCAGCTGCCCGCCGCTGCATAAAAATATAGCGCGCGGGCGGCAGCTCCTCTGGGCTTGGTGACAACGGCCGCATCTGACGAAAATGGACCACCAGATGAATTTTTCAACCCTCCTCGCAAACACTGAACGACATTTTCAATTAAACGCTATTACCGCATAGTGCGTTTTATTACAATTAGGTTTTTCAGACTGGGCGTTTTCACCTGAGCTTACATATGTATGTATGTACGTCGGGCAGACAGGGAAAAACTAAATAACGAAAAAATGTTATAAAAATATTTAATATTTTAATTAATTCGAGAGCAATTAGTTATGAACAATTTTATAGTAAAATGCGTCCGTAGCTGGTTGTAACGATCCTCTGTTATATATATCTGGACTGTGCTCTAAAAAAGCAAAAATCTTAATTTCCGAGGCATATTTCCGTGAATAAACATCAGCAATTTCATTTTGTAATTTAACTAGCATAGTAAGAATTTTTGCCAAATTATTATAATTACTATTAGGAGACGTGATATTAATTAGCTCTTTAGAATTTTCTCCACACTCACTATTCGGAATTTTCCTTAGAATATTTATTAGTGATTTTCCATTTCCAGCCTTTGACACAAATGTTTGTAAAAAATTTGATAAAATTGCAGAAGTTTGAATTACAAAAAACAATTCCTCAATCCAAACTCATTTCATTTAAAAAGAAAATACGGACAATAGCAAAAGCTGAGTCGTACATAAGTTCAATAAATAATACATTAATATTTATAGATACATATGTACATAGAATGGCCTTAACAAATTTATTCTTTATTTTGCTTGGATAACATTTCGCGTATTTGGAGCTCATTAGCTCCATCACTAGCGAGCTTATTAGTCGAACAGGTAAAAAGCGCACGCTATCGCGTCAATCAATTCGACCAGCGGCGGCGTGAGAAGTGAAATGAATTCTTCGATAAATCACTTCGTAATCACCCAAGAAGTTGTAAATCATTTGATATGACCGGTTGTCGGCAATTAATGGCATGAAATCACCTCGGCGGCGAAATTTATCTTTTCTCATTTTGTCACACAACCAAATTTGTATAATGCACGTATCTGGACGTGCCGGGCACAGGAAACCTTGGGAGTTGAAAAATATTTCGTATCGCCGTAGCCCGAATATCAACAATCTCTGTTGGAACAGCTCCGCCAGTAAACATTTTTCAAATTTCAATCAAGTCGAGAGCACGAAAAATTGTCAATAGAACGAAACAATTTCAATTGAATAAAAGCGCAAATAAACAGACCGGGACTCGAAAGCGCCGCGTTGTTCATCAATTGGCCAATTCAGGTGGCTTTATCCTGTGTTTTGATAGGACCTGGATATACAAGGCAAAGGCTGCTGCTCGGGTCCCTATTCGAATTCCCGGAAAAAGTTTATAGCATAACAAGCGCCGCATTTTTGTATCAATTTGAAAGCGTGCAATCGAAGGCCGCAAAAGGCGCTCCACTCCGCCTTCACTTCTATTTGGGGCACCAACAACGATCACCAGCATCCTTTCCAGAGAATTCGAGATAATGAAAAAATGAAAAAATCCAAAAATCGCTATCTGCCCGAATAAAGAAGTATGATTCAATGAGGTGTGGCGGATGAAAAGTGCACTTCCTGGCTAGAACTCCCTCCTAGGCCTGATCCGTTTTTGGTTTTCCCTAAAATATAATATTCCCGGGAGACAGATGCTTATCATCCCCTGACATGCGCGGGAACGGTTCGCTTTTTTTCGCTTCGCAAAGTGTATGCTCCGCAATAAATTACAACAGAGTGATAAAAATAATGGCGAACTATTTGCGTTGCGTGCAATCCTACTGGATCTATTCAGGACTAAATCAGATTACGTTCGCCGGCATCGGGGATAAAGGCAGCTCCGCGCAGGCACGGGCTCTGGACGTAGCCGCGACCCGGGATTCTCTGGGAACAGCAACAATTTGATTGATTAATATGCAGCTGCAGCGAGCTTTAGCGGAAACAGAACAAAAAGTTGATGGATATTTCGGAACGATGAAAAAGCCAGGATTTTAAAAGTTCTACCTGGAAAAAAGGACCAGGACTCCACTTTTATCCCGGTTACATATTGGGCGGATTCTCGGTTCAAGTATGATAAGGCTACGCAGACTAAAATTGTCGAAATTTTAAACTGTTCGACAGCGACAGTTGAAAAAGAACTCGCAAAAAATGTATATTTAACATCTAAACGACTTAAAGTCACACTATTCCAATTTTATTTATTATTATTGAAGCTATCGTGCTACGTAATAATAAGAATGCCGATATTCGTGTTAGATCAGTTGAAGCAAATTTAATCGGTTTTGTGGTGAAGAAAATTAATGAAACAAGCAACGTCATAATGTGAAAAAAATACGTGAACTACATTTTATATTTCCGTATAGATGCCTACAGAATAATAAATTAATTTCCGAGGATTTTGAACGAAATAATGCCATGTAATTGCGGAACACAAAAGTTGACTATCATTGCTCTGTGTCGGTCTCCATTGACATTAACGAAAATTGGATACGCTTTATTCGATTCATGCCCCGACGAGGGTATGCCCAAAATCACATTTAAGCATTAATGGCATAAAATTATTTTAACAATAAAACAAATTTATGACCATTACCATGATTGCCTTGTGTTTTATTTCGATTTAAATTCTATTTCTTTAAAAAAAACTAAGTTAAAGGTTTGCAAAATAAAATAAACCTAAACAAGTGTACTAACGAAGTTTTTACTACTTAGTATAATACAACAAAAAATTACGCAATTTTATTATAATGACCGTCGTTATTTTGATATTTGTTGATATGAAATCGATAATTTTGGGATGGCTTAGTGTTATTTTCAATGACACGAAAGGTGTTTTCGGTGATTTCATAAATACGACCGAGCGTCCACAAAGAAGGTTATGTTTCTTGCATTTCCGAAGATTATTCGGCTCAAAGACTGGTATGCGTCTCGGTCAATACCAACAGAGAGGAGATATTTCAGGACTCCAATTCCCGTCGTTAAGGAGGGTCCGGCAATCACCGGAACAGTAACGAATTGCGGGGAACTATGTGGCCATTTCTGGACCGCATATAAAACGAAAATTTTACGGACAGATGGGTTTTTCGTCCGGCAGCATTGTCATCACCTAAAGTTGATTGCTATGGCTGCCTTTGTCCCTCCCGTCCATTTTCCTGTTTATATCAATTCAATTCCTGCTCAAAACGAACCAAATGGGCGAGCGGATGGTCCATTTTCTTGTGACCGCATTGACATTTTACTTAAGCGTCCAATGAACTCCTTAATGGGCCGCCCGATCGGGTTGAAATTCCGGGCCACATCGTGCGCGTCATGTCCAACTTGTTTGACAAATTGCTGCTTTGTTGATTTCGACGGTCCGAATTGCGAACGCAAACAAACTCGCCGAAAACATAGGGTCAGAGGGCTGGGGGTGGGTTTTGGTTTTTTCGAGCTGATTTTATCCGCTTCCTCAGCAGCTCAGATTGCGGGTTATCAGACCACACCTACTGCCGCCCCCTGGTTGCATGCAAGGCTGCCTTCACGCGAAAACTCTGTTCTTGCGGGAAATGGGAGCCAAGTTGAACTACTGAACGCAATCGACTGCAACAGATTTAGGGTTTTTCGAAATTCACGCGAAATCGGGATAAATCGAGAACCCAAAATGCAGAAGGGTTGGCCAGGAATCAGGGGTTGGACCGTGTACTGTTAATTTAACTCATAAAATCGCTGAAACATGTTGGCGTTAGCGAATACATCGCTTTTGCTTTATCACCAAAAAGTACGCCACCATCAACAACGCATTCGTTAAATGATTTTCATTGTTCGCTAAAACTTTTTATTCGGCCGCGCTTGCACTACTCAAGGGTTAGCTGGGGATGCTGTTTGACGGGTCAACAAAACAAAACGAATGAACTTTTTCGTGAATTGCTGTTTTATACCGGGAAACATGTTTTATGAGTTTCGCAGTGAACCCTAAAGCACCGCTTTTATTTGTAGCAATATACTCTCTTAAACGACAAAGCTCGAGGGGGCGTAAATAACATTTTGGACTAAAAGGTTGCCTGCCGCCGTTGTTCAAAGACAAATAATGTAATATGTTATAATATTGTTGTTTTTTCTGCAACAACACATGACAATAGTCTGGTACACACTTAGAAATTTTTCTAGTGACATTTAACAAGGCAAGTTCTAGTAAATTACACATTTTAATTATTTTTAAGTAAATAATATGAAAATAGTAGTAATAATGAAATGCGGCTATTGACAAACATTTTAGTCCGTGAATTAGAGTTCCAAAATAACTAACCAGTAATTTTTCATAGATTTGGGGTAATATTTACACAGTAAAACAAGCAAAATTTAAAACATAAGAAATTATTACAATCGAATTTTATGGATTCGCTTTCCACTAGATTTTGAATTTTGATTTCATACTAATATTTAAAATCTCAAATACTTTTATGTTTAGATAATGCTTATATTTTAAGAGTTCTAATTATATTTTTATCCACATTTTCAGGTCTGCTAAACTACCCACAAATGTAAGTACATTACATATTAATAATACTTCATTTTATATTCTTATTTTAAATTATCCAAATTGGGACAGGAGTGCTCATCACATAAACACATTTTTGCAAAAGTAACCTGACTAAAAATGCTCTTGTAAACTACAATGTTTTGTGAACATTTGAATATTTATGAAATTGTAGATTATTTTCCTATGATGCAAAATGCATATGGAATGCAACAAATTTAAATATTAAGTAATAACATTGTCGATTAACTTGCCAACACAAACAATAAAAATGTAAAGGAAGACTCAAGACGTAGTTGAAATCTACCCAACGTCAATTTCATCGAAAGCAATGAAGATAAAATTAATGGTAATTGTGCGAAGCTTTTATTAACACAATTATTGCTCCACCTCTGGAGTCTGGAGCATCCTGTTCCTTACCTCTTCCTGAAATTGCTCCTCGAGAAAGTTTGAAGCTTTCGGCGATGGAGGAAACGATGCTCAGCCAGAGCACGGAGTGCCAATCAACTAGCTCATAAATCTGAAATCACAGTCTAGACCTACGCCACCCGGGTCTGCATCCGTTCGGTTGGGCGAGCTGTTAACACGTCCTGGCAATTTATGAGCCCTGCAAGGACCCCACCACCCCCACGTTCGACTAATGTTTTTATTGTGGGGCTCCCGGCTCTGCCCCCGTTCACACAATCATCCGAAGGCATTAGCAGCAGGCCTGCCTGGGATTCTGGATTCATATCTTCCTTTGATAAGCGCCCGATGCCTCCTTATCTCGTCGAAATTATGGCGGACGTGACTCCCCCGGTGGAAATAAAAATTTCTGGTACGGTCCGCCCCCGCCCACATCGCCACTGATAATTTTAAGGTGATGCTCTTCGATATTCTCGAGATAAGCAGAAATGAGTAAAGAACAGCGGATTACGGGCGAGATTCGAAGACGGAACCGCGCCCGGGACCGGAACCGCCCTTTGTTCGGCCCGGCCAGAAGGGTCCCGGCAGCTCCCGGAACCGTTGGGAGCAGAATCGGAAAAATGTTTGCTCATGACAAAGTAATTTCGTTAAGGATTTCACGGGAATTTTATTGTGCCGCGATAGAACAGCCGAGGCATTTTTAATGCTGCAAAATTAAAGATACGTCGTGCAGACAGCAGGGTCGAAATGCTATCACAAAAACTCTAATTCGGACAGGGCGGCGCTCTTCTTTTCGGGACTTTGTTGGTAGGAAAGGTTTAGAAGGCTTTTTATGGAAATCTGTACGAAGTCTGCTCTGCTGTAAAAGCGTCTTTCATCTTTCTTTGAATATGATTTGATCAATTTCCTATCAAGTTACGTCAGACAATGTAAAAAGATGGCAAGGCAGTGTTTGTGGCGCGAGATCCTTTTAAATCCTCGCAAAAGCCTAGATGGAAAACTGATGACATTCTGCCATATTGCCGCAGATTGTTGCGGAGATAGATTGAAAAATTGCGCACAGCCGGTCTTTTTCCGAGACTTACAGCGCAGCCAGACAATTTGTAAAAAAGTTAAGAATATTATAGCCTTTTTGCAATTTAACTCCTGCGAACAAAAACTGCTTTTTCGTTACGTCAAGTTTTTTCATTCCTTTTAAAAAATAATCTAATTTCTCCGAAATTGATAATAAGATTGAAACACCTCTACTGAAAAACTTTAAAGCTTTTTCAATTGAGAACAACTAAAAAGAAATAAGGAAACTAAAATGAACTCTTAATTTTGAAGACTACGTTTTATTTCTATTATCACTCTGAATACGAATTTTAATTGTGTATATCATGGAATGGAAATTAAATGAATTCTCATTAGTATAATTGAAATGACGTTGTATGTACATAGTATTTAAAACATTTCAATAGAATCGACATGGATATTGGTAATTAAGCTTAAAGTTTAAAAATTTATTTACGAGCAAAATGCCACAAATAATCTGAAAAATGGAAAATACTTTTTATATTAATTAAATGCGAGGCAAAGTGCCAATGAAAATATTCCGGAAACTATTTAAAGGTTAATGGCTGTTTTAATTTAAAAATATTTACTGAATGTGACAAATTGATAGTGAACGTGAAATTTACCATAATTAGCTTTTTATTGATTCAGAATAAATATTTTTTAATTTAACTTCAATTCAGTAATTCCTGTTAACTGAATTTTCACGGTGGTGTGTGACATTCTTACAAATAAAAATGAATGTATTCGTGAAGGACAAGTAATGCTCAACTGAACAAATTCGAAATATATTGTTTGGCAAAAATAATTCAGAGCTTTGATTTAAAATTCAATTTGAAATTAACCTGAAGATGTTTATCGTTTCCCTGTTTTTATCATTAAACACGTCCGCAATTTTTCTTAGTAAAATAAGTCCTGGCAGATTTAACTAAAATTATAATTATATATGTATATACAGTACATTTCGATTGGGATTGATTATTATTTACTATGGCATGTAACTTTCATTAGTCAATATGGGAACAAATAAAGCTTTTTGTATTACAACATACTTAAGTTCTACTAATCCAATATGAGTCACATATGAGCTCTTTAAAATTCTAAATGTGTTAAAATTCATTCCATAAATTTCTAGCTATGCGATTTATGAATAACATTATTCAGAAAGGATATTCCTGATTTTAAATTCATCATGCCTTAATTTTTTCTCTTTTGTGTCATTAATCCGTTGTTAAACTTTTACTCCGGAAACGACGAAATGGCAGCAAGAGAGGCAGATAAAGTTGCAGAGTGCTATTGAAAATTGAATTTTGTGAAAGTGCTTATTTATGATTCAGAAGATCCTGGATAGTTTGAAATAGTGATACTTTTTGGAAGTTTGTTTTGTCTTTGTAACAATTTATTTATACCTACTTTAAGCCCAAGTTGAGGAGTTTGCATATATCATTCAACACGACAGAGACAGGCATGATTATAAATATAAAAATTGTACAATTCGATCATTACATTTCAGTTTAATCAAAACATTTTGCTTGAGTGAATCGGTCCCGAGACCATAGCAACGAAGTCATTTCCTGGGCTTGCATGTGCCTCCTTAATACCAAGATTGGATTATCCCTACAGAGCTCTGTTTGAAAAAACAGAAATGGTCCAAATAAGGCTTAAGCAACTGCCTCCATCCATCCTCAGACAATCCCCCTAAGAAGTTACTCTGGCAAAAGAAGGATGAATTTATACTTTTCCTGAACCAGGAGAATGTCAGAATCTGTAACAAGCTCGTTTCATACGCGCGTCCCACGTGCTGTCATTAAAATCTTCAAAACCCACCATCCTGTGATCATCCTTCTGCGAACGCCCCAAGCTGCTTAAAACGTTCATTTTCCCAGGGCTGAAAAAGTCGTCCGAAAACTTTTTTTGGTATAATTAAAACCTGAACAACTTTTTGCAGTCCCCCTAACCCGAACGATTTTTGTGGTTTTTAGTGTTCTAGAATGCTTTCTGGAACAGGATGAGCGAGCGGCCTGGCCCTTGCGGAGGAGTTCCTCTGGGACTGTCTGTGAGGTTATTTAATCAAACCTTTCAGCCCTATGCGATTTTTTCGTATGTCATTTTCATTGAGAACTTTCCCTCTGGCTCTTTTGGTCTTTGTTATTTTTAATGAAATGAGCTTCGGCTATTAGCAACATTTTGAGGGGAACATCAGCATTATTTTTAGAAGAAAAAGTTTATCGTGAATTTCATAAAAATAAGATCATTATTTTGCACGATTATGTATACTGTAGAGTTTTACGAGACAATAAAGAAAACTTGTTGGCTATTTGCATAGAAGGAGTAAGTTTCTCATAGTTACTTGTACTTATTCTTAAACACTTTTGTAGTTAGTTCAAATCTTATTAAAAAGGATAAAAACAAATAGTAAAGGAAAGTATCTATTTAACTTATTTTCAAGTTTCACAAATAGTTATATAATTGAATAGTATGTAAGGAAATGATTGTCAAAACAAAATGTTTTAAAACTATTTAGGATTTTAAGTATCATTATAAAAAATATACAAGGAGCAATAGAGTTTCTTCACCAATGGTGTCCGACTTATTTTCATTCCCTCTTTGTAACTATGCTAATATCATTTAAGCTGGTTGGTTAGTCACTAAAGTCGTTTACAATTTAACGGCGGTGACTAGAAGGGATTCCGCCCAGGGCTTTTAAGTTATTGCGCTGCACGAATGCACAAATGGGGGTGAAGTAAATAATCCTGGAACTGAAGCCTATTCACGTATGTGAATTTCCCAATCACCGGCCGCAATTAGAGTCAAACTTCGCAAGAAGTGCAGGGAGAGTGCTAAATGCATAATCTGAGGGTGCTCGGATCCAATTTCCTGCGTAGCCCCGAAGAAATAGTTTCTAAACTTGTGCTGGCCGTTCGGGCCATTTAAATGTATTAAACTGAAATTCATGGGAACACCCTGTGCTGCACGAGGCAATTACTGTGCTATTCAGGGGCGAGCTAAAATTAAATGAACTTGTTACAAATTTTGTGTGCGATAACGCAGCGGGACGAGCTGGCAGGGTCTGGGGCGGCGGCGGGTCCTGCGGGACTCACGCTCGTCCGCCGCCCAGTGTACACAGTCGCATAAATCATGGTGCTAAAGCAGACTGGTCTTAAAGCCCTATTTGATATTATCTGAGCACACCCTACATTTTAGGGCTGATTTAGTGCCAGTCTCCATCTGCTTAATCGTGGCAGCCTGGCCACTTGCTAAATGGGTAATCTATGCAAATTGAACAACTCGAGCCGAAGTAAATCACTCCCAAGCAGAGCCAGTGCCGGCCTAATCGCAGAATCTAATTTCCTCACTGAAATATCTGCAGCTCGGGCCGTGCGCTTTGATTAGGATATCAAAATTCAGGGTGCTCCGCCCGACTGGGGCCCAGCATCCGTGGGGGTGGATGTATCAATAACGGAACAAATCTCTTGCTCCGCGCTGTCGATCAATCTGGCAAGAATATTTACGACCCTCGCTGATGACGAGGCGAGCGCACTGCGGCCCACCCTCTGCCCAGGCGCCAGAGTGTGGGGCCCATCAGCCCTTATCTAAACAAAAAAGAACAAGAAAAACTTTTGATGGGAGTTTCAGGGAAGTTTGCCCTTATCAAATGAAGTCACATCCTTCGCGAGCAACTTAAAACTTTGACCGGCATCGGAGCGAATGCATCGTGTGTACAAATCCCGTCATTCGTTCCGACGAGTTCCACGACCCTGGAAATTATGATAGCAAGTTGATTAGCATAACTCGGTCGCTTCATCCCCCGCAGCCAGCCCTTCTTCCCGCAAAACCCAGTTGCTCAGACGGAGTAATTGGAACCGAGCAAAAAACCGAACTTAGGGACTTCCAAGGACCGAGGAGCTGTTAAGCAAAATTGAAAGCTTTTCTAAAAAGTGGAATGACTGAGGGCCAAGGGCCAAGGGTGAGTTATTGTATAACTCCAACCGCCATCTAGATCCAGCTGGGTCTAATCGCTCCAGCGCCGGGTACGTGCTGCACGGACCCGTTTCCAATTTGCATAGATTAAGCATCGAGTGTCAGCGGTGTGTCGTCTCGGCGAGGGGTTCCGGATGTCCTTCCGCCGCGCCGTCCAGGTGCCCACCCGCAAAACTTCCCAGACGGATAAACGCCTGGAAATCTCCATTGATTCAAATTGCACCCATATCAGCGGCGCTGTTCCGACACGGGGACTAACCCTGCGAATTTCGGTACTTGGGGGTTTCATGGCTCATTGCCGGCGTACACAGAAATTTCGAAGTAATTAGACCTAATGGGGCCCCTCTCCGGGCTGCAGCCGGGGTCGTCGTTCCGGCCCACTGGATTCCGGGTTCGTCTGCATACGTGCGCGGGGGAGGGCTCCAATAAGACAAAACTTCCACCGGTCGGTGCGGTGGTGTGTGTGACGGGAACCTGTCTCACGGGCCAAGGGAGGTGCGGGGGCGCTGCAACAATCTTCGCAGCCAGGAAGTCTTAGTGAAACGAGTTCCGGCGGCAGAAACTTTGCCAAAACTTTTCAGAAATTCGAACAGAAAATTTTCTCTGTGCAGATATGGGAATATTTTCGTTTCGGAAAAGTGCCATATTTAGGGCAATGCGGGGGGATGAAGAGGGGCATTTAGAGCTAGTCTATTTAGATTTGGTATTTAGGGGGATGTCTTCAACGTGCCATTTATCTTAGACACTAACCGAGAGTTGGTGTGGCTGTGATTTATTTAATTGCGACCTGGAAATGAAGTGAAATTACCGCAGATGGTTTTTTGATTTATTTGTAGCATTAGATAGCGCTGGGCTAATAATGGTCAAAAGCTATTTGATTATACATATGAATGAAATAAAAGTTATCTAAGCCAATTTGTATTTCTTTAACATAATTATTTTTATGAGAATTCATTATATGGGATGGGAGGTTCAAAACCAAGATAAAATATGTATATAGGAATTTAAAATGCCGCAAAAATCCTGTTAAGATTACATTTTGTTGAAATTTGTGAATATTGACTACTCTTTTAGTTATCTTTTATTAATATTGCTCTAAATATTTTTTCTTTATAACGATCCTTGATATCTAAGTACTCCCATATTTTCTTTAGTTGAGCAATTATAAAAAAATTCTAAGCCGAATTAAAAGGAGGTGCAAACAATAATTGGTGAGCAAGCCTCAACTTAATATGTTTTAAATTCATTGTTTAGTATTAATGAAAAGGACAATTTCAAATCTATATTTTCTATATAAAGTATACTCATATATGAAAAAAGGACTTCATAGAGATTAAAATGGAAGTAAAAGTATATACTTTCAAAAATGTTTCCCCCAAAACACCGCTACTACGAAAATTTGAGAGTGAAGCAGCACAATATTTAAAAACAGAAGACAGGCAATAATTGCAAAATTAACCCAATTTGCACTTCTTTATAGTCCCCGAAAAAGAAAACTTTTACGGTAGAAGAGCTCGCCTATTGTCCTTCAAAGGACTCCTTGGGTTGACGAACTTCTACATTGACCTTTCCCGGTTTTTTATGCGGAGGGTTCAAAGGCTCCTTTCGGCAATTTAATTAAAATTGGTGTCCTTTAACTTAATTTGCTCGAACAATGCCAGTCTGTCCTAGCGGCGCTGGGACCTTCCTAAGCCCTTCCGAATGTGCGCCAGGAATGACTTACTCCACAGTCCCGACCGCTTTTATTCTGCGACAGGCTCTGCAAACAATTGAAAAGCGAATTCATTGCCGGGAGAGTTCGCAAAGTCCCGAAGGACGCCATGTGAATTGCCCCGGGCTCGCAATAGCTGCTATTGAAGGGAAGTCTCCGGTGACATTTCGAGAATATTAGCGGAACTGGCTGAATAGGCAGTTGAACGAGGATGCTTAATTAAGCCCTTCGTGGACGGGTTCGAATGTCTAAATTTCTCCCGAAAAATGTAAAGGGACAATGGAAACACTACCAAACAGCCGCGGTAGTGGGTTCTAACCTTTTCACAAAATTTATTGGAGGTATTAAAAGGCTCCAAATCCTGACCGTTTTAATTTGAAAGAACTTTGCAATTTCGGAATAGCGGGGATATCTGGGAAAAATAGCAACTGCCCGTAGAATTCTTAAAATTCCCACCGCTTTATAAAATGCACACAATTGCACCCGCCAGGGCATTCATTGAATCACGATCTCGCGTTAAGCCTTCGAGAATTTACGAGGCCATAAATTTGGGAGCAAAAGTTCCATTGGATACCACAAAGGAGCAAAATAATATGAATAACCGAAGGAAACAAATTGACCGCCGTTCCGCCCGCTGCACCAGAACAATGCGGCCCACCCCCGCCGCGGCGAGCTCCGCATTCCGCGCAGATACTTTCGACCGAAAGGTATCAAATTTAATATGTAGATGCACATTACTCCTGAAATTCCATTCATTCCGTGACCTGAAATAGAAATTCATTGGTCAGCATCTGAGCTAAATTCGAAAGCGGGCGAAAACACAGAGGAGCCCTCGGGAGCTCTCCAAACATCGAAACTGCCCCGGCCCACCGCCAGTTTTGTAACATTCAATTTTCCATTTCGCTAGAGGAAATGATTTATGCACTTGACATGATGTTGCGCGGCCGCTTTTTCCTGAGGGCCCCTCGGCAGGCCCGGCAGAGTGCATCCCCCGCCCCAGGAGCACCCTGCACAGGTTCTTCTGGGGCGCCCTGCATCTTCGAGGAGTGCTCTTGCTCGCCTTGTGGACCCAGCCCATTTATCAAGAAGGAGCCCTCCACATGAGATACTTTCCATGTTGCAGATGAAATATCTGCTTTTTGCGGCGACCACGGACTCAGATGCTGCAAAAGTGCCAGCTCTTTGGACCACGGACTACGAGAATCGATGGGGATTTAATTTTGAACCGTATTTGTGGTAATGTTTGTCTGCCCGATGAAGTCCCTCATAACCAAATTTCGTCTTTTGAAATTTGTTCGAAGCTGCACAGCACTTGAGGAAACTTCTTCGAGATTTGTGTGATTTCTGTTTTCATTCAAGCTTCTAGTCAAAATATGGAAAATACATACATAAAATCAATTTATTTAAGCCAGAAGCTGTACAGCAAATAATTCGCAGATCTAGGGAACTTTTCAACTCTATTGAATTCCAGACTTATTTCCTTAACGAAGAGTCTGTTGTAAAAGGTTCTATTTTTGAAACATCAATAAAATATTCCGGAAGAGTAAAATTGCATTGCTTATAAATCTCGCTCTATTTACATTGGGTCCATTAACACAAACAAGAAATTTCATCTCCATCTTCAAGGTTCTCTCGTCATCCGTTGTAAACTTCGATATGAACAGGAAAAGAAGAAAACCTTGTGCTTGAGAGAAAGAAGAGGCTTTCAGATATCTTCTGTTTGCATTTATCGTCCCACCGATTTTATTTGGCTGCCCTGGAAAATGTTGAAGGTTGTAAATGAATGCTAACAACGCCTTAGCAATTTCTATTATTATATTTTAATACCTCTGGAGCTTGTTCGTTGCGTGTGCAGAACTTAATTAGATGTTAGATGTCCCAACAAAAAACAAGATTATGATTATATTTTTCATCCTCCAATGTGTTATTAAAATCGCTTGTTTTTTTAAATATATAATATTTTTATCGTTTTCCCCATTTTCATTTTATATAATAATCTTAAAATGTAAATCTAGTAGGAATCAATTTCACATCTGTTTTTACCCCAAGATGGCTTTGTGGTCAGCGTGTCGCGTTACTGACTGAGCTATTAAACCAGCCATTATAACTATAATAATTTTGACTAAAATAAGTTATTATATTAACCAAATTCTAAAGCAATTTTTAATCAACTTATTAATTCAAACAGTGATTTTCAATTATATAAATGTAGCAAAACAAACTGGATTTTTTAGTGTGAAAAATATTTTGTTTGCTGTAAAATAAATGAAAACAAATAATTTACTTTGCCTAATTCGTGGATTATATAACTTAAGTTTTAACTTATATGTATTAATTATAAGTGTGCGAATTTTTGCAGTGTATTTCACTGCCTTTTCTTTCAAAATATACCATCAAATTTAGGTACGTAAATATATCTCGTAATGTTTCATCACTTTCGGTAATTACAGTGATTTTTTAAGTCGTTTAAGCCCGCCATCTTAGGAGTCATCGTTTGATGCCCAGGCTCCAGAGTCTAGAAGAATTGATGCTGTCACACCGTGCAGATGGGCTGCTCCGCCAGGATTCGGAAGATTTGTGGTGCTCGCCCCCGGAGGAGGTGCTTTTTATCCGATCATCCGCCGGGAGTGATTCCAAGCCATTCCTGCCGGCAGCATTTGCCTCTGTCGCCAGACACCTGAGCAGGTAACTCCTCGCACGCCGGAGGCAAACCAGCGGCGGGTCGGCCAGGACACGATCCTGCCGAGCGACAGGAAGAGTAATGAGCATGCAGTTGACTGCGGAGCAGATTCTATTTTCCGGCATTTTACCGGAGCTCCTGCCCGGCCGCCCGGGCAACCCCACGAGTGCTCCTGCCGGCGATATGACAAATGATGGATACGAGACAGGAGTCAGATCCCGGGACGCGGTGGGACTTGTATCCGGAAAACTATAAAGTTGAAAACTTACAAACTCCGGTGGTTTCGGTGATTGACTGGGCGCATTATGCAGCGTCTAAGGAGCCGGACGGGGCGGGGCTCCCCAACCGCCCCGGTGCACTTGCAGGCGGTCCAGGACCGGTCCTGTTTTACGAGCCCGACTTGGAGTTATGTGCGGCAGTTGGCTCCACGGCTTAAGGTTATGACGGCGCTCCTCGGGCTGGCGGGTTCTGGAATCGCGTGGCAACGGCTCCTCGCATTATTCCCGGGATAGCTTACCGGCCGGTCCATTTGTCAAGGCTTTTTTCCTCCTCTGAGTCGTCTTAATCCGCTGACGTCACTGTGACTTGCTTCGTCCCGAGGAGTCAATCAGCCCTCGTCCTGTCGATCCTAGCTGCACACGCCGTGTCTGTGAGCTGAAATTGATTTTTCGCCAAGGTGGTTGCTTTGTGATTGCCCACTCGCACGGTGACGTATTTACTTAACGACTTTGTGGCGATTAAAGCGAATCCCCGCTAATCCCCGCCGAAGCGCTGTTTGTTCGAACGTCGTCAGGACTTTGACAAGGGCTTTGCGTGAGCCTCCAAAGAATTGAGCGGATTTCTGAGAAGCGGGGCGCAGAACAGGATCAATCCGCTGTAGGGGTTTAATCGAAAAATCTGATTTTGTCAACGTTTCGAGTGCCTTTAAGGCGTCACGAATAAATCACCGATTAGGGAAAGGGTTACTGCTCCTATTTGCAGAGGGAACCTTCCGCCCAGTTGCTGAGCACCGCCAGGTTACAAAAATAGCGAATTTTTCAATTCTGATATACCGAACAAATATAACGCTAAAAGATTGCACCTAATACATATTAATTTGATTTTTTAAAATACATATAATAATTACAAGAAATAAAGATGAATCGCACAGTCAGTCGAAAAGCAACAACTTGAGATCTTGAATTAATTTAATGGTGTTTTAAAAGTCCTTTAAAAATTCTGTTTGTAAATTTTTTGCTCATTTTATCTTTGTTTAAACTAAAATTGAGCAGAAACTGCCAGCAGCTCCAAAGTGTAGCTCGTGGCTAATCCACGGCAGCTTAAAGCAATGCCGCCCAAAAACGTCGGGGCCAAAAAACGTCCGGAAAGTCGGTTGATTTAAATATTTCAGCTCTTATGCAAATGCTTTTTGATGTATTTTACGGAACGCCCAGAGAAATGTGCACAAGAAGGCGACTTTACCCATTTTGGGGCTTTCAAAAAATTTCTGAATTGCCAAGAAATGGCTGCACCTACGGGCGACGGTGCTGTTGGTCTGATTATTCCGCCTTATTTTCCGAGACACCACTTTACCGGAGTGTTTTCCAACCGGGAGGGGTGGAGTTGGGCGATCATTTTCTCGCTTTTTAACTTTGTACCAAACCGCAGCGAAAATAGCAGTCATCCCCAAAAACCATTGTGCAACGGAAAGCACCTCCGGGAAAAGAACCCCACCCATTCGTACTATCGCTCTTTTCAGCTCTATGACAATACTTCCAGGTTGAGGACTGGCACTCCTTTGAAGGTACCCCCGCACCCCCTGAACCCCGCTACAGGTGCGGTGGGTCAGAAAGCGGAGCGGAGAATGCCGAGCGGAGAATGCCTTCCCGGTTTAGTCAGTGCACTTCTCTTATTCAAAAGTTTTCGTAGGAAGTGAAATTAGTCCCGGACTATATCCGTTAAACTTCAAACTTAAATACGGTGGACCCAACCAGAAAGATGCATGATAAAGGGGACAAGTGCAAATGTTATCCGGCAAGGTCTTCTAGGGTTTTGTAGGGAAGATGAAGTTTGTATGACCCCGGTGTAAGTAATTAAGTACTTTGCAAAATTTATTGCCAATTAGGATTTCTGACCTGGATATTCCAGAGAATTTCGCATATTTTAAGGCTTTCTGTTCTCGTAACAAAGCTCTGGAAAGTATCGATCAAACGACAAACAATAAGAGTTTTACAAAATTATAAATGTACGACCATTTCGATCAATGTACTACCAACTGTCTTTACTTTTGTATTGTAGATAAATTGATATTTTAGAGAGAGATTGCGCTTTATTTAATAGTTTCATACCATCCTATTACTGATATTGCATATTAAGTCTGAATTTCTTTGTATTGAATAAGCCAGTTTTGCTTTTGATGCTTTAATAATAATAAATTGCTTTCAGTAGTTACCTAGTTTACTTAGAATAGAGAACAAACAACTCTTTTTTTCTTTCTTTCTTAAGAAATAAGATAATGGTGAACTAAAATGGATTTCTCATTTGTTGTATTCTATTTAGAATGTCTCTACGTACTTGCAGTGAACGCACCAAGCAAGTAATGCATCCACCCTACAAGAGGCGTGGCATTTTTAAATGTTTGGAAAATTTATGAACATAAATATATGTGAATATTATTAAAAGTATACTACTGGAAAAATAATGGAATAATTCTGAAATAGTTTGTTTTGGCTATGTAACCTTTTAGGCTAAACAGCGAAATAAAGTTGGTCGGTAGGATTTCAAATAGAGAGGTATGGGATGCTGCTATTTTATTACAAAGTCTGTGTTGGCAGCATGTATGCAGAGCAGCCGTAATTACGTTACTCCCACAATAGAAATGCGTCGAATAAATGCCTCGAAGTGAGGTCTATTCGTACATGCGTTTTGCATAATTATTTGCAGATACTATTGCCAGTGCAGTGCTACGCACTTGGGGATCCAACAAAGGACAACCCTCGAAACTCCCACAAAATGAGCCTCGGCATTTTGATAATTATAGATAAACTCTCTATTATTAGAGCAACATGGAATTCTTCCCTTCCCGCTGGGATTTATTGCCGAAAATGCAATTACTCCCATAACTTGTGCGGCATTTATTTATTAAAACTGAAGAACAGGTGCATCACCAGGTCAGGCTGTCCCGCCCACGAACTGCTGGGGTGGGTTTAATATTTTGGCTCAACTTACAGTTGAATTAAATAGGCCTGGATTAGATCTGTTATGGGCTGGACCAACTGCAGCCTCCCTCGGGTTAGGCTGAGGGGCTAGGGCCGCAAAATTTCCTTTTGCACGAAGCTCTTTTTGGCCCCGCAACGTGGGGTATTGCAATCATTTCCTGCAATGGCAGGGCCTTAGGGAAGAATTGGGGAGGATGTGGGATTGAATTTACCTTCAGGCCGGCGGGCAAAATCAATATCTGCTAAATGAAGGAAATGAAAAACAAAACGGAGGATAACTTCATAGCCGCAAAACTGTAGCAGGGCAGGAAATTTCCCTTTTCTTGCCAGCTCAGCTGAATTCGAATTGCCGTTCTGCCGGTGCTGCCAAAACAGCGACATATATCCCCTCCCCCGCCCCTGCAATCTCCTTTGTAATAAAACCTGCAGATCAATACTGCGCCATCCATCAGTTGGGGTCCTTCTGAATGCTCCTATTTATTGCTGATGTGCTATCAATACACCTGCGGTGGTAGTTTGGAATCAGCTTCTATTCGATATGGCTAGGTGTTTTTGAAATGGCTTTTCGGTAATAACTTTGGATTAAATCTGTACACGTTAACGCAAGAGCAATATATGTATATAATTAAACAGTTTATTTTCTGATTAAATATTATTTAAATATTACATTTAAAGTATTAAATAAGATAAATAATATAGTTTAGTTATTTTGTTACATAAATAATTAAACTAAGTAGCCAATAATGCCTACACAACAATTTAAAAAAAATCGTATTTCCGAAATTTCACTATTGCAGCTCTACAAAAATGGAATAGTGAAATAATTCAGTACCTACTCTAGTAAAGCTCGAAATGTGTGCCATTAGAAACAACTTAAATCGAGTTTGCAATTTTAATGCGTTTAAAAAGTGTACAAATTGTAAATACAGAAATCTGTTGACAATGCCAAACTTTGGCAATTACAAATGCGAATAAATTTGTTTAAAAAAAAAACAAACAAGGTTTCTTCAAATATTTGATCGTAGAATGTTTGATAACTTCGATTTCGCATGAAAAACATTTTTGGTTAAGGTTAGAACAACCGAAGAAGAAAAGAAAACAATTTTTATAGGCTCCCCCAATAAATTCCTAATCATTAAAATCTTAATTCACACTCGAGATTTACATCGAGTGAGATTTCTTTGATTTTATTTCAAACCAAATCAGATTAGAAAATCTTAGAATTTGATCATGACGACTTCTTACGTGTATGCCTTATGTTTTCCGTTCGTGGTTTTCAACATCATTAATCGAATTAAAATTGTTTCTCTGCCTGGGATTAAACAAAATCTGCTATGAGGACTTTAATGAGATATTCGCCTATAATTCATGAAGAGAGCTATTCGTACGTCCCTCGTCGCTCGTCCGGCGCCCTGTCCAAGTCCCTCGCAGTCTAAATTATGAGTCGTGCTTATAAATGGCCAGATTCATCGCGCTGCTTCCTTGCGCGCTCGTTTGTTTGTCAAATAAACATGAATCAATTTTCGCACCGAATGAATCATCGGCGGACATGAGTCCATAAAAAACGCCACTTTGAGCGTGTCGCCATCGCGAGTCGTTCGCATTCCCCCCGCAATTACACGTGGCGTGCCAGGCGACCCGGCAGTCACTCAAAGTCGCCTGGAAATCGGCCGTGCAATATTTCAACACCCGCACTCGAATCCCACGGGCCGGAGGGTGGACATTACTAAATATTTCGGGTAGTGGATGCAGCCGCAAGCGATATTTTTCCCGTGCTCGGACTCTGTCGTCGGGAATGGACAGGGCACTTCCATGATCCCGAAGGAGCGGTCTGGGAAGGATGAAGCGTCTGCGGAAGGCGGGGCGAGAAGGGTAACCCGTGCGCGGCCCCGCGACTCATTTACATAATTACTCGAGGTGCAGGGAGCCTGAAAAATCAGATGGGGGCGATAGGGAGGACGACAGTTTAATCAGCTGACAGGGTGACAACAAAAAATCGCTGATACGTGCCAAATTGCTCGCACGGGCGGAGCCCTCCCGGAATTCGCCCCCGCTCCGGTCGACCCCTGTTAATTCCCGGATCAATCCATTCGGCAGCAGAAACGAGGCGATAATGCTCCGACAACATTTAAATGCGTCCCGGGCGAAAGGGCGCGACGAGCGGGGCGGGGGCGGGCAGATCGAAAGCTCCTTAATAGCACTCGGTGGCGTATTCCCTCAAAAGCAATCCCCGCTGGCAAGCAACTTGCTGACTAGGGTTAGTCGAAGGATACGTGAAATAATCACCCTGGGGAGCTTAGATGGAGATTAAACATACGCCGGGAGCGGAGCCCCAGCACTTCGCCCCGCCGTCGAGTGGCGCCCCGACTGAAGCCGGCCCGGGCTGCTTTGAATACCACCGGGGCACCGGGGGGCGCCCCCGTTGTTGGCCTCCAGCGCGTGAAAGTTTTGTTTCTGGCAAATTTAACAATGTGAAAGTCCTTGGCGCTAATTTGTTCATGATGAAGTGAGCGGGTGAGTGTGCAGATAATTTCGACACCTCCCCCGCCCGGGGAGCACCCTCGATTGGCCCCCAACGAAGGGGTGAAAGTGCCTTCGAAATCGATCCGCGACGGTGGCAAACCGCTTTCACTGCGGCGAGAGGGCTGCACGAGTCCTTCGAGGGGCACTCGTTGTATTGAGCACCTTGCAAAGGTCCGCAAATAGGAAAACATTTTCCTTTGTCCCCAGAAGTCTCGGGGGCCCTAGAAGCCCACAGGAGCAGAAGCACGTCACGCCCGCTCTATTACTTAATTGGACCGCGTAACAAGTTCAAGAGTCATTCCCCAGTCATATAACAAGAAAACCACTCACTGTGTCGTGTCGAGCGACCATCAAGGCCATTCCTCCATAATTCCCTGCCTGCGACATTTTCTAACTTACCTGTGGGTGAAAACCTCTGGAAGCAATAAAACCTTTTGTAGAGATTCAAATTTATAACCAAAAGTACAAAAAGTGTTCTGCATCAGCAAAAGCCCTTTTTAACTCATAGTAGTGACGCCTCATCTATTTGTTATAAAAATGAGTTGCATGACTGACTGACAGACAAAACTCAAACGAAACTGCTGGACCAAAAACTGTGCAATTTTGAACTGCGATTAGAATAGTTTTTACATCTTTCTATGAACAATAGAGAGGGCAATTTTATGTTGAAAATATTGAATAAAAATTGAGGTCAACATAGTAATTACTCTGTTCTGCCAGGTGCTAATATGTATTTATATAAAACAATGTTAACTACTTTTCACTTCATAGCCCTTATAGTGCTGAGGGATGGTGTAAACGGCGCCGCACTTGTAGTCCTGTAAAGCTTCAGTAATTAACAAAACTCTCAGGACGTTTTCTTAGCGTCGATACTTCATTTCGGTAGTACGTGCTCAGAATATCCCTTCTGCATATATTTCGGGTCCCAATTACAATCCTTTTGTGCAGGACGAGTCCCTTCCCGGGCAATTTTTGCCTACAGAGCTTTTGAGCATCTCCGCCAGGTAAATGAAATTTACGTCTCGAACGAAGACGACCAGGTGCAGAAAATGAAGCTCAATAGCACGTCCTGGATCTACGTCGTCCAGGATATAGCAAAAATAGGGGGATTTGCTCATGGAGACGTTGTAGCAAAATTAAAGCCAGAATTATGTAAGGGCTTTGCTGATGCAAAATGCACGGCCACTGGGCGGGACGAGTGCAGTTTCTCATTAAATTTATCCCCCTTTCTCGGGATTACTTGTTTTAATGGCTTAAGGTGGTCTGGCCTCGAGCCAGTCATCCGCTTCCGGGACCTCCTCTCAATTAGCCCAATGTTAACAGCAATGCGTCGGACGAAAATAAACAATGATGCGGGGGAGGCCCCCGTCGAGCTCCGCCGGCCAGCGAAATTTATGCCCAACACAAATTTCCTGAGCGGGGAGCTCCAAGAGGCGGTTAAACAAATTGCGGCATAAAAGGGCTGCTTACGCGGCATACAAAGCACCATTACTCGATATGGTGATGAATCTCTCAGCATCCGGGCGCGGCTCAACTTTTTTTAATACTCCTTGTGCGTCGGGACGCCCGTGCTTTGTTTTCTTTACGAGCGACTTCAGAAGTCATACCGTAAATAAAATACGATCGAACGGCGGTCCGTAGGTGTTCGTTCGCATTTGCTCGTCGGTCCCCGCCGGGGGCAACCACCCGTGGAACAAATAATTTCAGCCCCATTGGCGTAAAAGGTCGGATTCATTCACATATAAAACTGACTCGTAATAGTCCTGCTGGAGGCCCTTCCTGCGGGCATTATGGGGCCACTTTGGGAAAGGGCTCCTTCGAGAGTACACAATTCATTGGGACTACGTCGAGGAGCCGCACGATGCGGTTAGACGGGGGCGGTGTATAAAAAGTTTATTTTATGCGCCCAAATTAAGTTTATACGGCGGAAGCACTCTGATTTGGCTCCAACTCATTCCAATATAATTCTGCAGAAGGTTCCTTCCCTCGAACGACTCCATTAAGTGAAATTTGCGTCCAGAGAGCTTCAACTCCTGGAATTCGCTCCCTGGTGATAATTAAATACTGTTGCGAAACGGGTTCGAATAATACACTCGTATTATACTCAACAATGTTCCTAATTACAAGAACATGGGCTTCAACATTAACCCGACTTAACAAGGCCTAAGAATCATGAGTCGTAAAACTACCCTATAGCCGGAATTTTAATTAATTTATATATAGATCTTACCACTCCGTGACTGAAACCGTACCCTGTATCAAAAGTTATTGCTTAAGCCCAATACTTATAGCATCAAAATATGCGATGAGCGGTAAAAGGTTAAGCGTGACAACAGTAATATACCAGTACCTAAACATCTTAAAATATTAGTTTTATTTAACTACTTCTATATAAATCGTTAAAAACTGAACTCGTGGGGTTATAATCCAGGTAATGTGAGAAAAAGAAAATTTAAAATAAATAAACTCGCAGCAAACCACTTTTATTATTTATGAGTTAATATTTCCAAAATATTTGAAAATAAAGAAGGAACCAGAAGTTGCTTTCATAAAAAATTTAAAATTAATGTAAATCCAATTTTAAGAGCCTCTTATTTCGATGTGATATGACTGCTTTTAAGGATTTTTTATTTTTAAAGAAAGTAATGTATATTGATTATTTTCGAAAGGCGGAAGGCATTCAGTTAAAATGATAGGAGCACGAAGAATATAAGCAACAAAGAACTGCCCAAGACGTTGAAGATATGCAAATATAATTCAAGAAGATATTTCTAATTAGACGCTATAAAAGTTCAACTCCTTCTCCACAGATAATTTGACCAACAAGAACGCTAATCAGTCGCCAAAATTTCTTAAATAAATCCTAAACATTCGCGATGAATAGCCAACTTTTTAAATTACCACCCCCGCACAGCAGTCGGCCGGCGGGGACAGTCCGCGGCGCTGCTGGAGCACAGGCCAAGTCGGGATAATCTTTCGTAAAATATTCCACCAGCGTTTACAAAATTTGGCCGACATCCATCTCCAAGTGGTCCAATTCATGGAGCCAGCCATTTAGACATGCCATAATTCAATTGCTTCAATTACAAGGGACCATGAATAGTCAGTTAGTCCCCCGCTGACCTGGCCGACATGATAAAATCCGGAAACCACGGGCACACCCCGCTGGAGGAGTCTAATTAACACCCGGGCAGCTCATAAATTTAAATTGATATGCAAATTGAGTAAGAAAGTCATCCCCTTAATTATGTATGTGGCCGAGAGCATTATGAAAATTCCAGGATCGAGGTCGGTGGCCCCGTGGAAATGCCTGCGCCGGGAACGGGACACGGGACCGGTCTTAACGATCAATTGACGCGATGAATTATGCAATTTCGCGGGCTCTGTGTGTTTGTTTGAGCAGAATCCTGCTAATGAATTGACAATTCGAACGGAATAGGCGCGGATGAGGACAGGCCGTTAGGGCGATTTACTCCCGCCAAATCTCGCCAAATCCCTCGTCATTCCGCGAGGCGGGAGATTTCGCGGCCTTTCGTCGCGAGAAATCTAATTTCGCGCAGATTTCTTTTGGGGTTCATCCCTTTATGGCTGGCGAGAAAATTTGAATTTATAAGCCCGGCCGTACGCCCCCATTTGTTTGTGGCGGCCATCTCGCGGAAATTAAGAAAATTCATCCGGAAATCCTCTGGCATTTTCTGCGAAAATTGCGACCGTCAGAGGGCTCCTTTTTTCCTTTTGTTCAATTTATTCATATCCGATGTATAGTCTGAACTGGATTAGCTAATGGTTCGCTCAGGATTTATAGCCGCCCGAAATCTCTGTCAATCTCCGAAGCAGGCAAGGAGCAGCCGGATGGCGTGTCCTGGCCTCGTAATTATTTGATGGAATTCTCCTTGGATTTTGCTGCGCCTAAGCAAATTCCGAGACCTTCACGTTGAATCATTCATGGAAAAATGTCTGCAATGACGGCATCAGGCACCTATTTGTGCGGGAGTCGCCTTCCGTCGGTAATTACGTTCGTCATCCTCGTGATCTCTGCCGGGAGAAGCCCTTGAATTATCCCCCGCGACGCGAACATCCGCATGGAAAGCAGGACTTTGATCAAAACACATTATTACACTCTATTTGCTTTGATAAAGGCAGATAAAGAACTTACTGGCTTAAAGGATTTTGTAAGGATGCTTTTGAACAAAGCGTAATTGTTTTCACATTTAGCCCCTTGAAAGAAATGCTTTTACTGGTTAAAATGACCGACGTTGATGGTTTCTTTCAGAAGATTCCATATTAAAAGTAGTCCCGACAAGCTGATTTTGCTTCGGCTTGGTAAGTGGGGATCATGATCCTTAAAAGACATTTTTTAAATTAAATGAAAAATATCTAGTTTAATTTAAAGAAAATTTGAGGAAGAAATAAATGTGAATTACATAAGGAAAACTAGAAATGAAAATTGATTTCTGCCATTTCTAAAATCAACGGTGTTCTTTTCGAATAAATATACATAGATACCGATTTTCAGATCATTTAACAGCAAGGCCACAAAATACTTTAAACAACCTATTACCTACATATTATAGAGTTTTTAAACCTTGAAGAAAGAAATTTTCTCGCAACATCTCTCCCATGGAGACCTAAAATAAAAATATAAAATGAATAGATCGCTTTTAATAAATACAATTTTGTACAAAACATTTTACGTTCTATAGGGGAAAACAGTTATAAATAATTTTTATTAAAATGGGTGAGTCATTTGAAACTAAAGCAATTTTAATCCCTTGTGCAAAATGTACTCAATTCAAAGTAATTTTTATATTTGGTAGTGTGTTACCTAAAATACAAGAATTGTAGAGTGTAATATCTAAATCTTTAAGAATTCTTTTCAAAATGTAAATTCAGCAGGTTTTATATTTAAATCAATTTGGCTTCAACGAGTAACTTGTTGAGATGTCTCGCAATAAGACGCAATTTTATTTTTTACTTTAAGTCTACTAAACCTAACTATCACAAGAAAAGTGGATTGTTACAATAAAGTAATATTTCTTAAGTATACCATTAAAGATACACGTAGCAATGAATATATCCCAAAATGTTCCTACTTAAAGTTATGAAAAATTCTGTACATAAATACAGGTTATGCAATTTTTGTATAGGATTTAGAACCTGGCCTTCTCCTAAGCATTTATGTGGGTAGCAACATTTGGAAAACTGTACGCCACACTCAAATTTCAGAAGTTCTGAGACAGAAGCTCCTAAGTACCAACGCCCACCAAGGATTCGTCATCCAAAAAGATTCCTAGACGAATCAGTTCGGAACTTTTATGAAGTGTCATTATGTTTGGAGATAGAGATCAACAAGTTTAACTTTTACTTCTTAACTCATATTAAGGTGACTTCTTTTCAAAGATACATCAAATATTTCAAAGGGCTGGAATAGAAATGATTGCCACAGCAGCTGTATTTTACGCAGGATGACTTTATCAAGTTATTTCACCATCAAGGTAATTAAGGTTGCCAGGGAAAAAGGTATAATGCTCCTCTACACTTCAGAGAATTATCCGAAAATTACAAGCTAACAAGGAAGAATCTCTCTGATAAAAATCCGCTCTCGGTTGTTAACGAAGCCAAATTACCTTTTCCGAGATTACGCAGACAGAGGGACTTTTCATAATTAATTTCCTCTTAAGAGCAAATTTACAAAGAACTAAAAATCGAAAGGGGACAGCTGCTAGTTAGAGGACCCGAGAGGCCACTTTAGCCCTCCCCCGCATAACTCCACTAGCCGGAGGGAAAAATCGTCATCGTTGTCTCCATGTGAATTTAGAAGTAGAAATGGAAAAATGTTGGGAAGAAAAGCGCAGTCAGGAGCAGCGTTTGAGCTTAGCCCGCCCCCGCTCGAGAGGCGCCAGGCATCACATCCTGAATCAGGAAGCGCAGCCCCCTTAACCCCGGGACGCTGCAGTTGCCTAACCCTGCTCCAGGACGAATAATTTCCATAAAAACGTTTCCAGGAAAAGTTTCAACTGTTGAACGAGCGGAACGGGTGTTGAGCTCCGCCGAGTGTTCGGCCACCTTTGCAGGATCTGCCGGGTTCAGCCGGATGCTGCATCTGCCCGTGCCCTTCCGCGCCCCGGCCGCTGCAGGTGCTCGGACGGGCTGTGCGGGGCGGGATAATTACGTACTGTTTTAGGTATTTCCCGGACCGAAAAAAAACTTGATGGAACGTTTTGATATCCAGAGAGGGAAAATTAATGTTTTTGCAGTTTAAACCCATTCACTTGATGCTCAGCCCTCGCCTCCCCCGCCGGGGAACTTTTTCGCCCGGGCAGCCACCTGGGCAAGTTGGAGAGCTCAGTCTGATTCGTTTGTAACTTTGGCCTGTGCCCAGCCAAATGAGTCCATTCAGAGATTTAAGTGTGTGGTCAATCGGACGGGCACCCAGCATCCAGGATTAGGACCAGGACCAGGACCAGGACCAGGACCAAGACACCAGGACTGTGCACTGCAGCGCGCCGGACCGGGTGGTATTACACAACGTCGAAACTTCCGCTCTGACCAATTGTGTCCGCCCTAATTGAAAGGATAAGACAAAACTTTTCGAATTTTGCACCGAAAAAAAAAATAAATAAGAAAATTGGAGCAGGACCCTGCGAGGAGTCCAGAAGTAACTCAATTAACTTGGCCGGGCCAATAAGTCCAGTCGAGGAGGAAGCAGTGGACACTGCTTTCAGGAAATCCTCCCAAGTTGTCGAAAACTTTTGTTCCAAGACGGCAAGAGCCAAAATCATTTCAAATAAGGGTCATTTCGGGACTCGGGCTGTGTGAAGACATCCCTGACGACAGGAATTTTTGGAGTAACTCCGACTGGATCTTCACCTCTTTCGTTCCGCAACTGACACGAGACAATGCAGAGCTCCGATCCAGATGTAAGAAACGTGTCACTGGGAAAAGGTAAATACTTAAAGCAGATGAAAAGTTTAAAACGTCCTCATCTTTTGTAGGGTCCGCTGGAGCCAGTCAAATTTCAGTTAAGTTTCTTTCCGCATCCCACTTAGGGACACTGTGAAGTTCTTGCTATATAGTCGTGGGTTCTTTGATGAGCTTTTAATCAAAACGGAGACAGGATTTTCTTGTTGTCCGCCTACGGCCTCTAGGAAAGAAGGTATTATTAAAACTAGGAAAGCAAGTTGGCCGTAAATAGCTCAAGGGAGTTAAAAACTGCTCGCTCATTAAAACTTATTTAAGAGGTTTATCATTTGTACAATTTTTGTACTATAAAAGTCGAAAGCGTCCAAGTTCATTTTTATTACAGAGAATAGTATTTTTCGATTGCATAATGCATACATATTTGAAATTTGAAAATTTTATTACTGACATCTTCTTGTATACGAGAATTTATACACTATATGTTCTCGAAAACTTAAGTCATCATTTCTTGCACTCTCAGCACAACACGTGATAAAGATAGCAGATAAAATATAAAATCTAATTTTGTGTCACTGCAGAACTACTTGAGAAATCGGCTATAGTTGCCAAAAATAAAACATTTACTTCGGATTTTAACAAGCAAACTATTCTATGATTTAAATTTCGACCGTTCTCCAGTTGCGCAAACAGCGACCTCTTGAAGAATTTTTGCTTCAAAGAGATTACGACGTTTGAAAGTTGCAAGAGGCTCCTGCCGCATACATAGAGCGAATAATTTCGACGAAAAGATTTATCGACTTGCTTCCTCCAAAATTGACCCGGATGTGTAAATGTCTGGAAAACTTCTTTCGGCGGACAAATAAGGCACAAAAGAAATCATATTAACTCCGGGCACAATGAGGAAGCACAAGATGGAAAAATATTTTAATGAGAAAACTTGCCACATTCGTCGTTCCTGCTGGAGCCCGAGCCCCACCTTCGCGGCTCCTTCAGCCCCCGCGCCCGCCACTAGAAAAAGTGTTCATTTCATCAAAAAACTTTTCCCTGCCGAGGGCGCGGGGGTGGTAAAAAAATTGTTCAACAACTTCAGCCTGAAAGCTATTATGACGCAAAGTTAACCCCAAAAAACATGGGGATTTCCAAGTATTTTCCATGTATGCATACCAGAATAATTCAAAGTAGAAATGGCTGGCAAATATGCTCGAAAGGGGCATTATGGAGCAATATTGTAATCGCAGGATATGAGCAGCGGAGCCCGAAGGAGGCTCGGGCGGAGGCCGGGAGGGCGCAAGTGCGCTGGGAATTTTGAATGTTTTGTAATTAAAACGCTTCACAAACGTCGAGAATGGATGGATGACGAAAAACTTTTGTTCTTTGTTATAAAGGTCCGGACGGGGGGAATTCTATATAAATGTAAGCTATAAAGTCAAGCCCAAGCCGCTTGCAGACTGCTTGCAGAGGCTGCAATTGCTAGCCCATTAAATTGTAATATTTTTCATTTAAAGCACTTAATGGAGCTATTGTTGGTCTGCTGGTTGGAGTACGGACGACGGCCTATTTTATGAATACTGGCACCCCATAAACCCTTATTTAAACTTTACTGGAGAAATTGATTAAAGCGAACAGAAAGCAAATATTGAAGCAGATCGCTTTTAACGCAAATGAAAGTGTGGGTAAAACCGATGATAACCACCAGCGTGCATAATAAATATTATTTTTACATATGACTGGTTGTTGGTTTGAGCGGTTTCCAATGCATGGATATTGATTTCCAAGGGATTTTTATCAAATAATGCGGACATTTTACAGCGCTTTTGTTTTTCTTAATTAAGAGTTCTGATGCTTAACGCCGCTTTTGTCTCACCACATTTCATTGTTTGTTTTGGCATTTAGTACTTATCTTAAATCAAAACGTTCCATCAAGAGTTCGGTATAATCATATTGATGTGAATTAGAATTTGAAATTTATTGAAGCATCTCTGCTCTTCGCTGAATGCAGTTGAGTCCAAACAACGAGCATTTTGTATTATTTGCCTTCAATGTTTTAGCATAACATTTACAAAAGGTGTCTTACTCGATACCTACTTTATCATACTTCTTCTACAAGTTTTCAAAAATTTAAACAGATTGAGTTTAAGATCGTGTCGTGCGGAGTGTGCATACGAATTTGTGTTAAATGTCAAATCGGAGTAATGTAGAATTTTTCGCAGTGAAAACATTTTTAAATTTAAGGTTTTTCCACAATTGTCACCAAAACATTAGGAAAGCAAGGAGACATTACGGCAGAAAATTATCACGTTTCAGAATATTAAACTTAAATACATTAGAGAATATAATCGATCGACAAAATTTGTTTGCATTTCCCTTACTTTCATTACAATCTCTGAGGAGACCTCAAACTCAATTATTTATCTGTCTCAAACTAACTTAAACTTGTATGCATAAACTATACAATTTTATATTCAAAGCTTTGTGCTTAATTATTTCATCCCGAAACATACCCTTGGCTTTTATATTTATTAAGTAAGATAAAATGCAAAACTGTGTTGAATCGGAGATAGACTACTTAATCTGAAATTAAATTAATGCCACAACGTTCGGACAGTCAGTCCCTGAGGGAATTAAGTGGATAGCTTACGGCAATTGTCAGTAGCACTACTAAAAATTATCTTCCGAATGGAATTCCTGCTCTATCCAGGTAATATCCAGGCAACTTATCCTTATTATTATCCTTTTGAAGTTTCCTGTGGCAGTGGATAATCATCACCATAAAATCTGTTCGGAAAGATCCGCACGTAACCCGGAGAAGTATCCCATGAAGTGGAAGTGGAAAACTTGAGTCCGTCGGCTCGAGTTGGGTAGGAAGCCCATAAATGGATAAAAAGGTGATAACGACCGGGAAGAGAGGCGGCCAGGAGCTCCAGGGAGCTCTGGAAGCAAAAATAGTGGCAGCAAGTGTGGCGATGGGAACGTGACTGGCTCGAGCAGTTGTCCACCAGGGTCGTGTACGAAAATTCTAAAGAGGAAAAAATAATGATAATAATAGTAATAAAAAGTTTTCGACTGTAATCGACGACAGTCCCTGCACAATGAGGTGAACCGCAGCCACGGACAGCTCGCCCGCAGTTGGACTTTAGTAGGGATTTTTATGTGGATTTTTCTGGTCATAAAACTTTAGGGGAGCGACATGATTTCCGGGTGCGGAGCACATTCCCCAGCAATCTCAAGTACCTTTCCTGACTCCATTGCTTTTTGCGTTCACTCGAGCAGCTCAAAAATACTATCCTATTTAAGCGCTTTGATATCTGGCAAAACCTCCTTCATCAGCGCCACATGACGCTCCTGTTAAACTTTCCTGGGCATCGCGCCCCCGGGAACCCGTCACAGAGCGCGTTAGCAGGGCCAGCAGTAGCCCAAAAAGCGAATATAATTTTTTAGACCTGGGGGACGTTATTGTTGAGGGAAAGTTGCTACTACAACAAATTGCCAATTATGGTGAAAAGCCCCGAAAGTTTCTGGCAACATCTTGGCCCAATTCGGTTCTGCGGAAGCAGCCTGTTCTGACGAGCTAAAATTGATGTCGTGGCACGCCGGAAGTACACGCAGTTTGTGGCTCTGCGACATAGTGCTTTAGTTGAGCACATTGGCGCAACCCCTCGCAAAATGATCCCACCCCGCCCCGATGTTCGGAAACGTTTCGATGCAGACATTTTATTTATAGAATCCTTTTATAGACACTTTTCCCAAAAATCGACATAACCCGAATTTTATTGAGTATTGAGCACATCGCACATATCAATGTTAAACTGGTTTAGTAGAATCGGGGTGAAAAAGGCAGTTTTAGGTACTACCCAAAATAATTATGTATTTGAAAATTACAGTGTGCCGAGTTTTTATTAATGTTATATATTTAATTAATGTATATTCCAATGATTTAAAAGAAATCCTTTTAAGCCCTAATTGAAACACGAGCAAAAAATTAATTTGCCCCAATGATACAGGTATTTCGAAATATTACCGACAATTATAATTGAATTGCCATTTTTTCTCGATTTTGTAATATGAGGTAAATATCATATATATTATTTAAAAATTTATTCATCGTCACAGTGCTGAATTTTTATGATTTTAAAAATTTCACTCAACTTGCTTCGATCACGTTTTTATACACAAAATGTACCTACTTGTTTAAATTCGGTATGGAGCCGATTAATTCTCCATTAAGTGGTATTTAAATTTAAGGTAAATATGTGTACTTTGCAACAGGAAAAAATTAATAGCAGCTCTCGTCATTCAAAATTCGGTTAAAGAAAATGGCCAGGATATTAATTTACTAAAAGCGTTTTACTTGAAACATTTTTCAACATTAGATAACAGCGGAAATATGCAGTTGTTCATTAGATTGAATATTATTTTGCAAACAGTACTGTGTCTTAGTTAAACTTTAGCAAATATAAATGAAACGATACGTTTGATATGCATATCTTAATATTTTGCCATAACATATCGAAAATCGCTATTTGTTCCCCTTTATTCAAAAATCCTCTCAATTTAAGTTTGATGTAAACGATACAAAATAATATCTAAAAAAATGTATAAGCATTAAAGACGGCTGAAAACCACCAATAGTAATAACTATCAAATTCCTGCACGAGTTCCCATTTTTCCCATAAAGATTTTCTGGAAAATTTCAAATATGCGGAAATACGGAAGAAGTTAGTTAACTCCACAATAAAGAGTGAATTAGCCCTGATTACAATTCAGCACCTTTCGCACCTCGCTAAAAAGGAATCTAATTATCAAACTATTTTCGAGTGTAATAAACTAGCTGAAAATGTCCTTTGTTCATTAAGAGTCGTTTTATTTTTCACCGCCTGAAAGGTTGTTGTCGCATAGTTTCGCCTTTATGAGCCGTTTCCTGAACAAAGTGCCCCGCCCTCCTAAGCCTTAATCCGGCATTCATACACGTGACACTTGCGACTCCTCTTAGCATCGAGAATTTCCTCGGAGCTGTTCTTGAAAACTTTTGAAAACTTCTCGAGGAGCTTGTGTTTAAGCACCGCAGCCATCCCGAGTCCCTCGGGAGACATGCTACAGTTCAACTATAAATCAATTACTTTCTACTTCTTCCGAATGAATTCCACGTTCAACTAAAAAGTTCGCTCAAAAACAGGGACTTTCCCAGCGGATCAGGACTTTGCAGCCCTTATTCTGGGCTGTGAGCACCCGGTGGACATGTTCCATCAAAATTGCATTACAGCCCGCCCAACTGTGTAAATAATTAATCAAAAAATCAAATAAATTTCACCAGAGGCCACCGGTGACGTCGCGAGCATTTTAAGTCTTTCAAATATGCAGCGGTTTGGGGACGAAGGAGCCGAGCTGCCTGGTGACGAACCGCAGGACAACTTGCTTCGCTCGGGGCCATAAATTATATCCTCGTGTGACAAGTTCATTCATTAGACGCTCCAACTCCAGAGTTAGCAGGGAACCCCAGCTCCCGCGAAAGTGCCTGTTTCTTGGCACCGCACTCGCCAGGAATACGGCGACCCGCCGGACTGGCTTCCAGTCTCCACGGGAGCTGGTGGGTTCGGCGCATGTCCTGGATCCAGGCTTCTCCGCTTCGTGGGGCTGGCGCACTCCCCGCCGCGGTCGGGAACATCTGAAACAGCTTGTAAGAGGCTCCCCATGGGTCCCGCTGGAACAGGGTCCCTCTTCCCTGCACTTGTGTCTGGACCGAAAAGGTTATGGAGGCTTCGGGGCCGTATAACTCGGGACCGGATCTGTGCACCCACGTTACGCAATTCCACCAGTTTTGGGACTGTAGTACTCGATTCAGTCATACGCGAATGTCCTTGCGGATCGGTCGTGTGCACGGAAGGACCACTTCGGGCTGGTCAGGGAAACTACGTCCAGCGTCCAGGAAAGTGCTCTTTTTGGTCAGTGGCAGTGGTGTGGCGGTTCTGAAGTGATTGGGTTCGGATGCTCCCGCGTGCGTCCGGAGACGGGGAATCCCCGAAATCAGGTTGAACAGAACTGAATAGTGTCGAATCGAATCCTTAGGTCTGACTTCCTGCGTGCCAGAACCCCATAAAGGGAACAAAACCTCCGCAGTGAAATTAGCGCTCTCGCCCAGCCCCAGAACCCTTGCGCCTCCGTCGGGCTGCAGCGATACTTCAGGCCCGTTGCGTGCTTTTGTCATATTAAGGACCTTTTCCACTTCGCCCGGTTCGCCAGTGAATTTCGACAAAAGCAATAAACGAAACGAAAGCAGGAAAATCCGGGAAGAGTGCGCCAGGGCAGGCAAGCGAAAGTGCGGTCCGACCTCTGGGGGACGTTGGGCTGGATTAAGTGATTTACCCCGATATGTGCTCAGTGCCCCGCAGCTGCTCCTCCCCGCCCACCTGGTCAACCCCGGCGTAGCAGCCGCACCGTCTTCAGGTGATCCTGCGAGATAATCACTGTAATAAACGAGGAAATTCCTGATTAATTCCTTGGACTTGCCCGTTGTATTTTGTAAGAAAACATAAAAAGACAGAGATCCCTCCGAACCACGGGTTTATGTAATAAAGTGAGTACACCGAGGCGGGGAATCCCCGGCCGCGTCCTTCGATGGCGTCGTCGTCATGAAGATGCTCGTTTGAGGGCGGAAATGTCCTTGCCTCGGTTATTTTTTCGCATTAAAGCTCCCCGTCGCATTAAAGGGAAAGAAGCTGCGATCCATCCGATGAAGATCCTCACCCGCAGGCCGAAGAGTAAAAGATGTGACGTCTTCGTGGCCTCCGTAGGAAAGCCAAGATAAGAATGCCTCTAGGTGAATTAATTTACGAGCCGAGCGACAATTAGGCGGTGTGGTGACTTCATAAATTCATAACTCCCCGTATCCGGGTTTCATTCCTGACGTCACGCCAGGTCCCAGGGAATTTATGACAGTAATGATGGGCATTAATCAGACGACCAGAGATGATGCTGTTGCCCCAGGGGGATTTCTGACGACCTTTGGTATCTTACTTACTCAGATTTTCCACTTATTACTCCCATAAAGGGATTGTTTTCTTCAATTTATTTATTTCGACAGGTTAATTTCAAAAGTAAATATGTATGACAAGTTGATGACTAGTGCATACATAGAATGTTTGAATTTATGATATTTAAACATGACGTGCAAATGGTCAATATTATAGCCCATTAATTTATTAATTAAAGTTTTAATGCTATGCTTCATAAATCCTTAATCCGTTCAAGGGTTTTTGGGTAGTAGAATTTACTGCGCATTTATTCATATGCGTTTTTTTTTATATAACGAACTTGATAAAACCTGATCACTAACCATTAAAAGATATACAAAATTGCATAAAAAACACAGGGAATGAAAAGTTAAATCAACGAAATGAAAATTTTTAAAAAATTAAATAAATATGAATAAAATATATGTATATTGAAACTCTCACTATTCTATAAACAAAAAAATGTATGCTCGTTTAAAGCCATATTCTGTAGCATATTGGAATATTTCATTTTCTGTAGATTTAAACTCCCATGAATTTCTTTACACTTGCGCATTTTAATTAAACTTATTGATTTGAGCATAATGTTGTTTTAGTTGCACATAAAATTTCGTAAGTTACTACATTTTGTATATAAGACTAATTAATTCTGTATATATTATATATTTCGACGAGATGGGTTCGTGAAGTGGTAAAATATAAATAGAATTTCAAATTTTGATTTTGTGATCCGACTTTAATTCGGATTTTATTAACGATTTCCAACATTGGCAATTTCCGAATAACACGATTTCAATACGTACTTAGTAGTTACTTTGGTGACGTTTTAAATGTTGTTATGATTTTTAACCATCTACATTGCTTAAAGAAGGGGTTAATGTTCCCTATAACTTGATATTGTGAAATTAGACATTTTTCAGTGCTTTTGAACAACTTTTAATGTTTTACGTTTAATATTTCGAACTAACAAACACGACATACATAGATGAAGAAATGAAACATTGTTAATAAGGATTAAATGGATTGAAAATGAAAAAAATAAAAATGCTTAAACGAGTTTATACATAATGAAATCAGGAACTAAATTTATTTTACTCAGAAATCTTAATCTACTTAATATTTATGAGTGAACTACATGATTCTAAAGTAGATAGAAAACTCTAACAGAACATATATTTTTTTCACAATTTTTCCTTCAACTATATTGAAATAGTACCTATTTCAATGCTTATAACTAAAATGTAATTTATTTTTAATTTTTATTAATATTGCTTCGTCTAGATTATTTTTAGCTAGAATATGTTTTCAAGTCTATACAGTGTAATAATATGTAATCGTAAAAAATACATAACATCAGAGCCCAATTAAGTAAATCGTTTTGAAACAGCAACTTTCTCAAAATTATAAAACCTATTAAAGGAAATGCTGACTTGCGTTAATTACGTTTTGTCCACATTTTGTAATTATATACATAGTATGCTCTGGTTTCAGAGCAAGCCTAGAGTTTTCCTATTTCTCTTCCAATAATACCATACTCCTTTAGCCCCGCATATTATTATAACAAAATTTTACTTAATTATCATAAATTGTTACCTATTAGTTCCCAAAGCATAATTGCACAATTTGGATGCACATGCATATGCGAACGACCGCCCTTCTTAGCACCGGCAGCAATTAGCTGCAGCATCTCTATCAAGATAGTGCAGCACGTGTGCGTAGACTATTTAAATTCAGAGGCGCAATAATTTGCGATAGAGGGCAGGCAAAAGCGCCCCTAATCGAATGTAGAAGCGTATGTTTGTTTTGCGCGTACACGTCATCATCTAGGGGCTTTTAGAGGCCATTTGCCACAAAACCCATTATCTAAACAGAATTGCGATGTTTTCTGGGAATTTGCTAATGGCCTTTGAAACTCATTGTGCCTATGTTGCTTACAGATTTCGGTCCAAATAGCTAAAAGTGCTGATGGAAAAAAAATACGTGTAATTTTATTTGAACTTCAAAAGACCACGTGCTTTATCACGCCAGCCCTGTTAGTGCAAGCAATTTCATGTGTTTTTCCATTTTTATTTTTCAGTGCGCGGGTATCTTTTTAAGGTTTCATCTTGGTTATTTGTGAGTTTGTTTCCCCATAACTTCAAATCGACTACACTTCATTGAAGCGGGTGTCTGTAAGCACGCAACATTTCTGGTATTTGCACACATGAAATGTTTCCGAGCTGATGAAAAATCCTTTAAAGGACTAATGCAAAAATAATACACTTACTTAAAGACGTTCTATAAAAAAAATAAATCCACTACGTGATATTTTTCACGAACTAATTCGGAAACCTTTGATGGATGTGGCACAGAAAAGTGTATGTATAACAAAACTTTTTATTTTAATTCAAATATATCAATACTATTTATATTTACCTTACTCTTCACTGAGAACAACCAAATTTCGTTCAATGATGAATTTTGAAAATATAATTTGAAAATACATTGTAGTAAACAACAACAACATTTCATCATGCACTTGATTTCAACATTGTAAGAGCAGTATGATGGGCTTAAAATTATTGAATCTTACAGGGACTTTTATAAAGTTTGGAAAAGGGTTCTGACTCACTGATTTCCGTAAACTGCCTTACCTTTACTAATAATTCCAAAATAAAAATTCACAAAAGTTCAAAATTTATCTCACCTGAAAACTAGGTCCCATTTTAAAGTGCCATTTATCTCAATATCCCTTTTTAAACATCTTAACGAACAACTTTTCATGAGTCTGCGATTGCCATGTCCTTAGCCTATAATACAATAGATTAAGATATCTTTTAACTTTTACCTTTAATTTAAATTATGTTACTAACTCCTACAGCAATTCGTTATTTTTTAATGATTATTTATAAATGGTAAAATTATTATCATGCCAAACTCTTGCATCATCTGCGGACGTGGATTTGCATTTTTGTGAAAGCTCTTAAAAAGTGTCGGTTTACCTTTAGTTTTACGAGCAATACATATTTATCCATAAAATTAACACATTTCTTTAATGAATTCACATAAAGGAAGCACTCAAAATTTTTATATTGTTATGTCAGGAAGGGAGCAGCCTTGGAAAATTGCTTAGGGTGAAAACGAATTCTTCCAGCTCCTTTTCTGCTGCGGTGTCTTCTTATACCTTGTTAATGAGCAATTGTTGAAGCTTTTTATGGCTGAATCTTAAAATCCTCAGAACGATGTCACGCCACCCAAAATATTTGGGGGGTGGCTGTCGTTCGGCGCTCCCCAAGCTACGCTCCTGCTAAAAGGCAGGTGTATATTGAATAAACACATTTTGTGACGGAGTACTTAACTCCAAATCCATTTTCCGACACGTACGCGACCACGCTACCCCAAGACATGCTTTCTTTCGTCATCAAAAAATCTTAATTATGCGTCAACCCAATGTGATTTAAGCATGTTCCGCATTATTCGCGCACATAGGCTCCAAGAGGAATTAATTAAACGCCCTCGGAAGGAGCACTCCTTTCACTCGGCGTCGCCCGCGCACCACACGTCAATTGAGGAACTTTCTGAAAGGAAAATTTCCCAAGAGAAACGGCGTCTTTCTTCCCATTCGAAAATGAATTAGAGCAGCCCCTGCCCGGCGAGTCCTTTTTAGGCCGTGTCATAGAGGAGTCCATGGACGCAATTTGATTCCTCCTCGAGTGCTGGGACGTGCTTCAAACAAGTAGAAATATTTAAAAAGCATCCCCCGTCCCCCTGGCGACCCCAGCTGGCTTGTCCGGGCGTTTTCAATTTTATGATTTCATAGCCGCCCGGCCCCAGTTCCAATTTGAGGGGCTTACCCACCCCGTTTTTATTCCGGGGCCCAGCTCCACTCATTTTCCCATTATCATAATCATTTCAACACTAAGTGGCTTGAGGAGCCCGACCACGCCGGCAGGACCCCGGCGGCGCTGTATCTAGATCCTGCAGGCGACCAGGAGATATCATCTCATTTCGGGCCGCCCGTAAATTCAGGAGGATCCGGAGGTGTCGTCAAACAAAGGCGTCCTGTGTGTGTTCGGACTCCGGGCAATCATATTAAGCCTCGCAGAGCTACCGTCCTGGATAGAGGCGATATTATTGCGCATTTGTTTAAGTCCCCGTAATTGAATTAAAAAGTTTCCAGTTTTATTTTCTTGCCGCAGGACTAGAGCTGGGGCCGAAATTCCCAAAACCGCTCCACTGTGGAGCACAATTTTCTAACGCCCTCTTTCGTCCTATCGCCACATTGGTGGTGTGTGGATCCCATTGTTGTATCGAAAAGTTCAAAAACTTGGCCAACACCAAATTCTTGCCCTCGCTCAGCAAAGCAATCTAATAACAAAAAACATTCCAGAGTTCCCCCGGGACTGCGGGATGTGAGCCTCCTTCGGCTCGAGTAAGTCTGGAAAATAAATAAATATTGGGGAATTCATCTCACATACTTTAAAACAAGCAACATCTTACCAAAGTAACCGCTTAAAGTTAGTATTTTGTCTGACGAGGCCCAGCATAGACCTCTTTTGTGTACTTTTCAACGTATTATTAGAATTAAATAAATGACAAATTGACTACGTGTACTTATTCTGATTAAATTGGAATAGGTAATAAATTGACTCAAAACATATTTCATGTACCTAGAAAAATTATTCCGTTGAAACTGAACTTCAATAATCCTGATATTTCACTAGTTTCTAACTACAATTCTAGTGAAATTAACTGGAAATGCGTTGCTCAATACTGCTTTAATTTTACAGAGTTTTTAGAATCTCCCTAAAAGTTAATGTACATAATATCAGATATACCAGATAATATTTTTTTTAGCGAAATCGACTAAATATCTAGCAAGTTCAAACGAAATATAACTTTAACTATTTTAATATCTACATACATATACTATCCTAGATTTCATTTTAGTTTGCTGGTAAAGCAAGCAAATTTCTCCGATTTTTAATTACATTCCCTGTAAAACTGTTAAAATAAACCAGAAATACAGAAAATTGTTACAATAGAATTCTAGTGATTCGCTTTTCACTCGATTTTGAACTGAACATTTTATAAAATCAGTTGTAGTTGAGATTCTCTTATTCAACAAATAAAAATTTATAGTGTAATTTGGATACGTAAGCATAATATTTATATGTATTATATATTCATCTTTATTTTTTTAATTAATCATATAGTATTTTGTTATTATTATTATTTGTTGAGGAGTTTTAAAGAATGGAAAGGCGGAATTGTCTTAACTGCTATTTTTACAATTTACAACGAGGGTTTGTGGGAATACACAAAATTGTTCAATACAAAGGTTTATCAGAACTGGTTGCAATTTTGAAGAATATTATGTGTCTACTTAAGATGGGTAAGGAATATATATTTATGGTAAACCCCGGTACTTTTGAATAAATCGAATCAATTTTGCTCGAAAAATTCGTACATTTATTTCAAAAATTGGCCTCTTCTGCAAAAATCGCTTAAGGAAAAAATATTTTCGGAGATCGGCTTAACACAAGATTTTGATAAATAGTAAGCCTAAAGTAGAATTTGATAGCAACATTTACATTAGCATCAGTGCGCGCCAAGTGCTATGGTCCAAGATAATCATATCCTTTGGGACCCTTCTAGTGGTTATATATGCTAACTCTTGGAGATCTTATTACGGCGTTTATTTGAGCCCAAGGTAATTGAATTAAAAAGTTTCGTCTTTTATTTTCTAGCCGCAGCGGTTTTGGATCCGCAGCCTCCCCTCAGCGGGGCTCAGTTTTCTAACGCCCTGCCTGCGCCTCAGGATGTGTATCGAAAAGTTAAAAAACTTGGCCCGTCCTGAATTCTTGTCCTCGCCCGGGCAGGGCAATCTAATAACAAAAAACACAGATTCCCGGGGAGTGGCTGCGGGATGAGGGCCTCCTCGAGCTGAACACAGGACCCCGACGCCAGAGTTCCCGGAGCCCGCCAGAGGGTCGAAATTAATTTGTCATGAAAGTTGAAATTTAATTTGCAAGCCCTGTGGGCCGCATTTGGGTCACATTTCGCATATGTGGACCGCCAGGGGCCATTGTTACGCCGCCCCCCGACCGCCCCCCGCATTGTTACTTGGGATTAATATGCGAAATGTAATAAAGCCGACTCCGTTACACTAATTTTTGATATGAGAGCAACCCGGGGAGGGGTAATTGCCGGTTTGCCAAGCGTCAAAGTTGCCCAGTGCTGAAGTGGACAAGGGGCCGGGATAACTCCGGTTGACGGGCGGCCGGAATTGAATAAAATAGCGGCCAACACCGGCGGTTAATGGTCAGGACCCCCATTTAAATTTATAATAACGTTTTTATATTTTTCGGGGAAGGTCGAAAAATTAAATTTGCTGGACTGCGACCTGCACTGCTGGTGAATGCAAAAAAAGTTGCATTTTCGGGAATAATTGGCCGAATGCGGGCTTACGTGTGGTCGCTCTGGACACAGGTCCTTTGATTCCTGACGAAACGAATTCCACACATTGTTCCGGTGGGGGTGGCGTTTTCCAATTGCATGTCCGAACATTTTTATTTGGACTCGTGTTTATTTTACTTCCCAAAGGCACAGATAAAATGTAATTGAAGAAAAATGTAAATATTTTTGATATGGACAGAGAAATTTTCCCTAAGGGATCGGGGCATTGAGCATATGATTTTTTGTTTTAATTCAATTTGGCCAATAATCTTTTCATTTAGGAATTAATTGAAGCTGAATCGATATTTGGACATTGCTGTAAATTTCTTTCTATCACCAATTAATATATATTTTTAAATGTTTCAACTTTTATTGCACTTTTGCCCGAAAGGACAATATCCGTTTTAAAACTTACCGCGTCCCATCATCGTTCTTGCCCTTTTTTTCTGAAGGCAGTTTAAATAAAATTTATATTTTTTGATCCGGTTCCTAAAATATTCATCTTTCGAAAAGAACTCAAAAACGAGTGAAATGTAGAGACAGGTGAACGAATTATTCCAAGGTGTTTTTGCTCTTCGTAGCACAAAATTAGTCGATATTTCACGGGAATACTGGGAGATGATGATGAGAATTTTTTCAGGAAAATCAACAGACATACTTAGATGATTTTAGAAGAAACATCTACATATTTTATGTTCAGATTATAGAAATTTTTCTCAAAAACAAGAGGATGATTAACTATTCCAAACAGGGTTTGAATTTTCCATTGTGTATCTAGAACACATGGCTTTAATTTTGTAGATTAATTGAACAAGTTGGGACTATCGTTTCAAATTTCAATTTCATTATAAAAACCGCCTCATGGTTGAGTTGGTTAACATAAATGGAAAACTGATGAGGCATTTCCACGTCACAAAACGGAAAGGAGTGGCTTTTGAATAAATACGTAAAATGGCGTTTGGGTCATTCTGACACTAGTGACGTTCTAATTAAAGGCCGTCATCCGGGAATACATTTTAATTTAAATGTTCTGCTGGCTCTTACTAGTTACACGTTTTGCTGTTTGAATATTGCAGACATTTTGCCAAATTCCAGTATTTATTTTTATTCTCAACAAAGTTTTGCATGTGCTGAAAATGTTGGAAGAACTCAAGCTTTGCCATTTTACAGCACGTTGTATAAAACGAGAGCACGTAGGGCAGTACCCGATGCCAAATCTCGGATTCTCAGAATAAAATTATTTTTGATAAATAATTAATTGGTTCACAGAACAAATCATCCTGCCTGAAATTAACCATTCATAACACATAAATTTGCCGCCTCGTTAATAATACGTATGCAATTACGCCGAAATTCGCTAAATGTTTAATGAATAATGATTTCCTCCAGAATCGAATTTGTACGGATTTTTTTTCGTGCTGCGACAGTTAATTAATGATGGAGCTATAAAAGCAAACCATTTAATTGTCAGTTTGGTTAACCAATTAAAAGAATTTTTACCTTTGGTCTGTTTTCAGATGTAATTTTTGAGAGATGATTTTTAAAAAAAGCACTGATTAAGTTATAATTAAAAATAATCGATTACGAAAAATGGTTTATTATTCGTCAGCGACTTTTCGCGGTAAATTTGATTATAGTTTCCTCTTTTATATTTCCTGAAAGGGGGGATTATTTACAATAATTGAATAAATAAAGCTTTCAGGAGTTTTATGTTGAAACAATAAAATAAATGAACTTATAGTATTAACGGACGTGATAGTTTCAGTGAATGATGCCATTTAAATAATGCTTTTGTAAATCAGTGGAATTCGTTGAAAAGGGGTATGCTGGTTTTAAACTGTGTGCGATATTTGTGAGGCTGCATACTCTAAAGAATTTGATGTATCATTTACAAATATTCTCTGCTATCTGAATTTGAATTATGCATAAAACAAAGAATAATTTGAACTAATATTTAACGCATTTAGGTACCTGATTTTGCATAATGAGGCTAGTTTCCATTACTTGCCAAAAACAATTTCAAGCATTCTGTAAGTCTATACCTATCTGCATACACAACAAATTGTCTCTTGAATTAATGATTTTATTATTATTATTGGTCATGCAAAGCAGGGTATTAAAAATTGAAACACAATTAATTACAATTATTAATAGTTTGAAATATTCGTTATCTTTATTGTTCACCCTGCTAAATTGAATGTGCTGAACAATTTTAATTTACATTATAGTACATATGTATATCGAATGTAACCATGGAACTACAAATGTACACTTAAAATTAAAAATTATGTTTCAAAAGAACACTTCATTCTTAAAAAGTTCTAAAGTCAGTTTTTCTCTTTGAATGCAACGTTTAATCCAATCACCAAGGAATTAATCAGCGTCCGAAATAATGTAAGAAGGAAAAGAAGGTTTAATTACGCTTTAATATACATTTTCAGATAAAAAACATCGGTGGAGCAACGAAGCTTCTCCAATTACGAAAACGAGAATTGTTTTCGTGAATTCTATGTAGTAACAAAATACAATATGTAACTAAAATTGAAAGTCGTAGTTGGACGGAAATTCACACCTAAAAACAAAAACTATACAAACGGATCGGTGTATAAAATCGAAACGAGCTTTTTTGCAATAATAATAATAACCCAAAAACAAAAAGGTGTCAGTCCCGGAAAAACAACTCGCCAAATAAATTTCCCAGCGAAACAATTTATATGCGAGAAAAATTGTGGAGGAAAGCAAATGATAAATTCAGCTCGAGTGTAAAATGTCAACAACAAATATACTGTGGCTCTTGCAATTTCGAACTTACCTGTGTTGCTGCCTATTAATTATGGTAGCAGGTGGAAGTCGTGTTGTCAGTGGCCTAAAGTGTTTTTGTAATCCGAAGGAGTGTGATGTTATTCGGTCACAGGACTGTCCCGGGAAAGGGCTGCTCGTTTGGGACCCGTGCAGGTAAGAAGTCGCTCCATATTTTATTTTAATTAATTGCATGATGATTTCCGGAAGGAAAATGAATTATCGTTCCATTAACTGACCGGATGGGCGCTGCATCCTCGGAACGGGCGCGATTTAACCGCATATAGGCATTAATGCGCCTGCATCCGAGTCGCTCGCAGCGCTCTCTTAAATCGGGAAATTCTTCACGAGGCGCCTGACCCCGGCAGCAATTAATCAACTTCGTTTAATTTATAGACTCCAATTACAAGGAATTTATGGGACTCGCAGACAGCGCATTCAATGGGGTCGAACTGTCACCCACTTTGGGTAAAACAGGCAATAAACCATGTTAACACGCTCCCTTTATCCAGCAAATGCCTTTTTTCCAGAAATTTTATTCCCGCTTTTACACATATTTACGCGCATTTCAGAGGGCCGGGGAGTTTGGGCGTTTAAAAAGCTTGAAGGAGTAGTTAAGCAACCATTTTTTAACTGCGGTGTATTTATGGTTTCAGGTGCTGCAAAATGTGTGCAAGAACACTCGGCGAGGCATGTGGGGGTCCCGGTGGATTTTCTGGTACCTGCGAGCCACCACTTCAGTGCGTTGCTAAACTTCCAGTCACGAGTGGATTGGGCGTTTGCATGGGTAAGCCTATTTAATTTATTACGCCTTAAGCTTTAAAGAAGTTAAAAATAAAAGTCGTCAATTACTACAGGAATCTAACCTCTAATATTTATAATACCCTGCCTCTAATCTTAATAGTCTGTTTAATAGCCTATAAGATTAAAATCACTAAAGCAATATTAATAAAACACAACATTTTGTATATTAAAACCCTAGAGTATTAAGTTTTTATTTGGCGCAAATAACAATTGCATTATAAACGCGTAATTTGCAGTTTTCTAGAAAACAGCATACCAAACAGATTGAGTCTTAAATTTGTCAATATGTGAAATTATTCATTTTAGAGGTCAAAGTTACATATACGTAACACTCACCTTTAGTTGTGCTGCACTAAATGCTTAAAGCAAGAAAGAAATCTTAGATATTCAATTTATGGACAAGAACGTTATTATTCAATTTTTACAAAAACTGGAAATATTCGGGCATATTTCAAGAAATTCAAGTGACAAAATTTGCTTTCATATCCGCAACTTTTGACCTTAAATGAACATTCCTACAGCATTTCATCAAGATCTTTGTGGAGGCCGCAAAGTCAATTCAATGTTATCGTCTGTACCTATTTCAGAAAGAAACAGAAATAATCAAATATCATTATTCACAAAGGAAAATTCTCCAAATACAAAAATAAATGTGTACAAAGCATTTCCAAGATTTAATTCTTGCAAATTGAAAAGATATATTTGAAAATTCCAATTATTTAAGCAAAATTGGAATCACGCGGTTACTTTGACGGTAGTCCTTAGAATTGGTTGTTTAAGAATGAGCATTACTAAGGCATCATATTTACGGAAAATATTAGTCTGAATTAGTCCTATACTAGAGAAGTCTTTTATTCAACTAATTAAAATTTGAGAGTTACGACTTCAAGAAATTGTTTTAATCCTTAAGGAGATTAAATTGATTAGATGTATTATATCGAAGTATCAGTGGATTCGATTAGTAATTTGAAAAAAATCGTTTTTATCTTTGTATACAAAACTTCTTTGAGATAGGTTCTTACTTCGGAAATCCAAAATTCTCTTAATTTCACTTCTTCAAAGTTGCGAAACGTTTTGACGTTTCACATGACAACTATTTTTGTCAAGTTGCCAACGCCAAGACATATCATAATTTTTATTGCTGCACTTAAAAGCACACAAAAAGTGTTGAGCCACTTCGCAGACGGAGAAACTCAATTTTTCCGCACATCATCCCTTCGTACAGCATCATTATTATCGCCATGGAAGTGCTTGTCCACGGTGAACTTCTTCGTGCATATAATTGCAATGTTCAACAAAAGCGACAAAGGAATCTCCTGGGACACATATTATAAGTGATAAATTCGAAAAGTTTATGTTACAGCTCTGGCAGTTCATAAATACCTTCCAGGAATAGAGGCGTACTACTACCAGGCGACTCGGTGAGATGTACCCAGAATGGCCTGGGGCTGGAGCCGGAGGTGGCAAGCGAAATAATTCATCTTGTTATTCTAAGGAGCTTGTCGTAAAATAAAAGTCATGCTGGAAGACGTTCCCAGGATGTGTCTGGGGCGTGTAGGTGTGCGAGAGAAAAAACTTCTTATGATGCCTTCCTTCCAGGCCGTGTCCCTTTAGTCCTTGAGTGCACGCAGATGCATTTTATGGCCTTGATTATGTCACAAACAGCACGTTCTCCCTAATCTTCGCTCCTTTTTTGCCAGAAGAAGATATTAAAAGTGGAAGATAGGCGACAATTTAGGGTCGGGTACATCAATCTACTGACGCGACAGGAATTAGTTTTGCAATTAGGCTTATTACCGTCGTTAAAATTCCAGTCTGCTAATTTTGTTTAAGAGGAGCATTTTGTGCTGGGAATTGATGTCGATAATTTTCGTCTAGACTAGATTAGTTCAATTTAGGAATTCAAATCCTTAGTACATAATATTCAGATTTTGAAGAAGCGTGTTTCAAAAGCAGAGCTTAAAGTAAAATCACAATTCTAATAAAAACAGAATGAGGACTTAAAATTTGTCATACTTTTGTAGTCAATTACGTTCATTTAAAAATATTACAAAATCGAGAAAAATACCACTTCAAATTAAATCCATTCATTATCAAAATTTCAAATTATTGCAACATTTTTACATGTAACACTTAACAAATATAACTATTTAGAATGTAATGATTTAGAAAGGACCTAAATAAATTACTTATGTAGATAGCCATAAGTATGAAAACAGATTTGAGTAATAAATTTTTGGTTTTGGATTTTCAACTTGCTATGTACTTTGGTAAATTGAACGTGCTCTTCCAGTAATCACATGTATTTCATTACACTTTGTCTCAACATGGAAAATAAATTTATACAAATGTTCTTCTCACCAAAAACGCTTTCTAGGAAGAGCAAAATTACAACAAGTCATTTGCATAGAAAGGTCTGTCTCTGTTTTAATAACTCTCCCCAATTTTTTCTCTACTCCTTTTACTGTTGTCGTCTTGTCTGCTAACTTTTCAAATGATCCCAAGATAAAATGCATTCTTGATCTTACAAAGGAAGGATCTGAATGAGCCCGGAATTTGAAGAGGTTCTTACATCGGGCTCACTTGCGGACTACACATTCGCGACGAAACATCTGGAGTAGTATTTCACATGAGCCCCAGCTTCCACTCCGAAGATAATCCTCTTAGATTTGAGTTGCTTCCCCACAGAATGCATTCATCTAATCTTTCGCATGTCTGGAACGGGGCCACATCCTTAAGGAGGAATAATAAGCCACCGCCATTCCTTGTTGGGGCTCCTAGCGACCGAGACGTCGGCATCATCGCAAGCACAACGTCCCCAAACATTTGCAATTTGAACGGAGACAGAAAGGAACGAGCAACTTCTTTGGGGGCCGTTCAAAAAAGCACTCGGCAATTTTTTTCGTCTTATTTTTCATGTCTTACCCATTTGGAGATTTTCCACACCATTAAAAGAAGCTTTCGCCTTCCTCCCGCCCGGCCCGGCCCCGGTCCCGGTCCCATCCTCAAGGAAGTGTTTTTCTTTCCTATTCCTCGAAGAAGTTTTTCCTGGGCGTCTTTTGCCCGCTCACCATCCAGCATCCTTGGGAGCTCTCTTGGGTTTATCTATTATGAAAATTGCTCATTTCGTGACACCGGCAACGAGTATGTGATAGAATTTTCCCCAAGATAAAATTTGTATGGGACTCAAACGCACCGACCGACGTCTTTATGTTGCTCATTTGGGTAAACTTTGGCAATCTTGTTTCCTCGGTGCCGCCAAGTGGTGGCGAGGGTTGTTTGGACATGGCCAAGGTGAGGGCACTCAATTTGATTTAAGTCCCGGGGGACACTTCTGCCCCTGCTGGACTCTCTGCGGCTGGAATGGAATACATTATTCCTCCTTGCGGCTGAGGGCGTTTTGATAAAAAACTTTGTATCCTCGCATAGTGGCGCTGCTATCTGACAGGACTAGGACTGATTGCACCAGGAATGAAGCCATCAAAGTTGGGCACCGAGTCCTTGCGCCCGGTGGGCGGCGAACCAACTTCGTCTGAAACTAAGCAAAGAAATGCAAAGTTTCTGATTATATAAAAAGTTCTGTGCGAAAGAAAGGGGTGAGGGGTGGAGGCTGTTTATCAAGTTTATGGGAAAGTTTCTCGTGATAAAAACGAATTTGCTTTACTTATGGCAACTTCTCGGGTAATTGTGTTCTCGACATGATCACCCTGATGGAAGAAGACGAAGTGGGACCACCCTCTTCAGTGTGCTCTGTATTTTGAGATACTTCAGCATCCGCGTGATCTGAACGAGCGCCAAGTTCTCTTTCTGTGGCAAATTTCTACGCGAAAAAATTCGCTTGCACCTGCCTTTGTTGCGAATAACTTATTTTAAGAGTTTTCGTTTTGTTGTGAATTTTTTTAAGAAATAGTATCGAAAGCTGACAGCATCAGCATAGTTCAATGCCCAGTTTTATCACCGTTTAAACATAAATTTCTATAACGGGCTTTGGATGGTAAACTAATTTATCTAAAAAATGAAATATTTGATTCCTTTTGAACCCTTGTCATTTTACAGTGATTCATGCTAATTCAATTTAAATGTTAGATTAATGTAAAATATTATAAAGTTATTAGAGGTTGCTTTTCGACAGAAAAGAAAATTATTTTATTCTTTTCGACTTTTTTAGTAATGGCTTGGAAATTGTTTTTAAATAAACTCATTGTATATTTTAGATTTCGAAGATTGTGGTACGATCTTATTCCTCCGGAAAAAAATTATTTATTAAGTCTTTGAGTAACTCAGTCTTGTACATGAGTACTATGTTTGAAAAGTATGAAGTTGTGCCCCTTCTTTTCAATATGCAGTTTATTTTAAGAAGTTTCATCTTCCGCATGATACGAATTTGAATTAAGTTCCTTTTGTACGATGAATTTTTCGCTCAAAAAATTTCCGGTGCACCTGTCTTTGTTAGGAGTTAGTTCTTTTAAGAGTGTTCCTTTTTAGTTGCGAATGTTTTTCGGGGAACTTTATCAAAGCTGAAGGACCTATTGCAACTGTGCATCTCTGACACAAGCGCTAAAAAAAGTAACTTTAAACTAGGATAGAAGTTCAGAGAACCATTCCTCACTGTTTGCTATCTCCTCGTGGACAAAGAAACGAGTACGTCCAGTCAACGTCCTTTGAAGATAATGAAAAATTCCCAAAATGAGCGTCATCATGACCTGCTAAAGTGCACATGCAGCACATATGTTGTCATGCAGTCCCTCATTAGCCCCTGCCCCTTAAGCGAAGGGTGAAAACGTTAATTTTCCTCTGTTCTCCCTCCTTGGGCCGTTTAAATATGCATTCCAGCAGCATCCTTCTGGACGCCGGTGCTTTATCCTCGTGCAACTCTCCTCTGGCCTGCTTTAAAATTTTTAGCCATTTTTGCACTAATTCATCCGGCCATCAGACGAATGAGGACATTCCCTGTGTTTTACATGCAAGGAACAAGTTGGGCTCGAGTGCACATTGCATCCTCATGGAACTCTCCTGGGGCTCCGGGAACATATGCGCACCTACTTTCAGCATAGTGAACTGTTTTCGCTTTAAGAGACCGCCATAATTAGCCTTCCATTCTCTTGAATTGAAAGTGATTACTTCAAGTCGCACCAATTTATTTGCCCAATTGTAAATTTATTTAATACCGGGAAATTGAAGACCCATATGTATTTTTGGTCGTTTCGGACCAAATGACTGTGATTGTATTTTTGAAATGAACAACACTCCCTCGCATCCTCTCTGTATGCCCTAATTGAGTTTGGGGTAGGAAAACCCAAACGAGCGAAAATTACCCTTGAGCTGTTGAAGTAAGGGTTCATTCGCTTTTCAGAATCCAAGCAACCATTGTAATTTTAGCTCCTTTCATTTTAAATTTCTGTTTTCTTGTGTACGACAGCTGTTATTTTATACCAAATACCTTCGGACGGTTCTTAAATTAAAAGGAACTGTTCCCTGATAATTGTTTGAAGCTGCCATCAACCAGGATTCGTCTATGTATTGTACCGCTTGTATAATCTAATTGAAACAACTACATATTAATTTAATAGGGGTATTCATTCTTCAGTGCACTTTGTCTTGTATCATAGTAAACTCCTACTGCATTGTACTTAAGTACTAAGTGCAACAACGTGACATGACACATATAGAAAACCTTCAACTTACACTCATCTTCAAAAGATCCTTGAAAGTATAAACTTTTAAAGTAATTACTCTGATATGTTTGTATAAATTACTATTAATATCATAAATTTTAATAATTTATATTCGTACTTCATAGATATATTAAAGCATTAAGCGGTAATTTCATAGTACATTTTTAGTAAACATTTCTCAATCCCAAAGCATTCTCACGATCATCTCCTTTCAAGTTTTAAAGTTGGATGTCCTTGTCTTCTCCCGGAGCTGCCCCCTTAATTTTAGGTATAGTCTTTGAGCCGGAGGTAGGTTTGTTGAGCAAGGTTTTAAAGCAGAAAGCGGAGCATTCAAGCTCCAGAGGGCATTTTTCTATGGTTTTCGAGTATCTTTCTGGGATAGCAGAGGGTTCCTGCCGTGCCCCAAAAGATTACTTACAGCATCCAGCGGGTTTATGAGTCTTCCATCTGCGTCACGGGCAGTGGATGCCCGGGGGGAATTTGCATCCTCCGCAAAGCGCGGCAAGTCGCGCACATCTGAGCAAGTCAGTGAAGTCTGCTTTTTTGATAATTCCTCCCCGCAAAAACATAACCAGGACTTAGCGTGAATCCGAGCAGCACGCAGCGCAGTTCATCCCGACTGTCCCCGACTTTAATGAAATTCCGCCCCCGCTATGACCCGGAGGAAGCGCGAGAAAAATGGAAATTGCAGCAGGTACCCCAGGAACGAGGTCCTTATTTGTTTCCGAAAAAAAGCAGAGAGAGCTCGGGGAAAAAATTGAGGAAAATGAAAACAATGTCAACGGTTGTTTACGCGCGCTGCGGTGCATGCAAAATTTTCATTCCTCGAATTGAATTGGTGCCCCTCGAGGTCGCGGGGGAGGCGAGCGAAAGAATCAGCGGTGGGTCCCGCAGGTGGGGCTCCTTTGCATAATGGCGAAGCATTTATTCATAAGTTTCTTGCTCGGATTGTTCCCGCGACTCATAATGATGTTCGGGTTCACTGATTCCCCAGCATCCGAATGCAACCGATACCTCTGCGTCCTGCGGTCCCGGCAACGAGCGCCGCCCCCGCCCTTTAAATAATCATATCACATTGCTCCTGCAGAACGAATGCCAGAAACCTTTTCGTTATTTGGTGGCGATATTATATTTTTATATAATTCCAACTCCTCGCGGGACCTTCCATACCCGACAAGGAGCAGTGCTCTATTTTTTAGCCGGGAGCTCAGCGTTCCAGGACCTATTTTTTCTTTCTTGTTAATTTCACTGGTGCTCCGGGGAACCAGAGCATATGAATTATTCATGCCGTAAAAATCATAATAGCCGGAGTCTCATTAATTTACGATAGCCCACAGACGATGTGCTCTTTTTAGTGCCTCTCTTCAGAATCTTTTTACATAATTCGCCCCACAATGGGACGCAAATAAAGTCACTGTTAAGGACCTGAAGTGATTTATGATAATGCACACCGGGATCAATGGCGTTTAAGTGGATATGAGCAAACCGAAGGGATTGCCCCACCCACGCTGTCGCCGAGGGAGTTGGGGGCGGAGGGCATGTAGAACTCGCTCGAAAATTTGCCAATAGCCGCGAAGTGGAGTGGGCTTTAAACTCGTATAAACGAGGGGGAATGGTAACACAACTGAATTTAAGATATTATTTTCTTGTGTCCCTAAAAATCCTGGCTATCAATTATTCATCTGGGAAATTTAAGTACCGTGTTTACAGAACAAATTTGCAAAATAAAATATTATGAATAAAAGAAGGTTCAGCAAAGTGATATGCATAAGTTACTTTGGTGAAATCTTCTTAATTACCATTTTATGAGCCCTGCGCCTAAGGGTTTCAGTACGGAGCAAGACAAATTTCACTCCATGATTTTGTTTTACCACCATATTATTTTATATTAAAGTTAAGTAATCCCTGACTAGTGACGCTGAATTCACTACTCCACTTATATATGTATATAACATACAACGGACAAATTCTGCGGTTTATTCTCACATTTCGTGCTTCACATAATAAGTTAATTCCTTGGAATGGAAAAACGACCTAGTCGATTCCTGTGAAATTGACAATTCGACAATAGGATCCAGGCGACTATAAAATGTTTTTACAGGGATCCTTATTTTAACCCTGCAATAAGAGACAAAAATACCAACTGCGGCTCCTGAATTTTGACACTTACGAAGATAATGTACCATATGTACATCAGTATTTAATATATATAAATATATAAAAAAACAGTCATTTAAAAATAAAATCATCATAAGAAAGTTAAATTTTGGGAGATACAAGCAGTTCCACTCAATTTAGTCCTGGATTTACATATAAAAATTCTACTTTCAAGTCCTTCATTGCATCAAAGGGTGCTTATCCAACAGTTGAGCAAACTAAGAAAATTGCATATTCGTCGTCGCCTACGGCAAAAAAATATTTTGCGAGGAATTATTGCACAGCAACTTTCTCCGTTCGCCCCAGTCTGAATGCAATGCATGCAAATCGAATGCATTTGGTAAATGGGGCCCCTCTTAAAAACAGTTGCCAACCACCCTTCTACCTGCAGTCGTACTGATGTCAGTTTTAAGTAAGTTAAGTCTTGTCAGAAAAGTTTTCGCTGGGGAACTGCCTGAGCAAATTGCCATTCTGCCGAACAAATAGAAACTTTTCGCCGGCAATGCCGGCAAATCATTCCGCCACCGTCTCGCAGAATCTCTGTAGAAGTTGGATGTTGGCTTATTTACAATTTCAGAGCTCCTTGCAATGGGGTGCAAGACGACGGGCCTCCAATTCGGCTCTCATAGCTTCATAATTTCTTGGAGCGATTTTCCCATTTTCACTTCACAAATTCAATTTACGCTGCAGCGAAACACCCCCGCCTTCTAGAGTGCTTGAGTGCTCGTGTAGATCATCCTTGAGAAATGACGAGGATGGCGGGGGGCGGGGAGCAGAAGGACACCCGAACATCTGCAGATCAATTCGCCTTGTTTTGCTGCCATGAATACGTCCTTTGTCACGTCCCAGTTTATCCTGGCACAAATGGCCAATTGGACCCAACTGAAAACTGCCGCCGTACGGAGGTAGTTAGGGCCAGCAAATGCAGGACATGCCCTGGAACAGAGGATTCCTGGCGGCGAGTGCCACCGTGGGGCTCCTCAGGTCGCTGGCCCGTGCGGCACGTTCCTGAAGGAGATGTGAGGTCGAAAACGAGCAACATTGTTACAGGGTGATATTTCACAGAGGCCTCTGTTTGGCCGTTTTTCCGTGCGCACAGGGTGCCAATTGAGCTCCTTCAGGCATTTGGTGAACGTGGACATGCCACGCAGAAGGAAAACTTTCTTACGTGACTCCTTGCACCGCCTCCCGTTCGGTCTGGCCAGGACCGTCGTGAGGGCTACTTTGCTATCCCGGACAAGACAACTCCACCAATGTTCTTTTCTTAGTGTTGTTTGTCTCGTGGAAAATGCAGGCTAATTTGAGGAGCCCCTCTGCCCTCCAGGTCACTCGTCTTCGAAAACGACTTTCTTAGCAAAACCCGAATTTTCAACCCCCGTCCCAAAAGGGCTACTTCGAGCAGGTAACCCCCGAGAAGCAGGTTCATTGCATCCACATACCAGAGGACGTGAACTTCATTTATCGTAACTTCGTTAGGTGAATCAATAATTTGCCTCCACGGGGTCTAATTAGCAAAGTTCGTCATTACGTGTGGGGGTGGCAGCTGAATATGTTGCACCCGATTGGACTTTAAATTTCCCTTCAGAGCAGCGTCAAAGAAACCAAGCGACAAGTGCCACTTCGGCGCTGCGTTTAATATCTGGCTGGTTAAGGAAATCTACTTAAAGTCAGATGAAAGGGAATGGCATATTTTATGAAGAGCACCTCCTTAAGCTGGCGAGTTACTTCGAAAAGCAAAGACGCCAGAATGAACGGAAGGAGTGGGAGGGCGGGCTGGAAGTTATGCGTTCCAGGCTTGAGAGTTCACGAGATGAACATGATTAAATTCCTGGGGATACCTTCAAGGACCTGGAAAATTGCACGAGCCATGAACACGTCCTGATGAAGTGAAGTCCAGCACGTGAACAAAATAAAGCGCCTTAGAAAATGTTTGTCCTCATTTTGATCCTGGATTTTCTGATATTTCTCTGACGAGTAATTAGAAATCCCAAAGTACGAGTATGTCGAACAGCTGCCTTTTCTCTCATTTTGACTTTTAATTTATTCTGAAAAGGGCTGCGACATTACTTGGAAAAGTGGTGACACAGCAATTTATTTATTGTAAGTACCTCGACACGACACTCTTTAAATATTTACAAAAATCGATTAGATGATGGCTTGTTTCAAGAAAGTAATTAAACTTGATTTAATTGGAAAAAACATCAAGGACATCTAAATCAGAGCACAATTTACCAATTTATTGTACCAAGTTGTTTTCGAAAATTAACAAAACCTTTACAAATTTAATGAGTATTTCCACAGTTAATTAACATTGATTTTATTATTATCTCATGTCATTACAATTTAAAATTTTATTTCTTACTTTTAAATGATTGAAAAAAATACTTCGTCGTGGTCGTGGTCGGTTTTCATATAATTTCAAAAATGGGATATTATGAAAGTTATGTGTTACATATACCTATATGTTTCTAAAAAATGTATACAGAAAATATATACTAAAATTAATTTTTTTTAGCTCAGTTTAAGTTAATTTATAATTTATAATTTAGACTTTTAACTTATACCATAAAAGTTTGAACCCTTACCCGTTACGGCGAAATATAGAACCTTTAAAATTTTTATAAATATTCACTTTTTTCTCAACCGAGAATTCCCGATTTCTGATATTTAGTTTTACCATATAAGCACAAAAGTTTGCAGATGTGGTGTAATTTAGGAACCATGAATGCCATTAATCTGCAAGTGTCCTTTTTAGGATTTTTTTCAACAAATAAGGAAAAACATAACACTTATATGAGAAGATCTAGGAACTATTATAAATTCTTGAATAATAAGTATATTAATTTTAGCCCAATGGACTTTTTCTGAATTCATCATTGAATAAATTATAGCTATAGTAAAGTGCTTAATGAATTTAATGCTTTGAGTTATAGAGTTGAAGAATGCGAGTATATTTATACATACATATATTGCATAGATCCCTAAATCATTTTAAAGACGTTATTTATTCTGCTTTTTCTACAGCCCTTGACAAGGGGAGGAGAGCTGAAAACATATTACCCAATCAGTCCTAATAAAATTTCCCGCCATTAGGCATCTCATCGTAGTGAACTTAAGTGCTCCAAATAAAGCCCTTCGAAGTCTTCCAAACTCTCATTTAATTTACGTCCAATTTCGAAATGAATAGCGCCATTAATATCGCTCTCGGGAAGTTTGCCAGCGCTTAATAATGTTCACTTTTGGGCGTTCTGTTTGCCCGTAATCTGTCCGGCGCGAGGACGACCATTCCCGGCCCTAAGCACACAAAAGGCGGGCGTCGGGACGTCGTCAGCGCGAAACGGGGACTCCCGGGACCACAGGCCTGCTCCCCAGTGGAGCGAAGGTGATTAAGCGTTCCCAAAGACTCCGCTTGGCCGTCTGGCGTGAAGGCGAAGCGCAACAAGATACCCCCAAAAATTAATTAATTAAACGACGAGGACAGATTGATGCCGATCGCGGTGTGGGGCGCGAGGTTATTAATAATTTTTGATGCAGGACGGCCGCGGCTCAGGTCAGAAAAAGTAGGCCGCGGACTGGGATGATGCTGGCCATTAATTTAAACACCTCATTATGCCTCCATCAGTTTCATTGTCCAAAAATATAAAGCCAACGAAAATTGTGCACTTTTTCCAGTTGAGTGAGCTCCCGGGGGAATCCGCCCACAACCGAAAGGATAAACTTCTGACAAATACTCTAATTCATTTTGCATCTGGAAACCGACAGCACACACCTGGAGGATCAGACCCGCCCTGCCGGCCCTGATGAGCCGCCCTAGCCTAACCTTGGCAAAAGAAAGTTTCCTCAGAGTGAATCAGAACGCTTAACCTCGTCGGTGCTCCCAAGTCGGTGCAGAAACCCTATTCAGTTGTTGATTCCTCCTCCCTTGTCAAGTGACAAATAATCCTGCACCTCTTTGCAGAGGATTTCTGTTCCAGAAAACCAAGGAAATTATTTCCCTTCGTTTTTTCCTTTGTTTCCTGGAGTTAAAGAGAATTCCGGGATGATTGCTTCTTTGTGACTTTTTTCGCATAAAGCCATTTTATGGTGATCCTCGAGGAGTGCAATGAGGGAAATTGCTAGAAAGTGTAACAGACATAAGGAAATGACGGCAGCTCTGCTCCGAGCACATCTCAGATGTTTTTGTTTTATTACAATGGGAGCTCGCTTTATCCTGGAAATTGTTTCAATTTGAAAGGGTTTTTTTCGCTTCTACGTGCTCGGAACACCCGGCGACTTGTCTTCTCACAGGAGGAGTTCCTAAGAAATTCGATTAAAATCTCCGACGCCAGAGCCACTTCTCTATTCAAATCGAATACGGTCGCTTATTTGCAACAAGACTTTGGTTACGAACCAGCGCCAATGTCGAACCAAATGACAAGGTAGTCGAATTCGCTGCCAGGGAGCTGCTTTCGCTAAGCCGATCGTGTCCTTGTTCGTTCCCCGATTTTCGGTATTATATGACTTTGAAGGAATTCAGAGTACTTTTGTCAACTTATTGAAAAGACGTATGACTTACCTACTTGCAAATAGGATTGAACACTTCTATAAAAATATATGCTAAACAGCAAGGACGAAAAGAATTGTGTAAGGTGAGGATAGCTATCAAGGCTTACAAAATTATTGGACTTTTAATATCTTCACGAAAATCCTGTTTTCCACCAAGGACGGAAGGATATATCACATTATTTCTTATTGTGGAAAAGAACAATGCGACGCTTATGTGTTTGCTTTAATTTTGAATTATTATTAGTATTTGTTTAATTTGACTCGAAGTATGTATATATTATGAGAATATTCTATAAAAGCAAGTGAATAGTCATTCTGAAAATTAGACATTTATAGTTTTTTTCAATACAATAAATAGTTACATATTAATATGTAGGAGTTTCTGTTTTCTCCATTAAGGAAATTAGAAGAAATACTATAGTTGATAGAATAATTGATACCATTACTCTCCAATTAAACTTTATTAACATTTCTTTTGTGTGTTTCCTTTCAGATCTACCCCTGCCCATGTCAACGTCCCTATCGAGTTTTTCAACATATCTTAATTGTACAAATGACCAGACAATAGTTATAGAGGAGGGATGTGAGATAACAAATAAGCGGTGCCAGTGTTGGCCAACGGCGAAGATCTGTAAAGGGGACCGACCATCAGATATAAGATGGCACTTTAGGACGTTAGAGGTAACTATCCAGGCAGGGAACGTCTTAAAACCCTCTTACACACTCCTTTTCTCCCAAAAGGATTGCCAGCTTAATTTACAAAATTTAATCAAAATCGAAATGGAGTTCGATGAGGACTACACAATTTCGCCGAGGAGCTTTAACTACAGAAGGCGAAGAGGGAAGCGGAGATCGGTGAGAAGAAGGTAAGTAAGACGCTTTTGGCAGGGCTGGGTTTTCTCGAGAGGGCGCACGGCAAAGGACGTTCGCCTGAAGATTATCTAGATTAAGGGCGCTCTCTTTTAGCGCCAAAGTTTTATCCGTCACTTTAAGCCAGCTCCGGCTTGCCGGGCAATTTGTTGCGTTTCACGCGAATTTTATCCTTCGTCTACTCTTTGTTTTCCCCCAGAGGGATACAAACTGAAGAAAAAACGATATTTAAATTGGATGCCTGCCGGTGGTGGCCCGATGAATTCGCTTGTTATGTAGGCGCCGCGCTCGAAAAGGGGCGGCGGGCGGTTTCATTCCATCCGGACGCGTCCACCCCCGCCGCCGCGTCCCCCTCATTGCGTATGCAAACCGAAGGCCTAAACTTCCACTTTGTCGATCGGCAAACATCAATCGGATTTCCCCTGCGCCTGCCGCCGCGCACCCGAAGGCCCAGCTTCCCCGGCATTGTCACGGCGAATCCCTACAAAACATCGTCGCGATACGTGAATACAATTTGTCACACGCCGCGGGCTGATTACCCGGCCCTCTCCTCTTCCCGAAAAAGTGTCCCATAAAATTCAAGTGTCGCATGCTGGATTCGCCGGAATTGTCTCATTAACATCAATGACCTAATCCGAAGCGACAAAAATGAAGTAACGAATTCCTTGGGATTGCCGCGGTGGGCGAGTCATGCACGAGTCAAACAAGAGGGCAGATGGAGGTCCTCCGGGACCCTGTGGAGGTCCAGGGAGGGGCGGGCCGGCTAAAGGGTACGGCGCATTAAAGGGGTTAAAGAAGAATCCTTGATGCGATAAGAGGAATTGTTACCTCTATCAAGCCATCTCAGCTCCCCATGACTTCTCACAGAGGGCAGGGAAGGGACTTGGAAATCGGATGACAAAGGAACATCAACGTGATAAGAAAGATAAATGAATGGAGTCACTGCCGCCTGCGATAGATACAAGATAAATTCGCCCGGTTCGCCTGTGTCATAAATAAAATTTGTAAAAAATGGGAGTTTTCAAATTCAGTACAGCACCAGGGGCTGGGTACATGCGCGCGGGGGCGGGGCGACGCCATGAGTTGAGGGAAATCGTAGATCAGTCAGTCAGTGAGGATTATCTCCCTGAGAAATTTTTTATTCAAGGAAGGTTGACATTTTCATTACGAAAAAGGGTTTTTGCTTGTCCAAGGTTTTTCGATTTCACTAGAGCTGCTCGCCTCCCTCTCGAACAAAACGAGACCGAATTCGAATCCTTTAAAAACACTTCCCAGGGGTAATCAGTAAAAATTCCACAAAAAGCCCTAATGGGCCGCATTTTTTCTCAAATCACGTTAGGCCGGACCTTGTAAAATCCCGCCCCCTCGAAGGCTTAGGGGGTCCACGCAATTCGAGCGAGTCACCTCAAAAGGGTGCACGTTAAATGTCTGGCTGTGGATTAGGCGGCATTAGACCCTCATCCCCCTTAATTTCAACCCCGAAATCGCCAGATGTGGACAGGATTTACATAATTTTCTTCAAACGGGACATAAAATTTTCTTAAGACCACTTAAGCCTTTTTGTTGAAGGTGATTCGCCCAGGTACTGTCGGGTGATTTTCATAATTAAGACTGAAAAATTCCGATGCTAATGGCTTGCTCATCGCAACCGTGGGCTAATTAGCAGAGAGCTATCGCTGTTTTGAGGTGAGGCGACCGCCGCAAGTGAAATTTGCAATGATCTCGTTAACTAAAATGTGTGTCCTTTGTGCAAGCACGTCTCGCTCGAACCCTTTAAATATTCGCAGGGGGGGATCGGTCCATGCTTATCAGCTTTTGCTTTTCTTCAAAATTGTTAATTCGTGTAAACGAACGACTTATTGTGGATTTAGGACAAGGTACGAAAAAATCAGCTTGCTTACTACATAATTTGCACAACTTTTGTTAACTTTCTCCACATTTAATGTTCCACAAAAAGCTAAAGAGGATCGCAGTAAAGTAGAAGTTTTAAGATACTAAACAGCCAATGCTTAGAACCTCCATGTGTATACACAATCGCAACGAAGTAATAAGTTATAGAATCAGACGCAATCCTTTATTCAAACAGAAAAATTTGTTCATATGTATGTGGCCATACAAATGTAATCATATTCCTCGGTAATACCGAAGTTGTGCAATAATTAATTGTGCATAAATATAGTATGTAACTGAAATTATGAATTCGAGTTAATAATTACTATTTATTTAAAGCCATTTATCCGACTGTTCAAGTGAATTAATTAACAAAACAATGATCTGATCAGTAATAAAATGTTGGCACTCGCAAAACAATTAAATTAAATAAAAGCTCACTGACACTCACGACAAAGTTACAACTAACAATGGTCCACGGAAATGCAATGTCTTAATGCAATATTTCTTATTGTTTTGTCACATGGTGACATTTCAAGTGTTTCTTTGATTGACATTAGAAGAGTTATTATTTTACGCCTGTTTAGTAAACGCTTTTAATTATACGACAACCATACTCATTATTTCATGTGCCGCATCGAGCACTTGAAGCTAAGTTTTTCACTTTGTTTCACTGGATAACTTATTGGTTTTATTTTGTAAGTGACTTTAGTTTATAATATGCATATGTACATATATGTATACACATGCTTTCATACCAAACTCTGTCTGTCGTTTAAATTAAAGTGTATTCGGATACAAGTTATACCTACACAGTTTAATGGCAAATAGAATAGTACATTTTGCATAGTTCAATATTTAAGTATATTCGAAAATCAGAGTTTATTTGCGGTGCTACTCATAATTCAGTTTGTCATACATAAATTTATCTGAAAGGACTAAAGTGCATACAATATGATCAGCTTTTAGCAAAGCAGCCTCCTCCTTACGGCAGGAGCAATATGAGAATATCAACGTAGTTCTGAGTTAATGTCAATATGGAAGGACACATTATGTCAGCATATGGCAGAATTTGAATTTACTAAATTAATACTATTAGTTCTGACCCACGGGAAAACACTTACGTAATCCTGCTTTAAACATTCAAAACTAATGGTTAAATGAATATAAAACAACCAACGGAATAAGAATATTTCATAAAAATTTGATTTTGCAAATGCTAGCAAGTTTCGTTTATATGATTCATTTTTTCACTTGTAAGTTGCAGTTACGTAATTTTAGGATGAGAGGAGTCTATTTTGGATAACTTACTTTTACCTAGATATGTGTCTATTGGCAAGTCACAGAAGTATGATTTATACGTGCTCAAAACCAAAGCCAAATCACACTCAAAACCAGTGGCCAAGTTATCTGCCGCTGAAATAGTCCACTGAGTCAGTTTTGGGCGGAATGTGAAGCGATCTTTGATTGTTTGATTGATTTCCATGTCGATGGAACAGGGACGCCCACTCACCTACTTTCCATGGAAATGGTTTTTGCATTCCACGGCGTTCTCCTGGCGTCACAGCTCCGTCAATGCCAAAATTGGCTTTGTAAACAAGAATCGCCAGGGTCCCACGGGACCGCTGCATGGAATTCTGCGCTCGGTTAAAAATAGCCACCGACTCAAGGCGGACCAGTGACGTCGCTGGTCACTTAAGCCAGGTCGAGGCCCCCTCGTGACGCCAGCGATTCTTCAAGTGCGGCGGATTCCGATAAGACGCTCGAACGAAGACGCCAGCACCCAGAATTTCGCAAGGTTCAACTGACTCACCCGCCGGAACCGTGGCATCAACAAGTGGTGGCCATGAGGACCAGATGATTCCTGCCCACAGAAGGGCCATTGGTGGATGATATGATAGAAAAACTCTCGGAAAGTTTTCCCCCCTGTTTCCCAGTGCCCGACGGCAGCTCCCGATTCAGTGAAAGTTTGGCCCACATCACGTCCCTCATTTGTCACTCGGGCCACCCCCGCGCCCTCTCCCGGAACGTCGTCCTCGCGGGATTATCGTCTTAGAGAATCTAAGGAATCTAGAGAGAGCGCCCAGATGGGACGACGGGGAGCCCGGACGCTTATGAGTCCTGGAAAGATGCCAAAAGTGTCGGAACTTTTATGAGCTCGATCCGCAATGAGCCGGGTAAAAATAAGACTCCCCGAGTCCGGACGGGAACAACGGGAACAATGACGAATGACGAAGTGTCCATATTTCGGTGTCAATTAGCTTCGACGTCGACGTGGGGCTTTTTTGAGCGATGACCGCCTGTTTTCGCAGGTGGTCGGCGGTCACTGGGTCGGAATTATTTATTTTTCGGCCGCTCCTCCTGTCCGTCATTATCACGGCTGCCCCTGGAATTAAGCGCGCCAACGGCGACGAAAACGAAACGGTTGCGCAACCGATGGCTATCTTCAAGATTTATGAAGTTTCTGCGAACGCATACGGGGTGCACTCTCCGGCTATCTGGTGGCACAGATCTCGCATCTGCCCAGGATTTTTGCGCAACTGTGAGCAGCACGTACCCCGGCAAGATTTACTTCGTGCAATTTAAATTTCTGGCATATTTCAGGGACGTCCGTGCTACCTGCGCTCCCCGCGTGATAAAGGAACTGCTGTCCTCTGTCGTCGTCTGCGGCGAACTGCAGAGCTCCTCATGCATTTTGGATGCTGGGGATTAGAATTTGTCCAAAAGATGCTCCGTAGTCCATTCAATGTGGCTCCTGCGGGATTGTCTGGATGCTCCGCACAAGAAATATTTCACAAACGTTGTGCTCGGCTAGACACTAGCCATGGCGAAATGCCGGGAATATTGTTCACATAATTTTGAAAACAAGACTCCGCCGCTCGAATGAATTTAGTGTTGCGATTTGTTCTGATTTCTAAAATGCACAGATGCTACTGGTCTTAGTCTCTAACTACCAAATAAAGCATATCAAACGGTCTAACGATGTCTAAACCGATTTTAATAATAATATGAATTAAAAGTTGATAGTTTCACTTGGCATGTGATTTGAACACTTAACAAACTTAAAAGAATATCTATTTGTATCTTCAGTATGCAATTTGCAAAATCAACAACAATTTCAAAAATTTTATAACATTGCCTATTTAGGCTTAATTTATAAGAGAAAGAGAGAAAAAGAGTGGATATTGGAATACTTATATGCCATACTTAATTGTATCGATTGGTATATTACATTTCTAGATATTTATGATAAATATAAGCAATAATCGAGAAAAGTGACTTTAAAAAATAATTTTCTATTAGCATTTTATAATAATATCGACTGTATCCATCTTATCATCTCAAATGAAGACGATTAGACCCTTTTCGTGCACAATGTCAGTAATAATGCGATGCACTTGAAAGGTTCCTTCCAATTGTGCCGATAATCAATCCTTGTTCAATAATAACTGAAACATCGTTAAATATTTGACTGCTCCCAGTACAAAGCAAACAAAGCCCTACCCGAAGACATCGATTTTTAGCTCGTTATCCCCGTTCACGTTCCCGTGCATCGCACTTTCCCGACACATGTTCCCGGGAAGGGAGCTGTGGATCGAGGCGCGACGCCCGGCCCTTTATTAACCCAAAGCCTTCAAAAATAATGACGAATTTGACGAGGGCTTCAAGCACTCAGGCGCACTCGTTCGATTTGAATTCCTCGCGCTATTACGGAAAATTACCTGAAATCAGGTGCACACACTCGCGAGTCGCGATTCTGTCATTCACTTAGCGAAATGAGTTCGAAAGCTGTCAGTCATTCGCAACCCTTCCCGCTCGTAAAATTTTAATTATAATTGAAAGCAGACTGGGATTGCCACGCCCGCGAATGGCAATTAGTTTGACGCCATGGCAACTGCACTAACATTTAGCATGCCACGAACTAGGCGAGCTCCCCTGCCGCTCCCTGCCGCCGCTACAGGAACTACCGGGGCGGGAATCCTTGAACCCGATTTCAATTGAAATGCATTTGCATCTGCTAATTCCTGGAATTCTTTTCGTGCCAGGAAGCGCTCCGGGCGCCGGAAGGAGCGACGGCTTTGAAACTGCTCCCGCAAAGACACCGGCCATCGGTTACCTGAGCCGATCCATTTGCCCCGTCCGGGAGGCGCCCGATCGGGAATTCGAGAATTTGCACGCAGGAGGGATTGCTACAAAGTTTAAACTTTCGACTCGGAGTGATTTTTCACCGTCACCGGCTGACAGGACCTCTTCCTTCCAGGCGCAGTTTTTCCTCGGGCGGGCCTCCTTTCTCTTACGTCCGTCCTTCGGGTTTTTTGCTCCACTTCGCGTGGCTATAAATTAGCCCGGGCTTATCCCTGGGATTAAAACACTTAACAACCTGGTCTCGTTTAGGTGGTCACCATAAATCACGGGTTCGGCTGCCGGCCTCTCCCGGTTTCGGGCTCCCATTCAGCCCCGACCGGCAGCACCCCTATTAACAATTGAAAGGAGTCCGGCTTTTTGCCCGGCAGCCGCTGCAATTACCAACTCAAATCACGGACGAAAGTGAAAGGAGTGAAATTCGGGAGTGTTTTACGAGGGTCCTGTTTTTCACGCCTGAAAAATCCTGGAACGTGGTGGCCCGGTGGCCGGAACGCCTCGCTCATTTTTATTGCAAATTATGTAAAAATGGCCGAAGGCGCAGGTTATAAATCAAAATCACAGCGAATTTCACGAAACTTTTCAACCATAACATTACACAACAATGTATTTAGTAGATTTTCACATTTATTGAAATCTTCTACTTCTTAGAAAAACGATAAATCAACAATTCAGGTAACTTATTATATGTAGTTGTTCGATCAATAAATTACAAAATGGAGCAAATGTTTTTCGATTGAGTATTGTTTAAAATTCCTTAAAGACCTAAAGATGGACAAAATTTTGGAGAACAAAGAATATCCAACGTTTTTTGTTAAAATTCTTCTTTAAACCCTTATCTAGCTAAAAATGTCTTCTCTACTTGAAATATACAGAGAGAATTACGTAAAGTATTTATTTCAATAATTGTAAACCACGCTTCTCGATCATTTTTCGTTAAAATCTGCTAAAATAGTATCACTGAAAATACTCAAACAAAGATTATAGATATATAAATAAAATTGGACGAATGACATACAATATGAGATTAAAGTTTAATACTCATTTTCAAATCATCAACTTATCAGGATATTTTATTTTGTAAAGCATGATGAAATCTTAACTCTTCATGAGGTGCACATTTTGATGAATCACGGTGATGTTATTTAACAAACATTTTATCTTAAGTCTGGTAATTTTCTTACTGCTCTCCTCCTGCAATTGGAACTGCGTGCTCTTAAGGTCACTTTATTATTAAACATTCCGAAGTGATTGCTCACCGTTGAATTGGATCTTTTATCTGCGCAAGCAAATTCATGTATCAGCCTCAGGAACGCAAGCCACCGCGATTGCATCGTCGCGATAACTAGGGCTAGATATTTTAGACTTTCGCTGACACCCGCTCAAGACGCCCGTTGCACTTATCGCGGGATTAGTCACCCCGTCTTGATTAGACATGTTTTCAGGGAGAATGAGGCGCCTCCCTGGGGTCCGCTAACCTTTTGGGGATATTTCAAAATTCTCACAATTCGGCTCGCTTTTTTGAATCGCGTTCCATAAGGCAGAAGAGCTTTCATAGCGAGTTCTCGGGAAGAAGCCAGAGGCCCCATCGCTGCCAATTTCTAGCAGTTCCCCACGGGACCCCAATTCCCCAATTCCCCACTGGCCCCACTGGCCCCACGTCCGTCGTGTTTACAACGCAGCGAGGCCCACGAAGCCGGTCTCATCGATCAAACGCGTCATCGAATCGATCTCCGCTCGCGAAAACGGTTTCAGTTCATCGCGGGTTCTCGCGCGACGGCTCCCCACCGGGGCGCCACGGAGCCGCGAGAACAGCCGCAACTTGGTCGGGGGCCCCGAAAGTGTCTCTCATGACGGCGAATTTGACGAGGAAGATTTTTCGCGTGGCTCCGACGGAAGGTGGAACTAGTCCGCGGCTGTCTTAATCAGAGGGGGCCCCACATAATCGGGGAGTCGCGAGCATAATTTGGGGCGGTGGTGTGGGTGAGCCGCGGCGGAGAACCGCGCCACGGTGGAGACTTTCGCTGAGAGCTGTATGCATTCCGCGGGCCGCGAGTCGCGAGTCGCGGGCGGCATCAGCTGTTGGGGCGCGATAAAAACAGCACCGCGCGGCGCGGCAAACGACATCAAAACAGTCCATGGGCCTTCTTAAAGCCTTGCAGCGCGCCGTGACGGCAGTCATATGGTAAACGCTGGTGCGGTTGTACGATTCGCAGTCGCAGTTCGGATTCGCGGACTCACTCTCAGGTGGATAAGACGTCGGGTGCGCGGCTCCTCAGACCAGGTATCTTTTCGCTTCGGCCACAAGGAGAAGAAGTTCGTCCTCGAAATCAAGGAAGTGACGGCCGCTGACGCTGACCCGAAACTTCGAGTGTTTGCGCCTGCGGAAGCCGCTTAAATCTCGCTCGGGTTCAAGAACCATCGGAAGCGTTTAATGGTACAGTAAACAGATTTTTTCGCGAGTCAAATAAATTTATCGCGGCATCATCATTTTGGTGTGTGCTATTTTTGCGAAAGGAAAACAACATAAACTGTCCCCGTAGGCTGAGCGTGTGATCGATGCGCGAATGACTTGAGCCGATTAAGAAAATTATAAATTTTATTTCTGTTTTTATTTTTTGGAAAAACTCTGCTGCTGCGGAAAGCGAGTACTAAAAAGTTGGTCGCAGTTTTGCTCTTGGCATCAGTTGCAGCTTCGCCGTTGCACCGGAAGCTAATTTCGTTCTCGCCGCTGCAATTTTCGCCCTGCCCACCTGTGGCAGGTTGCTGCTTCGGGCGAAACTCCTCGGTGCTGTGTGCAGTGTCCGGTTAAATTTTGCAAGTGAGTCCGTGGGAAATTCGCGAAATAGTTCGGCCGCGGTCAGGTGATTCGCTTCAGTGCACTTGTTCCGCCCGCGAATTGCGCGGCTAGTGATCAGCTGGGTTCGTAATTGAACGGGGATTCCCCCTAATTCGATCGATTTGTTGCATCGCACATTGCACCGCGTCAACTCCACTTGCCACATGAAAATGGCCTCATCTCGCGGGAGCTATCCGACGACAGTTTTCCTCCTGCTGGCGGGCCTCGCCATTTCTGCTGTTTGTTCAGGTGAGTGACTCAAGCCGCGTCTTATTTTCGGGGCGGCAGGGATCCGCCAAACAATGATCGATTGGGCAACTGGCACACGCCTGCGACGCCGCGGTCGCGGGAAGAACTCCCCTGGGGTCCCGGTGAAAGTCGTCTGTTTTATTAAGAGGAGCTGCAGCCAACGCTCCGAATCTTGAGCACCTCGCGAGTCGCGGGTTTAATACAGCAAAATAGCGCTGAGATAATTGGACCGTTTTAGAACTGCGATAAGCAGCTTCTGGCGATTTCGCGAGACTCAACGGCGCAGTTTCGAAAATCGCTTTTGAGTTTCGTCACTTGCGCAAATGTTGCAATCACTTTTTTCACATCAGAGGAAGTGACTGAGGATTACATCAATTTTACTCCTCTGTCTTTGATCAATGCTATGAATTTCTATTCCCTTTATTTTACTACGTATTTAATGCCGTTAACATCTTTTAGTTATTTTACCATGTACTACACTTTCATGTAGTATGAATTAAAGCATTTTTCCTCACAGACACTATGAAATTTAAAAAGCCAGAATAGTATCGTTAAAAATCAAAACTCGGACTTCACACAGCTCCTAACAAAAAGGGCTAAATTTATCTAGGCCCCTGAAACATTCGACACTTCATAAAAGAATAGAAAAATCAAAAGGTATAAACTTGCAATGGTATTTTGTCGTCCACCTTCATATTAAATATTACAAAAATTGTAATCCGAAATTTAAATTCATCTCCCAGTTAAAAATGTGGGGCAAGATGGAAAGTTTGTAGCAAATAATACATACAATCATCCGAAATTGCTTCAAATAACAATAAAATCAGAAAACCATATTTCACAGACTATGCTTGCGCTTTATTACTCGAAATTGAACAGTGGTAAAATATGCTTAAATTGTCTTCTCATACTCCACTCGTATGAACGAAGCCAATAAATCTGAATCTCCGAACGATTTTCAGAGTTTGATTCGATTTTGAGAGCTTTCCCACGACTTTGTGACAAATTGTATAATTTTAAAGGAGCTGAAAGTGGCACTTCGCACAGAATCTGTTCATGGATTTTCCTGTTTCTGGGCGATTTGAAGATATTTGCTCAGCGGCCATTACCTGGTGGAACTGACAGTTTCCACGTAAGCCCCGTAAAAGCGGTTTACTCGCGCTATAAACAAAAACCCTAAAACCCCCGGCTGTGCAAGCTCCAGCGGTAAAAATTGGTTCATAAACTTTTTCTGTTCTGGAGCGCGAACCGAGTTCAAGAAGCAAGCGGGCACAGCGAACCGGGGAAGCGGGCCCCGACGCCCGCGGGACGCAAGAAGTGGTTAAGAAACCCGCAAGCGGTAACCGTACTCAAGAGGTGATTTCATCACCGGCGAAAGAAAACTGAGAAAAAACGAAGGCACTCAGCCCGGTCCGCTTATCGGTCCAGCAAACAGATGGGAGCGACAGACTCCAGTCGAACGGCAGAGTCAACGAATCTTCTGCAGAGTGCAGGAGCTGCCAGGAACTGCACAGTCCCGCATGGGCAAAACGGCCAAAGTGGGTAAAATGGGCAAAGTGGGTAAAATGGGCAAAGTGGGCAAATGGGCAGCGCCGTGGACGTCGCCGTGCCCGACGCGAAATCGCCGCTCCAGCCGCAGCTAAACCCCGGATCGGATCCTCGCAATCTGTAAGTGAACTGTCCTCCCGCACATCACTCGCGGCTCAAGTGTGAAATTTCAAAATTACTCGAATTCCAGGGTCGCGAGATCGGCGCGGGGGCGTCCTGTTTGTTTGCCTGAATGATTACTTCTTTGGCGCTGGGCACGTTGCACCGGAGCCCTAGTGCTTCGGTAATTTGAGGAAATTGTTTATTCCAGCCGCTTACATTAAACATTAAGCACACGATGGACGCGCAAAATTGAACAACTCCAGGCGATGGTAATGGGTCCATCAAAGGCTCAACCACTTTGGGAAGGTGGGCAAGCTCCGAATACCTATCCCGGCCCCGACACCCGAGAGCTCTGCAGAAAACTCAAAACAGGAACGAACGCTTCCCTGTGGCTTATGACTTCCACCTTGTCTGATGGAATGTTTAATTTGCTCTCGGAAATTCCCGACCAGGCCCTCCTCTGTGCGTACTCGTGCAATTTACGCACTTCCGCGGAACTGCCCAATTTTGAAATTGGCTGATCCTGGGATTGCCGGTGTGGTATGATAATGAAGCACAACAGAGGGAGTTCCTGTGGAAACTCATTCTTCAAAGAATATTTTTGATTAAAAATTAAAATGCAGTGAACACTTCAAATTTCATATTGTTCGTTAAACAGGACGTTTCGCACGAAAAGGTGCTACCAAATTTCAGCCGATAGCACCTCTCCAGAATGCAATCTGTATTTAAATAAAAGTCAAGAGAACTCAGTTTGATAAAAAATTCGCGAATAAAAGTAGTCAAATCAGTCTACTTAAATTTACGTCACACCCTGCGCTGTATTTTCTTCCTATTTATCTTTGAAAATATCTTTTTAGCCAAGAAAGTTTATGTTTCCAACATCACCACATTAGCTACTAGGTACTTTAAAAACAATGTTTCTTCAATAAAGAGTTATATTTCACATCGGACATAAGTAGTTAAACTTCTAATAAATAACACCGGTAATACGAGCCATAAAACGTAACTGCTTATTTTGTCGAAGTACTGAAATAATTAAATATTAATCACTATTCTAAAGTTTTATGTTTTACACTTAAGTCGTTAATGCATGAAATAGTATTAACGCTATTGATGCTATCAAATATAATCATAAAATAATAATCCCTATTATTAAATTAAATTTTATGAATCAACCAATTAAAGTTAAAAAATAAATCGTAGAATTTATGAAAATTGCTTAGATTTATTACAGTATCGTTCAACTTTACATGTATTAAATTAACTGAAATACTAGTTTAGTTCCATACTCAAAGGGACACGCTATTAATTTCAAACGTGTCAGCTTAAGGAATTTATAACGCCTGTAAATAGGATAGAATATCTATACTAATCCGCTCTTCGTTTATTCGAAAGTATCAGTGTCAAATAAATGCTGAACAGTTTCTGTAAACCCATCTACATGCCATCCGGTTGATGCAAATGTAGTAAAAATGAACTGATTTATGAAATAAAAGAGGAAATGTTAACATGGACGGGTATTTCATCACAATATGACAAATTCGGTATGCAACGTTTACCAGGAAATATTTTAGTAGAAATAAATTCCCTTTGGATTATTTGAAGTTTAAATTGGAATTCGCAATTATACATATACTCGTATGATGGATTAAATAAACATGAAATATGAATTGCAAAATATTCTTTCCTTCCGACAAATATAAAGCTTTGATTAAATTGTGCATATATCATAGAATAATTGCAATATATTTGTATGCAATGGAGATTTTTCTATATTTGAACTTTTTCTTTGATTCCGCGAACAATTTCATCCAGCAATTGTAGAAGCAAAATAACATGGGAATGGGTTAATAATTGAATATCTCCATTTTAAATCACCACAATATATGTATATGTAAATTTTGTTGCTGCTAGGTGGGATGTGCTACTTTTCTGCCAATTAAATTATCATCCCGAGAACCGCTTTATTAAAATGTGAATATAATTTATGAGTTTGATTACCATCTTCAAAGTAAGGAACAAAGTGTCAAGACTTCGAAAAATGACGCTGTTCATTTGATAAATGTAACTCATGAATTTTGATGTTTCTAGCAGAAGACCACTGCTATTTTCAATTCGTTAAGTACAATTAAAGGTCAAAAATAATTTCAAAGTATTGCAGCAGCACTTGTGAGAAATCCGTACCGTCTTTCCCAAGAGCACATCTAAAGACTTCCAGCTTTTGCAAATGTTAGTTTTGTTTCTTTCCTGTGCTACTTAAGAGCCTTTCCCATTTGCATGTCCCTGCAGCCTTTTATCATCGTCTAGACGCGAAGTCTCATAAATAATTTTATAATCCCTCAGAAAAATGCCAAGAAAAACTTGGACTAAGGAGGAAAGAACTGGAGCCCTTAGGACGAACGCCGCATACCTATCAAGTTAGATTCATTCCCGCTGTTGCCGTCCCCTGGATGTTGCTGGCGGGATTCATTTTGAAGTTCGTACATCCTCCCAGCTAACTAAATTATTTCTCGCTGAGTTTATAGGAGCCTAAGAAAATTTATTGCCCATTTATGCAAAATAGACGTTTTCGGCGGCTTTGCTGAATACTTCCAAGAAGACAAACGACGAGGAGAAGCTCCTCGGACCGAACAAATCTCTTCGAACGCTGTTATCTCGATGACGAGGTGCGCTCACAAAGGATTGAGTTTCGAACGAGGCCCGTCGCTAATGAAGAAACTCCTTAATCAAGTTGGCCAGGTAGACGAGGCGCGAGAGACCTGTGGACCTTAACATTGTTTCACGAAATTTATCTTAATTGCTTCGGAGTGGGTTTCGAAAAAGAACATTGATTTCTTTTGCCCTTTCTCATCTATTTTGATTTGCACAAAGACGTAATTAAGTCGCGCTCGAGTTGGAAGACGTGATTTTCTGTCGGAACTTAGTTAATCCGATAACTGAAAGCTTAGTGGACCATTTTATTCCACTTAAAACTCGATTTTTCACCCGGTTTTGGTTGATAATTCGAAAGCGCTAATTAAGTTTTTAGCCGATTTTATCTGTCCGATCAGAGCAGACTGCGATACGCTTCTATTAGCCAGCATTTGCATTTTCATTGGATGTCCCCTATAAAATGTCATTTTTATTGATAAGCCTGAAGCAGCCGTAAAAAACGCCCAAGCCCGCAGCCACATCACGGCCAATACGCGTATGTATGTATTTTTGATGGGACTCTGATGACCTTCCCCGAATTATGCGGAACTCCCAGAAATTCTGGCACATTCATCCTGCCCCGGCCCTCGTGCCATTAAAATTTCGAAAAAAGCCTTCATAAATCTCGCCAGTCCATTTAGCACTGATAGGCAAAAACCGGGCGGAGCACTGCAGAAGGAATATTCCTCTAATTTAGCAGATTATCTTCAATTGTTATTTGCTGTTGTGCAATATAATCCCTTGTAAATCGGCCCTATCTCGCACGAATATCACCATATCCCAGAAAAGTGCCTATTTTGCCGGCCGCTGGCTGCGGGGGCACCCACGAAGCGGCGAACTTTGGCCACATATGCCGCGCTCCGAAAAGCATAGGGAAAAAGGCCAATAAAATGGCACCGGAATTGGCCCGTAAATATGATTTATGGTCAATAATTATGGGCCGTCACGAATTTAATAATGCAATTGGCGAAGAAAGCGCCTTTTGCGGCGAGTCCCAACTCTGGAGCCGTGGCCACCTCTAATTGGATCATTAAAAGTCCGCTGTGGCTCCGATGGGACCTCGGATTAATCCTGGTCCCTGCCCCGCCGTCCCGACGACGGCGGCGTCGGCGACGTCGTTTTCGGCTTTTTATGTGATTTCTGCACTTAGATACCTGCAAACCTGGAAAGGCTGCGGAGTCCTGGGTGCGAAAGGTTTTCGTGGATATCGCGTCGCTGGTCGTAAAGCAACGCTATCGACACCTCCTGAAATTGATTCACACCCACGGGGGCCGTCGAACACGTGTAAGCTGGCCGGGCTGATCCCAAGATTAGAGTCTTGAAGCCCCGAGTGAGGGCAAACGGCTTTGGCTAATTAATCCCGCCGCTTGCTTATCTCCGAAGCGCGGGAACGAGTGGTGGGGTCGCGTTCCCCTTAATTAGCATAGACCGCGGGAATTTACTTGAATCTGCTCGGTTTCGGCGTTATGCTCCCATTCCGGCGTTTAAGGGCAGACAAAGGAAATGGCTAATAGCTTTCTAATTAATTTCAATTGCGCACTCGAAGGCAACTAGCTAAATTGGTAGAAGCTACCTTCCCACGTGAAAATGGCGTTTTGCCACTTTGCCAGTAAGTAAAATGGATTGTAACTTGTTTTACAACAGTTTTACTGACTTTCTACATAGAATATTACACCAATACATTAGATTTAAATATACATTTATTTATCTATTGTACACACCAAACCTTTCAAAAGTCATGGCTGTTTAAGACGGAAAAATCGACTTACATAATGCCTGCGCTATCAGATATACATATGTTATGAAACTTTCCCTAAAAGCTTTAATTATATTCCTAGTATTCTTTAAAGCAGTCCGCAGACCCGACCTTCATTTCTAATCAAAGTTTTACCTTATTTTCTAATTTGCTTCTGCAATTTTAAAAGACACTTCAATACAATAACTTTAATTGTTTTATAAGAATAGCAATTCAAGTTAATTAATAAAATATTACTGAACTGAAGCAAATCAGGTGTAAAATTCCTGAATTATTTTTTTCATTGGGTCTGAAATACTTATGTATGCATATATATAAATTTTCGTGCAGTTCGTACAAAACAATATAGGTACTAGCCTTGTAATAGCAACTGCTTACCACTTGTAATAGCAACTGTTTATCACTGCTTAATCGATTAAGACTCATGTTTTGATATCTTTATTCCAAGAAAACTGCAATAACATTGAATAAATTGAATAACATTTTTCATTTATCATGTTCCTTATGAAAATCTTTCCATAAATTTTGTATTAACCTTGCCAATCCATTTTTCCTAGAAAACCTTTTTTACAGCACCAATATTATTTTTATCTCTCTCTCTCTTTTTGAGTGCGTACCTACAGTAGCCGCAATAAAATCTTAGAAATTTTATCCAGTGGTAATAATTTTTCAGAAAAGAACGTAAATACAAAGATAATTATGGAAAAACTCAAGAAGTCTGTCTGCTCAATTGTCTATAGCCGTCTAATAAGTTTTGAACTCCTTTTCTTTAAAAGTTGAACCGAAATGTTTTGTAAGAGTCTTACAAAATGTGAAGGCAAAAATGTTTTTTAGGAAAAAAAAATCGCATATTTTATTTAAAAATGAATTATTTAAGACTCCCTTACCTTACACAAAGTTTCGCTAAATAATGCATCATGATCATACAATGAATTATTATAATGCCGAAAAAATTAGATGAGCTCATGAAATTTGTAAATTATTATTAACATAAAATATGCATTTCTAATAAAGTGCTTTAAGAATTACGTATTTGATGGGCATTATTCACCTAGCGAAGCAGGCGATAATGGAAAAATTAATTTAATTTCATTTGTAAGATTATCACGTCTCAAAAGCAATCGGTCATAAATATAAATGAATTATTGAACTTTGTTTAGAAAAAATACCATAGTAGTAAAAAAATACAAACAACTTATAAATAAAACGACTTTTTCAACATTTTAAAACCAAGACCAAATAAAAATTCAAAATTAAAAAGAAACTACTTCCGACTGAACTTTATTAAGGTCCATTTTTGCAGTAGACATGTTCATGAAAAGTGTTTTGAATATAAAATAATTCTCAGGGACATTAACCTGAAGGTTGTTCATCTAGAAAAGCCAGAAGGACAACAAAACGGATTAAGGTAATTCCTTTTCGAAGTAAAAACTTTTAGCGAAAATCCCTTCAAAATTCAGACTTCGTTCAGGCCTTCGACACTACGTTTTTGGAGTGACCAACTTCCCAACCTGTCCACCAAGCGAAAAAATTATTATTCGTCCTTGGACCCATTGTGTGCTTGCATGAGGAACGCGCATTAAAGGAGCAAATTTGTGTCACAGAATTCATTTCGAAATTAAGCAAAAAGGGCAGCCCCCAAATGGCCGAGGAGGAGAAAAGCAAAAGCACTAGGCGTATCCTCCGGAGTCCAAGGAGGCTCTTAATTAGAATGACCCGGTCGAGCCTGTCGACATCGACAGCGAGGTATCTCTTAATCAAAAAATTCCTTTTGTCGTGCCATCACGGACAGCGCCTAGTCCGATGGAACACATTTGATAAAACTAATATCCCGCAACTTGACCTACCCCAGCTCCAGGGCACCCCCGAAACGACCCGGAGCCCGACTTTTGTTGCGCCAAGAAGTCTGGAGGGTGTTTGATTAAGAGCACCCCGGAGGCACGGAAGACGGCCATTAAAGGCGTAGCCCAGTCTTTGATGTGATCAACAGCCCCCGACACCCCCGCTAATATGTAAAGCAATCGGCGGCTAAGAGGCGATCGGGTTCCCGCCCTTCGGTCCAATTTCGCGGCCATTAGCAACATCGAACGCGCCACGTCGGCATCATCAATAGTTGGCGGTGACGCGTTACTCGCGGCTTTTAGGTCTCATCACCGCGTCGAACCGATGGCCTAATTAATCCTCCCAGCGGTGCGTCACGGAACGGAGAAGGACAGTCCCAAAACTGGGAGCGAATATTAATTTATGTCAACCAAAACATGTAAATTACCCCAGTGGCGCTCGGGGCCATGTGTAGTCTTCACGAGAGCATTAATTTGATGGAGGCCCCGATTTTATTTTCTGATTTCAGGCGCGTTATTAATTTTTGATCGACGGTCCTTTGGCGTTAGGCAAACTTTGACGCGTCATTGTAGGCGATGGGCTCGATCAAATCCATCAACACGGCCCAATGTCAGAATAAAGAGAATCAAAGCAATTTGACGCGAATAGAGTGAAAATTGCTAAGCGAAGCTTTTAATTGTTTAAATCATCGCCGGCGTATTTAATTACCCGCAAAGCCTCCGGAGGACTCATGTATGTCTCGGGGCTCCAGGGGGTACCGCGGTAATTTATCATCTGACAACGCTGTGAATTTATCGAAAGCCGTGCTGGCAACTTTGCCACAGGGAAATTAGTTGTGACGTTCCCTAATATATCAAACCGCTTTGTCAGGCGACTTATTGCCAAAAGACGCTTAAGAATTCCTCGTCCTTGCCTAGACGGAAAATAGCGGGGAGGGCGGAACGCAGCATTTCCGAGAAGTTTTCAGGACGCGCCGATAGGATGAGTTTTATTGAAATATCAAAGTAGGCATTATGTAGGAAAATGTTGCCTTCAACGAAAGGTAACAGCGTGAAACATTGGATTATAATTTAAGAGGGTTTGCCTTTTTAAAGCGACATGAAAGTCATTAAAAGATGTATGAAAACACCTATTTAACAATTTAAATAAATTTACAATGGTATAAATTTTATTTCTAGTGTCATTACTACCATCGTCATTGTTACTATCATTGCCATTGTTACTAAAACTAACTAATGTGCCTAGGACTAAATTCTTAGAAATCAAAATTTGATGATATATTCAAGCCGGAGTTTTTCGTTTTATGTACATAAATCAGCCCTTAACGAAACACTCCTTGTACATGTTGTAATTAATTTGTTATTATGAACATGAAAAAGGAATGGAGAAGTTTAAAATACGAACTCTAAATTTCAAACCCTCATATACATATGTATGTATTTATTTATTGTTTCATTCTTTTACATTCATTTTTCTGATCGCGGAATATTACAAAAGAGTACGATGAATGTTAGATAAGCTCTACATAATTAATTAAGCACAGCTCAAATTTAACAAAAACTAATAAATTAAATTTTGTTTTCCGCTTTGGAGTTTGAAATGGCGTAATCACAAGTTGAGCACCATTGTTTAAATAAATATCGAAGAGGCCGCTGAAATCCCCCCAAATTAATAGGCTCTAAATGAATAAAAATAACAAAAATAACTGTAGGTAGAGTATAATAACTTCCTTTCTGTATGTCCGTGCTTGTTACGCGATTCACTTCGACCAGCAGAAACCCCGGAGTACCACAGGGTTCTGGGCACTCACCTATTCTCTTTCGCAGTATTTATTAATAGTCTGTCCCGGATAGCTTCTTCTGCCGGTTGCTCAAAAGAAACGGCGAGTGTGCCCCTTGGACTTGAATGAGTCCTCTGTAACAACCATCTCAATCCCGCCAGCACCGTTATTCCGAGGAAGCTGAATGAACTTTCACCCTGCAGCTGCAAATATTTACACCAAGCCGGAAAGGGAAGAGGACAGACGGCCCCGGAATACGGAACATGTCTAATTTCTCCCCTCCCGGAGTCCGCATAGTTGGGACAACCGTCCCATCTGGCAGCGACATAAGCGAGTCTTGTCACATATCCCGGGGACGAAATATAATGAAAATCAAAAATTCTTTTGAGATAATCCTCCGGCCGGGCGGGCTGCCAGCGGAGGAAGCGCACAGATAAATCCGCCGGGGTGAATAACCCGCCGGAGAACAATTCCGCAGTGGGAAAATTATCATTCCACACAATTTCTTCACATTCCCCAGTATCTAGATAGCTCTATCTGTCAGCGGAGGCTATCGAGGCTCCTGGCAGCGCACGCCTCGCGCTCCGCGGGCCCATAACTCATCGTCGTTTGCTGTATTTACATGACACGTCTAATCTCGGGCTGCTATTACAAACAACTTATCTGCGGCAATTACAAGCGACGGGTTGTCCACGTTAATAGCCAGTTCCACTTCAGTTCCCGACCTGCATAAAACTCCTTGCACTCCCCGGCCCGGCCCCGCGCCGCCCCTGCGGCATCTTCGCCGCCCCGCCGTTCCCCAGTAACTTTCTACCGCGCTGTGTTTTCACCTTTTCACCAAAGAAAACCAAACAAATCCGCCCTGTCATCAAATCGTGCTCCGAGATCTTCCCAGTTGATTTTCCTGCACCGCCCCCACGCCCCGGACCCAGCCTCCGGTGCGGGCATGCAGAGCCTCCTGCGTCGTCCCGTGCCCCACGGAGTCCCGGGGCCCCACGTCGGAGCTGGTGCAACTGCTGGAGCACCTCATCTGCATACATCGCCCAAGTTGGCACTACTTTGCATCTATGGGTTCCGCTGACTCCGCTGGTGCTCCCCGGAAGATGAGGGATCAAATTGCATTACACAACTCGCTGCTTGCTCCGGCTCACTCCCACCCCGTCCTCCCGGCAAATTAGTCAAAATCCGAGGAATCGAACTGTTTTGCCCGTGCCCCATAATCCGCTCAAGAGGCGATACTCAGCGGATCTGGCACGGCTATCACGCGGAAAACCCGCCGCGCGAACGGCGAGCCCTCACTCGAGTCCTCCTCGCGTTTCAGCGAACCTTAAACCTTTTTTGTTCCCGCCGTCAAAAGGCAACGAAGGACCGAGGCCGGGTGTGGGCGGACAGGTGCAGGAGGGAGCCGCGGCCCCCTGCAAGGATTACAAATTAACACCTCGCCACTCCTGGCACATTGACTGGGTGCTGGGACTCTGTTACCTGGTGTAATTTGCATTTAAGTGGATGCTAACTACTTGCAGGTCTCCCGGGAGACCCATTCAATTTAATTTTGCCGAATTGGCCGATGACTTCCTTTCGGCAAGTGCGGCTGAGGTGCTGACTGCCATTGCGGGGCGACTTCTGCAGCCGCTGCAGCAGGGAAGCTGTCGATCGGAGCTAATGCGCTTCAAATGACGCCCTGGTCCGTGGCAGGGTCCATAAAGACCAATGGCCGTGACGCCGGGGTTGATTTCATGGCAGGATCTGCAGGACTTGAATTGGCTTTGATTAAAACCAGCTCACATTTTGTTCTGAACGGAGCTCCATGACTTAGGCTTTGGCCTTTCATAGGAAAATACACCGACAAGCATCACAATTAATGCTTTCTAGTTGAATATCAGAATTCTAGGAATCTACCTTGGGGAAATTTAGGTACTCTTCGTAATTTAATATGATAATTACACGAGCTCGCAAATTCTTAGTTTAAAGTTTTTCCTAAAATCATAATGAATATAACTAAGAAAAGGGCTAAAAGCGTGCGCAAAACCACCGAATAAGATCCACTTAGCAAATTTTTTAATGTTCAATATAATCTTCTAATTGAGTTATTTTCCACCACGCATTCTCAAGACCTTTCCTCAACCGTCTTGTTGCAGACTACGTCATTTTATTAAGTGGTTTGATTTTGCTTACAGAAGCATTTGTACTCAGTTGCACCCACTGTGTGACGAAGCAACTTGCCACAAATTAACTCCCTAAAAATAACAAACTTTATCAAATAATCGCCAACGGCTTAGTAAGTCATCGTCGCCGGCTTTCCGGTGTCGGATTAACGCTTATCCTCGCGCAACGCTGTATCCATATTTATCGTCGAGTGAATCTGCGCGAAAAAATATTTACAGGAATCAGTTTAATGCTAGCGCGATCTGATTTGTTTAACTTTTCACTGGTTGACTTGACGCAAATATAAATAATCAGTGGATTTTTTAGTCGTGCGATATCTGATACCGCCGTCGACGTGACGATAAGCGTTCCCCGCCGGTGCACTTGCACTTTGATCGCAACGAGTACTGGACATTTCTAAGTATTCTACTGGGCTGGTTATTTAGTTTTCAGTAATGTGCATATTCAAACATGGGAGCATACATGGTATGTAATTACCAACTCGGTTCTCAAATATCTGCTGCATATTCTCTTTTCTTGGGAAGATTCCTCAGAGTGAGGAAATCCAAAGTTCATTTAATTTGAGAGAAACTTTATATTTCGCGTAGTTGAATTTGCACTGATGCTAAAATCCCAACAAATCGAGTGACGTATTCAATTAAGAGTCGCGAATCGCTGTGTGTCTGCTAAAACACCATTAAAACGCCGTCTAGCGCGAATATTGGATCGAACCCGGCCTTGCCATTAAATCATAAAACTGCTCTATTACCTTTTGTCATAAATTTCGTGACGGCCTTCGAATCCATTGACATCGTGCGCGTTGCATTTATTGGCAATTAAAATATTTTAAAGCTCATAAAAGGCGCAATTTTCTCTCACGCATGCGAAACGACGCCCCCTCACCTCGAGCGACGCGACGGGAGTCTACCGGACATTTCGAGACTACAAAGCCGATCCGCGAGTTCCAGTCCCAGAACCCGCGGTCCAGCTTCATCTCGCTGCGAATTAAAATAATCAAAACCGTCCTTTGATCGCGCGTATTCTGGAAGGCGTCCAACTTGCGCCCGCCGATAATTGGGCTCGATCGAAATTTCTCATCTTCGGCAATAGAAACCGATCGATCGCGCGGCTGGCCGCGATCGCCCTTTCCCCTCTCCGCTCGGCGGCGTGGAATACTACGGCAGTTGACCTTTTTACGCGGGGTCGTCGCGATGCGGGCTGGCGCGGGTCGGCGGCTACATTCCGCGGCATCCAGTGCACCACATGGACCCGATCATATCCATCAATTGACATCTGCACTCGAATTGTGCAATATTCGCTTGATACGCGCGACCAGATTTGAGATCGGAATGTGTGTGGCGTGTGTGGCACGCTCGCGTCGCCGCGAATGCGCGATGAATAAATTAGCCGCGGAGTGCACGAGATCGCGGAGGAGGGGGGAGTTTAACGGACGAGCAATTCTGTGTAATTTTAATTAAAAGCGGCGATAGAAGGGGCGCGTTGGGAATCTTCCTCTCTCCGCTTTTTGCGCGCAATAGAAGACATTCAGTTTTTACTACGTTACTACCGATTCTTCACTATTTCTTGTACTTCTAATATTACACATTAGAAAAACGTCTGCACTAAAAACATGTTTTTTCTGTCGGAACTTATCAATTTTATAGAAATCGCATTTATATTGTGAAGAAAAATAACGAAATAATGTTATTAAAGGGACAGCTTAGATATCACTTAAATTTCAATAAAATACAACAGATTTTCTTTAGTAATTTCATTAAAAATACTTGTAGTCATTAAAAACCATTTTATAATTTTGTTTAGAATCAGACCTACACGAATGTTTATAACAATTCATTTGTACCTTAAGTTTTTAATTGCTATAAGTGCATCTAATAAAATTGTCTGGCTAAAGACATTTTTTATTTACCCTTGTGTAAAATGTTAACACAGATACTTTGTCCTTATCTAAGAATTTTTCTTCAATTTTACATTTTCGTATTTCTAAAAATCTAATTTTACTTTTCTCCTCTTTGATAAAATTGCTATGGCTCTTCAACACAAAAGAACCCGAACTATTTACTCGACATATTTACGAAAATAAAATTACGTTTCATTGAGCAAAATAATTATACAATATTTGTATTTTGTTGTTGAAAATTCAGCTGGTTTTAGAAGGATACTTATATATAAATAAATATTCTAAAGCAAATACGAAATTACACATATTTAGATCTTAGTATACCCACCACTTAGTAAACTTTTCTTTTTCTCATTCTCATTTCTAGTGAATTGTTGTAAATAAATGGATTATAAATAGAAACTACAAAATTAGGACTTTAGAAATATTTTTGAAATAAAAGTATCACGAGTTGAGAGAAAAAGGGGAAGTGATTTATAATAGAATATATGATGTACGCATGAACCTTCTCTTGTGTTGTAGAAATTCAAAATAAATTTATCATCCCTTTTAAGATAGTGGAATTATGGCAGCTTCAAAGTAGAAAATGGATTGAAAATTATTTCATATTTTAGGGCTTCGGGTTCTTAGGCGATACCTTTTTCTTAAATAATACAATGAAAGCTTTTCTATTTCATCTTTGAGTTACATGTGACCCACTTTTCTATTTTATTCCCTCAAAGCCTTAACTCCGAGCATTTTCCATGGGTTTTCCGTAATCTATGGTCGAATCACCGCACCACGTCCTTTCGTCGTTCCATTCGGTTGGCCGAGGAAATTTCTTAAGATTTCCCAAAGGCCTGAGGACGACGAGGCCGACTTCCTCGGAAGTATTCCATACATTTGATATAATTCATGAGGGCTTAGGAGGAAGCTGTTTGGCCCATTTAGCACCACGCTGAATCCCAGAGTCAACAGCTACTCAAGTGGCACTTACAACTGCATTCCAATTGCATGATCCTCGAGTGTGCGGGGCGTGGACGCCACCTTACCGCCTTCCTTACGCTTGTATCTTATCTCGGGCGGAAAATCGTCTTTTTCCACCGCGTTCGCCGGGAAAACAGCCATAAGACACGCCAGGCGTTTGGCAAATAGATGAGTAATCCAGCCGTCATCGTCATCGTGTACCCGCCGCTTCGGCACGATTCCAACGCAACGCCACAAAATCCAGAAAGGTAAAATTTATGCATGAATAATGCCATGATTCCGCCATCCAGGCAGGTACATGACGCGCTGCTCGCTTCCCCGACAGCCCCGCATAATGCCACATAGAGCAAAGTATGGATTTTGTAATTTCTAGATGTTTTCTGCTGCATAAAGGGACTCTCAGGAGCAGCATTCGGCTCCGTGCCCCCTCATCCAGACGCAGGCACAGGTCCGCTGCCACTGGGCCAGTTCTAAGCTGTTGCGACGAAATTCTAAGAAAAACCTGCTCGAGCTTACGTAAGAAGCCCAAGAATCTTAAAGGAGTCGTCCTCGACTGGCGCAAGATTTGCTGCCTTGATACATGTGCACGGCGCGCATACATCACCGGGGGAAGACACAAATTTGATGACAGCTGGTGGATTTATTGGCATTTTATGCTAAGCAAGGATGAAGTTGATAACAATATCATTCCCAGGGGGTTCCTAAAATGCAATAAAAGAACTGGACAAGTTTATGCAGATTTCCTACACGAATTCCGGCTGAACTATATCGGATGAAATAAAAATGTCCTTTCGACCTTATTTCGCCTTAATACTCGTATACCAATAAATCTGTTTTGCTTCCTTTAAGCCTGACTTAAAAGATACTTGATATTTTAACATTAAAAGTGATATATTATTTAAAATCCGAATGTTATCTAAGTTTACTACAATATTGCGGCAAATAACATCATACAATATGAACAACTTGAACAACATGAGCATTAGCCTCCTCATAATTTTTATATTTATTTATGATTCTTTTTTCTGTTTGCCAAACAACATTTCGATTACGACATACATTGTGTTGTAGTTATATGAAAAATTTACCAAACTATATATAATCATATATTCCCTTTTGGGAAGATTGCTTTCAATCAGGATTTAAGTTTTATCAAAAAGATTCATATATTGCTTGGTAAATCGCAATCTACTTTCTGATATACTCGTATTTTATATATGACCTATGGATACATATGCATGACACTTTGAAAATATGATTTCGGTCTTAAAAATGATAAATTATTACCACAATTGTTCAGGTGAGTTCCGACGAAAAAACCGATTACTTCTCAACTCTCAAAAATAAATTGGAATCATCGCAATCTTTCAAGCCGCATCCGTAACGAATCCGGCTAAATTATATCACACAAAGTGCACGTTATTAAAATCACATATCATAAATTTTCCGTTGAAAAATCTCGTGCTGAGCTCGTAAATTCATTGGAATTCATCGCCATAATCCCTGACAATTGACATAATGCCCCAACAAATTACTTACTCCACTCTAATCCCCATAAAAATCGTATATGTGAAATGGCGCATCAATTAAGACTCTCTTCCCGCGTTCGCTTTTTACTTCTTAAACTTTTTATTTCCTTATTTATTTTTGAGCCGAGGAATGGACGTAGCCCGCGAGAGCGGCGAGTGCGATCTGGGGACATGCAGCCAGCCGTGACAGACATACCAAGATCAAGTGCTAATGACCGATCACTTCTTGGCCGGTGCTGCCGCGGCGCATGATCATCGATCTTCGCCGCGAAGCGGACTGGAAGCGCTAATCAGATTTAATCCGATTGATGGCTTGCCTGAAAACGTCATAATCTATCAAAATACCTGAGCCGTTCGCAATAGGCGACATGTCGCGGATGCCGATCGCATTCCTTTTGCGGTCCGGGCTTAAGAATTCGCGCGCCTAATCGCAGTATCTTTGCAGCATCTCGTGCCGAAAGGTTCGCGTATGCGGCCAATTTGCTTAATCCTGCTGCATGTCGCCGCTAAGCAGTACAAATCTATTGGAGCTTCGCTGGTCGCGGCGGCGCAAAGGGGCCCTCCTCGGAAAAATCCCAAGACTTTCGGAGGTGTCTCGGGGGCTCCCAGGCGGCTCCGGGGCCTTTGATGTTCGCGCCGTCAAAGCGGCCTCTGCTAAAAGCTCGCTAGCGCACGAGTGCAGCTGATGAAATTAATGGACCCATCTAGGCGGTGGCGGCTAAAATCGAGCGCATAAAACCGCTTAGTGCTCGTCTGAGTGCGCGGTGCGTGATCAGGCATGGTCCAGAGCGTCTTTTTGCAGCCGTCCATGCGAAATTACCTATGCACTCGGACGTCTTCGCGGCCACCGTTCGCCCGGTCGCCGCTTCACTGCAGCGCGGAGATCCGCGATCGCGCGCTAATGAGCTCGGCAGATGGACGAGATTCCTGACGCCGCTGTCTTCGGTCTTGCGTCTTGTGAGCGCGGCTTAAGGAATTTTTCTTATTCGGAGCCGCGCCGACGTCGGCTGAACTTACGCTTTCACGCAGCCGCACTTCGGCCCCCTCTGATCTTTCGCACAGGGGTCCATTCGCGCGGACAGATTACACCAGAAATGCAAACACGAAGTGGGTTAATGGCAGATCACGGTTTAACAGTCCCGAGGTGGGTAATTGTGCTTTAGTGCGACTGTCGACTTTATGTCGTCGCGCCAGAATTCGACCTCGGTCTTATGCTGGGAAAAGTCACACAAATACGTCTGGTCGATCAAGACTGGCTCGAGGTTGCGTCGCATATCCACAAGCCCCTTTTCTGGAGAAATATTACACAAAAACCAATTTTTAAAAAAATTCAAAGAGGTTATTTCGTCCTTTTAACAATCCCTTGTTTACTAAATGCACTAAGTTTTCATTGTTATGTATACCCATTTTTAAAAAAAATTAGCCATCTCATCAATTTATGCAAATGTTATACCTAACAAATTATTAACTTTGCTTCTAAATGCACAACCATTTGTTATGAAAAGACCTGCGTTTCAGTTCAACATATAATTTATCTAAGCATTAAACACACAAATAAAGTTGAATTGGCGACTCTCCATTAGATATTACTATTTTTAAGAGCCAATCTGTTTCTGAAAGTGGCCCTTTTTAAAAAACATATTTCTGGTAGATCTATTGGATTGGCCAAGACATGCCCCTGAGACTAGCTCGAGGTTGCCTCAAATTGTTTACAGAAAAGTTAAGGCGGTCAGAAGAGCAAAAAATAACAAAAATTTGGCCCAATTGACTAAGTATGGGGAAGTCCTGTCAAAACAAACTACCACCTCTCTGGGGAGCATTTTTCTTTAATGCCCCCTCAATAAGCTGGAATTCAGCGGAAATTCATTGAAGACGTCCCTGAAGTGATGGTCGAATGGACCGTCAGCCCCGGGGAAGGCAGCGGCAGGGACATCGCAGCCATCCGGGAAAGTGTTGATTTGAACTTCTCGGAAGGTCTGCAAAACTCCATCGAAAACGAAAAACGGCCATCATCTGCTGGTCACGGGAGACAGAAGCAGCCCGCTTTTGATGAACAACTGGGGATTTCTGGGGAATTATGAAATTTTGAAGATTGCCCAGACCTGATATTTTGTCTTTGAATGCGGGGGTAAGGGCGAACCCTATAGAAAAGTTGTTATCCTGGCGAATTTCTTGAATTTGTACAGAGAGGGTTTACCATCTTCTGCTTATCACTGAGGTGTCCAGACGTCCTTGGAGCAAATTAAGAACAAACACTTGGAGTGTCGGATTTTGTGGGATTTATTTATTTTAATCTTTGCCTTGTTTTTCCAATCTTCCCAGAAATGTTTTAATTATGTTTGTATTTTGAAGCAAAACGCTTCTACCCAACAGCAGGGGTGTTTATTATTTATTTAGTATTTAACTGCAAATTTTAACCGAGTTCGGCAGTTTCGGCACGTTTCGGATATCATAACTTACTTTAACAGAGCTTTTCGCTTCTCGATAATTGACCCATCATTTTTGGATGGTTCAACTTTGAGAATTTGTGTTTGTATGGAAACGAAGCATCCGTACATCTCTGCCACACATTTAACTCTCTGTTAATTCACAAAATTAAATATAATATCTTTGTCCTTGAATGCATTAACATTCATTATTCGCGACAACTATGTTTTAAGTATTTGATTTAACTATTTTTAATAAGTATTTCATGATATGCGTATTTAGTCCGTATTAAGACGAAAATTGCTCTGTATTGAAAATAAAACACTAAATCTTATGTAATTCCTTCTAATTTTTTCTACTTTCACCCAAATAACACGTAAAATTGAGTATTTATAAAAACTGCGGTGAGAAAAAAACATAGATCTCATTATTTCAGCCCTACTTGCGACTCCTGAAAATTATTTCGACAAATTGGTCTACGCGAAGATGGCCCAGATAAAGCCATAATTGCCTTGTTTATTACAATTTCCGTTTCCTTCAGGAAAACGGCAGACGATTCCCCCAGCGACGGGAATAATGTGCAATAAAAATAAATTGCAGAGCGCAATGAGCCCCGCCGACACCCCGACGGGCAATTTTCGTGCACGCTCAGCTTGTCCCGAATCGCGCAATTGAATCCGCGCCATTAACCTGCCTGATTGCCAGCGATGGCCCATAATTGCCAGCGGAAAAGTTGGCATTTTTTCTAGTTCCTCGAGGAGTCCTGTCGCCGCGCCCCCGGGAGAGCACTCACCCGATTCGCCCGACGCAAGCCTCCCTTGCGGTGCAGGGAGCAGGCTAAGTCAACAAATTCCGCCCTGTCAACACCTCAGGGCTCCGAGTTGCTTGCGTATGCAGCGCTATTCTTCGTCCCGGTGCTCCTGCTTGCCACAGGCCCGGAGCGCCGTCACTCCATCCAGCTCCCTGTTTAGAGACAGGAGCCCGCCCTGCTCCCGTTGCAACGCCAAATTTAAGTTACCGCCGCAAGGGACTCATTACTCGCGGCTGCAGGTGCAACAGGTGGAGCCGCCCTTACGCCGCCGCAGCCGCCGGGCAGTTGCAGATTTCAGAGAGGCGTTTTGGCTGCGCTGGGGATGCGACGTTTTCACGCTAAATGCAATTACGTGTCTCATTACTTTAATTAGTTGTCCAATTATTTTTTCCAAAGATTCATTACCAGCCCTGCACGGGTTCGCCTGCCTGCGGAGTGGGAAGATTTGAAGCTTCCTGGTGACGCAAACGTCACGCTGGCGTGGCATTCGTGGTTTTGTACCTGCTGAGGTGTTGATGTGTGGTAAAGTCCCTAATTAAGGACTTTGTTACGTGCATGTCAACTGGACTTTGCCAAGATTGGTGGATGGCTGTCGCTGCGCTGCACATAAAATTAGTAAAGGATCTCTTATCCTTGCTTTAGTAAAACAAATGGGACTTTAATTCCGCTAGTTATTATCGTATTTTAGTCTGTAATAAGAACTGTCTTAATTGCAAAAGTAATGCATCACAATAAAATTTCTCTATGTACAGCTGATAAAATAAGGCTTTACTCAAATTAAACTGGTTTAATCAGGTTAGATGTATTTACATGTATACTAAATTCAAATATATGCAGTTTACTTTAAGAAATAGAACCTTAAAAAGTTCTAACTATAATGAAATTATAGTCATCAACGCAATTAGTTTTTCGTACAACTTCTTTTACAAGCATTCTAAACATTTCTTTGCATATGTCTGATTCACTATTATTTTGATTTCGAGAGTTGCATTGAGAAATACTAATCTTCATTTTTCCATAAAGTCCTTCTCTCATGTTACGCGATTATTATACAGCATATTTATGAATTTTGATTCCGGTTTTATGCACAACTTGTCTCACTGTTCATGGTTTTAATTTAAGTGATATTTCTTCGAACGTACCTTTCGCGTACATTCAGTGTTAATTACATATGTATAGCTGAGCTATTACAATTTTAAAAATGTTGTGTCAATTTCTCAATTCAATTTAATGAGGTAATGTTTATTTGCTTGCAGTGATTTACAGAATGTGACTCTAATTACATTTTGTCGTACAGACACTGGAAACTTCATTTTAATTCAAAGTCAAAGCTCGAGAGCTCGTATTGAAAAATGACTGTTCGAAGTTTAGGTAATCCTTCTTCATAAAACAGTTCACGTTAGAATGCTAACAATACTGCACGGAATAGCGTGGTAAAAATGATTTCAAGTGTCGTTTCTTTGAACTCGCTTAAAAACAAATGAGAAAGTTCCAAGCATTCAATTCGACAAGTCGCTTCAACGCTCTAGTTCACTAAAAGCATTAGTTATAAGGCGTTCCTGTGAAAGGTCTTTAATTAATCTTCCTATTCAATTTGCAGCTCCGTTTTCTTCATTAATTTGCTCCGCCTTCAGGATGAATAAAGATGAATCGGCGGAGATGCGCGCTCGTACCCTTCTTCAACGTCTGCACCTATGGTCGCGGGCGCAATTCAACGCATTGACTGGGTACAGTGCACCGATTAATCAAATTCTAGCGGAAAGAGCCAAAGATCCTATCCATTTCCATGACCTAGAGCTGATTACCTCGGATAGATACGAGATCGCGGCAATAGTTGGCCAATAAATCGTCAAGATATCTCTATGATCCCGAGGTGCATCGTTACAAAAAGAGGTACCCGCAACAAAACTGTTAGCGGTCATTTTTCCCATATTTTCATCTCAATTTATGGCGCAGATAATCACAAGAGCCGCAACAAGGTCCGCCGTATCCTCCGGCTTTTAGTCACGGCCTCACTAAATCTCCTACGTATTTTATAGTATTTTATATGCATACGGCACCGGTGGGACTGGGCCTTAAGATCGTCCGTTCGCGGAACCTTCGGATTCTGTCCGGTCGCCGCATTATCTCGCGTTTTAGAGCGAGCGCATTTGCGTAAGCTCGGCTCTTGAATCGTCGAAAAAGGTATCTGCGACGGCTGCTTCGATTATCGTGATTTATGTGGTCCGTCGCGGCTCTACGGCGGCCGAGGACCGCGCAGAGCGGCAGAGGAGCACTTATGGATTTGCATAGATCGGACTGAATGTGGTCCAGCGCAAGAGCGAAACGGTAACGATCCAGGTGAACAAGGCGGTATTATGTTTCAGCCGACTCGCAGCAGTACCGCAACTTTTCCGGCGACCCTATCTGCGGTACGGTTGCGGAAATTTATGTTTATTCGCGACCATTATCGCGCTCCCCGGAGGTCGCTCTCGCGAGATCTTCACGCAGATAAGATCAATTTAAGGCCGCCTGAATGCCCCTATTTGCTTACTCCGCGGTTTTTATGGACCCATTCAGCTAATTCAAGGCCATCCGCAGCAGCCGAGTGCAAATATCCGAGCCCTGCCCCGGGCCATCAGTGATTAATTCCGGGCAATTAAAAAACAAAGAGGCGAGAAAAACGAGCAGCAGAACGACAAAGGGGCGATTAGGATCCATCGCGGCCACCCAGGGCTCACTTTCAAGTGAAATTAATGGGCACTTCTCTGGGGTCCTGCGGGAGCTGCGAGTGCGCCGATCCCGCAGACGCCGCCGCGCGGCTGTGATTCCGCTGCGCGAGTTATCGCGACAGACATGACAGCCGTGTGACGGCCAGCAATTAATTGCTCAATTAGAGATGCAGCTGACGGGGAAAAATTGCGCGGCCACTTGTCAATCGCGAAAAGGCACAGGCGCTCCACTGTCAAGGAGATCTGCCGACTTCGCGGTGCGCTCTGAATTCAGAATCGAGATGGGCGCGGACCGATCGCGCGCAAAAGATCGATTTTTTGCGACTCATTTGCCGTGATTGGCGGGCGTTCCGCAGTCAGGAGTCGCTGCAGTCGGGGGCCTGCGTGGTGGGTGATTTCGCTGCCAAAGGCGTGAAAGTATGAAAGACGCTGCGATCGCGATCTTTTGATTTCTCTATTAGAGCTCTGGAACAGCGGCCGCGATCCGCAATCCGCGGGCGCCCGCCTTTGAGTCGAACTTGGTGCTCGTTAGGTAACCTGAACAGCGAGCGCCTTTGTCATGGACGAAGATCCGTATCGAGTCGCCGTTCTGGATGCAAAGCACATTTCTGGCTCAGAATGTGGCGCAAACGATCCTAATCGAATTCGCGCTTTTGTGGGTCTCCTTCGCTTTAATGAGGCTGAGAAATCGAGTTAAGTTGTTGAATAAAACCCGGAAGCATGCACTGGAATTAATTTATCGTATCTATTACGAGAAAATAGCTCACTGCTTACTGCGTACCAAGGAGCGGCCAGAAAACCTTCCTTTTTCAATATGAAAACTACATAATTACAAATAATGAAAATCTTTAGGTCAAATTGTAAAAGTTTGTATGTACTATGTATATTGTCAAGTAAAAAGCAATTATTCGTCCACATTTCAATTCAAAATAATTCTGCAGTTTTAGCATTATACCACCGATAGACTGCAGGCAAAGAAAAAAACACGCAGATTTCGGCCTTATCCAAGACCATGCACGGTGTGAAAAGACACTTAATTCTGATTCTTAAATTATTCCATTAATTAGAAGATCAACTTTGCTGTGGCAGATTGAGTGCTAAACGTGTTTTCCACTTTCTGAAACTAATGGATTTGGGTATTAAAAGGCAAAAACGAGCTTCAAAAAGTGGTGTAGAATATAAAACGATTCTTTTTTCGATTTGGTATAATGGCATTCGACAATATCAAAGTACAGTAGAGATGGACAGATGCGATTAAATAAAAGTTTGAAAATGCAGTTTTTAATCAAAACTTATCGATTTTGCCAGAATCACACAAAAGAAAATAGGTTAAAGAATAATATCAGCATTGTCAAGCAAATCGGTGTTGTATTCGAAATATTTTTGAAAGCACTACTTCTACTTCAGGACCATTCAAAAAATTGTGCCCATAATAAATGAATTTTACGTCAACAACTCCAAATTTTTCTTTTTTCTTTTTGTAATGGAGGTTTTTTGAAATTTAAAATTTATGTGAAGTTCTTGATCGCCCTAATGGGTTTATAATCTAAAATTTCAGCGGTGTGATAGCAGATTCATGGTCAAAAGTATTCCTCATAAAAAAGAGAGATACGTAAAGCGTAAGACCTTCCAGAAACACCGTCAAAAATAAAGTGACTCTTGGCGCTAAAGACCGTCAGGGCAAACAAGAGTTTTATGGCGGTGTTCCTACCTCCAAAAAAGTACTCGCCGCACCTTTTTCGAAGACATATTTCATTTCAAAAGAACTAATGGCTCCATAATGTAGGTACACACGTATGGAAGTGACAAGTTTTCGAAGAACATCAAAGGCACCCGGAACGCCAAAACATACTGCGGCTGGAACTATTTACTTACTTAAAATAATTTCCGGATAGTTACGTAACCGGCGAAGGCAAACACACTTACCCGCCGCCGGGAGAACTTTTCGCGGAAGAAGGGACATAAAATTCGCCCATCGTCGCCATTATGCAAACAGCCAATTAAAGGTGTAAAGCCACCGGCGCCGACGGAGAGCGTCGCTCAGGCCAGCAGCTGTCCTCGCCTTTTTCACCTTGCCGATGTTTATCTATTAAATAACCAATTTGTCACACATTTTTGAGCCATCAAAATATTAAAATAGAAGTCGACAAATAAAACTGCCACCGCGAGGCGCCACGGGCCATAAATTGGACCCGGGCGGCGTTTTATTTTCGCCAGGTCTCCGGCTCACCTTCCGTCGTCCGTTGACCAAAGGCAGGAAAATTCGGGAAAAGTGGGTCGCACCATCCCCCGCCGCCACGCCCGGCGGATCGCATATCGGCCCGGAATTTTGTCAATTCAATTTTTTACCAATTTTAAGTATCCCACTATAGAGCGGGCAGCTGGTTCTGGACCGCCGATGCCATCTTCGCTTCTTCGCCTCTGCCGCGCTTTTATTTGCCCGGCGACATTTGCATAAAATCGATGGGCTCTTCGGCCACTTTTTATGTATTTCTTTTTCGTTATGCTCGACTAAGTCGCCTCCGATTGATTGATAAAACGATAAAAATTTCGGGCGGCGGTTTTATCGCGAAGGAGAAACGCGGAGTGCGTTTCTTGGCAAATTACGGAAGGTATTACATTTCGTGTTGTGTTCGATTGGTTTAAATTGGAAATCAATCAGTTCAGTCGACTCGTTTTTTTGCATATCTCTCCGGTGGCTTTTGAATAATTTATCAATATTTCTCGAAAATGGTTGAAAAGTTTAATCCGCGGTCTATCGTGACTCGCCCGAACGTAGGTAGATATGATTGTCTGATAACTTGTCACTGGAAGCTAGATTTATTTGCTTTTATAAATGTTGTGTTTTTCGAAAAAATTATGCGAATATTGATAACCCACTCCATATATCTGCATAAATAAAAATTAAAGTATTGACGCACCCATGATTTTACAAATTTTTATGGGTTTTAAAACATAGTTATGCAGTGGGTTCTGGTTCATTAGGGGCAGCTCCGATTGGTCGTAATACTGGATCCTCTATCTCAAATTTGCAAATAGCAGATTCTAAATCAACGTATTCACAATGTATGATAAAATATTTGAATCAAAGCGGCGTAAGCGAACTTTTAATATGAATATGATATTATAACACGGTGATGGGTAAGTGATATGACTTTAGTCTTAACTCAGTAGTTGAAAATCTTTTGTTTACGCCACTATGATTCTCAGCGGAAATAATCTAAATTGCTCTAGATCTAAAACAGGCATTACAAATGATTAAGAAACCAAAAAACAAAAAACACAACTTATACAACTCAACATAAAATAATACATAGTGTTCTAACATCACCACAGTAACCTTAATTTGTTAAAGAAGCCTCCAACTCTTAAAAGCGCATGCAAATAGATCCAGCACCTGATGTCTCAGATTCGAGCACAAAAATGCGGCCCATAAATTAGCGATTTCGAAAAAAACAATCTAATAATCCTCACATGATCCCGAGGTCTATAAATATTTCGGGTAATCGCGCGTTATTGCCCCACCACAGGGCGTTATCACCTGTGCATCAAATATTTCTCAAATTCCGTCCAAATCTCGCCGAAATTCCTTTCTTAGCGCGCTGGCGTGAGTCTAAATTGGGAGCGCGCCAAGGCAAATAGATCGCGGATCGAGAGCCAGCGAGCGTCTTGAAGATGCTGAGGCTGCACCTTGACAAGGTTACAGGGAAGAGCTAGCCGCGGGCGACGTGTTACTTCGTGTTCGGCGCAAACAAGTGATAAATTCCAGGCCGCGGGGTGCACCCTCGCTAATTAGCCGAGCTCACCTGTAATTAAGTGGCGGTATCTTATCAGCGGCGTCGCGAGAACGCCCGCGAATTATTCATCGCCAAATATTAGAATCGGCGGAATGCGAGTCGAGCAAACAGAGCGACGTTTGGAGTGTCGCCGCTCGCCGATAAAAGACACGCTCCGTCGCCCGGAAAGGTCTTGCAGGACCGCGTTTTCTTGACCGCGCGGGGCCCTTTCTTCCGAGGGGCTCCGGGAAATCGCGGGGCGGCGTTGGACCTCTTCCAAGAATCCTGGGCAGTGGACAGCTCCCGAGCAGCTGGCCGGAGATATTTCTCCACGGGCGAGTTTAGAAATGGCACTCTCCGGGGACTTGATATCTTCTAGATTACCCAAACAAACACGGCGGTCGTTGGCCCCGCGCGAAAAAATTTCACCGTCGCTATCGCGGGCCGCGATAAAAAGTGATCGCTTACAGGGTGGATATCGATTTGAGGTTAACAGCTGTGCGGGGCGAGTTATTTGTTTCCGAATGGAGTTGGATTTGGCCGGGATTGACTTAATGGCCGCCGCTGGTGCAGTGGACTAAATGGGCAAACAGACTGCGGCCGGGTCGCGCTCAAAGCAGCGAAAATTGCGATTTAAATTTGAATGGATTTGCCGATGCTCTGTTCGGGGCGTTCCGGTTAAAAAATTAATGGACCCGCACAAACTGAGCGCTGGCAGGGATTTGTTTTTATATTGTGCCGCATTGACGGCGCTCGGAAATGGGCTCGAGCGGATAAGCAATTTATCGAGTATGCCTGGGTCGAATATAAAAGGCAAATAACGGGATTTAGGGATTGCCGGAAGGACCTGAACAGTTGTCTAACATTTAACAATACGGTCCCAACTATCACCGACCTCTGGCGGGAAATGGGACTTTAAACCACTTAAGCAATATTGTTTTATTGAACGACAATCCGACTAAATTGGCTTACATCACGAATTTAGAGCCGTTTCATTCGATTTCATTTATTCTACGACTCATACAAAAGTAGTAGAATTTTACAAGTCTGCAAACCCTTTGATGCCTACATCGAACAAGCAAAACATTTTATTTTGTAAAACTTGTGGCAGAGGTCTTCAGGTCAATGCTTCGAAATCTATAAAATCAAATCTCCAAAACTCGCAAAGATGGTCATTGAATTTGTAGCTAATATGGTTTTCTGATATAATTGATTTAATTAAACAACTTTTTCAGTATTCGACAAAGAAAATATTACTACAGAAAATAGTACGATAAACTTTAAAAGAGCACTCCAAAATGAAATGCTTCAATTAATAATTTTATAATAATTGACATGAATTATTGACCAAGAATTGAAATTTTTTTTGTAATTTGACATATCAAAAAGTGGTTACTTCTAAAGTCTACCCCCGCAAGTACATATAACCTTGAAGCAGCGAATGTAAATGGAACTTTAGATATTTGTCTTGATATAAATAATTGGGTATGAGGTTGTTTTCTTCAAATTAATCCACTCAAAAACTGTCAAGATGCAATTAATTTTTTATGTTCTTAATTCGTCTAAAAATGAAACAACGCCTCACAATGACATCAATCACCCAAATTATCGTGTAGCTCCGATTTTATCGACTGCGTATCAAACAATTCCCGATCAGGTTGTCAGATCACTCGGGAATTTTGTTCAACTGAAGGCAATTTAGCGTAATTACCAATCAAACACATCCCCGCCGTCCGCCGCCGCGGGCGCTGCCCAAGTCACGACGGAGCTCACTAATACGCGGCAGTGACTCCGCGGACACGATCGCGACTTTGATCGCGGTGACTGTGACAAATTGCACTAATTAAAAGCAGCATCTCGGGGCAGGCGGCGACGCACGGCGGACCAGCGCATAAAACTATCGCCGTGATCTCGCAAGACCGCGACGAGGTGAATTAACCGATTTATTGTATTACGCAACTGCATAGGGGGTGTTCGCGGAATTATTGCCACCGCCGACCGGAGTGCGACACCGCTCCCCGCGAGAGATTTATCTGACGATCGCAATTAAACTTTCTCGCGGCGTTCATGAGCTATTTCTGAAGAAATTGCAGTGACTCGCCAGATTATTTTCGAAATGATGTGTTTATCTTGCGGAGAAATGAAAACGCTCGGGGCGTGTGACCGCTTGAGCGTTTTATGGGCGAATTAAGACCCACAGGTCATTCTCGTTACGACGGCGAGATACTAAAATAATTCTCCCATGAATGAAGCAGTTTTAGGCTTCCTTTTAAACAAAAGATAGTATTCTTTGAATGAATGCACGTCTCAGCGTATTGTTTTTTTTTACAAAATGAGACAAGACAAAGCAGGGTTACAAGTATTTTATAGTTTCCGAGATGTCTGTCTTTTAATAATTCAAATGTTACATTGGCTTCTAGCCACCACCTGAAACCCCATTGAAATAAAAGATATTCTGGAAATTGCTCTCAAGATAATAAAAAGTCGTAATGTTTTCTTTTCATTTTCTTCCAGGTAAGTTTCCTGCAATTCTTTCATTCTTCTGTGCAACAAACCCCGAGGCGTACAAATATCCTGCCATCCTGTCTACAACGAAGATGTCTGTTTACTTTTGATTTGTCTGTCGACAAAACGAAATACATCTTCAAAAGGAAAAACACTCATCCCGAATCACCTTTAGACTCTGAATAGTTCATTTGTTCTAACTCGCAAAAACCGAATCCATTGAACTCCATCAAACCCAGGGATGTGGTAAGTAGGTACGGGAAGCAGGAGCGGCCCAGGCAGTCTGACTCCCCGAAACCATTTGTTTGCTACGATCTGGCGCACATCATTTAACCACACTCAATCGCATTTACATCCCCATCAAGTGCAAATAATTCGGCTTCTGTGCCCACCCCCGCTCAATTTGATGGAATTGTGCAGGAGCCCTGCAAAACCAAACAAATGTTGATGCGGTTTTTACTCATCTTCCCAAGTTGCACGTGTAGCGCACTAACTGCCTTATGGCAAATTAGGGAGTTGGTCATGGACAGACGCTGTCGAAAATAAATGGGGATCGGGATGATCCCAAGGTCCTCGCTGATGCCTTCGAGAAGCTCCAAAACGAGCGCCTAGTTGCAGACAATCGTACACTTCAAGGACCCAATTACCTATCTATCGCATTTCCATATCCCATAAGAGGCAGCCCTGGGATTCATTTTGAGCCAGCGACACCGGACAAGAGTTATGCAATCGAGCATTGTCACGATTGATTTAACATTCGCACAATGTGCTTAATTGAAATCCTCCCATCGGACTTAAGCGATTAGAACATATAGTAGGGAGGGAAATAATTTGCTGCAATTTAATATTTACAAGCTCCTTTACTCAATATTCAACAAGCAGGCTTTAAGAGACTTTAAGGCGTAATCCGATTAAGAAGTAATTCAAGACTGATAGCTTATTAATATATGTATACCTTTGAGCTAAATTCGGCTTACTTCATAACATTTATTCAATTGGAACTTGATGATACTTTCCAACATCAAAATTTATTGAAAGACATTCCTTAGATGTACAATTTTTATTAATGCAAGTAGTATGTTTAATCCACTTAAGTTAATATTTAAACATATTAATTTATCTTTGATTACAGTAATATGACGTTAATTTACTAACGACTTAATGAGATTTATCCCTCTAAGCTTCCGGAAGACCCCCAGCTTTTGCTATAGTATACTGAACTTGCTGGAACTAATGTCTCACACACAATGGTAAATAAATATTACATTCTCTTAAGCTTCAGAGACAATTAATTCAAATTACCTTTAAATGTTAATGGCGATTATTGTATTGCATATTCTAAATGTTGTTAACATAAAATTAGTATTAAAGCGTTAAATACACAACTCAAAACCTAAAATATAAATTTTGTAGTAAATTATAAACAACATGCACGAAAAACAGCCATGGAATAATTTAGTTGATTATTCATTAACTTCTGAAACTCCCGGTAGTTGCAAGCTATATTTAAAACATTTTTCAAATTATATAATTTTATATTAATGGACTGCAAAATTAACTGCTCCTAAATGCGGCCAGATTCATACTTGCTTAGGTACAAGCGGCTCGAGAACTTTAGAAATTTTTGAATTTACTTAGTTTCAATAGAAAGACTTCTGAACACATGAGCCCGGAAGAGTACTGGATGGTGAATGTTTAATAAAAAGCACCACATTAATGCCACACCCATAAAATAATAAACCCTAAGGAAAAATGTTATGTCCATTTAATTACACACCTTAATGGCAGCTACCGCCTCCCATGTAGTCATGAACGAGCGAAAATTTAATTACACCTCTGCTGGGTTAAAGTCTTTGAATTGAAAGGATTAATGAGCTCATTAAAGCGGCTTAGCGGACGATGCTCTGTTGACCTGCTCAAATCCTTCTTAATTTCAAAATACAGCATCGCTGGTCCAGGGAAATGGCACAAAAAAATGATCAGACTTTTTGCCCGGCTGCCAAAACATGCAAGAGTCATCCGCTGATCATGTCCGTTTAATGAGATTATGCCGATCGCGGTGCTTTGAATCATCTTTTTGTTTCTGTCGGACCTCAGCACTTTTTGCCGGCCAGCCTTGAGATGCTCGCATTGAGTTCATCTCCCAAGTACCGCTGAGCCCACCTTTGCGATGTTAATTTCGTGACTGGGATTAGTCATAATCCAGAACAATAACCGAAAAGCTGCATGCAATTGTCCATGATGGGCAACTTTTGTCTTTCCGCAAAAACTGGAAGTGTTGCTGGCTGTTTGTCTGCACCGCGGGTGCCGCGCCTTTTTCGTCGGGCAACATCAATTGAAGCCGCGGGGGGCCAAATTGAATTTTCGCCTGACCACTGGGCGGCAAATTGATTTAATGATAAGTGTCTGGTCGCGAATTAGCGTATCAGTAGCACCTGATTAATGCCCTGATGAACCTGAATCATCGCTACCATAATTTATTGAATATTGGGCTGCGCTCGCCGTCGCGAAAGCAAGATCCATTACAAGATATTTGAGCGTGGTCGAAGCGCAAAATGGCAGTAAGTTATTTTGGGACAAAAGAACGTAGATACCCTACCTACTTTGTTTTTTCCAGAGAAATCAGTAGCAGACGACTGACGCCAGTTGGCCGGATGATGTGGCAGCTACTGCAGCGAATTGAATAGGTGCTAATTTGGCTCAAAATTGCCTTGGTAACTGTCGCGGTTCCTAGGTGAGTTCTCACGATCGTGGGCGGTAGATGTAGCGCCAGGAACGGATCGGTTATTTACGCCACTTATTTGAGTCTCTTAATTCCGCGGATCCCCTCAAGGTTGTTTGTAAAGCGAACTCATTTAATTTGTGCGCTATTCACCATTGTGAGAAACGTACATTTGCTTGCTTTGCTTTGCTCCGAAACGTTTTTCGGAGTCGGGAGCATTAGCATTGGTATTTACATAAAAATGAAAACGAAAATATATCTTCAAGATAACGCAAACAAACAAGATTTCGCGAAATCGCAGAAAGTTCTAATTTTCCATTCAATGTCAAGGTAAAAATAAGTGGGTGGACGAGATTGGGGAAGTCCGAGTAATTACGTTTGGTACGCAATTCTGACCTTCTCTAAGTATTATGATAAATTACGACATCTGTTTATGCAGTTAATTAATTGAGAATTAGCGTAGAGTTTCATTGTACATATGCATTATGTAGTGATTACATACATATAAAGAGATTTTTCATTTTATATCAATAGCTTTGTTATTTAATTCGTGCAATAAGGTCTCAACGTCTATGCACGATGTTCGACAAATGATATGACCAGCCTTTCACCATAAAACACTAGCAATGTAACATAGCAACAAAAAAATCAAAAAAGAAAGCAAGGCAGTCATTCTACTACAATGGTATGAAAATGTTCTCACTCAACTAATTCAATGCATTATTATCTTCGTTCGACTTCAAGATCACTTTGAAGTTTTTCAATAGAGCACTTTTAAGACAAAAATGAAAAGTAATGGCGCATCTTTCAGATGCAATCGTTTGTCAAAAGATGTGGTTTATAGCCATAAAATAAAAGTTGACTAATGGTTGTCATAATTTTTTACTTTACAATAGGTATTAAACCGCATTTCTCATGAAAAGACGTAAATGTCTAATTGTTCTAAGAACTCGATAATTCTCACTTATTCTCTCGCCACAGTTCATAATCCGCCGAACTGCCTTCTAGCCAAGGTCTTACAAACCATTTAAGATCATGATCGCGGTCCCGGACGTGCGGCGTCCCCCGTGGAGAAACTAGTTCGACAGTCGCACGACCAACGGCCGAGTTGGCGCCTCCAGAGGTCGAAAAAAAGTTAATTTATCACGGACGGAGTATTTTTTACCATCCTCCACTCGGTGTCTAAATTCCGAAGATCAACATCAGGTGCGCAGAGACAGGCGTTTAGCGCAGCCGCAAACAAAAACTAAGGCCCGTCCACAGTTGCGTCTGATGGGAAAATTAAAGCGGAAAGCTTGACAAATGGCTGCCTATTTGGGCTATTAACGACTCCGCCGAAACTCGTTCACGGAATTCATTAATTTTTTTAGATTTTTCTATGTTGAATTATTCGACCACTCGCGGTGGCCGCTGGACGTTGGTGCGAAAACGACTGTCCAGCGGTCCAGGTGACGCACGGCAACGCTACGCAACGCGACCGGGCAAATGTCCATTCCCGGGAACCCGCCCTAAAATCCAAGGAGGCTCCCGGGCTCGGGATTTCCTCCCGGCAACCCGTTCGGGCCGCGATCTTTCTTTTTTATGGGGCCGCCGCTCTCGAGCACTAGGGCAGCAATTTGCATAAATAATGACTTCGGGAGTTTTGCATATCGCAGCAGTGTTAATGGGTCTTCCCGATGGGAGTTCTCGTAATTTTTAAGGTGGAAATTGTTTCCTTTTTGTCCGGCTGACTCTTAGTCGCACCTTATCTCCCCGAGCTACAGATTCGCTCAAACGACGGCGTAGTCGAGGTGGCAAAACTTCTTCGGATCTCATCTTTAGTGGACCATTAAGTGCGCACGATGGCCGGTCGAGCTGACTTTGTTCATTAATTACGAGTAACACGACAGTCAAATTGCATGCCATAATGGGGGTCTTGTTCTGGGTTTCCTCTTTTAAGGACACCTTTTTCACTGATTATTTCAATTTACTGCGATTTTTTGTATTGTTCTTCTTATCATTTTTAGCTGCACGGAACGACGAGAATTAGTGATTTAAGAATCTTTGTTATTACGGGCTACAATTCATTACAAAAACTTTCTAATTCTACAAGTTTTATCTCGGAATAAATAGCTCAAATAGACAAAGTATTTTTTATTAAAGAAATAAAATTTATTCAATTTTAAAATTATTTAAAAGTCAGAATTGAATTAAATTTAAAATTTTATTTTGATCTAAAGGACAGAAAACATTCTTTAATATACATGTGTTCCATAACTTTGTTCCTAGATTACTATATCTGTTCATTAGTTATAAATTTAAAAAAAACTTCACCGAATTTATGTGGTTTCGAAAAGCTACCTGGTTTTTCTTGATGCAGTGAAAAGAACGATGCATACAAAATTAAACATGGTGCACTTACTGCATAAAATATTAAATGTGGGAAACCGTTTTGCCGATTCCTGCCAGGAGTCCTTTATGTCAGTAGCTTGAAGGAGCTCTTAAAATGTTCGGTGTTGTGAAAATGACTAGCGTTTCACAATAAATCCCTTCCAACTTAAATGTATACACCCTCTTGAATTTGTTTCATGATACGGAAATTCTGTCGCCTCTGTGCAACTTTGTAAGATTATTTTAAGACTTCCTTAATGTGCTCACAAAATTCATCTCATATTTCAAAGGGAGTCATAAAAAATGAACTTTGACAAGTTTTTCTGAAAACACCCTCCAACCCGTAGCATTTCGACAGCTACAGTCTTACAAAATTTTACGATCCAAATAAAGTTGTCGAAAAGACGAGCAACTTAAAAGAGGTGTGCTAGATTCCTGCCATTTCCTGATTATGTGGAAGGCCTCTTTGTAGTTCCCCGAAGTGAAATAAAAAAATTTTCCCATGGTTCCAGGCGGCAGCGGAAGAATGGCGGTCAAATAAAACAAAAGTGAATGTCCCTGTGCCCATTTCTTGGCATTGCAGACGGCGCAGGAATCGTATCCACCTGTCGTGTCTCCGGCCCAAATGCGGTTAGTACTAGAGTCTAGAGGAGCAGGAGCAGGAGCAGGAACAACACGTGTGGGGGCAAGTGAACACCGCCACAAAATGAGGTCTATTCATTGGTCCGACCCAGCGGAAGCCCCGCCAGCGATGGTCGTAAAGAGACCTGGCGTCTCCAGCTTCCGCCAGGATCACCTGAGAGGCCGCTTTTCGGTCTTCAAGCAAGAAACTCTGTGGGTTTTTTCTACATGTCCCGGCGAAACAAAGCTCCAGAAAACAAGGACATTACTTCAAATGACGACCCGTCCCACCGCATGTCCTTTGTCGATTTTTACCTTTTCCTTGCCTCGAGCAGCATCCGTGCTTCCACGGCATTTTTTCATTCCATCCTGCGGAGACAGACAGCTGCGATGAATATTTTATAGACACAAACATCGCCCCGAATGGAAGATACGTGTACCTGTGCCCGCGCTTTTTCCACCTAGACCCTGCGAGTGGAATGTGCGCGGCCACCTCTGCTCCTGGCGTATTAGAAGCTGAATTTCACTTAAAACATTCAACTCCGGAGACGACAAGGAAACTTTTGGTTAAAGTTGCAGTAACAGGAAAAGAGACATAATGCCGACGGGTTCGGGTACCGCGCTGGAGGTAAGTGGGCAAAAAGGATCTGGAAATTGCTTTAGAGTTCAAAAATTGGGATCCTTAATGGGAAACAGGTACAACGGCTCCATCGTCTGTTCTTGTACCATACTGCTGGATTTTCGTTTGTCTTTCCCATTTATGCTTTCGCAGAAAAGCCAATCTCTGTGCGGTGGAATTTAAATTCAAGGAGATATAAATGCTCCAAAATACGAAGGACTTTTCTCCCAATTGAGGTGTATTTTGCGGAATAGGACTTACATTGATCCAATTTCTGGAGGTATTTGTGGGGCCACAATGATGTTCCGTACACAAATTGATGGCACTTTCGAAGTCCTTTGAATTTTAATGTTCGTTTGAGCCATCCTTGAATTATGTTTCTCAGAAACAGAGAAGGAGCCCAAGGACCTTTGTATTTGCTACTATCATACTATTGTGGCATCAGCCATTTGGCTGTTTCCTTTGTCTTGGGTAGTAATGCAAATTAAATTTTCCAAAATGTTGGTGCAGCGGTTACACATACATTAAACATGGACGATAAAGCAAACATGCTCTGCAGAATTTAAATAGTCTCAGACCACTATGAAAATAGAGGCTATATCGATTTCTTAAAGATAAATTTAGCAGTTAGCTTACATAGGTACTTTTTTAAATAGTTAAAGTTAAGTGAACTTTATTCACAAGCTTAAAGAAAGATCATGAAAACTAAATGTTGCAGCTCTTAATTAAATTCGATATACCATTTAATAAGCATTGCTAAGCCTCAAGGATTTTCTGAAATTGCACTTTATTTCATCTCAGCATCTTGAAATGGCAATCAATTGATGCATATAAGGCCGACACAAATTTTCGCAATTGTAGTAAGAAAAATAAACGAATTTTCTCAATAGAGCGTGCCATAAAATATCAGCAGCTTAAATAGCTTCAAATGACTTGCTTTGCTACGCCCAAGCGCAGTAGAGCGCCTACTCATTAAAAAGACACCGAAAACTGTGAGATATTTGAAATTGTTAGCGTCACGCGATGTGAATTTGCCCCTTTAACCGACATCAATTAATGAAAATCGGGGCATCTGGCAATTCTGCATTTTTCAGCGCTTCCGCATTTCTAATTCGCGACCGAAATAAATTTTTCGGAACTAGCAGAGCAGAGCAGAGCACTAAAGAGCAAAAAATAAAGAATCTTAGCGAAAGAAGCATGTAAACAGAATCAGCTGTGCCTTTTGCGCGGCGATCTCGAACCGCGATCGTCTTAAGGCGATCCGCGGAAAGATCTGTCGCCCACTCAAGTAGCCCACCCCCGAGCGGGGAGACGTTGGCCTCAGCCCAAAATTAAATTTGTTTTGAACGGCCTCCTCGCGGCTTCTAACGAACTCCGCGGCCACTGCCTAAGATGCAAACCTCCACGGCGGCGTCAACCATATTTGAATTGAACGATCGCGAGGCTGCAAATTTAACGCGATCGGGGGCAGATGGCTCGACGGCTTCCGATCTGCGAAAGGTCAATTAGGACGGGTTCGGAGATGCACGCGGATTCCTGAGATATCGCGTCCGAATCTGCGCGGAAACTTCCGCGTAAACATCTCGTTCCGCGAGGATGAGGGCGTCCCGTGGGGCGAAACGGCGGATTCAAGTGTAAGGTGAGTGTTAATTGAAACGTCGGCGGAGATAATTAACGACGCACGCACGGCCTCCTTTGATTGATTACCGCGAGGTCGGCAGGTGCGAGCCGCAGCCGAAGCTGGGATATGTTTGCGCCACGCAGTCTATGCGTACGAGCGCACATAAAAATATTTCTTGCATATCATCCTCCCGCACCGCACTGGGCGGGGCATGCGAGGAGTGGGATGAGTCGCTCCATTTTCCTGACTGCGAATTTATTTTTTCCCATTCATTTTCCGGGAAAGTTTATTTTTTTCTTCTCCGACTGTTTTCATGTATTTAGAAGTTGGTTAAGAGCTAGTTTAGCACTCCTTTGACTTAACTACAGCTTCCCGGGGTGGCGAAAAGTTCAGATTGCCAGTGGGTGGCGAAAATCGGTGGCACGGGGGTTAATGGAGTTTGAAAATGATTGAGTGAGTAATGAACCTGTTTACGGGAAAAACACATCCAACCGAGGAGATTTACTTGGTGTTATTTCAAGGTTGCAAGGATAAGAAAGTTAGTCCACTTTCTCTCTCCGGCTGACTTATTCTTCCTCAAGTTTTTCAATGAATTGGTCCTTCCAAGTGGAAGAAATTATATGGATAAGTCCTGGTACCATGAGGGACTCTGCCCCAAGGGCGTGCAGCGCAAATACACCTTGCACTGCTTCTGGATGACTGACGAGAAGTAATGCTCTGCACTTTTATTTATAGCACTGCGCTTGGAAACATTATAGGGTTAAGTGTTCTACCAAAAGGAGGGAGACTGCGACCTTTGTCAATAAATTGAAGTGAACTAAGCAATCCCTCATTATTGAAATTTTTACCCAGTCGTTTAATTTTATATAGCTTGAAGGTATAAAGTTATAGCATGGATGTTCTTAAAAGTTAAACAAAGTACATCGTATGATAAGGAAAGTTTGCTCCAACATTGTAAAAATGTTTTCCATTTTAATGAAATTATACATATACTGCTCACTCCTTTTTGAACAGATGTAAAATTTGGGAGTTGTATTATAGAAGTAATTAATAAATTTATTATATGTATACATTATTACTTAAAAAAGGACACCTAGCGTAAGGATAATTTTTCTGCACCTGCATATTTAAATTTCTCTTCAGGATCTCTACTTAAATAAATACTTTCAAAACTACAAAATTGATTTCGCGGAAAACGCACATAATGGGAATGTGTATCATAATATCATTAGATATCAGTGCATTATTTTTGTATACTGATTTCGTATCCATTACATTATTACATTCTAAGAGATTATCTCATTTTTATATTCTTTTGTTAAAATTTGTTGTTTTTTAAAAATACAGGGCCCTACTTAATTCTCCTGCAAACAATTTTTTATAAAAAATTGTATGTTCTCATGACCCAATATGTAATCTTAAATAAATTATTTGCTGCCATTTTTCAATTCGCATATACAATGTATTATAACATAAAAGTAAAAGTATGATTCTGCAGCGCAAAGTATATCAAATATCAATGAAAAGTGTAAAGTGCCTTCTTAGCGTTCCACGCAATTTCTCATGGAGATCAAAAGGTGTTTCACCCCGAAGTCTTAATCATTACTGAAATCTTCCAGCCTCTTCACATCCTCCATCTCGGCGTAGGTGTCAGCGTATCATTTTCCGCCGAATAGAGGAGGACGAGCCCGCTAAAAAGCGAAGCAGTGCTTATCGAATACTAAGTAAAGGAGCCCCCCGCAGCGCCCCAATCCAGAATTCCCTTTGATTCTAAAGGAGGAGAACTTAATTTTCATAAGTGCTCTACAAATATTTATGGTTTCATGTAATTTAGATCAGCGGTGTCTGTTCAACAGAAACCACCACAAAATTTTTTTACATATTCAAAAGTTTTTTACTAGCCTATACGAGATGGGAGCCCAGGTCCCCGAGGTGCTTATATTGCACTTTAAATGAACACTCACCCCCGGAGTGCGCCCTTCACTCCCAACCCCTGCACCCTGCACCGAGCGGATAAAGATTGCAATTGCAAAGACTGGGGTTCATAATTAATGCAACACTGCATACAAAATGGGGCCACAGTGCAATGAAAAATTCTTACACTTGGGCACAAAATCAAAGGTCCTTTTCAGGCGAGCGCCTCAGGTCGTTCAGCTGCCTCTTGTAAATACTTTCATTGGCAAACGTGCACACCCGCACAAACAAGTCTGGAGTTTGCTGAAGTCCGCCTCCCCGGGAGCAGCCGGGTCCGTCGTCATATTTGAGGGCGGGGGTGGGCAGGTGGCTGCCATATGAAGTTCCTCGACTGGAAGGATTTATGGCTCCGCAACTCTAATCAAAAAGCTTTTTAGGAAAACAATCAGCCAGTCGTCAGCAGCTGGCAGAGTGCCTCCACAGGACGAAGGGGAGCTGATGAACACTCATCTCCCGAGATTCATCCAGTTCTGTCCAACTCCATCCAGCTCCATCTAGATCTGGATCTGGCCGCGGCCCCATATCTAGTGCCGCGCCCAGCGACAGAACAGACAGACAGTTTTGTTGGCGAGCACTCCCGTGGGAATGGGTATGGCCCAAAATTCCTGCATAACAACTCGCATTTCCTACCACCGAAAAGGCAACAATTTCGGAACGTCTTGACGTTGTTTGCCGAATGTTTGTACAAAGCTCGGAGCGAAGAATGTTTAAATTTCATGCAATTATTCGACTATGTTTAATGAGCAATTATCCTCCGGGAATGTGGCAGGGCCTGATAACTCAAATTATCCAACATCTGGCTACGGGTTTAACGAGAACCTCTGGGATCCCGAGAGCGCGCTTAAATTGCCCTAAATTTGTTAAAGTTTCATCAAAGTACCCGAAAGATACTCGGCTCCTTCAGATGGATGACGCCCCAGTCCAGAAACCGTCGACGGTGGTGTGTCGACGATAAAGGAATATCATCGTTCTCTCCGACGAAATTGTTTTGAATGAGCTCGGTTCCGGGACTCTACCGCACTTGCTATTTACTCCGAAATCCTCGAGAAGGTAAATTACATCTCTTAATATTCGCCCGTTTGCCTTATTAATGGCGGTTTTCGGTGTGCGGGTCTCGGACCCCTTCCAATTTTATTAATCAATTTGTCACATATGAAGACTCGGGTCAAATCAACAAATCAGTTTTAAAACAGCGCATGTGTCGTAAGATATGCAAACATACCCGGGACTATTACTTCTATTAGAAGCTTGTCATAAACATGATTATTATTAATTTAGTGATCGACCGAATGCTTTTTAGAAAGTTGATTAAGATTACTTTAAGAGTCAAAAACAAGTTTTCAAAGACCATTTTTTGCAACTTCATTAAAAGAGCCACTTTCGTATACCTACTAACGACAACGGCAATTCAAATACGTACTTAAAATCACTTTTATATGCTAATTACGAACATTTGAGGGAATATTACAGGTTTTCATTAAAAATAATAAATAATTAGTAGTTAGTTGCACTAAATACCTCTAAACAATAAAAACGTATTTTAAAGTAGTAATCGAACTTCAATTAGTCTTGGCAAATTACTGAACATACTCGTAGAGTTAACAATTTCCTGCAATTTAGAGAATACGAATATTACTATCTCCGCAGGAAGTAAATACGTAAAAACAAACCACATTGGCTCATTTCAGCTATTAGATATTATATTTAGAGAAAGGGAAACTTAAAATTAAGTGGTACTATCTAAGGAAATTAATGACTTTTTGCTTTTACTATATCCTCTTAAGAAATTTATTAGTCAATACCCTCGCAAATGATTATGTTTTTTGACCCACCAAATATTATTAAAATGTTACATGAAAGTCAAGCGTGCCGCGTGCAGCCGGCCCCACAGCCCCAAACGAGGGCTCCATCAATCACAATTTGACAGGGGTGCGGAGTTAATCACATGTACGTTGCCCACGGAAGTGTAAAATTACCAATCGTCTCTGGTGGGCCGCATCGATTTACCGCGCGCGCAGATCCCCCCTGCTCCCGGCGCTAGAGTGGGATCAGTCAAGGCAAATCCAATTTTCTTTAATCGGGGTGGCGCCCCCGACCCGGCGGAGGGAGCCGGGCATTCTCCCCAGCCGTGTGCTGTGACCTTTAGTCAGCGACTTCCCCAATCAACCCCCGCAAAATCTCCAGGGCCTCCATTTATACAAATTGCTAGACCAAGAAAATTCGTTCCGGGTGGCCTGGTCCCGGCAAGTGTCCTGGGACACCAATTAAGTCCTCCTGATAAGACTTAATAAATTATACAAAAACAAAGTGAGGGTGGTGTTTGGAGTCGGAATCGAGATTGATACTGCCTGAAGGATGGATGCGGGCTCCTTCCCGAGCGGCGGCTCCTTAGCGGATACCGCAGCACACTTAGTGGGGGCGGCCTCTGCCAGGATTTAAAATTGGCGAACCCGAAACCCCAATCGAAAGGGGTGGGACGCAACTGCTTCCGGGACATCAACAGAACCTAATTAGCAATCACTGAATTATTAGCCCTTCCCCCGGCAGGGCTCGAGCCTCGTTCCTTCCGCTAGTTAAAACAGAGGGGAACCAGATTGCTTTGAGGGCTTGTAATTTATTCATAATTCTTTTGGGTTGGGCGTGCTCCAAGTAAACCCCCTCCCGGCTCACGATGGAGTCTTGTCAGCTACCCAGAAATATGCCATCGGTTTTGATGTTTTATTCCGAGGAACGTTGCTCGGATGCTGTGCCCCTCGGATGGCTAAGCCACCCCTGGCGGCTGTTAAATAGATTTTATGCCTATCAATCAAGAAGTGAGCAAAATATTTGATTTAGTAGAATTGCTTCCTCCGGGCGCCGCTTATCCACGGTTTGCTTAGAGCCCGGCCCGCCCTCGCAGCTGAGATATGCGGGTTCATCGAAAATTTAATGTACTAAACACAACCCCCGGCTGAGCATATTCGGGGCGGGGGAGCTCGAATTCCTGGTTGCTCTGATCTGATGCTTCTATTCCCTGGATGAATCAAGAGCAGATAGAGATAGCATCTGCCAGATACCAGATCCTAGCCGGGCCACTGTTCGTTTGCATTTTCCTGGCAATTAAATCAATTTCCGGAATTCAGGTCGGGTCAGTCTCGCACCGTAAAAATACCGACGAGTCTGGCGGAGCATACGCCCAAGCATAACTAAATTATGCTGTAAACCCGATTGAAAGGTAATTCGGGAAAGTAGGAAGGCTGCCCACCGCGAGCCGGCCCACGGAGAGTGGCCAGGTGAGGCTTCCCACATGTTCTGGAAGCGGCGATTGCCGATTAGTGGCCGCTGAAACAGATTCGGGACCACATCGATCACCGCAGCACTATCAAAAACCAGTTCCAGGACCAGACTCGCCCGGAAGCGTCTACCTGGGCGTCCTGCCGGCACGCTGATTTAGGCCTACGAGTCTGCGTCTCGGCGTCTAACTGCAGTTGGGTCTATTCCCCCGATTCGCACCTGACTGATTAAAGTGTCCACTTGGGACTGCAAACCCGGCCATATGTTTGGACGGGTTTCGGATTGCACCATCGCTCCGGGCGTTGGCGAAAATTAATTGACGACTGCAGCAAGTGCAGCGAGCACCTCAGTCTGGTCGTTGATCCTGTTTTCGGTCAACAGGTGAGGCCCGATGATGGATAATTGCTTTCGCAGGAATTAACACTCCATCCGGCTCGGGACGTCTCTCTCAAGAGGCATATTTCAAGTTTGAGTGCTGTCCCGAAACGAATTTGTGCTGTGGATTTCCACTTAACGATCTTGACGACCCCGCGATAGGTGATCGTGCAAATTCTCGAGAAAACGTCTGCTCGATTTCGAAAACGACGAGGGCCATAAATTCGCCTTGAAGGAGATGGTCGTGAGCAGAGAATGGCAGGGCATGATATTTTCGACTTCGCGGCAATGAAGCGCCAGTCAATCGGAGCCCTTGCGTAATCCACGGAGCTGAAGCAAACTGCTTTGATAACTGCCAAACACCATCGAAACCTACTGTTTTCGAACTCTGTCTAGTTTCTGAGTAGTAAATGCATAAATAATCATTATTTGAATTGATTGATTTTCATGCAAGTACTTTCAACAATCAATTTTACTTGGCAATCATCATTTAGTGAAACATTTACCTCAATAAAAATTGATGAAGTGTATAAGCGCTGTTCCAATATCAATCAATTTTCAGAATTAAATGGAAATTTACTTTTGTACGCGGACATCAGTTAAGCAGTATGTACGAGTATATGGACGCGATAAATTCATTAAAACAGATTTATGGCTCATTGCTTCTAACGACTACGCAATAAGATTTTGACATGAACGATTTTACTATTACTAAATTTACCAATACAAGAGAAAACACAAATACACAATCTATTTTATTTAAGAAAACGACTTGTTCTGAAACGTAAACTGTGTTTTCTAATCCTTTTTTGCGCAGAATATAGTAGTGTAATGGGAAAATTTGTTTAATTGTTATCAAGAAACATTCACATTCTCCCACATTGAATCTGTCTGTGTGCGGTTTGTTCCCAATTTCAAAATTAGAGCAATAACGCCCACATACATATGTACATACATGCATATGTGCATATGTAGATTCACGAAAAAGGTTTAGATTTATAATTAATGAATGTTTTGTTTAAATTATCGTCGATGACGTAATGAGCTGTGCTGCGTAAATTACATAACTAATTGGCATTCCAAGCAAACTTGTACATATTAGACTGTGTTGGTAAGGGGTTTGAGCCTCTCATTTCGTTTTAGCATAGAATTCCCTGTAGTATAAATAATGTATTATACATACATAAATATGTATATAGTATACGTAAAAGTTGGTATTTTAGAAGGAAGATTATCTGCTAAGGTAATTCAATCTTAATGCTATCCCCGACATAAGACTTCTTCGCTAATCTCGGCCTCCACCTTCGGTCCCCAGACGATTCCATCGCATCAAAATGCGAAACAAATGGTCCAGGGGACATCACTCGCTCAGCCAGGGCTAATGGAGCGGTCATTAAAGGCGTTCGTTCTGCGATCGCTGAGCTATCTGATTTTGGGCAGCGCTGGCCCGAGCTCATTATTCAACGACTGTCAGGTTGCTCAATGCAGACGAGAAGAAAAGAAAACTTTCTGCGGAGGTTCGCAAGAACCTTCGCCTGATGGCGTCAAAAATAATGAGGAGGGCGGCGGGGCATTGAGCTGAGTCGCCCGAAGGAATTTCACCCGATATGACCCCAATTTGCGCAAATTATCAATCAAAGCTTGACACAACACGGGCGGGCTTATTAAGAAGTGTGCTCTGTTGCCGATCCATTAGCAGCCTGGCCCAGGGGGCGGGGTGTGGCGACGAAAACTGGAAAAAATACGCGTCTCATGAGCGTGAGAAAGCCCAGAGCATGGTGCCAATTTGTCATCGATAGTGCAAACGGAGGACAAGCAGATTGACATTGTAATCGAATATAAGAAGTCGACCAAGCGACGGACGTCACGGCGACGTGGTCCTGGTCACTTGCCTGTTGAAAAAATTGAGTCGTTGGTGTCGGCCGCGACCGATGACCTCCGCGGAGATATGAGGGAACTTTGGCGGGCGAGTAATGGACACTGGGCAATTCATCACGCGTGACACCTGCCCTGACCGGCGTCAGCGGCGATACGCTTAGACAGCGGCGTTTCGTCATCGCGTCTGATTGGCATATGTCGCTACCGTCAATTACTCCGGCGCTATCTTTTCGAGTGCGCCAGGGCTAGACACGGACTTTGGCGGACCCCTCTGGACCACTTTGATTTATGCGCGGCAGCAACAATGGACCACAGCCTCCACAGAGCTCTGGCCTCGGACCTGTTTGATTTTCCATCACCAGGCCGGAGATTTATCGCGGCACGGTACATTTGCAGCTTTCTTATAATTTCATTCCGGCGAGATCTTTTGTTGTCCGAACAATAAAAACCCGCTCGAATATGGCGAAAAAGCTCGCCATAAATAACAAAAAGCCACCGCAGCACACGGCGGAATTGGTTTTTTTCGATGTTTCTTTATGACCATATGCCACAAGTTGATAGCTCACTCTGCGGCTCCTGGATGCGGTTTGGGACCCCTGCGCCCCGCGCTTTGGACCTTCTGCCGGTTTTCGTTTCGTTCTGCGGATAAATTGAAATTGGATGCGACGTGAACACATGTCAGGCATCAGGGGAGTGGACGTGATCGCAATTGCACTCAATCAGTTGTCAATAAGCTCAGCAAATTAACTCGGCTCATGAATTCTGCTTCCTTCCATTGTGCGGCCGCCGGGGGGCTCGGGTCGGGCCCGCCTGGCAACCGGGTCGCAGCTCGCGCGGCGGTCGCGTTTCACGGAAAAGGTGCTCGCCGGGATGGCTTCGATGGCCTTTTTCAAGTGGTTTGGTTATGTTGTGTTCTTGCCAGCTGAATATGCTGCTGTTGCATAAGTCGACTACCGTCCAGAGACCGGCGACGGCGGCGGCAGTATCGCACGGTCGCCGTCGTCATCGGCGTCTTCGGCGGTGGTATCTTGAACGTTGAGGGGTTTTCTGCGCAGATTGTTTGTTTATTTTCCCGCCGATTTGCAGCCACGAGAAATCTGGACGTGGAGTGGTCGCTTTATTGGAAATTTTATGAGCTATAAATGTTCCGAGGAGTTTTATTGTTTTCTATGAAGCTAGACAGCTGTCAACCGGCCTTTGTTCCAGTTACTGATTTATGGGATTCACGGATTTTCTGGGGCTAACGACTGGATTTCTGGGCCAATGGAAAACATTTTCTGTTTTGCATTATTCCTGAAAAGGGTTGAGATATTTTAATATATGTCACCACGCCGAGGTAACTGCTACTACAGATTGGTTTATTATGCTTGGACTAGGGAAGACAGGAACAAAACATGGCAATTACATCTTTATAAATTTAATTTGAATAAGGGTAAATCAACTCAAGGGAGGCAATCAGTACCATTCATATCTTACTTGACTAGAGTCAATTTGGACATATCCTACTCCAAAAACCCTTTAGATGCTGAATTATGTAGGTCGGTCAGGACCCATACTCAAAAATTCTCAGTTAATACCTAGTTGATCCTATTTAAAGATTTAATGAAAAATAAATTTCTTGATATCGAACTTAAAATTAAATTACTTTGTACGTTTACATCATTGATATTCGCCATGAATTTTACTTTTGAACTCTTAATAACCTTTAGAATTTATCTTTAATAAGGTACCATATACCACGATTCTAATTCTCCTTTTCTTTTCTCTTCCAGGTAATTGAAATCTACCCTTCTGCAATCAGTATGTCTACCAATTATTAGTATGTACTTCATCCGAAATTACAATTTATGGACCCACAGAGTTCAAAAGCATAAGTATATAATACAGCATATATTAATTACAGATAAACATCATGTGGGTTAATATTCGCTTTAATAAAAGTAACTTTAATACTTGTTCTATTATAAGTAAATGTTCCTGATAAGATCGTGTGTGTGGTTCATGTTCACTTCCAAAAAGGTTAAACTCCTACTTAAAACATTAATTTTAAAATAATATCCGATTTTTCACCCAGAAGAGATAAATAGCTTTATTTTATTATACAGATTGTGAACCCAAAAAATATCCATAAAGCCGACTGGAATATCTCGGAAGTATGCAGTGACCCGGTTCGTACTTATGCCGTTTGCTTATTTCGCGCAGAAATATCGGGGCACATTAATAATTTTTTAATACGTATGTAGTTCAGCCACTGGGTCGAAAGGGTTGCCACAAAAATGGCCAATCGTAAATTTTAAACAAAATGGGAAAAGAATTAAGCAGAAACGCGATAAAAGGACCAGACGGCGTGGAACGGATGCACGAACGCTACATTCCAATTCGCACTTCGCCGCAGGCCGCGGATCAGCCAGATAATGGCCGTAAAACTTTGCAATTATTACAATCAATTTTGCGGCAAAATATCAACTGAACTTTTAATTACTTTCCCTTTTCGCCCACTTTGAAATGGGATCCCCGGTGCAACGCTGACCAATTGTGGGCCATCAATCTTGCAGCCTCCACTGCCTATCAAAAATGCTTAATGACTCGAAAAGTTTCAGTTTATTTTTTATAACTTTTTTGGCAATCCCGCTTCTGTGGACCGAAAATGTTTTCAGTCGCTAGCGCCGGATAAAAAGCTCTGCCGGGTTCGTTTTAATGACGAGTTTCCCTGGCCACTGTCCCCGTGACGTAGTGACGGGGCCGATTCACGATAATGATGTCAAGGCACTCCCGGGTGGAGCGGGGAGGCTGTCCCCGGCTCCCGTGATCCCTTTTAAATGAAATATGGACAGACAATAACCGAGTGACACGGTTAAAATATGATGAAACTGCTGTTTACATAAATACCGTAAATTAATGTCGTGCTTCACCGCTAAAAGCCTTTTCATGTGGGTTTATCTCTTCAAGGGAGGAAATTAAAAACATTTTGTTTCAAATTAAAGAACTCTTTTGCGGCTCTGCTAAATATGCTCGGATTGCAGAAAAATAAATGGCGATGACGTCCTCGTGCAGATAGGGTTTTTGCTGAGTTTCCCAACTGAAAATTGCTTATTCAGCGGCTTTCATCCGAGAGTCAGATTTGTGAAAGGGTTCACAAAAGGCTAAAGTGGCAACCGAAATGCTGGACAAAGTTGGGTTTCTACAGTCCTTTTGCAAGTGCATAAATATCACATGTTTGCACAATTCAGACAAGTTCACTAATTTAGCGCAGGCATAATTATCGGAAAAATCACTCCTTTGGTATATGAAAAAAGAAATAAATAATGCGATAATGTAGATGCACTATATGGTATATATTTTAAAACTGAATTATGAAAACCTTCGAGTTATATAACACCTGAATAATAACTTTATGTATTTTTGTTAAATTTAAGATACATTAAAACTTACTAAGCGATACAATTGCAAGCTCATTTGTTAGGTCACTATACATATAGTCGTTATAAGGGATGAAAACAGGACATTTTCATGGAGCATTATTCCTGTTCAGCTACACGTTCAGAAAATATTCGAAGTGGGAAATATCGCTCTGTTTAAATCCCGAAGCATGCCTATCCCTTACAAGTTCGAATTGAACTAAAATTTCAATATTACAAACTTTCCAAACACGCAAAAAATAAATCGATTTTTCCAGTCAAACAAGAGTGAATTCACCCAAAATTGATTGGCTTTGTTTTCTTGTTGACCGGATTCTGGCAATGAATAGTACTTTGCTTTGATCATGCAGGGGCAGTGAAATTAATCCGATTTAAGGTAATTAATTAATTCTAGTAATTTTAAAGAGCTTCTACCTTGGACAGGTGAATTTGCCGATAAGCATAATTAATTATCAACGTGCAACATCTAAGCACATGCGCGAGATCCAGGAACCCGTCTTTTTAAAAACCTCCTTCCAACCTATGGGCTATTTACATTTCCATGAGATAACAAGTACTTAAGTGCTCGCAGCATCCTTGTCAGGGAAATATTCAATTTTGAGCCGCCCATTGAACCGGCTCCACCCTGGCCTTAATTTGCCCGAAGGGCTAAACAAACTAATTCCGGATAGAGCTCCGGATAACGGATCCAATCAAATCGCAAAAATGTCCTGATTCGATTAGGTGCCCAGAAGCGGCATACTTCGGTGCGGGCGGGGAGTGAAATTTAAAAATTTCAAGAAATTCTCAGGATTGCCAATGAATGGCTACGAAGATATCGCAAATTTTTTGTAATTTTCGCCCGCTGAGCAAAAGTTAGAAGCAGGACGTGTGTAAGCTTCCGCGGCGGGGGTGGGATGTAGGATGTTTGGGGGAGGGAGAAGGGGTGTTAGGATGGGGGTAGCAAGGACTAGGGCTGCAGTACATCGTCTACGTCTGCATGATTTTTCGTTCAGCTTAATTCAATGATAGACCTCCGGGCGGATGCGGATCGAAACAGAGGAGGATGTGCACGACGATGGAATTCTCAGCACGTACCCTTATCTACCCTTCATCGGATTCTGCCGATGTCCCATTTGCTGATATCGGTGGATTTACTGAATTCAAAACAGTCGATCGGGAAAATATGAAAAAAATTGCGGGGTGCTTGCCCGCTCCCCCCAGCGCCGGGTGTAGCCCTTTTCCATATTTATGTCGGTATGAATGTCCTGGCGGAGTACCTTACCTTTTTTTAAAGATTTTCCTTTTGCATTTTTCGAGAAAGGTAGTCTCGAAGGGCTGTGCGAGGTCAGATTTAAGCGCGAAGATGTTGCGCTCCCCAATTTATTCCGGTTCCCATAAAACCAAGGCACCTCTTCCCCGACTGGAATGTTTAGTCAGCGATTGGAAGACGTGAATGGGTCCCGGAGCGCCCCGGGTGAGCCCTGCCACGAAGAAAGACTGCTCGAGTTGTAGGAGGAGACAAAACGAATGGGCCCGGGCAGCTGGACCATCAGGCTCCGGCCGTGCACACCTTCCTTCTGGTCAGCAATCCCAATAAAAATCTCGGTGAAATGTAGTGGAAGACATGGAACGTGTCCCGGAGTCCCTGCCCGGGTCGCTTTCAGGCTCACTAAATAAAACCCCTCCCCGAATCGATTTCGCTGATGGGACATCTCCCGGCAACAATGCGAGGCCTCGCTATTTATTGCAAATCGAACCGGGTAAACACCTGCCAAATGACTCAAAACGAGCGGGCGACGCGGCGGGTGAAGTTACACGTCGCGTTCGAGGCACCTGAATGCGATCAACGACACCCGCCCGAATCACCTGTTCGCCAGGGCCCACCAAGGTCTCATTAAGTTCAAGGAGCTGAGCGCAAACGAGCCAGAACTGTTTTCTAGCAGTCGGGAGATAGCGCTCCACAGGGGCCCCACTGCCGCGCTATGCTGCGACCATCGCGCTGAGGTGGACTAAATTTAGCCCCCGCCGAAAAATGCGTGATAATGTCGTTCGATCGCAGTTACCTACTTATGTAGGTGACATGCCAATTAATTCCCGCGCGGAAATAGACGGGTTCAGCGCTAAATCCGATTTAAGTGGGGCAAAAGGTGAAGATTCTTTCATTGAACTTTTTGTTCACGCTGAATTGCCCGAATTTTTGTAGCATTTTTAGCGACGTGTGAAAGAGCATTGACTTGATGTTTTGCTCTTTTTAGCTCATTAATTTAAATAATTTTCGTAATGAAGCCTAATATTAATTTCCAAAATATTATATCCCTTATTAGTATTTTATACATATTACAATATTTATATAATCATAGTGATTATGCCCACGTATATTAGTTTTCAAAAATCGAATTATTTTGCGATTTTCTGCATACTCCTGCAAAGTAGGAAAGCTTTACAAATTACAATTACAAATTCAGGACTTTAATCCGTGTTTTAAATTTTTAAAATTCATCGCTCTCACATTTCTACTTTTAATGGACCATTGGCAACAAAGTAAAGCAATGCAAATATAAAATTTATGAGTTACATTTCATTATTTTTGCATTAAAAAGACATTCACCCAATTCACTCAATCTGTGAATCCAAAATTGAGATTTCAGAAAAACTGGAGCCGCACTCACTTAAAAAGCAATCTCCGATTTCGAGTACTCTGTTAATATTCACGCTGCTCCGATATCTCCCCTAAATCCTCGATAAAAATGAACAGAATTATTCTTAAAAGCTGTTAACCTCACGTCACCCACTGGCAAATATTGCGGCATTCAAAAAATGTCCGGAATGCTTACTGCTTTCCCATTACTCCCCCGCCGTCGAGGGGCGGCGTTTACAGTCCACAATTGAATGGTCCATTAAGTGCTGCTATAAAACGATTATAAGCCTCCAAGAAGCTGCAGAGCCACTTTCATCCCGTTTTGTTATTACACGGAAGCAGACGAAATTATACAATCGCACAAAATATTAATTGGCTATAAATATCCGCGCTGGCTGGCTTATTAAAATTCTTCAGGGTGCCTTATTTGGGATGCGCCGACTAGACAGGGGTTAAATTCTGGCGCTGGTGAGTGGATGCTGCTTCTTAGAACTCGTCCAGATGTGAAAGGAGAGGGATTTATTTAAATTTTAGTTTTGGGTCGGAATGTCTTCCGGATGACGGTGATGCTTTAACCGAGTTCTTTAAATTATATTAGGTAAAACGTTGAGTTACGACGGCGACAGTTAGTCAATTAATCTTTTCGTAAATGAATTCAATTAATAATTGTAACACAAACTCCTGAATAATAGTTGCTTACTTGAATGATTCGTTAAAAATGCCAATCAAAAGCCCACCATTTATAGAATCTTACTAATTAAAATTAAGAAAGCGCAGATTGTTAGATCACTGACTGCTTACATTCTAAAGCAATGGAATAATGAATGCCTCATTAATTATTTTCTACTTTCTATCATTACTCGTTAATTGTTCTAAGACGAGGAAGGGAAAGCTTGAAAATGCTTCATGTTAATATTATTGCACAAAGAGCAAATTGGTATTTAAATTAAGCAAACTCTAATGAGACATGCCAGTTTCACAATGAAAAATTCAAAGAAAGAAATTTCTTAATTAAACAAAGTAAAAGCTACTTACAATATTTAACAAGTAAAAGCAAAATTTAAATAAAGTTTTGGCCTCGATAGTGAAAATTTAAGTCTGTTCATGAAAATTCCTCAATTAATGCTATTTTTTCTAATTATATTATTCTTGTATATGCGACATCAAATTTACATGAATTGAATATTTCAAAAACAAGAAATATTTTTCTAATAAACCATACCTTGAGTTCGAAAACAAAAAATGATATAAATTGAAATACGTTTGAAAATATGCTAATATAATTTAAAGTCTTACATTCTGCTTGAGTTACACAATATTAATTTTTTAAAATCAAGATTACCCTATTCAAAAAGGGTACACCATAAAATCTATGCTTTAATCATTTACTTATAAAAATACACAAAAACAGCAAGCAAATAGAAAACCATCCAAAAGCTTTGAGGTGAAATTGAAATAGCCTTCCATAGAATTCCAGGGCAGCAAGGTTGTTTACGAAATGAATAAAAGACGATGCTATTTCTCAACGTTCTCGGAATATTTCAGAATCTCGTGGCTCTTCATCCGTGAAGGCGATGGTCGTGGCAGCCAGAATGTATTCGATTTTGTTACAGCACCTTAACCGCATGTCCATCACTCACCTTGCTTGCATCACTCCGCCGTAGTTTTAAAATAGGAAAATGGGCAAAAAATAGCTCAACATAAAACTCATCCACTTGAGATTGAGCCTCATACATAAGCTACGAAAGATCGAGCGGCGCATTCCATCCAATCAATAACCGACTTTTCGTCATTTCATAAAATATCTGTTGCAACACTTGACATTCTTACTGGCGTTAATCACCTTTATTTGTTCCATGTGGTGCGCAAGTGATAAAATCGAGGCAAAAACAAAACAGTCCGCGACTAGATGAACAATGGGGCCGCGTTAAAATTGTTCGAATTTCTACAGCGCGGTGAGAACAGTGAAAGGTCAACGGTGGAATACTGGCGCAGCTCGGAAAATTACATGTCGCCCTGCACCAACTTCTGCAAATATGCAATACGGAAAATTGGACAAGAGCTAAGACGGTCCATTAGAAGAAAATCAGGTCTCTGGACGCACACATTGAGTTCCGAGCAGCAGTTCAGGTGCCCCGGGCGACATTAGAGAGCAAATTTCAACAAGATAACGACCCCCGCGCCAATTCGACAAGCTTTCAAGTCGCAAATCACACAAATGGGGGAAATTGTCCGCGGCCGCACGACAGAAAGCCCAGGTTACCTTTTTGGGACCAAATAATTGTCAGGTCGCAAACGCGCAGACCATTCAATTAGAAGTCGACGTGCGCACGCCGCTCGGGGCCGCTGACAATCGAAATTGAAATTGCGGCGCTGCACGCTCGTGTTACCTGCGCTGCCCGCCGGAGGTGCTCCCGGGGCAGGGTGAGCCCAGTGCGGGTGCTCCGCGGGCCAAGCTGCTTGACTTGCGGTCCCCGGCGCGGAGTTGAGCGCGCTTATAAGTTATAGGAAATTGTTATGTTGGGCACTCTGGTACTTGGTATGCGCAGACTGTGACCGAGATTTATGTAATGAGAAGCGTTTGATGGGGCAATTATCGGGCTCCGGTGCTCCTCTGGGTGAGTGCAGCCGGCGCCTTTCAAGTGAACTTTCCTCCTCGGCGCGCTCCGAACCGCTTTTACTTTTAATCTATGCTTCGGCGAGACATCGGCGACCGACGATGAAATTTATGTAAGATATCGGAGCAGCATAATCGATGAACTACGCGATGGGCGCGCTTCTATTTAGTTCAAATTTGACTTAATTGATTTATGCGGCCATTAGTCATAGCGCGGAGATCGCAGGCTTTTTCGCTGCTCGTAAAGGTTTTTTGTGTGTTTTTGAGTCATGTAGTTATTTCTATCTCGGATCACCTTAATGGGCGTGGATTTTAAGGTTTTGCCAAGAAATCGGAAAAAGCGGTTTAGTAGGTGCTTTTTTTGTACAGTCACCGAATGAATGAAGTTTACCCAAATTAGATTAAAATCAAACTAATGACAAGACAAATGATTTGTTACCAACAGGAAAATATTATGTTGATTTTTTAAAGACAAGGTAGAGGCCCCTTGAGCGATGGGTTTTTTTATGTTATGAACATGTAGAAATCAAATCAAATACAAAGAAAAACTAACTTTGTATTGCATTGTTCTTCACTAAAATGAAAAATTGCCGCGATTTTGCTATCATTTAAAACTGTCTGAGCCTCAGCTAAACAAATATTTTGTTTTCGAATTCCGCAGTAGTAAACTTTTGATTGATTTCTAAATTTTAGATAATAAATACGTTTTTAAAAGATCGTAAGTCTTTTAAATAGATATGAGTAAAATGATACCTTTAAATAATTACACTGATCAACAACATTTTGCCACACAATAAGTGATTCATCATTTTTACTATAAGACACTTTCCATAAATCACGAATTTTTGAACGAAAATATCCCAACACATCAAAATATCGTAAATTCGTTACAAAATAAAGGATAGAAAATTTAAATGGGGATTGAATTAAATTTGAAACTTTTGCTATTCATCTTAAAATACTAAAGTATTTGAGACTTTAAGGAATACTCTGTCAATTTCACTTTTTCATGTTATTCGAATACTTCGTAAAATTGATAGTGCATAATAATAACGACTAGTAAGCAGTCATGAAAAATTTCTTACATCGAGATAACGATTTAAATGAACATACAAAATGTTATTTGGTATTACTATTAAATCAACATTTTCGTACTTTTTGATTTAATTTCATTTAAAGTTTTAATTAGAATAATTTAACGATATTTTAAAGATTCACTTTAAAGATTTCTAGATAAATAATTTCGAACTACTTCACCTGTATGCATGTATGCGCACAAAAATACTTTCCAAGACGCTTCTAGAAGATAATAGACTAAATGAGTGTGTTTTATTTTAAACAAATTCTCAATTTGCACTTTTCCACTTTCGGCGAAGGAACACCGCCAAATTAACATGTTTGAAGTGCATTCTATCCCACAGCAAGGCGACCCACTTTCCAACTATCTTGTAATTAGATTCAAACTCATAACCTGAAATCATATTCATTTATAAGTTTTGAGCCAATTTCCTGCCCCCGGTAGTGCCCGTCTTTGGCGAATCCTTTTTTGACTTTATAAAATTTTTCACTTTTCCTTGGAGCAAAAGTGCAGGAGCATGCAGGAGCTGTAAGGGAAGAAATGAAGGGCGAAACGACTCATATTTAACCAGACAACGAAGGAAACTAGGTTTGTACCCCGCGCCAACTGGCTAATATAAGAGCCACCGAGTTTCTGGAGATTCTGCAGCGCTGCGGGGGCGCGTCCACAACTTTGAATACCAAACGAAGCGCAGAAATTCTTAGGAAATTCTCCAAAAGTGGAGTAATTTTAAGCGTTCACCGGGGAAAATGAAATGAAGGGAAAAATAATAAAATTGGAAAACAACAGTCCGCGGGTGGGGAACGCGCGAAGTGCAGAGGCGAGCGCGAGTTTCGAGTGCATCTCAAGTATGCAACTGAAATGGATGCAGTACCTCATCCGTGCGCCACTCAAGTGCTCTATGAAGTGCCTCTAAGTGCAACAGTTTGGTTTTGTTTATGGCTCCTCCTCATTGTTTGCGAGGCATCCGTGTTTAGACATGAAAAATTCAATTACACGGTGCCACTTCCGCCGAAGACAGGGCGGCGGGGAGCCCAGCCTCCGCCGGAAATTTATGACGGTCTGAGTGCCACGGAAATTCGCGGATGCTGCACTTGCTCTTCGCGGACCACTGTTCCGATGAAACTCGGCGGGCTTTGGTTCGCTCTTTGAGTCCGCGGCTCACATCCACTCCGAAAATTCCCAGCAGACCTCCGGCGCTCCGCCCCGCGCAGGGAACCCACCGCGGGGACTGGTCGATAGTTTTGCTGAGTTGATCAAGTTAGAATGGAATTTGAAATATTTTCCTAGCAGCGCGCCTGACGTCAGTCTGCTACGCGGAGAAGGCTGACAGGATTAAAACATCCTCCCGTGGGAAAGTGCAGAGCTCTAGAAATAAGCTCGCTCCAGCCGCGTGGAGCAATCCCATTTCAGCCGCTTGTAGAAACTATCCAGATATTTAATTATGGCGTTATTACTTTATCCGTAGGGGAGTTATACGTATCCAATAAAGTCATTCTGCCCACATCCACTTTTAAAGTTTTGCACAAATATTAAATTCCTGGGACTAACAGCATTCAGAAATTGTATACGCAATATGCACAAGTTTTGGGGGAATTTTTCATTATTTTATCTTATTCGCAATTAAATATTTCAACAGAAAAGCTTTGTAAATCCACATTACTTTCGAATTAATTCTAGATATTCGAAAATCAATTCAAAATGGATATTTTACACGTGCACATTGCAAATTATTCCAATGCTCTAATAAAATCCCATCATCTCCTTTTAGGATAAAAAAGCAAGAAGGGTAATATAGATTAACCACAAATTACGACTACGAAAACCAAACATGTAGTAAAATTAATTCTGTTGTTATTATTCATTTAACCGGCTTGAGAGTCGTTAAACCTTCGATTTGGTTTAACTAAAACTCAGACCTCTTTAGGGGCCATATATTTTATGAGGGCTGAGCAACGAAATTGCTAATTGGGTTGTCCTAAAAGAGAATGTTATTTTATACCAGTTTTGGGAGTTTGTTTTAGAGCAGTTTATAGCAAGTAACTTTAACAAAGTGTCCTATTAAAATGCACAGCTCACAATTTGCTGAAAAATATGTATGTGTGTATCCTACATTTCTCAGCTCGCACCAAAATAATTCTTACATAAAACCCACTCCTACAAAAATGGCCTGTAGTTACTTTATTTACAGTATTTTCTACAATTAAAATTGAACTCGCGTTTCAAAAAAGAATTCTTCTTTCTGTAATATCATATTTAATATAGTCAATTCCGTCTTATAAGTAGGAAGGTCGTTCCTCCATGTCGCCATATTATTATTAATTTCTCATACCTGAACGGGGAGCAGTCGACTGGCCAAATTTTCTGTCATCGCTCATCGCTTTGGCATTATAAATAATACCCTGAATCCTTTAGGATTATTTAAACAATTCGTCCAAACCCTCATCACGTTCGCTATGTGCGCCTGAGTAAGTCTGCAACTGACACCCGAATTAAGCACCGTCTAATTTACAGGGAGAGCAGGCGTTTTGTGACCTCCGTAAACAAACACGAAATACCTCACGTCCTTGAAATTAGAGTTCCTGCAGGAGGTGCATTTCGCCAGGAACAGGCCAAACAAAAGGCTCACGTTTTGATGGCATACCGCACACAAGCAGAAAAAATTGGACGTAAAACTCATAGAGCTGGTGCACGTTTGCAATCCTCCAGGACGGTGTCCATCGCCAATGTCAACTGAGCCTGGCCCAGAACGTGTCCTGTTCAAATATTTGTCTTTCATAGGGCGAAGGATACACTCGATGACACCGCGCCCTCTGCTCCAGGCGCCTCCCGCTCGTTAATATTGCCCCGGGTGCTCCTACCCTTCGTGGATTTTTTCATGCTCAGCTAGAGGCAGTGGCATTTGCAGTCCACCCAGGAAATGCAAATAGTTCCCAAGCCTGACGGTGGAAATTTGTTTTTTCAGAAATTCCACCAGTTCTGCCAGTAGCCATATCGCTGAAAACTTTTCTTAGGGAGGTCAGATGCAAACAATGTAATCTAACCTTTTTAAGAGTATGCACGTATTTCACTCGATCCAACATTTTAGCTCCCCACAAGGCACAAATGCAAAAACCATTCTATGTGTTATGGAGAAGACTACCCCCATGAACTAGTAGACACCTTATGACTCTACGTTTTAACGAATTTCCAATAAAACCAAATTGTGCTGAAACATTTCATTTTCAAAAATTTCTCTTTATTTTTGTCATTCAACTCTGTAAGTTAAGAAGCCGCTTAACTCAAAATTAAAGCCATCGAACAAAGTTTTGATGTTAAATTTTATAGATTTATTAATATTATTATTTTGAAACATCCTAATAATATATGTATATTACGTATATGTATATAATCTATATTATATACATATATAATCTATATTATATATGGTACATATATGATCTATATTATAATATATACATATATTTTGCTTTTTGACTCTTATAAATATAAGCAAAACAAAGAAACTTTATTAAGCAATCGTTTATTTTTCGTATATACATATAACACGACTTTTACAACAGTTTTTAATACTTACTATTTACCGATATCTAATAAGATCATATAACTCTAAAAATTCTGAATACGAAAGAAGATATTGTGATTTTATAATTCCATTTTTCTATTTCGAAATACGAAAACTTTGCAAAAATCGACTGGGAACTGCAAAACTTCGAAAGGTCATTGCATGTCAGTAGTCACCAGATATTTCCCAGTTAATTCGAACTGTAATTGTACCCCTTTGTCTTCTTTCCAAACTACTCTGGCGAATTTGCACCGAAAGCGGCAAGCTAAACTCGTCCGATTAGAATTCAGCCCACCTCCAATAGTTCCAATTTTACGCTGATCCTGCGATCTGCAGGATATGCACTCGCTTCCTGCATTTAGCTGCATCGTAAGGTCCACCAGGTGCGTCCGCGGCGAGGTTTTGCTCATTAAAAATAAATTTTAATCATTAAGCACGCTCAGCCAAGCAGTGGCAGCTCCACGTTAGTGGACACGTCGGCAAACGACAAACTGAGTTAGTCGCTAGAATACGCACGCACCAGGACGAGTTGACAGAGCTGGCGAATTTGAATAAGGACTCGTTTCCCATCTCCAGGACATTGGCTGCCCAGGGGAAGGCCTGGAGCTTGCAGTTAGGTTTGATTGTTGCGAATTTAGTAACAGATCTCAATTCAAAGCAGGGCTCCGGTGCCGGACAGGACATGCCGGTGATATCCCGGTGGCCCGTCAATTTTATGTTCCAGCACCGGCCCAAAAGTACAGTCAGCCGCACACATCCTTCTGTTGGTAATTACCGGAAATTTCAGGACCCATGTTATTGATTCTGGGGAACTAAATCGGATCATGAAAGCTATTCCGTGCTGGGTCACTTGGACGCTCCACGGCCACCACCCAGCGGGGCCCCGGCAGCCCCGTCGTGGCACCCCAGGTGCGCGAAGGGTGAGCACATAAAAGTCAGCTCGAATTTCGACAGTAAGCACTTTTGTAATCCCCGTAAAGCCGGAGTGCGTTTATGCTCGGGATTTATAGCACGAATTAGGGGAGCTTCGCCTCCAATTAATATAATTGTTTATATGCATGGTCTAATGCCGGGGCTCCGGGTTATTACCTTGTTCAGCGCTGGCTGCTATAAACACCAGTCCTGGCCGGCTCATCAGATTCCTGTTTGTGTTTTGTCTTCTTTAGGGGAATTTTCGCGGGAGAGTTTGTAGTTTTAGCGCCATTATCAATTTAGAGAATTACTGTGAGGTTGGGTGGATTTGGACCATTTTTGGTCTTTTAACCCCAGGGGGGATATTTACTCGATTATTCAAAACTCGCAGGGGGCCCCTAAACATTTTCTACATCTTCTCCGCTCGGAAAAGTTTTCAAGCTGCACAAACTTCAAAAGACAAGTTCAAGCATTTTTCCAAAGAGCCCCAGCTCCCCGAACTGTTTGGCTTGGCAGCGTGTTGTGTGATATTTCTTATCGTGCGCTGCACACTCTCAAAATTTGCAAAGTCTTAATAAAAGAACAATGACATGCAGTGGCTCCTTCAGGATTAAGGGGAATTTTTCCAGTTTATGCACAAATGCATTTTACGTCGATTTAGTCAAAAACCACCCACTGCATCTTTAAGTGGAGTGTAAGTGTAATTTAATGACGGTTCTGCGAAGAAGTTGGCCTGGGAGTGGAAGTGGATTTTATACTCCTTCCAGTAAAGTAAGCAAGCTTTAAAGGAAAACTTCTTTTAGTAAACTTAAAAAGCATTTACGTCATGTGCGTGCAGGAAAAATATCGATATATTTGTTTAAAATGCAAAAACAATATCACCTGCAGGAGGGTAATAGTTTTTCGTTTTTCACATTGAAAAACTGCTTTTCTTTACATTTAACTTTCTACTGCTTTTACTTGTGCCGTGCTATAAAATATTGCTACCTTAACGAAAGATGAATAAATAATTTCTATGTAGGTCATGCAAACTGCGAACACATAGATATACAGTAACTCGTCAGAAAAATAGGCATACACATCTCAACTTTTATTCATTTTGTTAGATTATATCACATTAGATTATTCACATATATTAGCAAGACTTACTGACATTTAGTATAATTTCCTTTACTTTTACGTAATTTATCGATTCTTTTCGGCATACCGCTTACGTTCTAAGTAATTCTTTTTCAGTTCATTGTTTTCTGATGGGGTTTAAATCCGGAGAATTGCCGGACTATGGAACAATTCATTTAATGCTCATTCAAAAGGACACGAAAAAAGAAATTTAATACGACTAACATAAATGTTAATGCTGAATTTTGAACACTATCTCCTTGAAAGTGCAGAGTCGTATGGAGTACAATTTTGAAACTCAGTTCATGAAAAGCATTAAGAAAAAATATTGTTTTATTAATAACAGCAGCAAAACGCCACCGTAATGTGTTTTGTCCAAAACGAGAGCAACATCGGCAAAACACCATTCCATTAGGGCGTAATTTATTTGATATCCTTGACGGAAATGATACACTTAGCCGCACATCAGCGCAGCTCTCGTAAATAATTAGTTTTTCCCCCGGTTACAAAAGAAAGGCTGCCAGAGGAGCCGGGTCCATAAATCACCCTAGTTGACGGAGGCGGCGGATTTAATGTCCGTGGCGAGGCGTTGAACACATGTCGGCGTTAAGACGATCCCGAGAATCCTTTAAGACGACTGCTGAGTGGATTGGCCGGAGGGGGTGGACAGTCAAAACGTCGTTAAAAATTCGAATTGGACGTAATAAGAGCTATTCGACGTTGTAATCCCTCCGAGGGCCCAAAAGGCATAATCAGTCCATAACCACTCTGTCGAACATCCCTCAGGTTGGCCCAGACGTGTCTCGAGTGCCCTTGGCCAGATGCGAAAAAGACACGACACTAATGTCCTCGTGAAATCTGCGCCGTTCGTTTGCACGTTTCACGGCTTTCGCACCTGAGATGAAATCGGGAACAGACCGGCGTAAAATTGGTTTTTAACACTCATAAATAGTCCAGACACGGCATTTTTATAGCCAGCTTGGCTGAAGGGTTTCACTGCGCCACCCCGCGCCCCGCCGCCCATCGGTCCGAAGGGCGCCCTCCGTCGACCTCCTCGACAGATGCCCTGTAATTTCTGAACCCCACCTGACAATAGCAAGAGCAGCTTTTATTCATTTTTATCGGGACCAGGTAACAGCGGTGGTTATTAGCGGTGACAGCGCGGGATATTGGCGAGTTTATGAATATTGCACTTGGTGGTATTCATGGCGGCAATGCCACGGGAGGACCGCTTTATGGGGAGCTTGATTGAATTTTGAATAATAAATGCGCGCCACTACCTCGAGTAGAAATTGTAACGAGGAAAACGTTGGAGAGCTGGCAGACGGGAAAGGTATAGTCAGACGGGTCGAGTTGGAGATTATAGTCTTAAATCTGTTAAACCGAGATTACTTCAAGACGATCGAAATATCCTGAACAAACAACTCGTTAAAACCTTTCCAAACGGAATTGACTAACGTTGTGGATAGATCATAAACAAATTGAAGTGCATTTTAACTTTTACAATAGACGATCATTTATGAAAGTTTCAATATATAACTATAATAACTATTCTGATTTGAAAAACTGATATTTTTAACAAAATTCTATAGCTGTAACAGTAAATTTTCACCACATTTGTTTATTTCTTTTTCATGTTTTATATACATATGTACTTACATATATATGCTATGTTTAACTAACTTAGAATTTCTTTTTTTTCTTTCCTTCCCAGATCAATTCGATTGTAAGGAAGTGGAGTGCCCACCAGAGATAACATGTCCCCCTGATAGTACCATACGTGTGACATACACAAAATTTGACTACGATACAAGAAATTCAATTGATGGCGAAAATAGCGAGACAGAAAATGACAAAGCAGACCGCTCTCGACGGCAGACATCAAAATTTATATTGGAGGCCACTGATACAACCAATGGTCATCCGAAATCCTTGCAAAAACGAAGTTTGCAATATAAACGACGAGAGTCAATAAAAATTGTTCCTGGAGACTACATAAGCTTAGTCCCCGAAGCTGTCCGGTACCACCACCAAATGCATCAACACCAGCACAAGTGGAAGAGGACTGCTGATGAGCTGCAAACAAAAGCCGTCGAAGTATGTTGCCCAAAGCAAACATGCGTGTGCAGTGGAAATTGTGAATTGCCAAAATGTTTTAATCCAGCCCAAGTACCTTACCAAAGAGCCCCGGGGTCCAACGTGCCCGGCAAGTGCTGCCCCCTATACCAGTGCATTGACGAACCAGACTGCTCCAACCTAACCGACACGACAACCTTCTGGCAATCAAAGTGCAAGAAATGCACCTGCCGTGTCGGACAAAAAATGTGTCACCAAGAATGCGAGGAAGACCTTACTTGCTTTTCGAAAAATTTGAAAAAATCATTTTTAAATGGTATTTCGTGGCTCGAAGATGACTGCACGCAGTGTCAGTGCCACAACGGAGAAGCAAGGTGCCAAGCCAGCTTCTGCAAACCCTTAGACTGTCCAAACAAAATTAAAATTGAAGGTGAGTGCTGCATGGTATGCGTACCGGACGAAATAGAGACAACTACGACAGTGGGGACAACAAACCAGACTGAATCCTCGATTACCGGGAATGCAACTGATGCTGAATTCGATACAGATGTTACAGAAAATATAACAACAATAGCATCGTCAACTCTTGCTACTGCAATACAGACCAATCTAGATAAGTCAACAACGACACAACAAGCAACTCCTTCACCAACTACAATAACGCCTGCAGCTACAACAGTTTCAGAAGTGCAAACTGCTTCAACACCACCAGCTACTGTTAAAGTTATTTCAACAATAAATTCCGCATCACTTTTCCCAAAAACACCTACATCTACTATCGTCCCGACTGTTAAAACAACAAGTGGCAACGATCCAACGAATTTATCCACAACAGTTGTTGTTGCAACATCAACAATTCCCCCAATACTGGCGCCAACACAACGTTCAACATATTTCGACACAGAGACGGAAAGTATTATACTATACACAGTGATAGTTATATTACTTGTAATTTGCTGCGTATTCGCCGGTCTCTACATTCACGAGGTAACTAAGAGGCAAACCTACTCATCGATACCAAATTCCGACTCAAACCTTAGCCAAATGCCAAGACCTAAAGTTGAAGAGTCTGCCTAAATAAATTTTTATTAATAATACTTTTTTTTTTATTTATAAGAAGAGAGGATGCAACTATTAATATTAAACTTAAATTATTTAATATTAATTTAGTTCTAGTTTCACATGCAAACGAATTGTGGTGGACTGTCGATTTGTAGGTGGGTTTGCAATTTTTACAAATTCATTATAGGTAAAAAAACAATTTTCAATTTTTTGTATCCAAATATGGGTTGAACAATTTATCTACTTAACAAATTGTTATAGTTTGGCATAGAAATATCGAAAAGATGCTTCTACAATTTCTTCATTATCTATCTCATGTAAGTAATTCGGCATAGTCCTACTAATTGCGTATTTTAAAATCAGAACGACAACTTAACGTGTCGGCGGACTTATATTGAACTAAATTATTTTAAACAAAGTCGAGGGTTATAACGCGATAAATTTTCAAATGGATAATTGAATTATTAATTGAATGAACTGTTTTTAGAAAGTTAGAAAACATTAAAATTTGTGTTATCATTAAAATATCAAAACCGACTAAAGCATTATTACACAAAGAGAGTAATGCGTTCCAAAGTCGCTTTTAAGGGTTTATCTTTAAAATATAGTCCCAATGAGCGTGTACTCCACTTCCGCCTCTAAATTCACTCATCCATCGATTTCGTATCCTTTTTCCGCTGTACCAATTTTGTTTGAAAGCGAAAGCCCTATGGACTTTTGACGAGCTGTTTCGCTGTACAAAGTAAAACAAAATAAAAAAGGGTTCGAGCAAACAAAATAATTTCCTGGGATCGCATTTGTATTTGTAAACGTTGGCGAACGCTTCGAATTGTAGGCCAAAGCGAGCTCAGTTCGGCTTTTACGTCCGCCAAAAAGGAGGGCGGGTTCAGTATCTGCTGTGCCACTTCAAAAACGAGGTAAAATTAAATTTTTAGGCAAAAGACAAATATTCGGAACCCTCTCGATGCTGCGAACGAGCGAACCCACAAATAGCCAGGAGCCCACCCGCAATATACTCAATTTGGCAAACTTCAGCAGTCGGGAAATTTTCATTTAGCCCCAGACATGTGTTCCCATTTTTTTCGTTAACAAAACGAATCCCCAGCTTTCATCTTTTTCCATATTAAAAAAAGCAAAAAATAGGAACGACGCACCGCCCCCGCAATTCCATTCAAATGAAATTATTGCAAGAGGTGGCGACCCCAGCGATGCGAGCCGTACCCTTTTCACCCCCGTGTCAAGCGGGGGTGGGCCGGGAAGCGCACCTTTTATTCATTTTCTGCCGTTCAAAGTTGTAAAATGCGAGCACAACGGTGTTAAGAGATCCTTAAAATAACGTTATACGTTCGGTTGACAGCTTAAAAGAGTTCTGCACCAGTTCCAAAGAGCTCCATGTCTTCTAATTTGGGTTAATGTAAAAACTTGAAAGCAACGAATCACTGGATGTTTGAGAATGTTTGTGGATGTTTGCCCTAACGAGTTTCCCTTGCTTGCCTTTTCGGTTCCACCGCGGGGGTGTGCGCCCCCGGCGCCAGCAAGGTGACGTTGGGGCAGGAAGGTGGCTTCGGCCGGCACACGCGAAGCAGGAACTTTCGCCCACATGTTCCCGTTTTTTGCCACCCTTAGCTTGTTCTTCCTGCCTTACTCCCATAGAGAACGCAAGAAAATTGGATTTATTTACTGGAACAGAGGAGGGCCCTCTTAACTCATTTCTTTGAACTTGGCAAGGTGTGGTGGGAACAGTGGCCGATGAGCGGCTTTCTGGGGCAAGGAGAATCGCGGCATGTTTAATAAAGCAATTCCATAATTTGCTTCGTTTCAAAAATAGAAACAATCGCAAGCAAAAATTGCAAGTTGCACGCTAAAATAATTTTCACTGTGCATATGTTTATGGTTTTTTTAATTGGTTGACTTTGTTTTCGTTGTTGGAGCAATCGTAAACTAGTATAATTTCACTTTTCAATTTTTCGAACAATTTCGATTTCAATAACGAAAACAAGAGCATTAATTTCGCAGATACAAAACATTTGTAAAGTGGCACACATCTCTAGAAACATACACGGCTAATGAAATTCCCACGACACATACATACTAAAATATCACCTACATATGCAAATAAATATATACAATTTTTTATTTTATTTCCCTACTTAAATATGTAATCTTTGAGACAAAAGCTGAGAGAATTTCGAAAAGTCCCCGGAACTTTGCACATCCTGATCTATCATCAATTTATTTCTTCTTTAAATAGATTGTGTTAATGTTCAAAACAAACTCCACTTTTTGACAGTTCACCACATCTTCAAAATGTTACTACGCAACTATTATAGCACTAAATGCATACAATGAGAAAAAACAATTGATTGTGATAATTTATGTATTTTATAATTTTTTTACGTATAAAGCCTTAGTTAAGCGTTGTAATTAGAAGCAAAACGACTCTTCATTTTTTGTTCTTTCTCATTAGTTTTATAGAGTACCCGCTAAGTTATTGTTACGAAAAAAGAGAATCATTTACTTCGTAAGAACCTGAAAGTCTCCTCTTAGTATGTAGGGTGAAATGATTAAATTATTTGTATTTGTAAAGATACTGAATCCCCTAGAATTACTTTGCATTTAATATATTTATGTAATCTACTCGAGCACTATGCCTATATTCACTCAAGAGAAAAAACAAACACTTTTTGGCAAAATAATTGATGTTGAACAAAGCAAGTATTAAAACCAACGAAATTTTTTTTTATATTATATAAATTCATTAAGTTGGCCTAAAGACAAGGAGAAAGATGAATGAAAAGTTTATAAGATTAAGACAACAATTGCTACTATAAAATGAGAAATAAATCAAACTTCTCTGTCACACCGCTCTATGAAAAATAAAAAAAATTAAAACAAATAGAGCACTAACCAATAAATGAAAAGAAAGTAAAAGTTGAAAGGTAAAAGGTAAAAGAAAATGTAAAATATAAAATTAATTACAACAGCAAAAAATAATTATAACTGTAAATGGATATGTCCCGAAGATAAACAGTAAAGCTAAAATCCTAACATATAAGAGTCCCTCATTATTTACACTTTGTTATATATATAAAGAAAACATTGTTAAGTAAAGGATATACATAAAGATAACATTAATATTAAAAATAATAATGGTAACTACTATAAAAATGTGAAAAACAAATACCGCTGTTAACTTTGTGTCAGCTGCAAAAAAAAAAATTAAATAAATAAAGAAATTCTGAAGAGCGCTGTAATTAGGGAAATATTGCAAGCCTCAACAACAACAAAATATTGTGTAAGTTTACGAAAATTGTTTAAGTGATTAATCAATACAAGAGAAAAATGAAAAGCAACCACTGAAGAATAAAACGAGAAATTTCACAAAACTATTGCCGATCACTTTTGCAATGTAATTGATTTGGTCCGTTTAATTTCATGAGAAACAAAATGGCGCTTTAGACTTTACTCTCCACCTTTTGTAGCAATGTATGGTAGCTTTCGATGTTCTTTAGTTTGTTAAACAAATTTTTTGTTATAATTTTTACACTTTCAACGGAGAAATAGACGAAGTATTATGTTTTATTACAACTATGCCTTTTATTCCCCCCACTCCTATCTGGGCTTTTATTGCAGTAGGTATGTTCTACTATCAGAAATTTCCAAATCTCGTCAAACTTGTCTTTTAATTTCCAGGTTGATTCAGATTTTCAATACAGTAAGTATGGCAGATCTCCCATGATCTTCACTTATAAAGTAAATATTCCTGTTCTCTTGAAAATACAAATCGCAGTACCACAATTTTATAGATGAATTTCAGGATCTTCTTGTTCTTAAAGTCGCATTAAGAAATATGTCGATTTTATTGTCTATCTATACCTACCTATTTATTTATTTGCTGAACTTAATAAGCCTACTATGCTCGTAACTACTAAATTTGAACGAATATTTTGAAATCGGACTGACAGAATTGTACAAGATGATGACTGATTGTGAAGTGCACGCTTGTGTGACTTTGCCATGGCTCTACAAACATATCGACAAAAGAACAAGGTACAAGACTAAAGGTCCTTAAAAAGACTGCTAAACTCTGGAATTGTTTCAGAAAAGCCGAAAGGCATGCAAGGAAAAAATTTTTGGCTGCTAGAACGATCCAGAGATGTTATCGAGAATTCAGATCTCGCAAGCGCATCAAGGAATGGCGCAAAACCATCATTCTAATGCAGAGCACGATAAGACGCAACTTGGCTAAAAAGCGTTACTACGTAGAACTCGAAAACGCTATCAACAAACAGACCAAAATGTGGCACAACTACGCTGCCACGGTCATCCAAAAGATGTGGAGGGGTTACATCGTCAGATTGAAGATCCACGACCACACTAAGATGAGGGTCTCGCAGCTGGATGCTGCCAAGGACCTCATAATTTGCATAGCCTACAAGCTGCACCACCTGCTGAGGACCAGGCAGATCCCAGGAATATACTCGATCCGGAACTCCAAGTATTTTGTTGGTAGTGCGCTAGTTATTGTTGTCTCTGCAAGGATCGTTTCAGCATCTTGTCCCGTGTCGAGCAGCTGCTGGCCTCCTTGGAGTTCAAGAACTTCAACGCGAGAGCGCGACGCGTTCGGACGGAAAAGGACAAGAAAGTGGCCGAGGCGACCGCGCAGAGCGCCAAGTCCGCCGTGAAGACAAAAGTGCCTTACAGCGCCGCCTGTGCGAAGTTCTTCAAGGAAAACACCATCGAGAAGATGCATTCGGTTTTGACCAGAGTAGACCCCACGCAGATTCGGAAGGCGCAAAAACAGAAAGGTATAGTTCATGTCCTTAAAAGATACACACACGCAATAGTCTGCCATATTAAAAGAACGGGCAAATGTGAAAGGAGTTCACGTGTTTAGAGTATTCAAAATCGGTACGTACATTTTGAAATTTATCGTAGTACATTTCTTTTAAGAATTTTGATGGCTACTTTTCTTCATTGAATCAGTCATTTAAAAACCACATAAGTCGTGAAATCAAAATTTTTCAGGAATCAATAAAAAAAATATTTAGGGTTTAAAGCGTACAGTACATTTGCAATATTTTTATTAAGATTAGGTTGAAAACTATATTATTATCATGTTGAGAACGAGTTTAAGTACATTTAGAATTCAATATAACAACTATATTGATTGTAATTGTATCGATATATTTACTTATCAGTTATAATGGTCCCCTGGTTTTTGATACATCATAGTGAAGTGTCCAAGGTTGCGACTATTGTCTTTTGATCACGGAACATTTTTTCCTCACGATTCTATTGAATGCTTACATAGCAATAACCGACATTTAAATGGCCAATATAAATGTGGGGGTTAAGGCAGTAAAGGTATGCCGTTTCACCAATATCCCTGTGCGGCAAGCAACCAAATCCTACCCGTTCTCCAAGAAATCCCTCTTTTGAATGAACTCTAAAAATTGAGCCCGTCGGTCTTTGGAATTTTTATCGGCGATTTCTCTGAATTGGCCGTCTGGCGATAAATCACTTCCTCACATTATCCCACTGAAAGGAAATTACTCGTCTACCCGTCTGCGGGGCCCTATCATCGCGATTTAATCAATTTTTTGAATAATTGCCCTCGTCTTGGTGTGTCTCCTTTGTAGCGACACCGCAAGGAGCTCGCCTGCGGCCAAAGGACGTTCGTGATGACGTCATGGGCAGCATGAAGCGCTGGAAAATTGTGGAGAATGAAAAGAATTTATCAGTGTCACCGCAGATCGTCTCCAAGCCAGAAAATATTGAAAATTTCCTCGGCGAAATTGAAGCCATTTGCCACGAGAAGAATCTCATTAATGATCGGGACATTCGCTGCGTCTGCAACCCGCACAGCTGAAGCCAAGTTCCTCAAGGACCCTGTGGCTCCTCCTGCCAGGTCTAGCCGTGGCGAGAAATTCGGAGCGCTCTTATATTTTATAGCTCATTTATTGCCTATTTAATTCGTGTCTCCTGGATGAAGATGAAATTGCATTTTAAATTCAGCCGGGCTCGCTGCCACCAGTTGAAATTTGCGGAAACTTCTGTGAGCTAATGGCATTCAAGACTTTATTCGAATGCTTTTGGAAATTACCTCGTTAATTCGAAGCTTCACTTCTCTTCTTATCTAAACAAATTCTGAATGCAGTGAATTTTTAAACTTTCACCATCGAATTTGTTGACCAATAAAATCTCGAATGTATCGTAAATACTTATTTAGATGATTCTTATTTTTCAGCTCATTCTTTTCCCTGTCAGCTTCTTCCTCGCATTTATTTATTTTTACGAGCTTAATGTGTTTTCTGGTACCTAAATAGTTGTTTTCCCCAACTCTAAATTAATAATAATATGTGTAGATTGTTATGGTTAAATTGAAACAAATATATAAATTAAAAATAAATTGTTATTTCAATTAATTAACAAATTTTATTATTCTTTTCCTATCTACAAATTGTCTTCAATCAATTTAATATTGTGCTTTGAAAATTTGTTGGAAGTTAAATTTATTACGGTCGGTATGAAAATGAATATATATTTTTTTTCTGTTAGTCCTCGTAAAATGGTAAGTATATTTTGTAGTGTTTAAGAATGCAATTTATTTAAATTTTAGAAATATTAGGGTATCTGTGTGCAAGTTTTTAGAATGCTCTTAAATTATCCGCTTATCAAAGTTGAATGACTTTATTCGGGAATTCCGTTGCAACACTATTTTATGATTTAAAATTATTATTACTTCCCTTTTTTATAACATAAATTCTCACTATAATTATATTTTTCGATATGAACTTCTGGACTTCTGGCTTCTGCTTTTGTTCATATCTCAGGACTTAGAGCAAATTGTTCCCGGCGTTCCCATTGAACTCCTTCCGACTTCTCCGGGGCACTTTCCTTTTAATGTCACGCCGCATGCAGGTCGAGCGATTCTTGGCCCAGATCCCGTCTTCCCAGCAAATTTCAATGTGTGCCCGGTCCCGAGTCAATGGCGCCCGGGGCGTTCAATAGGACCCCGTTTCGCCATTAATTACTACATTCTGGATCTTATTCAGCCGCTGCGGAACTTGATATTTTATTTTCCGAAGCCAGCAATCACCTGCAGGAACCCTCACAATGCAGGTGCGCCCCCGCCCCCACCCCCTCCCACCATCTCGCGAGCCCACCACTTAATGCAACGCCGCCGCCCAGCAAATTTTAATAAACAGAACAGAAGGCGTCCCGGCGCTCAGAGCCGACGATGACGATTCCCGGGAGTCGGGAGCGGGAGCGCCGGCCGGGCTCTTCTGGACTCATTTGTGGGATTCCCACTCCCACCCCACCGCCGTCTGAGCAACCGGCCCCAGCAGCCGCTCGGCGACCCGCTCTGACCCTCGTCTGACCCTAATTCTGGCAGTTTTTCGGTCTGGGCAGAGGAGGGCCCTTGCAAATTGTCCCGGAAAAGTGCTTCCTGCAGGAGGCTGCTACTTTGGACGGTTTTTATTTTGTTGCGATTTTCATGGCATTTTTTTGCGAATTTATTCCTCATCCTGGATGATGGAGAAGATTCGCACCTGCTGCCGCCCCCGTGCCCCGCGGATGCTCCTGATTGCGGCCAGTGGGGCGAGGTCGGTTGGCGCATAGAAACGGCATTCGCCGCGCTCACCGCACCGCAACCGCCCTGCCCGTAGTCCAAAGAAGCAGCAGAAGATATTTATATGATAACTTAATTTTGCTGGAAATATGAAAATTGTGCGGGGCTTTGCGGACGGAAATATCCCGAGTTGAGGTTGCACGATTAAATGCACTTTTCCCGACGCACTGCTTCCGAGCTCTGCCTTAAAGTAGCAATAATCTTAAAATTTGGCAAAATAGGAATTTCTGCAGCGCCTGAAATTCCTGGTTGGCAAAATAAGCGAAAATCTAGTCTAAAAATCTAATTTTCCGACCGACTGCGACGAAAAGAAAAGCAGCGAATGTTTGGCTTAATTATCTATTCATTTTTTTGTATTATATTATATTATATTAAATTATAATACATTTTACAGCGCTTTAAAAAACCTACCCAAAATTCCTATCTCAACGACACCTCACATCCAATATCTGACTGAATTTAAAAAGTTTATGGATCACAAGAAATGCGTGGACTCAGAGCATTTAATCAAAGGAATGTTAAATCCATATTTTACTAACAACTCAAATTTCTTTATTCAATCCATAAAACTGTTATCACACAACAGCTATCAACAACGAATTTAATAATCGTCGGCGACCGATAAGATGATGATTTACTTTTGGTATATTTCATATAATATTTAATGATAACTGTAAGTTTAGCAAGCTGTTGAGGACTGTGAACAATTTCAAAATTTGATCAGGTGTTAATTTGGATTTAAACAAAAGTTATGTTACTCATATCCAACATTTTTATTTGTACAAGATGAAAAACAATATTACTGAATTAACTTAATAAGCTTCTCATAAATATAAAATCTTCTTATAATTACAGACTTCAATTTCAATTAAAATTTTCTACCTAATTTCGTAGAAATAGGAGCTTTAAGTTAAACCAAAGCTAATAAAAAAACATTTGTATTCAAAAGCCGTTAAAATCTTGCCCGCTTATCCACTGCAGCGCCACTTTGCTATACCTGGAAAAATACCAAACTAATAGTAAAATTTTTTGCATGTTTCAGAATAGAAATATTAAGAATAAATGAAGCGACTAAACTCCTTTAAATTAGGCTTCTCCTTCCTTCCGCAGACTTTTAAAACGAGAATATTCACTTTTGATAGATTCTTTGAATGAACCTCCTCCAACTTCATCGCCAGGACCACCAATCTGAATGCAAAACAACACTGCTGTCACATAACGTCGCACTTCTGTCAAAGCGCGAGAAGTTTTTTCGTTCGCTGGGGATTGTCAAGGGTGAAAATTTTCTGAAAGGGATTTCGCGCATTCCAGACAGTTCCGGAAACACAGCAAAATCGCGTATATTCTGTGGTTACTCCAACGCCCGTAGAGTATTATGGCAAGTGAAAATGACCGGCTGCTAAGTGGAAATTTTGATAAAACTCCAACGAATTACAACAACAATGAGGTCGGGACGTCGACATCGGCGTTGTCTGGCCAGGCTCAGTCGTCTTCCACCTCAGCGGAAAGGAGGAAATCTGCTGCCGGAGCTGTCGGCGGCGACTACAGGAACATTAGGGCTACAGCGGGCGAAGGTACGTGGGGTTGAGGGTCGGGGAGGCTCTTTGTTTGGGTGACATCTTGCTTGTTTTGGTCGTCGCCCTGTTTCATGGATTTCCCCCAGGATCGAATGGGGCTGTTTCCTATTTAAAGCCCATCGCCACCCTGCGACACATTCTTCTTGAAAATTCAATAAGTAGTGTGTCAGGGCAATTTCAACATTTCGGGTATTTGTTTTATAATAGCAGAACAATTTAATTTCTTTGTCCGCAGGTACCACAAATGAGCACCAACCCCGGCGAGAGGAAAACCCTTTTTCGTTCAAGCACTTCCTGAACCGTGATAACTCGTCGTCGTTAGGTAGCACTAGTAATTGTAATTCAGTGACAGTGAGTAATGTTGGAGCTCTTCCGGGAGCGTCCGCTACGGCCCTCGGAAATGATTCCTCTGCCAGCGGCAGTTGTCCAAACAACAATTCCACAGGGGAGGACTACGCCCCGTCACTGCTCCGAGGACAGTCTGCGTCAGGAGCTACATCAGCATCACCAGCCGCGAAGGCATCGTCGTCCTCCCAGACCTCCACAGGAGCCAGACCAAAAGTTCCTCAGTCTTCTGTGACTAGCAATCATCACCCATCTTCGTCCATCTCCACGACTTCCATGTCTTCACTGGTCGGCGATACGCCCAAGATGAAGCGATCGCCGCGATTCTCCTCGTTCGACTCGCAAGCGAGCCTTGCGGAATTCGCTGGCGGAGGCAGTAGTTCGCCATCGAATTTCCAGGACATTGCCCCACTCGATCTTGGAATAGATAAGGACAACGGTGACGACCCCGCCAAATTCTTCCCCGACGTCTATGAACGGCAGTTCGTCCACCGCTCCTATTCCAACTATGACATGGACATGCCTCCAGACCTGCCCGGGGGATGCGGTGCTCCGTCGCCGCGCAGAAGGCCTTCACCACCTCGTTGTTCGAACCGTTCGAATGCTGGAAGTGGATCCTCGCAGGCCCAAAACGAGGGCCCTGTTTACAACGTAGGTTCAAGTTAGTCCCACGATAGACTTTTAAGAGATTTTTTTTCCTATTCAGAAAAACGCGAAGTCGTCGTCGAGCGGCGGTATATTGCCCGACTTCGTTCAGGACCACATCATTGACCCTTGGTACTACAATGAGGTGATAAATTCCGTGGACTTTGTCGAAGATCTTCCAGACATGGCTAATCCGTCGGAGAAGTGCCAGACACTGCCCGACTTCCTCTCCGACGGACCCATCATTCACTCGTCGTCCGCGCATCTCGCCGACGTCGCGGCCGGCCTGCCGGACGTTGACTCCCCCGAGGACAACTCGCCGAGCCTGCAAATTGCGCGCTTGAGGCTCGAGAACGACCGCCTGCGCCGGGAGCTGGACGAGAGCCGCCTCGCGCTGGCCGACCAGTCCAGGCGCTCCGTGGAGCTCGAGAGGCGCCTGGAGCAAGTTAGGAGTAACGAATCGGCGTACAACAGGAGCCTCGCGCAGAGCATGGGCCAGGTGGAGGAGAACTTGGATCAGAGCAAGGTATGCGTTTTGTGCTTTCGGGGCCCAACTGACGGCTTTTCCGCCTTTCTTCTAGAAAAGAGCTGCTGCGGCTCAGAACCAAGTGACCAAACTTAAGGAGCAGGTTAAGCAGCTTACAGTGCGTCCATGTAGCTTATGAAACTGAAATTATAGAACTAATATTTTATATTTTTAAGGCGGAAGTCGAAACTTTGCGGCGTGAAAATGAATCTCTTCGTGAAGAGGGTGCAGTTGGGGGTGATCGTGTTACTAGAAGGCCGTCCAGGGTTCAGCAATTGTCGAGGGATTTAATGAGGGCTGCTTCAAATGCTGAGAGCAATTTAAGGTAAAGTGCGCATATTAGAATTAATAATCCACCAAAATTAATTTTTGACATCGTCCCTTTTGTTTCAGACAACTGCTGACCGGTGTAGATAATCTTCGTTTAATGGCAGCGACTATTGAAAATATGGACCGCATAGCATACGACTCAAATAACGTTGCCAATCCAGTCATAAACGAGGAATTTCTCTCAGATTGTGATGCTGAGTACGGGGACTTCAGTGGACCTGGCTTGCAATAAGCGGGACGAAAACGAAAGCACTAGGGGAGCCCCACCAATATCCACACACACATAAACACACAGCTAAATTATATGTTGTTCCTTCCCCTAAGTTTTTAGTGTCGCCGCACGTTTTCTATTAAAAATGTAAGAAATGGACACTTGATCGAATGCATCTACAGCCAGGCCCATCTCGTCCCCCAACATAGTTAGAGAAATTTTTCTAAAAGCAATTCTACGAGTTTATTCGCTGTGTTTCCCAACAATTCCTTAACCCCACGTGTTCCCGAGTATTCTCTGAACTATATTTTTTAAAGTATCCACATACAAACTGTATTTTTGCTGTAATATTGTGTAACAATTATCTTTTTAAAAAGTGTACAGTCTTAACCGCTGAACAAGCAGGAAGCAAGGAGGAGTTCACTTCGGGAAGAACTCGAGTCCTGCGGCAGTTCGAGCGCTAAAACGACTTCAAGAGAAAAAAAATGGTTTACTAAAGTTGAACCACATATGGAAACGTTTATTTTGTTGGATGTGATAAACAAATTGAAAGAAAAGAAAATGCTTTTTTAAGTTCACAAATTTGTTTAAATTTCCCCTTCGGGTGAGATGTTTTTTCTATTTATATTTATTTTTATAATTTTTCGTTTATACTTTTATAAAACTTCGGTTTTCAAAATTAATTGCACATGGAACTATAAAAGGATTTCTTCATTTTGTTTGTTTTAACTGACTGATTAAAGCAGGTAAATCGGTCCTGTAATTGGTAAAATTAAATATTGGACAAAAACCTAATTTTATCAAAGAGGATTTTAAAGATTAGTGCTCACAAAAGCTAAGTAGTCAAAAAACGAGTAGGAGACTGAAGAAGCCTTTTGAGTTGAGAAGAAGCAAGTCTTAAAGTATAAGAGGGTAGAAAAAAAACAATATATAGACAAAAGTTAATTCTAATTCATTTCTTCTAACACCGAACGGCCACCTAGAGCGGATCCCTGGGCCTTGCGGTGGCGGTGGTGCATTTTAAAGTCAGCTTCCGTTGCCTTCCATAAAATTCTGGAACCATCAAGTTTGCGTGTGCGTCGACTGAAAATTCCCAATGAAGTCGGTCTCCTGCCCGCCGAAGAGTCCTTCCAGGAGGGTGTCACAGGTCTGGGTGTGCTGCGTGATCCCGTTCGTGGAGGACCCGTTGTAGTCCAACAGGCACTGCGTGAAGCTTGTCTGAGTCTCGGTGGACACAAGCAGCTCATCGTGAGCCCCCGAACCGGGGCCTCCGCCCGAATCGACCCTCCCGGACCAATTCGTTTGCGTCTGGATGTCGGAGAGACCCAGTTCCGACAGAAATTCGTCGCAGGTCTGCGTGTGGGTATTGGAGTACAGCATCTGGTCCAAGATCGCCGACGAGAACTCGGTCTGCGTCTCGATGTGGCAGAAGGAGGAGGAGTTCACCAACTGGTCGAAGCAGCTGTTCACCGTGTCTTCGGAGTAGCTCAGGTTGTTTAGGTTACCATTCTCCTTCGGTTTTTCTTCCGGTGCATCTTCGCCGTAACTCAAACTGTCGAGGTTACGCCTTACCTTTTGCTTCTCTTCTTCAGAAGGACTTACGAAGAGATCGAAGTCCAGGTGAGTGGATTTTTCAGGATTTTCGGGAAATGGCTGCTGGAGTGGTTGTGACAAATAGCTTTTGGGGCGTTTTGTGCCTGCGTCCCCTTGTTGGATTGATTTTCGTTTGGTTGGAGCTGCTTTTTTGGGTTGCGCAAAGGTTTCGGTTTGAGTGCCCATGTCCTTTAGTTCGGAACAAACTTTTACCAGTATTTGAATGGGACCGAAGTTGGCGTTGTGTGGTGGGAGTTTAATTTTCTCCTTGGATTCCATTGCAGGCGGTTTTTGAAACTCCCCGTCCTGCAGAATGTGCCCCTTCCGCTTCGCGTGGGTCAAGAGAGCCTCCCGGCTGGAGTACTCCCAGCCACAGGTGCATTTGTACACCCGGCCGCAATTGCCGACATGAGCCTTGAGTGCCCCACCAGTTAAAAACACCTTGAGGCACTTTTCGCAATTGAACTTCTTTTCAGCGTGCACTTTTTGGTAGTGCTGCCGGACGTACTTGAGGGTGGTAAAGAACTTCCCTCCCGACGTTTTCTCATGGTAGACACATCCATTTTCGGGGCAAAAATAAACTGCTGACTTTCCTGAAGTTCCATTCCCCAATGAGGTTTTTATTTTATGGTGCCGCGTTAAGTGCATTTGGAGATTTGATAAATTCTTGAAAGTGTCGACGCAGTCTTCTTCAGAACACTTCAGAATACGGTTCACCTGCAGATCTTCAACTTTCGGTGTTATGCGAATTATCTCCGATTTTTCTTGCTCCATTTTCTTGTAGTTGAATTTTAGTTATTTAGTTATTTTTCCAAGATATTGGCTTTACTAAATTCGCAGAGCAAACACTAGAAATGAGAAAACCAACAACATTGATCAGCTGATTATCGAAATGAGACGAAATGTCAGACTTCGAAACTCACCTAGTACATTTTTTATGCTAAACAAATCTTAACATTTCTAGTACTATAATAAATGTGATTATTAAAACATATTTGAAACGATTAATTTTACTTATCGCTGTAATAAGAGAATCTTACAAAATTTTTTACTGAAACATGTTATGTTCTTCAGGAACTTGTGACTAAATATAACAACCAAAAACGTAAAAATCACAAATCTTTAAACTGATATGTTTTTAAAATTTGCGTAAAAATCAATTCTTTATTTAGCTCAAAAGACTCCTGATTCAAGTATTTTCTTTGGTTTTATTAGAATTTATTTGCTAGAGAATTTAAAATGATATGAAACTAATCTTATTTAATCTTCGAAAATCGATTTGAGCTGCCGTTAACATTTGAAAAAGGCGCCCTCATCACTCCGCACCCAAAGCTGTACTAGATCGAAGAGTTGTGCGATTCTCGTGCTCCCCCTGTAGATTACCTCCGCTGAGAACAGAACGGCACCCGAACGTCAAATCGAGTTGAAACGTCGGGCCGGTCGGTTGGTTGTGCGGCGCTCCGCACAGATAGTCTAGAAAAATTGTTTGTGTTCATTTCGACGGCTCTGTGCCGATCAAATTCGCTGCACACTCCGTAAATTGACTGCTTGTGACAAGAACTGCCGGTGAAATGGTGAAAAATTGCGAAAAACCCGAGGTTTAAGTGAATCCCGGTCGCCCCAACTTGACGCAGCTGTGCGAGTGGACAAGAAAAGTGTCTGTGGGAGCGCTCCGGCCACGGGGCACAGGGAGCACCAGTGCGAGGAGACACCCAGCCAGGTCAGGAGGTGGACACCGACGCGGAATTGTTGTTGTCAACCGTGTAATTGTGTTAAATCAATGTAATTTGTGTGTTTCTGCTCGTTGTGGCCGCAGTACGAAAAACTCGAGAGTAGCAGAGCGCCAGCAAGGACTCGTGTGGCCGCGGCGGGTGCTGCGATTTCGGCGAGGCGACCGCTTCCTTTGGGGCCCTGATCGCGATCTGATGCCTTCAACCAATGGTGGCAAATATGAAAACAAGCCAAAAGTATGCGAAACTCCCTCAGGACTCGGATTTAAGCTTCAGCGGGGACCAGCAGCAGCAGCAGCAACAGCAACAACAGCAACAGCAGCTACTGCAAGGACAACTCATCACCACCCCGCATGAGCCCCCGTCCCGAGTAGCTGCACCTGTAAGCGACAGTGGATCGATTTCGGTACGTGAAATTGGATTTTCAGGCACGCCCCCCCTCGCGGAGCCTGCAACCTTGTTGCGCTAATCCACTTTGAGGCGTCCTTCATTCACAGCCGCCGGCAGCCGCTCTCCAGAACGCAGGGCTGGCGCTGGTGTGCCCCACTGCATCGGAGCGCCTCCGTCTTTCATCTCCGGCATTCTTCCATTCTTCCCTGCGTCCTTTTCAGGCGAAATCCTTTGAAAAATGGATGTAAACCCGTTTAGTTGGCTCCGGGCGTATGCACTAAAAGGCAGTGCTTTCCCCGTCCCCTACCCCCGAGATAACTGCAGCCCCTCAAAGTGGAGTCGTCCTCGTCCCTGATTTTTTAAAGCATTTCACTTCTGCTCACTTCGGAAAAAGTTAGAAATGCAGAAAATAAGTTTTCTGCCGTCCCAACTGGACTTGTCTGGCTCCGTCCCAACCACTCCAGAACGCTCCCCCAGAGCACAAATGTTTTCACGGATCGGATGATTTCCGGGAATGCTGTGCCGCTCGATGTCCCCAAAATTGCTCCGTTTTGTAGTGTCAGGGATAAAAGGCCTGTGCCACCAGGCTCAGACGTTTGCTGGTTGTATTTCGAAATTAGTTCGGAGGAAGGAAATATGTGACTCACTGCGGGCAAGCTGCCATCCCGGTCGAATTCCCCGATAGCTGACTGAGCAAGGGTTCCGGAGCGCCCCGCGGGACTGCTTTGCCCCGGTAACCTTAGCCGAGATGTGCGCCAATTTGCCGGGGTGCTCCACCGCGCAAAAATGCGCCCAATCACACGCTTCTCCGCTTTAGCTGCTAAGCAACTTCTCCACTTTTTGCGGGCGCGGCGGTCCAAAGATCTCGCGCGAAACAAAAGTGGAATGATCTTAGCGCAGGCTGCGAAGGTCATTAGCACGGGCCGCGGGGACAGGCGCTGAGGTGCTTCGCTAGCTTTGGGGGGGGGGGGGGGGGGCAATTAATTGGGCAACTTGCACTCGCTTGACGGGGCTTATGCAAATGCAATTTTTTTGTGGCACCCTCGTTTTGCGTCGCGGAAGTTTACCGACGCAATTTCCGCGGTTTTGCCAATGAGCCACGAGGACCGCTCTGAGTCCTAAATCATATTGCAACTTGAATTCTGGCGGCGCTGGCTCTATTTAGATCAATTAAGTAATCTTGCTTCAATCGCATTTCGAATTCAAGCTGATGAAAAGAAAAAGTCATAAAATTTGCATTAGTCCATGTTGCTGGAGTTGTTTCAGAAATAACTACTCGAATTATTCTTCAGAGCATTATTTCTTTGCAGCTTGTATGTATAAAGTCGACTTTATAAAGAGCCCCTAATGAAACCAAATGGCATTTTGATGGCAACAGAAATTTCCTTCGCTAGATTTCCAGCAAGAATTCAATTTCAACGCTCCCGGTTGCCGAAAATGCTCCGAAAATACTAACGCTGTGGTTCTAGACATTTTTTTCATCACCCTAGATACGACGATTTTGCTTATTAACGAGCCCATCAATTGTAACGCGAGCAGCACCACTAGTTAAACAAAACGTTGTGTGAAAATAATGGATCTGCTGTGCGCCATACAATAATGAAATACCTCCTTTCAGTTTCTGGGTTAATTGTATTTTGGGAGCGCAAATGCAAATCGCCATGTAAAATCCATCTTTAGCACTCATGCCCACACAGCTTTTATCAAATCTTGTGTCGGGAACTTAATTTTGCGGCGAGGATTAAACAGAGCAGGCTTAAGCTTCTTCGGTCAATCAGTTTGACACTATAAATGCAAGGAAAATTCCGGTTCTCGCTAGGCAAATTGTGTGATACTGGTCTTATGCACTAACCACAAAATGCTTCGGAAATTCCAATGTGCTGTTTAAGTGCTGTAACTAGCTCTAAAGCAGTTTACTAATTTCCGGTAATGGGTTCAGCCCCACTCACAAAAATTCGACTGAATAATCACATTTAAGGACGGCGAATCCCTTGAATTCAGGGATTTCCCAAAAGCTTTAATTAATTATTTAAGGGAAAGATCCTTTCAAGCGGCTTTGTGTGCATAATTTTCGCGATCTCAGTTTTTCCTAGTATAATTATGTGCAAATAGGAATTGATTATTCACGCCTTTGATGATTTCTGCTTTTCAAATCATCACATTCGTATTATTTAACTGATTATATCGTTTAATTGCGTTATTTGTTAAAATTTATTAAGTTTTAAATTGGAATTATCGGATTAGTTATAAAATCTCACCACACTGCTCGAAGTCTTTGCATAATCCTCTAAAAGTGCAATGTCCTCTTCACGAAGTTGCTTTATGAATTTAATAAATAACTACTACGCATATCTGGATTTGCATTGGTCGCCGCAAAGTGAAGTTTTAAACCGATTTTCATGAAATGTTTCTCCAGGTTTACTATTCAAATGCAAGCAAGAAGAAAGGATATCAGTTATTTTAATTTATAACTAATTCAAACTTCAGGGAAATCGTAGTGAAGCTCACTTAATATATCGGGCACGTTACGAGCATGCTTTTAGGTATTTTTACTCGGGTTATTTAATTAAATCTTGCAGTATAGGTATACGTTTTTAAGAAACTGAACCTAGAGGTTACAAATAATAACAATATTCTTATCTTTTAAACACGTTCCTCATCCTTAAAAATCTCGCTTTCGGCAATAAGATAGCGTTGAGGTAGATAGGGTGTCTTCCTCATTTGATTACATTGTAATGCTCGTTCTCGGATATTAAATTGTTAGTTTCCCTTTAAATGGAGCCGTCTCCACATAACGACCACACCCGTCCCGTCCGCCGGTCTCGCAGGCCGCATGATAATTATGGTAATCCAGTGCAAATCCTCGAGAGGAAGTAATCCCTAAGAGGAATTATATTAGAACGACGCCGGAGGCATTTTGATCCGACATGCTTCAGGTGGTGGAGAGGCCACGCCACTCACACAAGGGCTCCAGTGGGCAATGGGGCTCCTCTGTCAGCCGTAATATTTCGACTGGATGATAATCGCCAGGAGCAATTTACTGTCCTTGCACATCCATTAGGAATACGAAAGCTTTTAGAGTGGCATTGAGGAGCGACGACGACTCCTTCAGCCTCAAGTTCGAATGCCGGGACCTCGGAGGGAGCGCCGCCGCTTTGTTCCTGCACCTATACTAGGACTCCGCTTTCCAAGGGGGCACGAAGAAGTCCTTGCGGGAGGCCCTGGGACGGCCGCGGAGGGATAGTTTGTGCTCACCCAGCATTGCTCAGAGTCGCAATCTATCCGTTGGGAGGCCGCTGCGAAAATATTCCGAGAATCGAGGAGAAAAATTGATTCGTCTGTCGAGTGGGTTTGGTCACTGGAAGGCTCCACAATGGGGAGGAACAAAGGGATAATTCGACGGGGAGGCAAATCCCAGGATGACTATCCCGTCAGACCTCACCCAGCCCATTCGGCTGACGAGGTCCATTGTTGGGGCGCGGGGATGTAAATATTTTGTTTATCCCTCGTCTCAGACAATTGTGCCCTGGTGCGGAGGGCGGCTGTGGATCCGTTCAACGAATATCCCGCCCGGAGGGAGTTGCTGGAGTTTGTGTCTATGTAAATGGGCACATTATCGAGCAACTTTTGTGCGACTCGGTCCTAGGAAAGTCCGGGGCGGGAGGACAACCACAACACTTGATGCGCGTCTCCGCCATGTTCCAGGTGCTTCTACCCCATCAACCTCATCCCCGAATGTTTTGTGATTCTTCTTTTCCACAAAATGTTTGCTACTCCATTTGGGTTTATGTGGCTGGCGAATGGGGCGGGTGTGGAGGGCAAATGAAATAAGCTCCTGGCTGCTTGTAGCAAACGAGCGCCATTAAATTGGAGGTTTCGTTGGCTCATTCAACTGTTAAAAGCTTTGTATGCAGGCACTGGAGGAGCCCGACACAAATAACCTCGCCTGTAGCGGAGCCCCGCCACTCGGCGCGCCGCCTTAATGTGGGGCCACGTCATTCCGAATTATTGATTTCTCGAAGTACGTCCGTAGTTACTTTTACTGCAAGGAAATAAAGACTATGTCGAAGGGCTGTTCCAGGACGCGAGGGGCGGCGGCATCGGTGGCGATGGCTGCCTAATGCCCCCTTGTCACTACATTCTGATGTGGGTGAAATCGGGACGCACCCCACATCAGAGGAATCCCATAAAGCACCAAATGATGGGGAAATATTAAATGGGCCTATGTTATAAATTTCTCAAGGAAAATCACTTTAAAGGGGTTCAACAAACATTTGTATCTACCATTAAATAATAATTGCGGTGGGGGGCGCGCGTTCAGATTGGGCCCTTTAGGAGCATGGGGCCTCCTCGGCAAAAGGCCTTCTCTGTTTGCAGATCTCGAAGCCCCAGTGAGCTTAATGGTTGTCAGGCAGGACGTTTTCTAGGTGGAAATTAATGATGTTACTTTTCGGCATTAATTCTGGGTTGTTATGGCGAGGACGCTGCAAACTCTGGAAAAGATTGCCTTTCCCAGGCCATTAATGGCCGACGCCTCGCCTGTCCTGATTTCGCCTTTGCTTCCAGTTTTTCTATTCAGTTAATGAGTTGGAATGATGGTTTAAAATGGTCTTGGTGACTTGCTCATAATTAAGTTGACCTCTTTTCCAAAGCAGTTATATTAATCGAAAGCATTAGAAACAGAAGAGAGGAAAATATCGAGGACGAACTCGTCTTTTATGAAGCACTGCTTGTTGTGAAATGGTTTGCTGTGAAGAAATAAGGTAAAGAGGTTAACACATTTTTTAAAATCGGTAATATAGATACATTATTTTTAAATCAAATTCCCTAGAAAATCCCAAAGTTTATAAAATCATATATCTTATTAAATCGTGTGTGCATATACATTGAATAATTTTTACAAGACGTAAAATTTCGTATTTAATATTAATGACACGATGCAAAGTATTCAAATCTAAAAATTCTAGTAAAACAACATATTCCAAATAACGATCAAAGTTTCATTTCTCTCAGAGCAAAAATAAATTTCCTGTTGCATCATTCTGTATACATAACGTGAACCCCCAATTCTAGTACTATACCTAAATTTCTTCTAGTTATAGGCAATTGCTTATATTTTTTCGAAGATTGATCTATTTTTTACTCTTAAAAACAGTCAGAGAATCTTTATGCTATCTAGAAGTTTTACCGCCTTAAATAAGATGATTTTTTGAAGCATCAAGATTTAATCCAGGTTCAAAGAGTAGAATTAAGTTCCAAAAGAACTCTTTTGGTAGAGCCATGGAATTGGGGCGATCGATCTCGAAACGACTTCTGGTTAATAAGTAATGAAGTCCTTAAATAAGAAGTTGTGGCCTCGATACTCACACTAGAACGTATAATGTCACACTTGAGAATAAATGAAACATTTCTTCTCGACTTAAGCCGCAATCTAAGGATCTATGCATGGGTGTGTGCACTAGAGGCTCATCAGAGCTCTCCCGGAGGAAAGTCATTCAACCGAGCTGCTGAATATTCAGGACCTTCGCTACATTCGGCAGATGCACACCACCAAACACAACTCCTATGGAAATTTAAACCCCAGTATCTTTCCTCCGCAGATCCGCTCCGGAGGCTGAGAGCATCTTAATCGAATTGCTGCTGGGAGACGTCGCGCGCTCGCATTTTGCATTAAATCGCAGCTCCCGTAAAATGCAGCTCGAATATCAACTTGCATTGCGGCATGAATTATTCAGGACACCACTCCGCGGCACACAGCCTCCGCAGACAGGCGCGGTGAGGACGTGAATTAAATGAAATCTTTCATCCCCAGATGCTGTGGCAATTCGTTCCTGTAATTTTTCTCTGAATTCACTTAAAAATGGAATTTTTCTCGAGAAGAGCTCCCGCGATTCAGAGCCGCCCAGGAGTGAAATCTCCCCGATTACTGGGGCAGCCAATTTGGGGTCCTGGGGAGACGCCGCAGTGGCGCTAAATGCACGAAGTGCAGAATGGAGCTCGACATAGAAAAGCCCTTAAAAGCGCGGCGCTGATAATTATCCCCTTGCTATTCATTCCGGCTCCCGGGTTCCTGTTCCCGGCAAGTTTCCCAACTAAGGAGCCTGGAGGACGGGATGAATGTCGGTGACATCCTCACATGCTTGTGACGAAGGACCCGGCCAGGCCTTTCTGGTTGCGACGTTTACTGCCAGTCGGCAGATAATGATAACGTGTTGCTCCACCCGTGACGGGGCCCCAATTGGGGCTTCTCTGAGCACGAGATTGCGCCAGTCGCCTCGTTTGCGGGCAGAAACTGGTGATGGTATGTTTTTGTCTTTTAAGGCAAATTTCGTCGCTAATTCCAGTTGCTCCTTCATTAATTTTTCCATTTCGTGGAGCCCTCTTTTGGGGGCAGTTTCCCGGCCGGTTGGCCAAGTACGAGCTCGAGACTCCGCGCCTCACTAAAATAGACTCGTTAAAGACGACTTCAGCGGCTAAGAGCGCAATTAAAGATCCTTCTGAGATGCTTGCGTCGAGCCTCGCTCGAGGACTTAAATGCCGAGCGGGGCCCCACCCCGCAGACGGAACTATTTAAATACTTTCAGCGTCGACGACATTCAACTAAGCGCGCGTTTATTATTTTTTTCCGGCGGCCCCAGGGGCTTCGAGGAGGACGCGAAGATTTCCAGCTGAAGGAAGCGCGCCGAGCTGAAATGATTTAAAATGCAAATGAAAGGCAAACTCAGCCATCTTACGCTCGCTGGAAGATTTCTTGGGTTTATGGAAATGAATTCATCACGGGAACATCCCGCGCGCTTCGGGGGCCGCCGCCCCGCGTGTTTACAGTGCAAAGATGCAATTTGTCGCATCGCACATGTCCGCCGACCGAACTAACTGGCTCCGGGACGCGATCTGATCAGGGCCTAGGAAAGAAACGTACGTCGGGTGCCGTCGAGTGCTCTGGATGTGCGCTGCTCCCGGGTCCCGGGTCCCGCGCCCGCAGCCTCCTTCGAATCATGCAAATTACCCACGCCGGCTGGAAGCTCTTAATCAACCGCCTGAACGCTCAATTGATTTTTTGATTACTTTAATTGCCGCTTGCAAAACCGCCTCGTTTCCCAGCGATGAGCGATTATTTTTAGCGTGCGATGCATGCCGCATTGACTCCTCGAAAGATTGGAGTCGATTTCCCGGAAGACACTCGTGTTCCTTTGATTTATCGATTGCACTTTGGAATATTTTTTCTTTTCTTTCACACTTGAAATTGCGCGAATTTGAAAATCCAGAATCCTTAGATCTGCTTACGAAAGAATCTCCACACAATCTATATCTCCATTGTAAGAATCGTCATCTAAATGATATGTACTTATTCTTCAAAAGTTATAATTCTGCCGAAATATTGTACTTGTACAATTTTTTCAAAATAGCTACTCTGTATTTTTTAAATAAGCTCTTGAATTTTCTTTGTTAAATGTTTTTTCCCACATCACCGTCGAAAGTTCATTTTTTTACCCTACTTTTAGGGAACAAAGTAGCGTTTTTTTGCCCTGAAAAATGGTTTACCACGGGAGTAAAAAAGTACATTTTTACCCGGGTGTTTGCCAACCTCGCCTACGGCTCGGGTGGCAATTTTACACCCGGGTAAAAATGTACTACTTTACTCCCTTGGTGAACAATGTACTATTCATCACAATTATTAACACTCAGCAACGTATGTTCATATGAAACTATTAGCTAAATTCGTAAACAGTAATAGGATTTCCCTGCTAGATAAATTATACACTAACTTAAATTAGTCGTTACAGATAAGTTTGCTGTCTTCCTTAAGTTCTGATGTGCCGAAGTGGCAATTTCAAGAGTAGTTGTGTTCCTTACAAAATTGGATTAATAGAGAATAAAAAATTTGTCTTTAAAAATTTGTTGATAGTAATTAAGAACTCGTAAATCAGCCAAAAAATACGTTTACATATGAATAATTATAGTATTAGTATTTAACTATTGGAAAATTTTAACATGTGACAACCTAATTTAGTCGTCGCGTTAATTCGGGATCAACATTTTTCTAAACATTTCATAAATATTTTTACTTAGATTTATTAAAGTGTTCAATTGTCATTTCACAAAATTTATGTCGACATTTGTTTCTCGCAAACCTCATATATTTGAAAATTTCTGATTTTCTCCATAGAAAAAAGCGTACATAGAATTGTTGAAGCTAAGTGCTAAATTCAACAAAAATTGTTTATTATTCTGCAAAATGGCAGAATGTTGCCTCAGCGCAAAACGACCGCATAGGGAATTAAAACGAACAGCCTTGCAATTTTAATTAAGTTGAGTTAAGTTCACCGTAGTTGCTCACCGCGGATGTTTACGTGCTTAGGTGTGTCATTATTTTAGGAAACCAATGTTGATAACGAAATTGCTAAAGCTCACAAACTATGCAAGGTACAAATAAGAAGGCGTTATTATAATTTGTCGCTTACCTATTTCACGAAATTGTTGATAAAAACTTAGGTAGTTATTACTTAAAACTTCAAAATAGTTCAGCGCATGAAATTTCCTTCAATAAGTGTGAGAATTGAGCATAATAACTTGTTTTCATGGGAAGCAGTTGCAAATATTTATTGATACAGTAAATGCAAATTCTCTAATACTCTCTCCAAGTTATCATATAACAATCAGTATTCATAAGTTGTCTTCACCTAAAGAATTATAACCTTCCATTTAATACTCAAAGACATGGTAACAAAACAACTTGAAAATCGAAACCGATATTCGAGGTAAATTTCCCACCTCTTTAGCTTGAAAGCATTGAGAAAATTAAATAAAATTAAGAAAATAAGATTAGTTACGCATGAGGTCACTTGCAGCAACCATCAACACTGTGGCTAAGCTGTGGAACCTAGAACTTGAACGAAATAGAAAGCTCTAAAGAAATACTCTCTTGTCATAAAGATTTATTGTCTTGGCTTGATGAAACATGGCGTCGTTGCGCAGAGCATCATCTGCTTCCCGAAAAAATACCTTCATCCCCTGCTTAACAAAAACTGACGAAACGAACGGCCATAAACCTTGAACTATGACCCGTCCTGCCGCCCCGGAAACACACCCTTCTTCTGTAATTTTCGCTTAAGCCCGTGCATTTGTCACGATGCCATGACTTTTTCCTCAGGTAGGTGAAGTCGGGCGACCAACAGGTAAAAAATTTGCAGGTGTCACCAGAGATGATACAAAAGATGTGCTTTGGCGACGTTTCCTCTTTCCAATAATTCAATTGGAGCCGCGAGGGTTTGTTACCCGGCGCGGGGTTGCGGGGCGTCGAAGTGCGCTGCCTTTCGGGGGAAATGGCCCGAAACCTGAGCGAATGACGAACGGCTGCATAGACGTCGAAGGGCTTTTTTCGAAGCAACCCCCGTCGTCCCCGGTTCCCTGGAGTATCAAATTCATCCCTTTGCTTTTTTAGTGAGGAAATTTCGTTACTTCGTCCACTTTGTCCCAAGGAAGTGTGCTGATGTGGGCAAATTGGAAATGAGGTTTCCGCTTAATTTATTTATTTTTCTTTGCTGCGTAAACATTGTGGCACCTTTTTCTCGGTGGATGGCCCACACCTAAGCGGGTATTTCTTCAACATCCCATCGGCTTGCTTATATTGTCTATCATTTAGAAAACTTAAAGCAGCAACTGTGCACATATTAATGGCAGTTACTGAATTTAATTTGAATGCGCACACATAAAACGTAAACAACAAAACAATAGCAAAAAAATGGAACCTCAATTAAAATGTCTACGTTTAAAATCGATCTGAAATTTAAGATTGTAAAATTTCGAAATCGAAGCCAAATATAAATTAAGGGGAGAGCATAAATTATTTTCCTACTTAAAACTATTTTTCATTTTAGAATATCGAAACTTTAAGTAATTATTAATTTAATTCAAAAAACCGATAAATTAAATAATTTTCAATTAATTTGGTGGATAGACGCTGTAAAATTAAACTTCTGAACTCTTTATAAAAACTTTGAACACTGCAATTGACTTTGAATATTAGAATTTATTTTCAGATAGCTTATGAGTGTAAAACTAAAACTTGTTTTCGTACACTCCCAAAACAAATCATTTTAATTGATCTACAACAATCTAATTTGCAATACGCATAATTCTTCACTGTTTGGTTTTCGGCTTTGGTCGGTGAGCATTCGTTGTGCACCAGCCCCTTTACGCCTATTCAATATTGCAAACCGCCCTTTGGTCGCCACCTTTAAGCTCAAAGCGTATAGCTTAGTATAGAAAATTCACAGAAATTAGGTCGCAGCAGTTGTAAATTTCCAAACAAGCCTTTTGTTGCATTTTAGGCAAATTAAACAAATGGAACATTCCGCTGAATGCGTATGCAAAATGTGTCGTTTGCTCATTTGACCAAATATCCGAATAAATCGATTCATTGTGATACCACCCCCACCCCGGGGGCATATCTCCTGTTCCGCCACCCATGCTATAGGTACTCAGTTCCTGTCAGTTTTCGGTTGCGCAACATACACCCTTGCGGCATAACATTTTTGTTTCGAAGTTTTTTCGCTGCGATGTTTATCAATGTTCAATATTGCATGGCCTGCGCCACTTGGCCATGAGCATTTAATTTCCGATATTTTCCATTTCAGCGTATAAACAAAACCAAGCTTTAGGGAACAAATCCAATTGGTGCCATTTAAAATGAATGAAAAATCGATGTTGGTGAATTATTTGGAGGTTTAATCACTTAGTCGAAAATAAAATGCACTGCTAAGGAAAATAATCGATTGATGGATGTTATTTTTTGTTACCTATCATGGATTAATTTGGCCATTTCATATAAAACATTTGTTGTATTAGAGATACTTCTTAAGTAAAATAAAGATTTTTATTGCATTATGAGCCATTTAAAAGGGTTCTTGTTTTCCTTGGATTAAATTTTTTTTAATGAGGCGAAGCATCAGGATTTTTTTTTTATAAAAGACAATTATGTTTTGCTGTGCAAATTTCACGCCATTACCATACAATTATTGGCTATATATTTTTTTATGATCAATTAACATTGAAAGAAACATTTGTTTGCAAGGTCTAGTAGGAATTATTTCCGCACAAAAGCATGCATTCATGATAATTATTTCTTATTGGTCGATTTGTATACTTCGTACTCTTAAAAGCATTGTAAAATTATTAAACTGCGCTAATGAAAAGTTAATGAGATAATGAAATTTTAGTAGTTTTAATTCATAATTAACGTACCTGAGTTATAACAATATTTATTTTTTCATAATGAGAACAACTCAATGAATCGATTCACTAAAAGTGTGGAAAAATAATAGGTCGAGATCATTGTCAGAGGTCTACAGTTAATAAAAATCTTAAAAGCAATGAGATGCATAACAATGTTTCTGCTTCGCTATAACTTTTATGGAATTGTTGATTGGCACTGTAACAGCAGTTTCAGATTTAAATGAATTAAATCATAAAAATAAATAGCTGTAAATTGTAAATTTTGTTCGAACTTCTACTACTACGATATTTATTTATGAGATACCTTACTTCACGTATGTTATTAAAATATAAACAGTTTTCAAAATCAGTACATAATACAGATCTATCAAGTCCTGAATGAATCTGTAACTACAGGTGGTGGTATTACCCTTGTTAAATCCAACATAAATAAGCAAGTCAAAGGAAATGACTTCTCAATAGAATTCCCTTCAAGGGTTTCCCTTAATCGGATAAACGGGAAGTTCCCTTTCTGTAAAAGCCTAATTAAATAAATTAACCGAAAAGTGTTAACCAGTGCAAGAGCCCAAGTGTGTCAACGAGATTTATTTACGTAACACGGAGCACACGTTTAAATAAGGTTTTGAAAGTGGCTCCGGCACAAGGACATCCCGTGAAGCACCTTGTCCTGCAGCCAATCGCCAACTTGTTGAGGAAATAATGGCAAATGGTCCTGGACAAAAACACGGGTCAACTCAGACAGAACCACTTTGGCGGCTGGCGAAACGACCAGGGCTGACGAATTTCGTGCGAGTTCCACTGAATCGAGGAGCTATCGATCGGGTTTCGACCCGCGGCAAAGAGCTGTAATGCTCCATGTAATGAATAATGGGTGCGGAAGGGTAAGGGCTTAATTGGAATTTGCCAGGTGGATTAAGGATTGATTGGATAAAAATCAACCCCACTTTACGAAATTAACTTGACGTGGTGACTCGCGGTAAAAGCAGATTAGGGCGGAGGCGGGAGGAACTTCTATTTCTCGAGGGCTGTAACACCTCGCATAGAATTTATTTATGCGAGAGAAAAACTCCTGTAAGGATTTGCTCGATTCCGCTCGAAGACACCCGCCGGGCTCCAAATTAAGTCTTGAAGTCAAACGTCGCGCCAGGATTTTTATCCCGCGCCCCAAAAGTCTAAGTATCTCATTTTGCGGAGTAATGTACCCGGAGGCGATGTGCCGAATCGACAGGACCCCTCCCAGTGGCCGTGTTTGGATAAGGTCGGGGTGGGAAAAGAAGCAACAGAAACGCTTCTTCAAAACGAGGATTCCCCTTGTTACCTTCGACATGAAAAGCTTTCAGAAAAATTGGAAAACTTATCTTTTCCATGTTTCCAGGCCAACGGACCAGACGTTATTTAGGGATCCGAGGGGGGATTTGCTCGCCCCGCCCCGCTTGAACCATCCTTCGCGGCGGAGACGGATGATGGAAAAATATCTCCGCTCCTTGCACCAGGTGTGTCCTGTCTAAGGGCAGTGAATCAATAGAGAAAACTTTTAAAAGACGACGTTTTCCTGCAACTTCCGCAAACAGCGGCATATGGGGCTCCGGGGCTGTGGGGCGATGGGCACATGAATATTTCATGGCGGGGAGGAGAGTGTCATCGCTTTCAGAAGATTTAGGTTGAGGCAAGTGCTTCATTTCAAAGGAGCCCTCTTGATACCGGCGAACAATAAAAACAAGTTAACGAGGATAAAATCTAATTCTGGCATAATTTGCTAATTAGTCGAGAGTAATGCCGATAACGCCGGTATCCGCAGCTGGCACGTGAGTGCAGAGCGCCGAACCCGAGCGTAGAAATGTTCGGGATCTATTTTTTTTCATCTGTCTGATGGAACAGCGAAGATGGCAACCGGCAAAGGCGGTAAGCGTTTCTCCGGGAAAATGAAACAAATCAAGAACGACAGCAGTTTGGTAATCATCTTACATCGTAATAGGATTACGCATCCGGCTTTTCGCTTCCTCTGATGCCATATTCATGGACATGTTGCAAAGACGGTTCAGCCCACTTCCAGTATAAACGTTTCGAGGAAAATCCTATTTGATAGCCGAAAATAAGGGGCTTAGGGTAAAAGATGTTCAAGTAGCTGACAAACTTGTAATAAGGACTAAAAAGAATATTTCGCGAATCCTCAGTTAATTTAGGCAAATCAGGTACTATATGTATATACCTGGATGTAAGTTATTTTTTCGCCATTTTGTACAAGTATGATATACCGTTCTCAACTTTCTACAGACTTCCTAAAATACCTGATAAATAAAAATCTTGACCTACACTTATTACAAGATTAATATTTTCAAGTACTTTACGAAAGGTTATAGTTATCAGAAGACTATACATGCAAAACCCTACACGATTACATCGTAAAAAATTGCTAAGAAAAAAAATTTGTTGTGTATTGATCCGTCAGCTTCTAACTGAATGAACAGGGGCCGGATTTGCCATTCTGTATCTCGATTTGATGTCGATTTCCGTCGATACCATGCAAATCCGCATTTTTCTCATGAAGGTGGAGTTCTCATAGCCAAAATGTAAGTGAGTGTAAGTTATATTTACTGAGCAATATTATTAGATATGCAAGGTTAAAATAAGATTTTGCATAGAAATAATCTATACGTATAATCAACTGATTCGTACTGCTCAATAACTAATTTCCACTAATCTAGTCGAGATACCAAATACGGATTCAATTAAATATAAAGCATACAAAATTATGATCTCTTAGTGCTAAATTTCAAGATATGTTAAAAATGGTAATGGGTCTTTAAGTCCACTGCTCAAGTCTAAAAATTCAAATTAAAGGATTTTACCTTTTTAGTACAAAAGTTTATTAAACTCTAAATTTTCAATAAAAACTATCAGCTTTTTTCGTCGACTTTCAATTTTGTTTAGCGGATCGGTCTGAATTTGCATAGAAACTTTAAATTGTTTAGAAAGGATGTACTATAAAAAGTTGTCATTGAGGATGACACTTGCTGTTTTATTTAATAAAACAAGGATTGTATTAAAACTGTTTTTTAAAACAATTCATCCACTTAGTTATTTATGGCATAAACAAAAGTCTCGGCGTTGTATTTTTATCGCCGTGGAAAAGCAGAAACCACATGGTGGTAAAACAACCCAGAACCCAACGTAAACAAGAACAGGAGGTCGCAGTCCAAGGCAAATTGTGTTAAATTGATACTCCCAAGCAAACATTTTTACGCATTTTGCAGCAAGTAAAATAAACAGCGGACGTGTTGCGTGAAAACAAAGTGAGCTAACAATCGATAAGGTCCGCGCTGGCAGGAGCCGCGGCACAGTGCCATAATCCGGGAATAATTTCTGCAAAATTCTTAATTTTTCAAAGAATTTAAATGAACCGAGGGAGCGTGTTTCGAACGCGCTCCAGGGACAATTAATAGATTAAAGCTCGCTTGCTTTCGCGCTTAATTTGATCACAATTAATGGTGGCCATGACTACGGTTCGGTTTGCTCGCTCATTGAATTAAAACAATGTGTGCGGGGGCGGCGGGGAGCTGACTTCGATCGGTCTCAGTTTCTGGGGAAGTTGCGGGAGCGGGTGGAATTAATTGATATAGGCCACAATGGACCTGTCATAGCCAAGAAACCTTGAGCGTAAGCTTTTATCGTTAATTAGCTGAATAAATGCATTTGTAGGGCTTTGGCTTAATTAGGAAGGACGGAAATTAATTACTCCGGTGAAAGTTCCTTTCAGGTGGCGGGTGGCGGTCATTTAATGAAGGCTTGGGTAGTTTCCGAGTTATGACTTACAACTCGAAACTTCGCGTCCTAGATTTGCTTGAGGGTACTTTTTACATTCCCGGTTTGTTTGATCAAAGGTCCCATCGCGCATTCTTCTTTAAAATTATTTCATTTATTTATAGCCTCGGGGACTTGTAAATTAATCAGAGCGTCAGACCCCTTTCTTCTATTTGCCCTCCCTGAAAAGTAATAAAACTTTTGGTAGGGTGGGACGCACCTGTTGTCTGCAAATTTCTCTCTATTTACCTTTAGCCACATTCCGGTTCCCATTTTCATGGAATTTCTGAACAATTTCACTTGAGTCTGCTCGAATTTCTCACCCTTCCCAGTGCAACCTCAAGAATTTCTCAATTTATGAAATATTTTCATCCCTTCTTCTATTCAAAGGTAGAAAGTTTTTCATTATTTTTTTTTTCTCCTGACTTCAGTGTCCTTTAGTGCTGCGGAAATTTGTGTTCCTAAAGCATGACAACTACAATGAGGGGTTCGCAAATAATGACTTTCAAAAGGTTCATAGAACCCCCATTATCACTTGAAAATGCTCAAAGTCGTTCTCACTTTCAAGTTGGTCTGAGTTTCTGATGTGGAATATTTTTTACTCTTGCAATCCGCATGACAACTAACGTAACTTAACATAAATTAAAGATGTATGTTTTACTTTACATATATTTTACAATCTCCAAAATTGTTTCAGTTCAATTCTTTCCTGCATTTTAAACTCTTATGATCCAATACTTTAATTACATATTATTTGAAAGACTTATAGCAAGAAAAGAGTTTGAGTTGTACGTTTACAATTCGGTTTTATTACACAGAAAAAGGGTTTACTCTTGTTTGGACTTTATTTCCCTAAGCGTCGATGTTTTAATAGCCTGATAACTTTGTTCTTTGGATGAAATATCGACTTGGTTGTAAACAAAATTTAGTTTGTACTCTATTTGCCAAAAATTAGTCGACAAATAACTGTCCTGTCTGCTATATTAAGGAGTGAATATAAGTTTGTATATCTTATTACATAGTTATTTTAAATCATATGCCTATGACCTAGTTGGTTATTGAGACAATTTTATTTGACGAATTATCTGACAATTGAAAATTAGCCCTAACTTTTATTTTAGGATACTGATTAATTAAGCTTTAGTGACGCATTACAATCAACTTACGTTACGTGTTATAAAATGTAGTTTTCCTTCGAGTCTTTTACTTTCGATTGCAAATATTCGAGGTATTGGGCCCTAAAATGGAATTTATTATACCATTATAACTCCTTGCCTTCTTGTCTACGTAAATATTTTATTTCCCAACCCATGTTGTACCAACAAGCACGCTGGAAAATACCAGACGTAATCACTTTAATTCTGGACATATTTCGCGCACTGCAGCCCACAGATGTGCATTTTCCACCTGTCGCGGTCGTTAATTGAACAGCTTCGCCTCGCAGCATGTCTGCTCCCATTTCCGCATCAAAATCACTTTCCACTCGTGATTGCGACCGTTTCAGGTAGTTTAGGACCGAAGAAAAGCCCCGCCCCGCGTCTTCATCTTGAGTTGCGCCAGGAGTTTTCACTCGGTCTGAGCCGTGGGCGCGAGCGTGAAAAACTCTCGATGCGATCCGCGAAACGAGGCCAAGACACCGTCGTCCGCGGAATTTCGCTTGACATGGCCGACTGATTGAGAGTCTACCTGACCAGGTATTTCCGCCAGCACGCATTCATTCGGAGCTCCAGGTTTGTTTATCTAAGGAGATAAAAAAACCGGCTGCTGAGGCTCTCTTAAAGCAGCGATCTGCGGCGGCGGGGTTTCTCTTAATTTTTACAATGATGACGGGGTCTTATCAATTTATTTTTTGCGACATTGGTCGCGATAACTAAAGACAAATAAAGCGCTAGAAGTTGATAACTTGGCACGATCGACACGTCAGTCTCCAGCGACCGCCATGAGTTAGTCAGATGAGATCGGGCTTAAAAGTAGTTACCGCGTGTCCCGCGACAATCAGGTGAAAGACTCGCGAGTTCCAGTTGGGTGTATGTAGAAATATGCAAAATGTGGAGCAACTAGGTCCAGGAGACTCAACTTATGCAAATTCTGCACAGTCTGCGTAAGTGCGTTAATTGGCCGTTGGCGACTGTCGCGCAACCGCCCCACCAACTCCCCTCCCAGAGTCCTCAAGGCTGAAGGGAACCGCGTGCAATTTTTCTGCTGCTCGGAATATCGATTTGTGTCTGTCCCGGTGCACCGCGCATTATTTATGAACTCGGCCCGCGATGGAGTCCCTGAATTTGACGGAGCGCCGGGGCCCCGCCGCGGACACGGACTGATAATGCGGGAACATATTCCCACTTTTGTTTGCCCGCGCGCGGCTGTGATTAGGCCACGTTTCTCCCTGCGGCGCAAAACCCGCGGAGGTTGAGGAAGTATCTGGCAAATATTTGGTCTGTGAATTTAATTAAAAACGCAGAGGGTCACTTCCCTGCCGCGCAAAATCAATTTTTAACTTTGGGGTTCTTTTTGGGGCTTTGCACTCTAGCCCCAAAACGCTGCTGCATGCCAAATTTGCTGTGCAATGTCACCTCAGCCTTGGGTCGCCTCGGTTCGGCTTCATTGTTCGGATAAATAGCTTCTGCCAAGCACAGACACCGCCACCATGAAATTGCACTACAGACTCTAAATTGGTACTTTGTGTGAGTTGGATGTTTTAATCTTCGTGCAATCCGGCAGCATAAAAGTTCATAATTAACATGTCTTTTGAATTTCAATACAGCTACGGATAAACTTTAAAAAGTAGCTCCTAAAACACAATAAAATAAATAGGATGTTTTATTTGTAGAAAAAGACTAATCTGATAGAGACAACGAGAGCTTTTTTAAATGAATCTCACAATGTTTTTATTTCGCACGTACATATTTTAAATACTCGAGATAATAAACACGGTCTTTTTTGTGGTTTATCGTTAAACAGCCTAACAAATTTCGAGATTTCTATCACAATTTTAAGTTAGGGGGGTGTTCCAGTCAAACACGTGCGAAGTAAAAAATCGATCGATTTGTTAAATGGGCGTAAGGTTGGAGCTTGCGAATGAAGTGTATTTTTCCAATGTAACGATCACAGAACTCAAATTTGTCTCCATTTCAGAATTTATCTGTACTCGGCTCGTCGTAACGCTTATTTTTCCTAAACATTTTGGTTTTCAAGAGGGGCATGGAGAAGTACTGCAAAGTAGATTTCACAACTTAAATCGAATAAAACAGAAAATTAAATGTTGCTTTGAATACTTCATTGGTCTCCCTTAATCCAAATCCTTTTGTTGAAATATTTGCTTTCATATACTTGCATATATTTTTTACAGCTGTTGCTGTGTTCCGCGTGATATTTTATTACCGCCATTTTCCTCTTCATTTCGTTTATTTTACCCATGTATCCTAAAATCCTATTTATGAATTTTCTTAAAAACTTTATTTGACTAGCTTTTACCGACCACATTTAAAGCTTTTAGAGGAAATTAAAGCCAACGTCAGTCTAATTTGACGCATCCTGTGAACGTAAAATTTCCGAAATCAAATTAAAACTTTGTGTCGAATGAAATTACTTAATCGAATTATTTTTGTGGCTGTGCACATGGAGGTCGGGTCGGGGCCCGGGGGCCCAGGGGCTGAGGCTGTAACTGTATACACAATATGCCATCAAACTGGAATTCCTGCGTTATCAGGACTCCCCAGATTTGCATAACTCATGTTTGGGGCGCTGCACTGAATACTAATTAGTTGGAAAGGGTCTCTCCCGGGTAAACACTTTCACTCCGACCCCATCCCGCATTCCAAGGGCTACTTACACCAGAATTTGCATGGAGCCTGAGGGCCCAGCTTCAGCTTAGATGTGTTCCCTTTTAATTAATCGCTCCCCTTTTCCAGATTGGCGATAATCTCTCAGTAGACATGCTCCTGACAACAGCCGAGTCCTCGGTTTACAGTGCGAATGAAGTCGCCGGCCGCCTTCAGGTGGACACCCGCAGCGGACTGCGGTGGTCCGAGGCGAAGTATCGATCAAAAATAGTCGGCTTGAACGAGCTGAACGTGATCGAGGAGGAGCCCACCTGGAAGAAGTACATCGAACAATTCAGGAATCCCCTGATCCTGCTCCTGCTGGGCTCGGCCGCCGTCTCGGTGTTCATGCGCCAGTTCGACGACGCCGTCAGCATAACGATCGCGATCCTCATCGTGGTCACAGTCGCCTTCATCCAGGAGTACCGATCCGAGAAGAGCCTGGAGGAATTGAAGAAATTGGTCCCTCCGGAATGCCACTGCCTGAGGGAAGGCCGACTGGAGACGTTCCTGGCGCGCGAGCTGGTGCCCGGTGATATTGTTTACTTAAATGTGGGCGACAGAGTTCCTGCGGATTGTAGACTATTCGAGACCATCGACCTTTCCATAGACGAGTCCAGCTTCACGGGGGAGACGGAGCCCGCCAGGAAGAGCACGGAGGTGATGTTCCATCATGGGAACAACAAGGACCACACCAACATGAAGAACATAGCCTTCATGGGAACCCTGGTGCGATGTGGGAATGGAAAGGTAACGTAATGGAATTCTTATTTTATATGTTCTTATTTATTAAGATAAATAGAACATCCTTTTTATTAAATAATAAACTCGCACCGAGCAGTAAGAGTACAATTCCTCAGGGCTCAAAACTAAATTAATATATGAATGTAAGTAGGTACTTATTTGAATTTTCAGCATTTCCTTATTCAATTCGTTAAATTTTCCTATATTATAGTATAGTACAGTTCAAATTGGCTCTTACGATAAAATGTATTCGAGACAACTTATCGTAAGTTTGCAAGTATCAAATAGTAGTGTTTTGTACACCGTCTTGAATTTAGACAGTTCTCCCGAAATTGGTTGAGTTCTATGAAAATGTTTCCTTTGTGTACGGAGTTAGTAATTGAAAAAACATTTATTTGCTTCACAGATTTTAGTCTAAAGCTCTTGATTGTTGAAAATTTAATGCGATTCATCATTGTCTACATAATGACATCGCATTCTGAAAACTTTCAAAGTAAATAAATGGTTTTAAGTCAGACAAAGAAATTTTTAGCATTCTAACAACTGCAACATTTTATTCGTGTAATTGCGTGGAGTTGCAGGGAGTTCCAATTAGTTGCGAAGTTTCAATTTCAGTCCCGGGGAATTGTATTTGCAATTGTTGGTGCAGAGATATTTAAGCATCATCCAGCTGAGCTAGTTCTAAGTTGTCCCGAAAGCTGCTCCTGCAGTAGCACGGCCCTCCGCCCACCCACTTGGCGAACTCCTCCAGACGACAGAAAACGTCTTACTCGCGGCATTATCACACTTTGTTCGTTGCAGGGCATTGTCGTCAGCACAGGGGAGAAGAGCGAGTTCGGGGAGGTATTCAAAATGATGCAGGCCGAGGAGGCCCCCAAGACTCCGCTGCAGAAATCCATGGACATCCTGGGAGCGCAGCTCAGCTTCTATTCGTTCCTCATCATCGGCGTCATCATGCTCCTGGGCTGGATGCAGGGCAAGTTCCTCTCGGAGATGTTCAACATCAGTGTCAGCCTGGCCGTAGCCGCGATTCCCGAGGGACTGCCCATCGTCGTCACCGTCACCCTCGCCCTGGGCGTCATGCGAATGGCCAAGCGCAACTGCATCGTCAAGAAGCTGCCGACCGTCGAGACGCTGGGCTGCGTCAACGTGATCTGCTCGGACAAGACGGGGACGATAACCAAGAACGAGATGACGGTGACTGTGATAATCACCTCCGACGGGTACATGGCGGATGTGACGGGGGCGGGGTACAACGACCACGGCGAGATCCACATCAGGAGCTGCAACAGCCTCGAGGTGGCGAAGCAGAGCATCATGAATCTCCTGGAAATCGGCGCCGTCTGCAACAACGCCATGATCCAGAACGAGACTCTGCTTGGTCAGCCGACCGAAGGAGCCCTCCTCTCGGCCGCGATGAAGAACGGGATGTACGCGGCCTCCGACAACTACATCCGCATCCAGGAGTACCCGTTCTCCTCGGAGCAGAAGGTGATGGCCGTCAAGTGTATCCACAAATACAACAACAACAAGGAGGAGATATTCTTCGCCAAGGGTGCCCTCGAGATGCTGCTGCCCCAGTGTACCAAATACGTGTACGGCTCTCAAGTGGCCCCACTCACCAAAGCCAACGAGGCTGAGTTTTTGGCCGAGGCCTACGAAATTGGACGAAAAGGGCTGAGGGTCCTCGCGCTGGCAAAGGGCAAATCACTCCAGGATCTAGTCTATTGCGGCATTGTGGGGATCACTGACCCACCGCGACCTCTCGTCAGGGAGTCCATAGAAATTCTCATGCAGAGCGGAGTCAGAGTGAAGATGGTAACCGGCGACGCACAGGAAACTGCACTTGCTATTGGTAAGCACCACATCTTAAGCTTTACTGTTTTTAATTCTTCTCAATTTTAATTATATACATATTTGAGGTCCGAGTTCACGAAATCCTTACATACTTAGTGATATAAAATTATCATACATCCAAGCGCTTCGAATTCAACATGTTGAAATATTAAACTAAATCCTAAAATATTATATGATATACAACTATGAGTACATAAAACAAAAGCATATCAGAGTCTGTGAACCAATAGTCGGATAACAGAATAGAAATTAGAACTGCAAGAAAACTTTTAATATAATTCATATATATAAGAATCTCTTTTTCCATGATTTAAACAACTAATATCAAGAAGAATATTGCAAATTTTGCAAAATTTTACTGATTCCAATTCGATAACTATTCATCATCTATTTGCGTAAGAAGACTGATTGCGTTTTCAGTTTTGAAAATAATATATTGAACAAAATAATCTCATTAGAAAATGTGTAGTGCGTTCTCTCTTTTCTTTCGAAAATTTAATTATAATAAATTGGATAAAATCAATACACAAGTTTTCATGTGACCGTAAGTTCAAAAATTTAAGTACCATATAATAATTATAAACCCCGGTTTTACTTTAAAATATGAAGTGCGCTTCATGGAGCGTGAAAGAGTTTAGTAAGAATTTATCGAATTACCCCAGTGGCTTTTCCCACCTACCCCAAAATTAATTGTAACTACCTGAGGGACCCGCCCAACTTTCTGTTCGAATACCTCAAATATCCGGATCAAATCAAATTAAATTTGTCGTTCGATTAAAAACTTCCCAGTTGCCAGCCAGGATTCTCTCAGTCATTAAAAGCTATCGGAGCGGAAGCCCTCTGGGTTCCAGAAACAACTCCTCCGACGTGTACACATTTGCTTTAGGGCAGGTGCGGGGCCCGGGGAGCACTCAGAGGCCCAGCTCGACCACATAACCCGAAAACTTCCATAAGTCAATACTAACTTATATCTGGATAGGGCTCGTTCGGGATGAAAGAGAGCCCTGGATTCTGTGGAACGCCGGTGGGGGCGTTAAATAAAGCCGGAAGCGCCCGAAATCGTCGAAAGATTGAAAGGATGCTGTCTGCCTGCCTACAGCCGGTTGAACGTCCTCCCCGCGCCGTGGCGAGCTCGGTTAATTAAAGTAAACAAAGAACTTTGCAGGGGGTTTAATCCTCTTCGGGCGCTCCATGGTTTTCACTAAAGTTGTCCTGCTTCCTTTTTGGCTGTCTGCGACTAGGTGGAGACTGCTAATAATAAATACAAAATAAAATAGGAAAAATAGCACAGTACCAGAGACAAAAATACGCACAAAGTGATCCTTTTGTGCTTTTTCCTCTGTCTCCGCTCCAGTCCTTTCGGAGTGATCGGGTTTGAATAGGGATTAAGTTATATTTGGAGAGTTGGCCGCTTGCCAGGACGTTGTTTTTCAATTTGAGGGCCCGCTCGGAATCATCTGGCTGAAAGGACGCTAGTTGGGATTACAAGGATTTCTCATGTGTCCTTAAATCACAGCCGCAGCCGTTCGGAAGCAACTGAATCAAACATAATGAAGTCGTGTAGGATACAGCCCACTTCCGCCTTACGACATGGGCGGTTTAATTAGTGCGCAATGAACTGTCCTCCTCCGGATTAAGATCATGTAAACATCTTTATCCCATTCTTTATATTCTATTTATATCTGTTTTCCTTCCTAACTTTGGCCACTTTTGCAAATTTCGCGGTCGTTGACTCTATTTTTGCTTCTGCATAAACATTATTGTCAAAAATGGATTATTACCTTCGAGAAGTACATAAAACTATATGCGTAAATCTTGTGCTGATTGGCTTAATTTTCCTGAAATAAATAGCACAATTAGGGATAACTATGAAGGGTACTCAATTCGCCGTCCTAATATTAAATTTTGAAATGCCTCTGGATCCATTTGTGCTAAAGACTCCTTGAGTATATAGAGATTTTTACATAAAAATTCGCATATCGATTGATTTATTTCCAATTAACCAGGCTAAACCAGAAAGTTCCTTTATTGTAAGGTCGATTAAAAGATAAAGTTATATGCATGTATTGTCATCCCTAGGAGAAAGAAGTCCTTCTAATAAAAACTAACATTCAGCTTTAAAGAAAAGCTTCATAAGCTGCGAATCGAAGTACGAAATATTTGGATTTTTATTTTATTTACCAAGATTATGTTTCTATATGCTATCGATTAAATGGATTCGTAATTGCGCAAATTTATTTATTAACAGTTGTTATTCACAGAGAAGCAACTCGTTTTAAGACTTTTGAAGTAAATAAATTGTAAATTGCAGCTAACCTCATCGGGTTAGACACGGTGCATCAACAGGCCCTCTCCGGCCAAGAAATGGATCAAATGAATGAGATGCAGCTGGAGAAAGTGATCAATAACGTAAGCGTTTTCTACAGAGTTACACCTAGGCATAAGTTAGCTATAGTTAAAGCCCTGCAACATACGGGCAACATCGTCGGGATGACGGGGGACGGCGTCAACGACGGTGTGGCCCTCAAAAAGGCTGACATAGGAATTGCAATGGGCAAAAATGGTACTGATGTCTGTAAGGAGGCAGCCGACATGATCCTTGTTAATGATGATTTCCACACTATCATGTAAGTAATTATTTGTTTTGTTAGGGATGTGAATTGAGGGCAAATCGAATCGAAATAAGTAAACTAGATTCTGAAATCCAATTGAATTTTGCTGAATGTCATGAATAGTTGAACTACTTATATAATAATAATACGAATGGGTGTGCATTTCAAATTAGCGAAGTTTAATATAAATAATAGTACATTTTAATGTTGTATATTACATTCGACTAACACTTCTGAATTATTCACTATCCCGACTTTTATTTGTTTTTATGATGTTCACTAATATTTCGTTCCCCAATAGAGCTGCCATTGAAGAAGGTAAAGCCATCTTCTACAACATCAGAAACTTCGTAAGATTCCAGCTGAGCACATCAATTGCTGCACTATCCCTAATAGCCCTAGCCACTCTAATGGGGATTGCAAATCCCCTGAATGCAATGCAAATCCTGTGGATCAACATCATAATGGATGGTCCTCCGGCGCAGTCCCTTGGAGTGGAGCCAGTGGATCAGGATGTCCTGAAGCAAAAGCCAAGGAATGTGAAGCAGCCAATGATCACAAAGTCGGTGATCGTGAACGTCCTTCTCAGCGCCAGCATCATCATCCTCGGAACCCTGTGGGTGTTCCAGAGGGAGATGGCCGACGGGTACCTCCGGAAGCGCGACACCACCATGACCTTCACCTGCTTCGTCTTCTTCGACATGTTCAACGCCCTCAGCTGTCGCTCCCAGACGAAGAGCATCTTCAAGATAGGCCTAACTTCGAACAAGATGTTCTTGCTGGCCGTCGGCTTCTCGGTCATCGGCCAGCTGCTGGTCATCTACTGCCCGCCCCTCCAGTACATTTTCCAGACAGAGGCCCTGACGGCCTACGACCTCCTCTTCCTGGTGAGCCTCACCTCCTCCGTCTTCATAGTCTCCGAAGTCAAGAAGTGGTTCGAGCGGACGATGGAGAGAAAACTGTATAAAACGCGAACCGAGCTCGATTTCGTATGACAAACAGAAAGCGCTGGAAGATTTTTAAAAAAGGACTAAACACAGACATTGGTGAACCTAAGGGAGGAGGGCGTTTTTCCGATATGCTAATGAATGTTCGTGTGCATGCGGCTCTATTCATCTGTTAACATTTGTTTCTACAACTTAACATTTTTTATTATTTATTTGGATCGTAGCTAGGCAAAAAGAGTGTAACCCCATTTTTGTTCTTTTTTTTGTTTTATAAACGAATCGGATGGCAAGTTACCACAATCAAGTCTCCTTTTTGGGTGAACTTCTTTGTATTATTTGAATGTTTTGTAAGCTCTCTTGTGCGCATTGTCTCACATGAACAGAAGAACTTTTGAAATCGTTTCTCGAAATAGGTGCGCTTTTGTTGCGAATAAATGCAAAATGGTGATAAGGCAATTCGAGGAGTTGTTTTTATTTATTATTTCCTTCAGTTGGTTTTGTTTTATTGATTTTTATTTTTATTCGTTTTCAGGTCCAAAACACTCAACTCTGTTTCGGAATAGTAAGTTGAGTTATATTTTATTTGTTGAATTGGTATTCCATTGATCAAAATGAAAAAGGAATTAAGAAAATTATATTCCTTGCAATGAAATTTTAAAGGATTATGATGAGAGTCAAAGACAATAAGATTCAGATTTCTAGATCTCATAATAAAATTTGAGATTCTTAAAACTCATCATGTTTTCAATATATTGAAGTGATTGCTTTTTCGCACTTTTTTGGTCCAATAACATCAGAATCACTGTGATCTATTTAAACTGATAGTAAATCTCACATTTTATCGTTTCGAGATTTTGCTATGAACCCATATTTTTACACATTAATCTTGCTAGGCAGAGATTTCTCACTTAAGGTTCGCAAAATGATTCAGACTATCAGTGCTTTATAATCGAGTAATATTTGGATGGCTTAAGACCAAAACACTTTTGTAAGTTAATTTTCGAACCTAATTTTTTACTTCAAGTGTATGAACACAAACTAGGACCGAAATTAGAATTACCTTATTAATTGTTTCCAAGTAAAACTCATTGCTGAAGATGCCAAGGCAGTTTGATCTCTCTTCCAGTATTTGAAGTGGATCTCAACCAATCCTTTAAGGCAGCTCCCCAAACGTAAATATTAACTTGTTGCTGCATGACTGCTCATCGCACAAAGATAATTAAATTTGCTTTTGCTATAAGCCTAATAAATATTATAAATGTCATCTGTACCTTTAACTTACTAAAACGGTGAAACCAATTAATTTAATGGAAAATCGGAATTTGTAACTATGAAAGCTTATCTACCACTTATGAATTACTTAGTTTATAATAAATGGTTATCCTTTTAAAAAATAAAATACATTAACTGAAGACAATAGAAGGAAACAATGACGAAATTTTGGATGGTGTGATTTTTTCGTTAGCTAGGCCTTTATTTTGCTTATTAATTCTAAAAAGGTAAGTTTATTTATTTTAATTTTGAATTTATGTACATATATAAATTTATTTATTTATTTTCAACGCCGCTGATGTTTAAGTTAATAGCAATGAGCGTATTTTAGTGTACTGATTGTTATCGGAAAAACAGTATTAATGAATGTCCAATAGAAAAGTTACAAAAAATCTTCTAGCGCAGAATTATTGAATGCTATCAACAACAGCAATAATATTCGATAATTTAAAGAAAACAGCAAAATCGTGAATATGACGACGTAAATGACAAACGAAATAAAACAAACGCATGAAATTTGTGGACATCTGAAAAGTGATGAAAACCGAATTCAAAATGTTTTAGAATAAGTCTAAATATGTTTCACTCACCTCTCATTTTATTTTAAATCTAAGTCGTTCTCTGTACTGTACGTTCAGTTTTGTAAAGATTCTACTAACAGCAGTATTTGAAAAAAGGAAATGTTATAATAGTTAAATAATCTCGTAGTTATTTTATATATAATATGTTAATCGACACTTATTTTTAACTAATTTTATTATGTTTCCTTCATAAGTTCAAGTGTTATCCTGCGTTATGCTTGGTTTTTAGAAAATATTGTCATTTTCGTTATTTCCTTATTATGTAACAAATAATTTTAAAATATTGGCACTCATTTAACATTTTTAGAAACACTAAGATTTTCGTAAAATTAATTTTAGGGGAAGGAAAAAAAATACTTCTACTGTCGCGCGGCACAAATGCAGCGTTATTTTTAAATCCCATTTTAATCCTAAAAAGAGGTTACCAACAGGGATTCGACAGTTAATGTGTTAAACTAAAACGAGACAAATTGCATCTTCAAACTTATGGTTGCAGTAAAATCACTCAAGGTGTAATAAGATCAAAAAATAATGAATTATACTCGTAGAAGTAGAAACACTATCGTTCTATTAATTTACTTTATTAACATATTCAGCTTCGCATGCACCGAAACTGGATCACAAATGAAAGTTTTTTCTCTCTTGTTATATTTATGTTTACGTGCAATTGTCTCAAGAAAATTTTCTTAAAAATTCTAAGACATATTTGAATGATTGCAAATAGTCTCGCTTTAGAAAAGCAAAAATATTTTAACTTAAAATTGAAAATTTTAATTCTAAAACAATTTTTGATAAAACACAAGAAACTTTTACCAAATTAGATTTTGGGTAATAGAAGCATTAACGCTTCGTTAAACAAACGAAACCTCTCACTTTTCAACTAATGTAAAACACCACTAGCACGAAAATGACAAATTTTGCGCACGAAGATTTTTCTAAACACTTTAAACGAAAACGGAGGTGGACCGTAAAAAATAAATGCTAAAAAAACTTATTAAATGGCTTGCCGCAAGCCTTTGGCTCTTTGAAGAACACTTACTGAAAGCACAGGATTTCACTAAAAATCTTTAGTATAGAAAAAAGCGATCTAAACAACCTTTGATACTTCTTAGGAGATAGTAAGGAACTAAAGGAAAAAGTGCACATTTTTAACTAGTGTAAGAGTATGAAATATGTTAATGTAGAGTAAGAAACAGGTTAAACTCCAGCGCGAAAGAAACTCTTTTAATGCTTTTCTTAAAGTTCAAAAATATTAAATTTATCAAACATTACATGATCTTTCAACGCATTCGTATTACTCTGCAGTTTTATAACAACAGTTTTAAGAATTGAAGTTAGCTATCATTTTAAAAGTAAAACAGTTTATAAGATTTAAAAAACCAACATCATCCTCTCCTCATCATATCGCATCGTAAAAAACAAAAATACAACATAGGAAAGTGCAAATCATAAAAGAATCTACTACAAATGATCAAAAGTTCATCAAAACTGAAGACATATCATCGCCAGAATACACTAAAGGTACATAAAATTGCGTGAAAACCGGAATTATCAACATAAAGCAGAAGATCCGCCTCGGCCTTTGCAGCATTTGCTGTTTTTTCGCAAGACCATCAGCCACATCATCACACATCAGTACATAATCAGTCGTACTTAGTCGTAGCTATCTTAAGCTTAACGAATTACTCTAATCCTCGTATATTTTCTTATTCGAACTTTCAACTAATTGTACAGCTCTCCAGATTTGGTTCATGTTTCCGCCATCTCTCCTCGCGTGTTCCCGTCTGTAGCAAATAATCTGTTCGATGTTTGTGTAACCTAGCGTAAATTATAAACTATTTTGGTCCTCAAAGGTGGTTTTATTCAGTTTTATTAACTGACTGTGGTGTAAAGCACGATGTTTCAAAAATCGAAACACGTATCTGAAACTGAAAGCTCGAAATGTTGTATACAAAAAGTAAATGTTCGTACTATATCAATTCCCCTTTATTAGATTTCGGATACCATACACAATAACAAGTTCGTTAAACATCTACGTCTTCTAGTTTGGAACTAATGATCCTATTCTAACTCCTTAAATATTTATAGGTATACCATACATTTAACTTTATATTTATGCATGTACAGTTTTAAATTAGTTGCATATACATACATAATAATTCGGAGTTACTAAAAAATACAATAAAGAAAAGATGCGTTTACATCTCGGTTTATCAAAATCAAAGTGATATAAAACTCACAAGTACTAATATTGACAGGAGTTCATTAAATTGTATTTTGCTATTAAATTATTCCAATATTATTAATTTAGAGATTTTCGTAGGAAAACAAAAGCGCGAACAGATTTTGTGGTTTTAATCGTTTGTTCCAAAACTCTTCCATATAAAAAATCATGTTATGATATTTGAAAACTGTCAAAAATAAAACCACTTTTGAAAACCACATCTACACTAATTACTAACTCTAAAAAGTTTTTACTGCTTTATGTAACTAACAATAAGAAAACAAAGAAAACTTTTTAAGGCAAATAAGTAAGACATGTATTAAAACGGAAACAATAATTAGGATCATAGGATAGGCGTTGCATTTATACGGAAATTAATCTCTAAAAGTAAATAAATAAATAGACAAAATATTGAAGGCAATTCATCTATTTACAAATGAAAATTTTAAGAAACTCTTTCTTATTTTGTTAATTTGCGTGGAGGTTAAAATTTATTCATATTCGGTTCTTCTTGTATTTCAAAACAGTTTTTGCAGATTTCTAACTTGCGAAAAACTACTCTAGTTATTTAACAAAGATTTTAACTCTGACAATATTACACAACTTAATAAGAACTATACAAAACTCATTTCAGTCCCAATAATAAAACACGATTATCACACGTTCACTGGGGCATTTGGTTGGTTTGTTTATTATTAAATATTAGATAAAATTCGACTCATATGTATAACACGAGATATTTTAAACTTAAGATAAAAATGAATAGTTCATGTTCAAAAAATAATTATCTGTCCAACACGTTGAATTAAAATAAATTTAATATAAATATTTAATAAGAAAACTAAATATATGCTCGTAGAATTTGGTATTCTGTAGACCCAAAGTTGCTCGCTCGTGTTTCTGACACCGCCCTTAACCTAAAATACGTTTTAATCCAATCTACATATCTAACCGCGCACTTCCTAATCAAAATTAGCATAATTAGCAAACCAACCGATTGCCCCGCGATTGATCTATTCCGTAAACATTAGAACAATAGTAAGCAAACACAAAAACCACACTGAACACTAGTTCTAAAACTACTACTGCCTGTGCTACTAACTTTAAGAATGAAATTTTATGTATAACTCGCTTGTGAGACGGAGAAAGCGGTAGAAATTTCAATAAAGGAAAACAAAAATAATTAAATAACAATTATTTGAAATAAGCACATCAGAAGATGATTATTTACCTACTCACGTGTATATGAAGTTATTTATTTACTCGAAAACGGTGGTAAATTAATTTGAATGACAAAGAAATAAACCAAAGGTAACGGTTATAATTATTGCATTAATATACAACTATTGAAAATGACCAATATTTACATAAATCAATAAAAAACAGAAGTAAATTTAATAAAATATTCATGTAGACTTTCAAAATGGTATTTTAATTCGCTACGTCAGCAGCCCTTTCCTAACTCATACATATATCCAGATTGAGGCAGATCAAAGGTAAGTAAAATGCAATATTTATATTAAAAACTACAATTTGAAATTTACCAATGCAGATGGAACCTTTGGAAAATGTCATCACATAAAATAATTCCTTAAAGGGCGAATGTATTCAAACCCAATATTTAATTTATGTAGGTATTCAGAAAATATTTTAAACTAAAAATTCTTTTAAAGGCAGAATAATAAATTTGACTAGCATAAATTGAATGTGTTTTTCGTTATATACTTCTTTACTTCTAATTACTTAAAATTTCATTAATATGTTTAATAATTTACTTTTTAAACTTACCTTTCTGTTCCGAAAAATTTATTTCTTTAAGTCAATTTAAATTGATTTGATGATCACCTAATTAATAGAAGGCGACAAGGTGTGAGTAAGGAAAGTTAAAATCACCAGTTAAATTTTTATATTACAAGACTTTATTTCCCTTATCCTTGTATATAATATATAATATTTTGTAATAATCAGTATTTACTTTTTTTCAAATATTTTTCTTAGTCCTAAATGAAGGGAAGAGGGAACAAATACAACAATAAAAATTTTACTCCTTTTTTGGTACGTACATAAATTTCTTAAATTTTCTTTCACGAAATTCTTTTCTTTCTCCTTGTTTCCGTTTTTTGTTTGCATTTTATGTTTTTGAAAAATAATCTTCGGAATTTAGATGTGTTAGTGTGCTTGTATATTACACGAAATTTCTCTTACCATTTTTGACGCCATATTTTCTTCTAACATTTGAATTCTAAAATTTCCTGAACAACTTTTTCTTTGTACAAAACTGTTTGAGTTTTCCATAAACTTTTTTCAAAAGTTACATTTTCCCTTTCGGCTTTTTCGACAATTTTTCGAAATTTTGAATTTTTTTGAACTTGTTCTTCGTATTTATACATACACACTTTAACACAATTTCGTTTTTTGTTTGCTTATAAAATCATGAATTGGACTGAATTCATAAAAATTTAGAATTTTTCGATTCTTTTGTTATCCATAGGGTTTTCTAATATTTTTTTTTTCGTTTTTCTTTTTATATTACTTACTTTTCTTTTCTATTTATACTTTTGTTTGAGATCTAAAATTGCTTAAAGAGAGCCTTATGCTTTTTAGTTTTGTCCCGAATGTTAATTTTATTCCTCTTTGCTTTTTTTATTTTGGGTGGTTCTTGCTTTTTTTTCTTTTGTTTACTTGACTTCGTCCAGACATTAATTTTGTTTTCAAAGTTTGTCGTTTTTGTTCCTCGTTTTTATTTTTGATTATGCTCTGCGTTTTGAATAGTTATTTGATGGAGATGAAATTGTGCATAATATTCAAAAATTTTGTATGTAAACGTCAGTCAAAGACTAGATACGAATATTTTGTTTACTGTTCATTTACCCCCAAACGCGTGATTTACAATTATTTTCTTAATTAAATAGTATAAACGAACGGCTTAAAACCATACTCCCAAATTAAAAAAAAACCAAGTATTCCATCATTCCATCAAATAACTGCTCATTAGCAAAGCAAAGGTCTGAATGTTTTCAAAATGAACTTCTATCGCATTATGAACTCATGTAAATTTGATCATATGTATATCCAGAAATCCATTCCAAATCCAAAATTCCCTTTGTTGTAGAAATTATTCTTATAAAAAAGTTCAAAACTCGCATTATAGGATTACAAGTTTACTTCCAAAATGTTTGGTATTAGTAAAGAAGAACGCAACCAAAGTTTAAAACTAAACAAGAGTTAAAGAAAAGTAAAAATATTAAGTAAATTCTTTCTCTATTTCTTTTATTCGTTTGTGTGTAGGTATTTCGTCTTTAAAATAAACTTTATATCTATTGCGGATCTTACGTATGTAAAATAATTCAACAGTTATTAAAAACGGTTTCTTCTGCGCTATCTTCATTTAGTTATTATTTTTGTTTTTCGAGTTGTTTTTATATTATTTGCGTTATGCTATTGTTGATTGATAGATAGTAAATTAGTTTTGTTCACGTTTTTATTACCTTTTTATGTTTACTTTTTGATTTTATTTAATCTCTTTTTATTTATTTTCAACCTGTAACTAAAACAATATTCTATGTCTTTGTTTTGTTGTGTAAACAGTTCCTTAAAAACTAAGTTCATGTTTTGTTGTTTGAGTAAAATAAAAACAGTTTCTATGGCACATTTGTGGCAGCTGATTGGCCTGAACGCGATATTTCATTTTCAGTTTGTTCCCAAAAGCGGCGAATACGCCTGACGTGTTTCGTTAATGAGTTCGCTACGGTTTTCGTTATTTCTCTGATTTTGGTGGTTTTGCTTACGCTTTGTGAGTGGTGAAGTTGCCCGCTTTTGTTATTATTTCTAAGGGGAATGTCGCAAACACATTTGCTGCATTGATAATGTTTTAATTAATGTATAATTACAGGAGTGTTCTGAACCGTGAACTGCGGGTGATGGAAAGAGGCAATTTTGTAACGACGTAACGTTACAGTCGAAGTGGCTCCGATAGTGAAATTATTATTTCGAATAAATTATATATTCAAATTCGAAAAATGTCTTAAGACTATATATACAAGCCGCGATGGGGACGAAACAATTTCAGATTTCGAAATAAAGATATGTAGACCGCTCAAAAATTTTCAAACGTTCCTAAACTTGTCAGTTCATTATTAATAATAACTATTCATGAACAGAATCTTTACATTTTTGCTTTAAACTGTTTTCTCTGAATCTTTGGTCTTATATAGATTTGTATTTTCAATATTTTCACACTTGAAATTGCCTTCGGTCCGTTTCTGTCTTTCGTGTACTATTCATGAAACATTACTGTGCTATGATCCTGACTTGAGATAATTTAGGTATATTTTCAAATTTTCAAGCAACAACGTACACATTTGAAAGTTGTAATGATGAAATTGAATAAATTAATTTAAGAACACGGTAAAAAGTGTATAAAAAGTGCATTGGACGTCATGGGTACCACAAAATGCAACGATCATAAAACGATCGTACCTTCGCAAATCACAAGTTTCAAAACGCTCGAGTGAGTCTACAAAACTCGTTCGTATGTTTAGCTTTCCAGAAAACATAACAATTTGAATATCTGTAAAGTAATAACAATAATTATAATAAATATGCATTGTAGGAACAATTGTCACTATTTCATTTACATTTACTTTAATTGCTGTCTCTGTTTGCGTGGCTCTATCTCTGACTTCTTCGTCCTAGTTACTTCAATAACTTCATTTATACTTTGTGCTGTGATTTGAAGTAAGAATGAAATGAGGTGAGTTCAAAATTAAATACGAATGGCTCGTAAGATTGTGTCACACAAGAAAACAGTCATTATTTGTCTATTGCAAAATAACTCTATTGTTAATTGTTTATTTAAGATCTATTCAACAATTTCTCATTTCATTTATATAATTGTATGTATAATTGTATGTCTTCTTTAAACTGTACTATATCATTTTATTTCACTAATTATTTTGTATTATTGTTACGAGGTAGCAGATATTTTTCTTCTGACTTTGTGTCTCAACGTAAACTTAATGTTAAGGAACCATATTCATTCACTCAATCGCAGTCACGCAATTTAACAAAATACGGAAAGGAACTGAATCTGCTTGATTTATTTATAATTGTTCGTAAGTCGATTTCGTACGCCCCACCGATTCACCAAAGGAAAGCAAAATACCGCGTCGATTTCGTTATACTTTGTTAAAATGAATGAATGAATTGAGCAAAACGTTTTCAGAAATGTCTCGTCGATTTGCAACATTCTCCCTGTTCGTTTACACTTTTAATTAATATTAAACTTTAAAAAACTACATATATTCACATTTTAATTGAATTATTTAAGTAAGTGTTAAGTGGAGCAGGTATTCGCAACTTTTGCGCAAACAAACATCGCTGGTAGGTCCAATCAACTATTTTGTTGAGGCTATTGTTAACAAAAATATAGTATTACTTTGTTCACTTTGTGATGTACTTTGTTTCTGTTCATTTTTATTTAAAAAATAGTTTTAAAATTATTAGCTATTGCAGTTTTGTTTCTTGTTTTCACTTATATTTTGCTTAAAAACTATTATCACTATTGCAGAATATTGTTTTTTAGGCATTTTGTTGTTTTACTCGTGATTCAACGGGGGGCTGCGAATTAAATTGTGTGAAGAAACGAGGATCTCTTCTCAATATTTTAAGTGAATTTAGTTAACAACTTTCCCAAATTCCAATTCTATTATATACATACATATAATTATTATTTTCTAAAATTATGAAATGTTCCAAAAAAATTAAATTACAATCAAAAATTAAGCACTTCAAATTTTCATTAACAAGGGATGGATAGGGACACAAATTTCTTTGAAACTTTGCAATCTTAAGAAATAATTTGATTCGACAGAAGATAATATTAGAAATATAATAAAATATGAGAATCAAACGAGTTTCTCTTTCAAGCAAAAATTCTCATTTGAAAATTGGAAATTTGTTTTATTTTTAAGTTTTTGAAAAAAAATTGTCTCAAATATTTTTAAAAATGGCAGGTTTTAACTTGAAAATTAGGATTTACATTGAAATGCTTACCAAGCATTAACGGACGATTTTTGTGATATGAATACTGCTTCGGAAATTAAAATGTGTATATCAAAAAGAGTGTAGTTTTTGTAATCTTCGGGCTATCCACGTTCGAAAAACGCCTAATGTTATTAAAAAGCCTGGGCTCAATATGAGCTATATGGGCAAAACGTGAAGATATAAAATTTACGTTTTCCAACTGCATTCCAGACCATACAATTTTAAGGTATGGAAGCTCCGAAGGGTTATATTGATGCTATTAAAACATAAATACAAAATTAAGACCAATCGTGAAAGAAAGTTATCAACTAAATTCCCCCAAGACAGTGTCTCGAAGAAATCCCCAGAATAAATAAAAAACCGAGTCCAGTCGAAAAGTAATAGTTTTGATTCGCTTCAATTAAAACGTTCAGTCATGTTTAGGTAATTTCCGCGTGTTTCTTTATAATTTTTACCCTTTTTCAATCTTCGTAATTTTTATAATGTCTGGCACTGATCTCGGAGGACCAGGGCAGCTTGGACGTGGCAATTTGTTGAACTAGTTTCGCTTGGAAAACAAAAAAACACGTCAAAAACTTATAATTATCGCTCTGTACACTATGAACCTTAGTTAGTTTTCTATTTATAATGATCGTTCGTTTTCCTTTCTTAAATCTTTGAAGGTTAAGTTCCACTGTTTTTGACTTTCGTTTCTTTTTTTATTAATTCTTTTACTTTAAGAAAACGGGGAAGTTTTGGAATACTTTTACTTACTCTGCATGTATGTCATTTTGTTCATCGTTTTTTTTTGTTTTTTTTAAATTTTTTTAAGTTCTCTTGCAGATAAAATTATGAAATTTTATTTGTACTTTGTTACCTCTTTCTTTATATAATAATTTACTTGCTTATTTACGTGTAATATTTTGGGTTTGTCGTGTTTCACATCCAATGTTTCTGTTCATTAGCATTAATCATTCGGGCGTCTGTGTTTTGGGTGTGTCCTGTTTGAGCTGTCTCTATTTTACAAATCATTTTACAGTGAGTCCTACTTAACTTTTTGCGGGTTCTGCTCCTTTTACTTAGTCCTGCGTTACTACTAAATTTCGATCTCGTCGTTTCTGCCCAGCATCCCTCTCTGGTATACAAAAGTATTGCTTTCAGATATTAGAGAAGTGTCTGGCGATTGGTTTACACTTATTTTGAAATAATCGCTTCCTTTCGTATGGTGGTTTGTTTAAAATTATCATCTTCATACTTAAAATGTACGATTAGTTTTAAATGAAACATTACGCTCTTCTGGCTTCTCTTAACTTTAAAAGGTATAAAAATCGTTATGTACAGCAGATGTTCGTTTCGTTAATCATACTTCTTTTTGCTCTTAATTGTTCTTAAAACTGAACGCAGCTATAACACCAAGATATGAAGGGAAACTAGAAAATTTACTCCTCAGTCATGAGGCCAAATAAGAACATAGTCAAACGGTAAACGTGTGTATAAATTTGAAACTATTATTTTACGCAATAACTAACATTAAACAGAAATCATATTTTCTCTCCTTCAAATAATAACCACTTAAGCCTTTTCGCGCTCTCCACATTTTCCATTTGTTTAAATTTTTTCATTTTTTTTTCTATAAAAATTTTGATTTGTTTTTCCTACAATTTTTTTTTGTTTTTTGTTTCTTTTAAACTTTAATTTAGAAAGATATAATTTGTTATCACAGCGACTTTCAGTCAATTAGCCTTTAGAGATGATTCTTATAATTAAACACATTGCTTCCTTTACACGTTCCATTCTCGCCGTACTTTTGAAATCATCAAAACTTAGGAAGTTTGAGATTGTTAAAAAAATATAATTTTTTCTTTACATCCAAAATACTTTCTTTTTCAGTTTTGTTTTAAATGAAAGACATAAATTTTTGGTGATTAACAGAACAGAGGTTGATCATCTCTAAACAAGCTTCCTTCCAAATATTTCTTATCAAATATAATTTTTATTTTTATATTTCATCCAAACATTTTACTTATTAATTTCTTCATTTCTCGCCAAAGATCACCAAATATAGCCTAATTTCTCGTTACTCTATTCAAAATTTTCCTACAATTCCTCCCCTTTAAGCCATCTTCCTTTCTTTCGTCGATACTTTCCGTTTTTCTTTCAATGCAATCAGCAACATAATTATGTAAGAATTAAAACTTAGAAACAAATTTAACAATAAACTTAAAAGTTAAGCTAAGCGTATTTGATATACTGATTTTTTACAATGGATTGGGAGTCGCTACTACTGCAGGGTTTGAAGGTTTTTAATTCTCCGGACTGAGCACTTCCTTTCCGAAGTCAAAACTAGAAATTATGGTCCAAATTTTAAAAAGTTTTATAGTTTCAAAACAAAAAGTAAAAAGAACGAATTTAATTAGGCAAATTCTTAATGCATTCAGCGCGGAAAAATGTATTTAAGTACATATTCAGCGGCTATGGGTTTTAGAAAATAGCTGTTACCGGCGATGTTTTGTTGAAATTATTGAAACGATCAAATATAATTGCTAATTAGGCATATGAATCTTTAAAATTACGTCGCCGCGGAGACAATGTGAAGGCAATTTTAAATTGCAGATCGTTTTAATTCTATTTATGGGTGTGGTGCCTATAAGAAAAAGAAGTGCTTAGGGGGTTACACCACCTTGAGATGTTTAACAAATATTTTTTTTTTATTTGTTTAGATTTATTATTAATACTTTCAAGAATAATTTAATTGCTTCATATGTAAAAATTCCAATAATTACCTAAATTGCCACGCTCAGTTCAATTGGCTGTAATTCAGGTAATAACTAGAATTTTTACATGTGAAAACGCTTACCATATTTTGAAAAGTATTAATAATAAATCTAGGCCATTTGTTTTTCCTTTTTAAGAAATTTCAAAATGATGCAACAAAGTAGTATATTTTCAGTTAAAATTGCATTGTCTTAGAAATAAAGCGCTAATCCATTGTTAAATAATCAAGGAAAAAACCATTTAGTGTAACAATGCAACGGAACAAAATGGAAGAACGAAAAAACCTGAGAATATTTTAAAAAAAGGCAAATTATATTTTCTTTTTGAATTAAATATACATAAAACAAAGAACTATAAAAGACAAAAACACAAATGAAAACATAACATAAATGCAAAAAATCTACATAACTTGTATCACTCTATGTAAAAGTAATTCACATTTCGTCCTAGTTTTCATCGAAATTATAATAATAATAAAAAAAAAAGTGCCTACCACTAAGAAAATCTACAGAATATCGCCTTAAGGATATTACTACAAAATAGAACGTAAGAAAACGAGTGTGGAACCTAAGGAAATAAAACAATGAGACACTCTACTCTCTCCTGTGGTCGAACAGATTCAGTAAAAAACGGGCCTACAAAAGTTCCATTTATACAATGTAAAATTACTTTTAAAGTATTTCTCGCTTTTTCTTTTAATTTATATTTTGTTTACAATTAAGATTTAGTATCACTAAAAACTACCGTTTTCCTCTGAAGAAACCACGATTTTGTGTGTGTGTGTGTTTTCCTTTCTTTTTTAATTAAATAATCCTTTAGCTTTGCCTAAAATGTTTTCTTTTTCAGTTGCAATAAAATTCTTTGTTTCTATTTTTCATGGCTTTCTTCCTTTTGCTACTCCTTTTCTCTGCAATTTTTTAATGGCGTTTCTTTTGTGTTGCCACCTACTGCAGGGGTGCTTTCGTCCGAACTGAATGAATCCTAACAAAAGTAAAAAACCTTTTTCTTTTTTTGGGTGTTTAGAACAATTGGTCAACTTTAGTATTTTTAAATTTTTTAATTTGAGGACAAGTGAGAATGGGTGTCAAAATGGTCAATAAATCTTTAAAAAAATGTCTTTTATGTTCTCTATTATAATTGCAGTTTAAGTTATTTTCAATAGTGAATTGTGGTTTTGTTAAATCTATTTAAAAACAGCTATTTTTAAAGCCACCATACCAAGTATCCCTGCTTTCCCAGATGATTGCAAAATTAATAAAAGAGCCACTGTTTGAAGGTGAGACTGTTAAACACTTTCCTCTTCGTCGAGCATGTAGATATCTAACTTTCTTCCAACAGCTTTTCTTATGTGACTACGACTTGGAAAGAAGACAGAAAATAATACTATAAATGCACTTATCAACAAATAGAGAAGTTTAATTGCTAATAATTTGGAAAATTACAAATATAGAAAAACTGATGAAAAACGAAAAAGTATATTTTAAACTATAACAAAAATGGAAAAATTGTCTGTGCTTAAAGGATTTATCAGCACTATCAAATTTTTCTGCATTTTTCCTAAAAACTCCCTTGATCGAAATTACTTTTAAATTTAACCCCCACAGCCATAACACATTGTTTAAAACTCCATGTTTACCGGAAATTGCAACGCTTGGTGTAAAAGTGAGTTTGTTTGGATAAGATTTAACTATGCTGTAAAAGCAAAATAATCCCAAACACTGAGCACGATTACTTTAATGCAATGCGCGAAATTTCTCGGAAAACTTTTGATACATAATCAATTATGAATTATAAACAGAAACTATAATTTTAAAAGCATTGTCTGAACTTCAACCAACTTATTTTGGTCAAGTTGTTGCATTGACTAGTGGGTCTCGCTCCCATATTTATACAATATAATGTAGAAAGCTCCCATATTTTCAAATTAAATTCAATATCTTGAATTTTAGGAATTCCAGTTGCTGCAGCCGTAAGCGAAAGAAAAAAATCGATTGTGACACTAAATTCACATTATCCGAATTTAACTTTAAGCTTTGCTTTCCAGGATATTTTTCTCTACTATTTTCTCTCCGTCCTTCCTCTCCAACGTATGGCACAATTGTAGGCGACTAGACCAACGCGAAAATAGTGGACAAACATATTTTGCAGATTCGGATACGGCTACACATCTGTGGCCGCAGGATCAAATTGGTATTCGGATTTTATTTACTCTTTTTTAAATTTAGCTTAATTACAATTTGAGTACACGGTTCTCTAATTGCGCGTCATTGGCATTACCAAATGAAATTGAATAAACCAGAAGGATTGTTCAAATTAAAAATAAAGACGTAGGTAATATATAAAAAATAATATTTCTGTTAGATATTTGAATATATAAAAAATAACAATAGATAAGTAAATACATACAAGAAAATTGAAAAGTATTTTACTAAGGCCCCATTCTCACTGTTCCTGCACAAACAGAAAACCAACCTGCATCGAAGCGTTTGTCCTATCTCTCTCCTGCTTACTTTACAATCGTACACAAACACTTAAACGAGCTCAGAATAGTTTATATAAAAAGTGAATTTATGGCTACAATATACTTCCTAATATAAAAAATCTTTTTCAACTAAAACATATAAAAATAAACAAGAGACAAACTTAAGAGTTACTGTAAAAGCTGTGTAGAGTTTAAAGTCCTGCCGACTCACCGGCGGTCTCGGCGACGCGTCACCGGGCCTGAGACCTCCCTCGGGAGACCCCGAAACCCTGCGGCTGCCCGAGCATCCCCCGCGCGGTTCTGATTAATTGCTAAACGTAGTAAAATGATTTAAACTGGACGTAGAATACATGAGGTGCCCCACACTCTGCCCGGAAGAAGGACGATCGAAGTGAGGTTGTGAGGAGCCGGGTCCGACCCGGGGTGATTCACTTAAAATTGTTCGAGCTTTTTATCAAAGAGATCCGAAAATTGAATGCGTTATATGTCACTGCGCAACGACCGTCGTGGGATTTTGTTGCGTGCCGCCCGCGGGGGCCGTGCTGGAGACCGTGACGACGGCGCCCGCCCCGACGGGGGTACCGGCGCCCGTGGCCACAGGCGTCCCGCCGCCCGGCTGGGCGTGGGCCTGCTGCGCCGGCTGCTGGGGCTGCGACTGCTGCTGCTGCTGCTGGGGCTGTTGCTGCTGCTGCTGCTGTTGCTGTTGCTGCTGCTGCTGTTGCGCCCCGAACGCCTGGTTGAACGGCGGCCCGTAGCACTGGGGGAAGTAGAGCTCGTGCTTGACCACTGGTCCCATCCGCGGAATTATGTTGGCCTTGTTGTCCATCGACGTCAGGAACTGGGCGGCCGCGGCGGCGTTCTTCGCCTCGTTCGTCATGTGGTTCAAGTGACGCCGCGACTTCGACGAGTGCGGGTTCATGTGGTTGTCTATGTGCTTCTTCACCTCCGGCTCTGTCGCAAACCGCCGCCTGCAATTTGGCATCGGACAGCAGAAAGGTCGATCGCCCTTTGGGAGAAACGTAGTTAAATTAGCTCATTTGACTTCAACGGAATCTTTAGCCTACGTAGGACAGTTGAATTGAAGTTGAGTAGCATATTTTAAATCATATTATTACCAATTTTCAGCAAAATGCAATAAAACATATTTCCTTCGATCAGTGTAGAACCATCTGGGGATCGAACTTTGTTTTTCATAAATGTAATACTTAACTTTCTATACTATCATTTCTTCTACGGATATGCAGGTCAAAAGCAAAACTGTTATAATATTTAAAGGACAGACTTTATTAAAGAACGCGTTAAAACATTTTTCCTAATTTAAACACTGAAATTGCCTCTTCTTAAATGTGAATTATTATGTCAACTAGAAAAAGTGTCTTAATCGGGTTTCTTAATAGAGCACCTGTTTCCTTTAAATTATAAATATTCATAGAATTTTCTATATTAACCAGTTATTTGAAAAGTGTACATAGTTAAAATCGACAAATGTTGAACTGATGTTGTCCACTGGAATCTCGGAATTTTTTCCTGACTACATATTGTGGCTTGTTTATGATGTTTCAAAAAGCGTAGAAAATTCATAGAAAATTGCATGTGATACTCTTCGGGCACATTTCGTTTTACCAAAAATTAAAAATTCCTATATCTGCCCTACTGGCAAATGCATGAAAAAATCTTTGAAATAGTCACCTAGTCTTTACTTTGAACTCAATATGCTTAATTCCACTTTGATTTGAACCATCCATCTGTAAAAACCACTTGTTTGAGGACTTCGAATTTCTATATTAATCCGTTTTTTTATATTGCATATTATATTTCTTGTGATTTTGAAATACATTTTACAATATCACGGGCAGTACTAACCCAGATCTAAGGTAAACACAGCAGGATAAAAATAAAAATCCTACGAAGTGATTGCTAATTGAAAAGGTTTGTTATTAAAGGCTGCATGTATTTGGTATCGAGCAACTTCGTCTTTCGTCTCTTGAGTTATACCCTTAACATTTTGATAACAAGTTCCACTTAGCCTAATCAGCCGTGATTCTATTTTTGTGTAATTATATATTTAGCGCAAAATAAACTCCTATCGATTCAAGTTCCTTTGTGGAGACATTCGAATTGCGCAGAACCGTAGAGAAATGAGCACCTAAGGAACATGAAAATCTGCATGCAGTTAGCGTTCTCTCTAGAGCACATTTGTATTTTATTGGTTAAATTTAGCAAAAACCTTCGCTTAAGCGTTTTAAACTTTACAACTACCTGGTGAGTTCTCGTGTGTTGGTCCAAGATCGCCTTCTGCCTGAAGTCCTTCCCGCACTGCGCGCACTTGTAGGGCTTCTCCCCCGTGTGTATTCGAATATGCTGGAAGAAGAGGGGATCAATTAGCAAGTGACTCGGAAGTCCTGGAGACGGCGCGCACCTGATTAAGTATGGTCCGCTGCCGGAAGAATCTCGGGCAGTAGAGGCACCCGTAGGGCTTCTCGTTCGTGTGGATCCGCAGGTGCTGCGTGAGATGGGACTGCTGCCGGAAGCGCTTCCCGCACTCGGGGCACGGGTAGGGCCGTGACTCGATGTGGATGCACCCGTGCTGCAGCAGCGTGCTCTTCTGCTTGAACTCCTTCTCGCAGATCGGGCACCGCACGTACAGAGGCATTCCGGCCGACCGGCCGTGCTGTATCACGTCTGGCAGCATGCTCTTCTGGCCGCCTCCCCCGCCGCCTTGTTTTATGTATTGCAGGGAGCCCAAATTTGAACCGAAAACCGAATGATTAATACCTTTCCCGTCCTTGAAGTAGGCTTGGTACTGCAGGCCGCCGTTCCCGTCCGGTGAGAAGCACGCCCTGGACTCGGGCGTGCCCTGTGATGCGTCGTCCGGGTAGCCGCCAATTTCGTTCTTCGTCTCAGTCTCGTCGCCTGGGAAGGGTACGTCTTGGGGCCACAGCGTTGGGGTTGGTCCATTTTTGAAGATGAGATGCGGTGAGACATCTGTGGAGTGGAAAACACAAAGTCAGTCCAGGACTACTCTTCGAATCCTAGCATAGTTTCTTCAAAAGAGGATAAGTATTTTATATTTCTATTAATGAAAGTGTAAGATGAACGAGTTCAAAGTATCTACGTTGGTCTCTTCGTTTTCTTGCCTAAATGAAAAATCTGGATAATTTTTTCCGGGTGTTATCTTCATTCTTATTTCTGCTTTTATAATATTTATAGTCACCATGGCGAGTTTGACGACGTTAGTGGCGAATAAAGTAGCAAGATTTTGTAAACAAAAACCTATTGCCAAAAAGTGCTCAGTCTAATGTAGAAATGACTTAAATTCTTTCCATAACACTAAAATTATCTGAATAGAATAAAATTTTGTAGAATTCCAGGACAAGCCACCACAATAGAAATAACATTCCTAGTTCTATAATTTGAAAACTTAATCAATATCAATAAAATACTACTTTTTAATTTTCGATTGTTTTAGGATTAATGTTCTTAAATAAACATCACATACATCTATTTTTAGTTTAAACAAAAGTTAACTAAAATACCAAAGTAATATGAGGGGGAGTTCGAAATGAAGTAATTAAAACGTTAAATAAATAAAACTCTGATTTGTGCTTCACTTCCTCTAATTAACCCAAAGATAACTTGTTATCATATATTCGTGTTGCAGTTATATAATAGTGGAATAATAATCATAATCAGTCAGCATTAGTAGTTGAATCTTAATTCGTTTAATGGAGGGCAAAAATCGTGATTTAACTATAATTGCAGACTGTTTCAGCAATGAAAGTTTTTAAGAAGCCTTTTATAAATTATTCATTTTTCAGTTAATTGTAGATAGACGCTCTAATGTTTACTGTAGTACACTTTCTTGGTATAAAAATGTATAATAGCATTTCAAAATTTTCGTTTCAAGAAAACAATAATTATCTATAGTTAATTCCTTTGTGCTAGAAATTATTAAATCTTTAATGTATACTTATCATAAAAGTAAAACAATGTAAAATCAGTAACTGCTCCAGAAGCAGTGTTCAAAAGACAAGAAAATAAACCTCAACAGTGAAACAGTACCGACGACGTTTGTAGACACTTTGAACGACAACGCGAAAAATTTTGCATATCTGGGATCAAAAATTTTCGAAAAAATTTTTAGTGAGAACAAATTTTGGCCAAAATCGTGTTTCACATCTTTCAGGTTTTTCGAACAAAAGAATTTTGAATTTTGAAAGTAGCTTTTTGAAAAATTTTCCGAATTTTTTTCTTTTTGATTTTTTTTTCAATAACTGTCGCTCGCCTTGGTGGGTGCGCACATGTTGATTGAGGATGGCCTTCTGGCGAAAGTGCTTGCCGCACTCTGGGCATGCGTAGGGCTTCTCACCCGAATGGATGCGTATGTGCTGGTTCAGAATCGCCCGCTGCCGGAAGCTGCGCGGGCAGTACGCGCACGAGAAGGGCTTCTCGTTGGCGTGGATGCGCAAGTGCTGCGTCAGGTGCGACTGCTGCCGGAAGCGCTTCCCGCACTCCGGGCAGGGGTACGGCCGCGAGTCCGTGTGGATGCGCTCGTGCTGCAGCAGCGTGCTCTTCTGCTTGAAGTCCTTGCCGCACGTCAAGCACTTGAACAGCCGCATGTCATTCTGAGACTTGGTCTTGTGCGCGCTGGGCGAGGGCGTCGCGGCCGCCTGGTGCATCCCGTGGCCGGGCAGCAGGTCCGGCATCGCGTACGTCTCGAGGCCGCCCGACTGGTCCATGGAGCCCGTCATCCCGGGCAGCACCGGCTTGTTCAGGTAGTGCAGCGGGGGGAAGCCGGGCGGCGCCAGCATCGTCCCCTGGGGCCCCGGGTGCCGGGGTGCGTAGTACCCCAGCTCAGTCTGGGGCGGGTCGAAGCAGGGCCCGTTCGACTGGGGGTTGCCATTATTCGACTGGTTTTGCTGCTGCTGCTGCTGACTGGCTGACTGGGGGTCGCTAACGGCCATTTCGATGTTCCTCTGCTGCGGATCATTCGAACTTTGGTTTGGGTTTTGCTGCTGCTGCGCTGCTTGATTCTGCTGCTGACTCGCCTGCACGGACTGCTGCTGTTGCTGCTGCAGCGCGACCTACAAAACACACAGATCGATTATAAAGTTCATTTTAACAATTTTTAATCATCCCCAACAAAAACCTCAGTTAAATCGAAATTTAAATTACTCTATAACTACCTTAGTAAAATGTCCAGTCAATAAAAATTAAATTTAATGAAAAACGACTGACTCATTAGCGAATTAGAACATAACATACATAAGAATATAACTAACATAAATAACTGGATTCGCTTAAGTACATGTCGATCTCACATCCAGTTTAAGTCTAGAAAAGTTCTACAGAACATAAAATATTTAAATGGAATAGCGACCAATTGATTAGTTTCTTTGATTCTAATAACAAAATTGCGATTCTAAAGAAGTTGGGTTATGCCACTCTATATTTGTTATATACTATATTTTTAGTCGGGGAATTTAAAATAGGCCAAGTCAGATAAGAGCTCCTTACCTGGCTCATCGTCACGTCGTCATCCTGGCCGTTAGGTCGCGGGGGGTACGGACTAGTTGAGGGCGACGGAAGGCCCGTTTGGTGCGGACCCCCGCCCCCACTCCCGTCCCTGTTTTGGTCACCCTCTCCTGGGGGGCTGTGCGGCTGCTGCTGCTGCTGGGCAGCCACCACCGCCGCCGCTGCAGCTGCAGCCGAAATCTGAGGTGTGTTTTGAGCATTTTGTGCTGTAATATGTGCCTGCGAGCTCTGCTGCATCGACGGGTAGACGTCGGTGCCCCACTGCGCGGCGCCCCCGAGCGCCGCCGCACTCCGCTCGGCCGCCTCCTGCGAGTCCTTGTAGAGGACGTAGGGGGCCCCGGTGTCCTGCGAGATGCAGTACATGATCTGTCGCGGGACTTTGAGCCCTGCGGCCAGACATGCCGCAAACGAGGCGGAGAAGTTTATAGCCATTTCCTCCGGCAAAAATGGCTGGTTCTAACTTAAAGTTTACTTTGCACCAGACGTTCTCTCTTCTTTCTACTTTTAGTTTATTTGCACTTAACTATCAAAATTACGTAAATATTCTTAGACTTTTGTTTTTTTCTTGTTTGGAATTTTGTTTCTTCTTCTCTTGCTAAAATTAAAAAATTTTAGATTTAAACGTCGTCAAACTGCCTTTTCGAAAGTCATTTTTGTTTTTTGTTTTTTCCGTTTTTTAGTTTTTGTTTTTATAAAAGAGATCAATTTCTTCTTTCTCATGTCATGTCCATTTAGCGTTATTTTATCTTCTCTTTTTGTGATTTATTACTTTTTGAGCCCGGCTTTGACTTTGTCATTGTCCATTTAGCCGCTGAGTGTGTCATTTAACTGAAAAGATACAAAGAAGAAAGTAATTAGACCTCATCAAATAGGAATACCTAAAAGTACAAATCAGATAGTATAGTCTTTTGATTTTAATGCTACGAGAATATCTTTGTATTTCGGAAGGGAAATTAGAAAAGCGTACTGGATGCATATTTGCATTACACATTACATGTAATTACAAATGCACTCACATTCCTTTTTACTATAATTGAAATGGAGGTAAATTAATTATTATCCTTCTGAAAAAACTTTACAAAAATTCCAATCTCGTGAAATTATAAGACTGATCACTTTCCAATTAGGAAAACATGATACAGGGTGATCTAACATATATTAACTTATACCACAAAATCTGAAAGTATAATAGCGTATGAAGAAAATGCACATAGTTGCATATGTCTTTTCGAAAAGGATTGTAATTATACAAAATATGTTCCTAGTCTATATTATTAGTAAGCACCGAATGAAAGTTCAAGGGAAACTGCATATTGATTTTCCCCACATTTTCAATATTAAAAAGTGGCAAAAATTTCTGCTAAATTACAAAAACTATTATAGATGAGTTTCGGTGATAATTATAAATCTCGTATTGTACATAATGTTTATATATTTAGTATGTTTCAGATATATGTATGTCTATTCTATTCAAAAGAAATTATGTTTGTGTACTGTTTTTGGAAATCCAAACTTAAATCCAAATTTGAAACAGGCGCAACAGGAACCAAGTCAATTTGGTATTCTGCCTGCAACTGGAGCAGACTTTGTCGAATAGGCGAGAAGATACAAAGCGATCTCCCGACTTCCTGGAAGCAAAGAGGTCGACGCCAAAACGTCTGAGTGCGGCGGCCCCGCGGAGCCCGAAATCCCAATGGCAGTCACGAAGGCGGTTAATTATGAACAATGTCAGAGCCGCTTGCTAATTCATCGGGCGTTACAGTTCTATCCCAGTCCCAGCCTAATGACATCATTCCATCTTCAGGCGAAGGCCCCGCGGCTGGCGAATTACCTGGTTCTATTGATCCCACTCGCGGGCGCATTTCGGATGCGGCTCACGAAATCGAGGAGGACTGAAGAGGATCTTCGGTAGCTCCGGCAGCCGGGCGCTGCAAGGAATGCAAATTGCAGCCGCTGCCGCAGCAGAAAGAGCCGGGCTGCGATGCGGGCCACGGGGCTGGAAGCAGCCAGCGGCCCGCAGAATTTCTCGCGGATCTTTGTTTCGATTGTCATCTTGCGCAGTTGTGTCAAGTTAACGCCATAAAGGTGATCATAACGAGCGGCGGGCAGGTGGGGTCCGCGGAAGGGGCACTGGAACCCCGGTTCCACTATCACCTGCGATCGGCCGCCGCAGATCACCGCCAGAGGAGCTCCTTAAGATCTCGGGCCCATGCGCGCGCCGCGTGGTGCAATCGAAAACTCAGATTAGGAGCGCGCGCCTTTCTTGAGCCTTCGGGCGCGATATGAATCGCTAATTAGGGCCCTGTTGACGACGGCCTCCTTATTTCGTTCCCCGGCGCGAGTATGCGCGTTTCAGGCTCCGCGCAAACTGCAAGAAAACCTACAAGAAAACTGAAATTGATGTGTTCTTGGGTGTTTTCGAAACGCGCAAGTGTCGGCATTCACAGCTGCATTGTTTTCTCGGGCTCCTCTATTTTTCTGAAAATGTTCGTATCTCTCGTGCGTGCCGGCATTTAGTACCGCGTCCAGCCGCCGAGATAATGCGGAGTCTCAGATATGCCACAAGGTGCTCACTTAGGTCCGGTCTGCTTTAATGCACTTTCTACGCGCGGGCATTGTGTTCGCCTCGTGGGGCGGGGGCGGGAGACGACGAAATGGCAATATAAACTGGGGTCTGTAGCGCCAAATGGGGCGCCATTTGTTTTGGGTGGTTGAATTCCTTTTTCCATTTATGGGGAAAACATTTTAATTTTAACGGCGTCCGTCTGAGACCCGAGTATTGTGTTCGGATATTTTTGGTGATATGAGGACAAAAAGGCCTTTTGACAGCCTCATTGTTGCACCGATGATGCATTTCCAATTGTTCGCAATAGAGGAACGTCGTCGAGGACACTTGGAATGCAAGGAACGTATCGCAGAAGGTGGTGAAATTCCTTTATTTGCTTCGTCTCATGGTGGATGACAAGCGCTCTAAACTCTACGTCCCCAATGACTCACTCAAGTTCAAATCTACACCTTTTATTTAATAAATTGTAAAATCAGCAAGTTCAAATAGGGTGCTTAACCAAAACATCACCTCCTTCATTACTCCCGCATTTCTTAGAAAACTCGGCGAAAATTAATAGCTGATGTTTGCAGACGCTCTTATTTCCACAAACGCAAAGTGCGGTTGAGTGATTCACAACATTTGCCCGTCTTCATTAGAATTTAAAAGGTAATAAAAATTTGTAGGCATTTAATTAACATGCATTTCATTTTCTAATTAAAAGATACAATTTCCCTCCTTCTATACTTGTTATTAAAACGCATACGAACAAGGTGCAAGCCTAATGAAAATCTTAGAATATTAAATATTATACGAAAATTAATTCATTAACCCATCAATAATCATGAAGTTGATAATTAAAGGAATTATCTCCTCGCAGTGTTAATCCTAAATTATTTCGCTTCTTATATCAGACAATCGAGTTTTGTTGTGCAAACTATCCAGACTTTTCCAAATCTTCGATAACTGCTCTTCACTTCTCCATTTTGGAATTGTAGATAATTATTTGATTTTGAATATCAAACACATTTTTTCCCAAAAATTACAATACAAATTTTAGATTAAAATCACCAGCTCAAATTAGAAAATGGATGTGTATAAGCTAAAGATTGGAAATTTGAAGCTTAGCTACGTACACAATGAAAACAAAAATTCTATATAGTTAAAGTTAAAACTATTTCAATTCTGGTTCGAAAAAATTGATTAAATCTTCAGCATCACTGAAAGATGATGAGAATTTAAATTCAAAGATAATCTGAACCAAGAATAAAAATTAGATTTAATGATTTTAATTTTCAGAATCAATACAAAGCCGCTTAAAGGCGTGTGATGTAAAACATATTGACTAATATTGTGCATATCACACCCTAATATTATTCCTTCGGAAATATTTTGGTAACGAGAATTGTTTTGCTCTGCAGCGTTTAAAAATCAATCCCCCAGATTTGTTTATTCGCTTGTACCAGTTGTGTGACCACATTCGAGGTCGTAAAAGTGAACAATGAACGTGTTTCTCGGCATTGGAAATCCCCGGGTACTATGAGCCCGCGACCAGAACGACGACGCGACAATAACAAAAAATTCCCAACCACCGATTTGTAGCCATTAGTTAGTGCAAACGAAAACGTTTCAGCGCCGACTTACCTGAGCCCGTTGAGAGCCAGTCATCGCCACAAGAAGCAATACCTGAGACATATTCCCTGAAAATTCGTGTGCTCGCGCTTGCCGGAGCAGCGCCTCCCCATTGTTTATAATTGACCGAGCGTCTGACACAAAGAGCAATCGAATTAACTAAACTGACAGAGGCGGGATTCGGAAAAGCGAGCAAAAATCACCAGGAAAGTGCGCATACACATGAGGTGAAACAAGTACAGCAAGTCGACGCAGCGGCACGGACCTCGATCGACGGTGCGACGGCGAGTGACGCGCAGGCCTGTGACAACCAACGACGGCGGCAATTTAATCGTCTCGCGCAGCCGCGCCGCCACCTTGAACTCTTCGGATTTATGGCGTTCGGTTCGCGGGCAAAATTCGCCTTGCGAAGTGTCATTACTTCACGCCAAACTGACTTTTTCCCTTTTTCTCGTTTTTTAGCGATCTCGAGGGGAGGCGGCTCCTAGTTTATTCGCAAATGGCTTGCGAGCTTGCTCCGCGGACTTGCCGCCGCGGCATCGCTTCGGTGCAGATTCGGATGCAGATTTGAACCCACCCCGCGCTGCGCAATTCTGCTCGATCGTCCCGGACCTTCCACCCCGCGCGGGGTCCGATCCAGCTGATTCGCACGAAGATCGATTTAAGTTCTATCGATCGCGCGCGCAGCACTCAAACGCTGACTGGATCGCAGATTCGCGGGATCGCGGGATCGCGCTGGGGCTCCGCGGATCGCCTGATCGCCTGATCGCCGTTTGGCTGGCGGGCCCTGGGTGCACGCGGATGGCTGGTCGGCCGTCTCGGCTCCGCGAATTAAACATAAATTTATTGACCTAATAAAAAAATTTCATTTGTTCAAATTGCAGCCAAGAGCCCGCCGCCATCGCCGTCGAAGTCGACGATGAAACCGTCGCGCAGTCGCCGCGCTGCCCGGCTGCGGCGCGCTGGCGGCCGGGGGGGCGCGATTAAACGCTCTTCAAGGTTGAAGAAGTATAAACTACGAGAAAATTGAGTCATGCAAACTGCACTCTATGGGCGCATCGATTTAAAATTGTTATTTTTATTTTCGCATCGCTGTTCAGGGCGAGGGTAATTTATTTTGGGCAGTTTCGCGTTTGGGACGATTTCCTCTTTTAATTGACTTTCGGCTCTGACGATCGTTTTTGTGGTTTAATGGACATGAGAGTTTAATTTGCAAGTAGTTGGTCGCCGTCTTTAAGTAGTTATTTCCAACACAATGTCGTCTATTCGATTTTTAATCAACTCAAAAACGAGTTTGATTACCAGAAAAATTCAATTGTATTTTTTGTATGCATATGTACTTTACGATTTATCTTTGAAATTCATAATTCATACATGTATAATTGATCGACTCCTCCCAAAATCACTATCGTTCGAGCGATGGAAACGTTCGGCTGAAAGCTTACTTTAATGTTGATCTACTTTTAGGGTGTTTTTTATGCTTTCGAATTTCAATGACATTCACATACACGCTTAAGTAAGTTGGGTACTATTCGATAAAATAAGGAAAAAATTTTCCATTATACTTTCAATGTACGTTTCATTGACGCACCCTATCCGTGAATACGGAATTTTTACAGCAGAAATGAAGAAAACAGAAGTCATTAAAAACATTCTTGCAATTCAACATTCATCGTACAAAAGTCTGTAGAGGTGATCTTTCAAATATACATATGTCGCTGTTAAAAGAACTGGTCCTTTCATTACATACAATTAAAGTTACAAAATTTTTCTACATAATTTTGTATGCGTCTTACATTTTCAAAAAAAAAAAACTATTTGCTGAGAGAGCTTTCACTTATGTACCTTTTTCGGTACATGTGGCAATTGATTCAGTTTGAAAATAAAACATTCACACACAGAGGGCTTGTTCCCGACATCACCTGTACAAAATTTATTTAAGAAATAAGGAATATTTTTGACCTAAATGGACTTACGTTTCAACTGAAATTGGCAGACGTTCATTCTCAATTTAAATGAGCTGTGTAAGAATCTGAACAAGCTGCTGAAAATTATTTTGTAGACCAACATTCAGTACTTCAAAAGCACGGCATTAATTCGACTGTCCCGAAAAGCCAAAACGCATTCTGTCCTCCGAGTCTGATACAATCACGGGAATGCCCCAATCAGTTTCATTCATGAGCGTCGCGTCAAATCAGCATCTCTCAGCAGCGCCGTCAGCCGCTGGTCCCGTCGCGGGAGGAGTTCTAAGAAATCCAAAGAAGCGGCTGCTTACGCAAGGTGGACGCTCAGTGCAAGGAACCCGTTCACAAAATACCTGGCGATTCTGTCGGCGCTGTGAACCGCGGGTCTTTCGTCGTTCGTTATTTTTACCCCCGAAAGACGTTCACCTACCCGACCGGGGGGAGGAGCGCTCGAAGGAAGAAATTCCGGCGGGAGATGTCGGGGCGATAGTTTCTAGGATGCAGCGAAAATACACAACTAACCCAAACATCGCGGAATTCAACGGGGGGCGTCATAAACAATTTTAGTGTCCGCCTGCAAATGATTTTTGTAAATATGACCGGTGCGCAATTCTCTGCGTTATTCAACATTTTTACGAAGCGCTTTCGCGGGGCTATTTTCTCGCTTTTTAGCAGTTTTCCAAAAGACATTCGCCGGACACCTCAAGATTTTTGTACATTTGCCAGGAATTATTCCCACGAAAATTGAGACAAAAGCGACTCCCCGAAGAGAATTTTACCGGCAAAGATAGAACAATTTTCGCTCGCCAGCTTGTCACTGGGAAATTCTATACCGCGCGAAATTGTTTCAGCCTAACACACCGTGACGAACTTTTGGAATACGCCGCATATTTTTAAGCATTTACGTACTTCAAATTTTTTAATTTCCTCAGCTTTAACGAAATTCGAAGAACTTTCTGATAAGGAAGTTAAAATGAAAACTAAACTTTGGTTTTAAACAAATTTCTGATTTAAGATCTTTACAAAAAAACATAATTGATGTAAGTTCTTTTTGAATTTCGGAGATTAGTGATATAAAAACACTTACATCATCTCCTTTACTATCCTTATCTTATTTTACAGACTAAATGTAAATGTAAAGGTAACATTTTAACATTTATTTACATTATCGAATAATTGTATTATAGAATTAAAATATGACCAATTGTGTTTGAACATGGTATATGACCACATTTTGAACATATCAATTTTATAACTTCTCTAATTGAATCTTATCGTGTAACCCTCATGTGAATATTTCAAAAAGTGCACTTATACAACTTTCAAAAATAACGACTCAATTATTGAAAAATTTAGGAAAAATGAGTTTTACGTCAACGACAGCAAACGTCAGCTTTAGCCATGAGGCATTTTACGTCAGAGAATGTTTAAAGATATTTGAGAAATGACCTCAATCTCAAAGTTTGGAATAGGTACAATATCTAGCCAATTTCACGTGGAATTAGCAAGTTTATAATGCCACTCGCAGAATATGGAGTTGCTTCTGTGGAATAATCCACGTGTAATAGATTTTTAACATTGTTGTTTAAAAGCCAAGAATTTTGAAATATGCAGAAACCTTTTCCGATCAATTTGTAAAACAATTTCACATACTCGCAGTTTTTACAAACAAAATTTAAATTAAATATAAAAGTAGCCCATTGTTAGAGGAGTTTCAATTCTGTAGAGAAAATTGTAGCATAACTTAGAAATCTTGTTATAATGATTTTAATTGAAATTATATCTTTTGCATATTATGATCGACGTAGGCTTCGTTATCTTCTATTCATTAAAACACCGTCTTCATTCTTTCCTCATTCCTGGTAAAATGCAGCAAATCAGCGCTAAGTGGCGACGCGATGTTGATAATTAAAGGCTGAGCGTCTTTGCTCCGACGTCGAGGGATTGACACTCAAAATCGAATTTTGAGCTCCTTGCACCTCCTCATTCAAAAGCAATCTCGAAGCAATTAGTAATTACTCTTGGCTCCGAAGTGCTAATTACTGGCTGTCTCCTTTCCGTCCGCGGATCGCGTTTTGAGTGACGATCGTCTCACTACCACTAACCAACCTTGTTCACATGAGGCAACTAAATTCCGATTAATTATTTGTGTTTCCAATCTGGCGGAGATGTCTGGTGAAATGAGACCAATGCCGTGACGCTCGGAAGGTTGTCTAATGGTCGCGATCATGTGACGAGCCAAGACGACCAAAATGTCACCTCAATTTGTGGGGTCCCAAAACTCAGATTAAGTCTGGCGGTGGCGATTTTATAATTTACCTGATGAAAGAAAGTAACATTTGCTGCCTCTCCGCGTTGTTTTTCTACGTGCGTTCTTTTACCTGGCTACCAACCGAAAAGGCGAAAATCGATAGTATGATTGATGGTCTGAGCTCGAGAGGTTTTTTCGGGCCTGCCGAACCCCTGCATTTATCAAAAAGCGCTCAAACCAACTCCTCTCCAGGCCCGTCTAAATTTGGTCGATTATTCAACTTCCAAGAATTTTTTGTCATTCAATCTCGCTCGATCTAGCCTAAGATGTAAGATGTGCTGGGTCTGGCTCGAAAGTTTTTGGGACCGCTTTATTGCTTCCTTGAATTTGTTCTTGTTGACTTGCCACAAGTGGCCGCTCAGCCTCCGATGATGGACCAATCGTGATGGTGGTGGCGGAGCCTGCCGGTGATCATGAGACGGAAGCACTAAGGCAAGAGTTAATGGATGAGTATGAAATCCCCGCCTTTTCTTATGCCGATTAGAAAAATGTCAATCAAATTTGGGAGGGTTTTTGTGGCTTTTTGATCTTCTGAGGTTTTTCTTATATTTTAGAGTGAGTCAAGTGGAGTGTAAGGAAAATTTGGGGTGAATGGTTCTTACATTTTTTGTTTTCTGTCCTTTTTTTATGAACTCAGACCGCACAAAGCATTTGTTTTACAGCCTGCGAGAATCGCTGTTAATGATCATTAGAAAAATATTTCCCTGCGATAAACATCTTTGAAGGGTTTCACAAATTTTCGTAGGAATTTTAACGTATCGTCTTACAATTTTTTCACTCTGTGAGACATTCATAATATAATTAAGACTAATTATCTATTAGTTGGAAGCAATAGATCAAACCAAATTGCATCGAACAAGAAAACCTGGCGTTAATAGCAAACGAAATAAAATAATAAAAACGGTCTACTTCTCAAAAATCGATATATACTTTCGAAATGGCTGAACCTTAATCAAGTTAAGGTAGGTCCGCCGAAACATAGCGATATAATTTTCCACCTGTCCAAAGCCATGGCAACGTCTGATTGACTGCCAATGACCTCAAATATTTCGAAGCAAGAAATGATGAGCACGGAAAAAACGACGAAAAGTCCAACTCTAAAAGCGCCGATTCGCGAATTCCTATCACTTTTCTCTTGATCTGCTACTTACTTTTTTCGGATAGAAACAGCGACCGAACGATACCTCGTGATCTAATAGCGTTTTAATGGAAATTGAGGCGCTGATGGAAGTTTGAATTTTTTAACTTCTTACCGCACGTGACTCAAAGATGTTAGATCTAAAAAAATGTTAGTTTTAACGAGAAAGTAGCAAGCGTCGATCAATATTTCAATTCAGTTTTGTTTCTATTTTTAGCCGAACAAGCTATTATAAGAATAGTAAATTAAGATTTGTAATGAAAAGATGTTACGTAAAAACATTAAAAATATTTGTTATTCAAGTTAATTACTGTGAATGAAGGATTAAGAAAAGAAAGGCATTTCGAAAAGTAATCAAATTTCGAAAGGAGCTTTTATTTTAGGTCATCAACCCTTTCGAATTCGCCATTTTCAAAAATTCAATTTCTGCAGACGATTGTTTAACTCGATGCTTGAAAATATGTAAACACAAACTGCGCTTTCTACTTTGTTACAACATCTCGATACTTAAGTTATAAATCCCTATAACAAAACAACATTATTTCAAACTCAAATGTAATCCTATCAAAATCACCACTACTATGCATTTTGCTAGAATCTAATCCTTGTTGGTTTGAAATTTCTTAACAAACATACAACATTTTTAAGAAATTCATTTCTACCTTTTACTTCCATTAATTTTTACGTTCAGTGTTAAAATTAATTCCATTAGAAAAATCCGATCAAATTACTTTGACGTTATGTGCGGAAAAACTTACTGAAAAAAGGCAACTTAAATAAATTGGTAACTAAGAACGTTAGGAACTTTTAAGACATTTTTATTCAAAGAGGGCCTTCTTAAGTTCCTTTGGATTCGATTCCAGCGGAATTAATGGTAGGTGTGAATATGTAAATTCGCCACTTTAAATTGAAATTGTAATCAAGGTCATATGTAGCTTTTGCAAGACCGATTATATCACAAAAAGAAAAATGAAATACACAAACTACCAAACAACAGTTCATTGTTAATATCGGCATTTTGCTGAAATCAATAAAGTAGAAATTTAATAGCAATAATAAAAGATCAGTGAAAATTGTTATTCATTCCTATCATCAAGAGGGGGGCGATTAAAAGTTGAAATTAATATTTCCGGAGACATCTGAAAGATACTCCTATGACCCACCCTAATCAAATTCGACTTGCGGCGGAACATGACCCAGCTCAAAACGCAAAACTTTGCTACAATATTTATTCGCAGCCAAAAAAAAGAGACTCTATACACAGCGAAACGTAAACCGAATATTTGTCGAAAAACATCAGTTAAAAATAGCCCAGGTATCTTTTGATAGTACCAAAAATTGCGTCTTTCCCAAATGCTAACTTACCCGCTTTGAATGTGAAGTTGAAAAAATAAAGAGCGAATAACAAACAGAGCTCACTCAAAAACATGAAATTTTCGAAAACAACATCATTCATATCGCAGCTCGGGACTTTGGCAGTGTGTTTTAGCGATCGGTGGCTAAAAATAAATCGATACGAGCGACTTTTACTTATCGAAATCGCGTTACTCCGCGAAATAATGCCCGCCGCCGCCGATTTGTTGTCTATTTGCGCGCTCTCAGGGGCTATATTTAATTTCCACTTAATATACACACTCCGAAGTGACAAAAAAGCGGCGGAGAGGAGAAACTTGTTTATCGCAAGATTATGCCGGCGGGTTTACCGATCTAAGGCATTTTCAGGCGACTTTGTTTTCATGGGGGAAAAAACGAAAATATTCCTAAGCAGTGATAATGACCCGCACAATTCGGTATCTGGTAGTCTACGCAGAGGAGGAGCGAGCCAATTTTTAATTTATTTTTTAGCACAAAAACGAGGAAATAGGCGACATAAAAAGGCTGCGGACTGCGACTCAAAATCGCACATTTCGTCAATGGGCAACGAAGAAGACGGAAGATTTGCTGCGAGCGCTCAGCACAACCGCGCCAATTAGCAGTGGGCAGATGACTGCTTGGCTTTTCCCAGATTTTTTAACCGCCGCTCTCGTTATCTTATCGCGTTGGGCTCTGATTAATAATAGCGACTCCCACTGGCGACTCGGCGTACAGTCCCTGGGCTTACCAACTGCATCGTCCCTCGGGCAATGAAAGTCTTGGGGCCGAAAGTGTGGCTAAGCCGATCTTATCGGCGATATCCACGTCTACTGCCTCTTTGCCTCTTGTAGCGCACGCCCGCGCGTTTTCGTCGTTCCAGGCTGAAAGTACGTTAGCCCGCTAAGACCGAGTGCGCCCATCCCCCTCTGCCGCTACCTGCTGCCATCTAGCCGCCTGCTCCGACACGAGCTCACGTTGCTCGAACAATTTTTGTGTGTCGTTTCCCCGGCGACTGCAGATCTTGGGCCCGCGCCGGCGGTGAGGAAATAGCATCTAAGGAAAAGTGTGCTCGAAACTAGTTTGGGTGGAGTTTTAAGGAATTCTTCTTGTCGCCGTGCTCGTGCACCTCGCAGCCAGCATCCACAGCGTCCGTCCGGAGCGCCGCCCTCGCCCCCCGCGAGATCTTTGAACCAAAAGTCGCTGGAGCCTTTCTTCTGGCCCGCTACAGCTGCAGCGCGGCCGCGGCAGGGCTCGGCGCAGAGACTAAGATAATTGGGGAAAATGCAGAAAAAACATGATGGATGATAACTACGCAAGTGACGAGCAGCCTCAGGGAGGAGGCCGCTCTTCTTATCAAAAAGGGGCTCCCGCCGCCTGTGACCTGAGAACCTCTTCAAATCTCGGGTTGACTTGACACACTATAAATCCACTAAAAAGGTCAGGGGTTGGGAGCAGAGATCGTTCTTCCATTTTTCTTGCGATTAGATAAATTCTACACCACGTGAGAAGGTGAGGCAGCTGCGTCGCACGTCCCGTGCCATTTTGGGCCTTGGTCTCGCATGAATTTAAATTGCATCAACTATTGACGCGAACTACAAGTTTCAGGTAATTTTATGCTTGGGTGATTTTGTGGAGGATATTCTCCTGCTGTGAAACGAATTGTAGAATTTGAATTTGCATCAACATGTTGGATTTTTACGCATCCCGAACTTATTCAAACTGTTCATTCCATAAACAAATTCGTAAGCTGCCTTCAGGCTTTCTAACCTTCGCGATGAAAAGCAAAACCGTTTATCAGTGTGAATATTCAATTTCATATTGATTAATTAACAAAGAACGACGTTATTAATATTCACAAGTAAATTATTCTTAGAATCTTGGTTTTTCACATGAACAATATTTTAATTTCATTACACACTAATTCAGTCGCTGTGACATATCCTATGTCAGAAAAATACCATGAGTCATGCGACGCGATACGCTTTTGAAGTAAGGGACAACACGTACGTATAACACAAAAGTTTTAGTTTTTCTTTGTCGAATAACGACATAAATTCCACAACCTTCCAAGTCCATTTACCAATTAATTTGTTGATATAAATTGAAAACAAAGAGAGTGAATAAAAATTAGTGTTGAATTTTTGTATGCTGCGAATGCCGATGAAAAACAGTTTTATGAAGTATTGTATCAAAGAAAAACATATGTATTTATATGAAAATGAAATAAATCGGCCCGATTTAACGAAATTCTTCGATCTTCACATCAAAATCAATCAATCATCAGTTTTACTTTGGAGGCCTTAAACTGTTTAAATTAACAACGTTTCTGCTCTATCCAAGAATTTTTATAGGTTACTATTGAATCATGGAAATATACTTTTCTCCTTATTTCATTCAGCAGCCTAAACACGAATACTTAACACCAATAATTTAAATGTGTAAGAAAAAGGTTGGTTCATTAATATTTTGAGGAAAATATGCATGCCTAAATTTTAAAATAAAAGGGAAAAGCGCAATAGTTTCAGAGGTTCTCAGAAACATTTCGGGCTAAAAATAAGCGAGTCCCGTTTGGAAAAAGGATCACGCATTTATTTATGCCAAAAAGGTTTATGGTCTCGTCGGACCGATGACGAAACCAGGCAGAAAGATTTGTGCAGCAATGCACCCGTTTTCGAGTTTTTGGGAAATCGGGGAAAGGGTCGTTTAAGATGATGTAATGAGGCCCGGGGGTTTTCTCCGTTTTACCAGAAATGGCCAGACCAAGAAATTGATAGAATTTCAGTCTGTAAAAGGATTTTAAAGTGAGTTGAGGTGTTGTTAGTCAGAGGTCGTTAAGAGTGTTTTTTTAGAAATATTATAAAGCGTTTTGAGAGGAGATTCAAGGATAGACAATCAAGTGAGTAGTTTCACTGAGTGTGTGAGTAATTTCACTGAGTGTGTGATTTAGTTAATTATTTGAGATAAATGATAACCGCTGGAAGTGAAAGAGAGTCGATTTTCCTCATTGTTGAGTGGCGTGGTCTAATAAAGTAATTGTTGTAAAATGCGAAGTGTGCCGGGCCGCTTCATTGTAATTGGTTTAAAATGTTTTCTGTGAGCCTAGGTTAGGACAGAGGCTTTGGGGATGGCGATCCTCCTCATTGGCCTTGAGGATGGCGATCCTCCTCACCGTGTTGGGGTAGTTTACTTCGTGTGATGCGTGATCCTCCACGAGTGTACGGAGATGGCGATCCTCTCCGCCCCTTTTCTTTTACACGGTTTGTCGCATCATCTTGCGCGTGATCCCTTGATGATGACCAGGTTCACGGTAGTTTTACCTTTGCCCCGGACGGGAGTTTAGTTTTCCAAATTTATTTATGCGCCGTACTATTTTGTTGTTGTTCACGCACTCACTGGTTGTTTTATTTTGTTTCAATTACAGACAGTGACGGTTCCACCACAGACGGTTTTTCGGCTCTGGATACCACGCCCAGTTACCCTGATCAAGATTTAATAAATATTTGCATTTTATATACATTCTTTCGTTTAACTTTATTCATCTCTTATATATCAGAAGTGGGATGCCAGAGCCGAATATTACCATGATAAAGTTTCAATAGTTTTTGAATAAGTGGTTGGACCGTCGGTAATAGAATATGTTGTAATTTTCTCCTTTAACAAATTATGAATATATTTGATACGTATATATGCATTCGTTTTTCGCTGAAAATTAATTGAATATTTTGGGTTTTGCGTTGGGTTATTTGTCGATCAGGTTCTGACTGTATTTGCGAGTTTCTGCCGTTATGGGTCGTACAAAAAGGAGATCAAGTCATCATCGTGATAGGAGTTTTTCGCAATCCTCCGATGAGGGCACTCGACGCCGATCAAGGAGGAAGCACCGGAATAGTTCGAAAACGACCGTTGAATCATTAGAACGATTCACGGATGCCATTACTTCGGTATTAGAAAGGAGTAGTGTTAGCCAGCGTATGCCTTTTGGTTTGTGTAATGCCCCACGCGTATTTCAACGTTACATGAATCGAATTTTGAGCCCAGTCAGCGATATAGCAGCGGTTTATCTTGATGATATTTTGATTCATGCGAAAACTGTAGAAGGGGCTCTGCACGGTCTTAGAAAGATATTGGAAATTTTTCGACGAGAAAACATAACTTTGAATTTGAAGAAATGCTCGTTCCTTATGAACGAGGTTGTCTTTCTTGGCTTTGAAGTGGCCGATGGTAAAGTTAAACCTGGAAGTGGCAAAGTTAAAGCAATACAAGAATTTCAGGCCCCTAAGACAGTACACCAGATTCGACAGTTCCTTGGACTTACAGGATATTTTCGTCATTTTGTGCCAGGATACGCGCTCATTGCAAAGCCACTAACAAACCTTCTTAAAAACGCTACTAAATGGCAGTGGGGTGAACAGGAGAATCAAGCGTTTGAATTACTGAAAAGCAAATTGACTACTCAACCTATGCTTGCGATATATAATCCGAAGGCTGTTACAGAAGTCCACACGGATGCAAGTTCGATTGGATTGGCCGGAATATTATTGCAATATCAAGAAAATGGACGATTGCAACCTGTTATCTATTACAGTCGTCAAACTAGAGGAGCAGAATCTAAGTTTCATTCGTACGAACTCGAGACATTGGCAGTTGTAGAGTCTTTAAAGAAGTTTCGACCTTATTTGCTGGGTATCAAATTTACTGTAATCACGGATTGTAATTCGCTAAGGGCTGCAAGTGAGAAAAAGCAATTAATTCCAAGAATTGCACGATGGTGGTTGCAGCTGCAAGAATTTACTTTTGAAGTAAAATATAGACCGGGTAATCGTATGAAGCATGTTGATGCGTTAAGTCGAAATCCGTCACAGGAAAAAGAAGGTGAGGACATTTTGCATATAACACAAGCGGATTGGATACTATCAGGACAGTTGACCGACGATAAAATTGCGGAAGATTAACTCGGGACGAGTTAATTTCAGGATGGCCGAATGTAAGAAAAAGGTTGGTTCATTAATATTTTGAGGAAAATATGCATGCCTAAATTTTAAAATAAAAGGGAAAAGCGCAATAGTTTCAGAGGTTCTCAGAAACATTTCGGGCTAAAAATAAGCGAGTCCCGTTTGGAAAAAGGATCACGCATTTATTTATGCCAAAAAGGTTTATGGTCTCGTCGGACCGATGACGAAACCAGGCAGAAAGATTTGTGCAGCAATGCACCCGTTTTCGAGTTTTTGGGAAATCGGGGAAAGGGTCGTTTAAGATGATGTAATGAGGCCCGGGGGTTTTCTCCGTTTTACCAGAAATGGCCAGACCAAGAAATTGATAGAATTTCAGTCTGTAAAAGGATTTTAAAGTGAGTTGAGGTGTTGTTAGTCAGAGGTCGTTAAGAGTGTTTTTTTAGAAATATTATAAAGCGTTTTGAGAGGAGATTCAAGGATAGACAATCAAGTGAGTAGTTTCACTGAGTGTGTGAGTAATTTCACTGAGTGTGTGATTTAGTTAATTATTTGAGATAAATGATAACCGCTGGAAGTGAAAGAGAGTCGATTTTCCTCATTGTTGAGTGGCGTGGTCTAATAAAGTAATTGTTGTAAAATGCGAAGTGTGCCGGGCCGCTTCATTGTAATTGGTTTAAAATGTTTTCTGTGAGCCTAGGTTAGGACAGAGGCTTTGGGGATGGCGATCCTCCTCATTGGCCTTGAGGATGGCGATCCTCCTCACCGTGTTGGGGTAGTTTACTTCGTGTGATGCGTGATCCTCCACGAGTGTACGGAGATGGCGATCCTCTCCGCCCCTTTTCTTTTACACGGTTTGTCGCATCATCTTGCGCGTGATCCCTTGATGATGACCAGGTTCACGGTAGTTTTACCTTTGCCCCGGACGGGAGTTTAGTTTTCCAAATTTATTTATGCGCCGTACTATTTTGTTGTTGTTCACGCACTCACTGGTTGTTTTATTTTGTTTCAATTACAGACAGTGACGGTTCCACCACAGACGGTTTTTCGGCTCTGGATACCACGCCCAGTTACCCTGATCAAGATTTAATAAATATTTGCATTTTATATACATTCTTTCGTTTAACTTTATTCATCTCTTATAAATGTTTATTTATTCTTATTTCATCCTGCATATTGCTTAAATTCGACCGTCATAAATACACTTTATATTAAGAAAGTATTTCATTATCGCAACTCATCTGACAAGTTTAATTAAATTTCAATTTTCAATTATACCTTTCACTAAACGAAATGAAACAAATAATGAATTACAACTAAACCTAAGTTAAGAATATTGTTTGCAATCATATCTTACCTTAATTTTATAAAAAATGAATCCACGAAAATGTTAACGAGAGGCCGTTGATTTCTGGAAAAACAAGAAAAGAAACATTGAGTTGGGAGTTTTATATTATCAAACGTATTAAAATTTAATATGAGTAATTTGGGACAAATGAGAGCAGATAAGCTGCCTCAAACAAGACGCAACATAAATTTAGGGAATCCACCACTTTTACAACGGAGGCTTATCTGCACGACGGAGTAGTTTCATTCAAAATTCTTAAAATTCATAATTAGTCCTGTTATCATCCAAAATTTGCCTCTGTAACCTCCCCCGCGATTTTCAGATTTAAAAAAAGGCAAAGTAAAGCGCAATTTTCTTATCTGCGGCCAAACCCAACGCATTGTTGTGCTGCCTAAGTGCCTTATCACGCCGCCTATCGGCCGACAGTCGAACGAGCCAACGAACCAATTTTTTCTTTAATCAGCGGCCGTAACCTGCCCCAAGTCAGAAATTCCACATCACTTCGCGAGTGTTTTTTAGCGAAACCAGGGCCCAGCAGCAGCTTTTCGAGCGGAGACAGCACCATTTCTACGAATTAATCTGACTCCGCGAAGGTGTGTCACCGTCACTTGTTCTCGCCATTAATCCCGCCGAGTCGTGATTTATCCAGATCCCTCCCCGACAGCCGAATACCTGTACTTGAAAATCTTTTAGCACCTTTTGCTGCAGCTAGCCGAGCGACTCAGTCTCCCGCGAGGCGCGAAGCCCGAAAAGGTCAATCCGCGCGCCCGGTCACGCTAGCGGGCGGCAGTTGCTAGGAGCGGCAGCAGCTCCGCGATCGCCGTCGCCGCGTTGCGCCGCGAGCCGATGGCTACGGCTACGGCTGCATATGGGCTATAGCCGACGCGACACGACGCGTTTCTTGTTGCGCGCACTCGCGACCAGCTTTAAACCTGAGACGGAGATGTGAGTCACACGCAATTCGCGGTATGCCTGTCGCTTCTTGTTTACTTTGACAATTTTTTTCTGCGGCGGCTCTTCAGCAAATAAATCTTGGCGGGCTTCGGAAATATTCCGGGTTCGCTTTTGATGCCTTCGGTGCCCCCATCGCCGTCGCTGGTCGTCGCACGCTACGGCGGTAGAAGGCGGCTAACCAGTTCCATGGGGGGCCCCCATGTCACCTCCGCTTCGCTAAGACGGAAATGGCTGCGCGCTGAGCTGGTCTATTTCGAACGACCACCGATCAAATGGAAATGTGGGCCAAATTTGATCGCTGATAACATGCAGCGCTCGCCGGAGGTGGGGGTGATTTCAATTTTTCGAACACGTTGCCCACATGAAGGTTTTCGTAACTTGTCTTACATTGCTCACGCCATGTAGCCAGAAATGTTTAATTCAATTACAGTTGGTATTACCTAAGAACAATAATGGTTAAAATAAGAAGTCCGTACACCTCAAAATTTGGCGCGAAATTATTGTTTAAATAATAATTACGAACTCGTCAACAGAAGGTTTAGCTCAATCAACAAGGAAGCTGGTGGAATGTCACTCGAATTTAGCTGCGTAAAGCTGTTTGTGACGAACAAAAATATCACAGAAAACAATTTGAAAATTTCTAATTTCAATTAATAGTTAAATTGCTTACAGTGCTGAAACTAATTATATAAACTCAGCGTCATTTCCTTCTGTACCAGCAAAAACAAGCTTGGGATAAACAAAGAAGTATTCTATAAAAGGGATTCCTAAATTATTATTTTTGGCCATATTTACGCTCAAATACTTTTTCGCAAACTTGCTTTAATACGCTGTTCACGTAGTTATGGATTCTTTGGAATTATAACATATTCCTGGTTATTTTGCTCACTTTCGAATAAGATGAGGAAAGCATTCCAAACCAAAACGTTAGACAATCTTTAGTAAAGAGGCCGTAGTTATTAACATTTCCTTTAGTTCTCTCGGAAAATCTGGAAGATCCTCCCAGCTTCTTAGCTTTACCATAATTCTCTTTTTCCAAGCGAAGAAAATTGTTAACGACTTCGTGAAATTCCAATTTTCTCCTCGATTTTCCTTTGGCTTAATCGACAACTTTTTAGATCAATAATTCTTCGTTGTTCATTGAGCGCTTTACAGTGTCACATTTTAAATAATTTAAATGGTTTAAAAAATCTCACTAGGAGAATATAGAATTTCATCTATACTTTTTATCAGTTAACTAATTGTAGCCCAAATACTTGGTAACTTACAGGCTTTTTAACAGTCCTCGATTGATCGGAAAAGCAACTAAGTTCATATTTTGCCTCACAACAAAAATGGGTATATCCAAGAATTTGACGATCGCCCTGCTACTGAAATGCAAAATTCATGCTATTATAATAAAAAGGGGTCTGCTACGAGACTTACCTTTTTAACGAGAGATAAAAGCGCAACTGAACATGCATAGATGGGTCTTTACACGAAAAATTGTTTGAGCTTACAATTAGTTCCAGCACTGTATGTCCATAGCACACAATTTAACTATTACTTTTAAGTAAAGAAATTGTCTTTGCTGCGTGCATAAGATTCTCGATTTGATAATATATTTTTAGGAAACTGCAAACGTTAATGAAATAAAATTCTTGAATGACTTTCATCATTATAGTAGTTGTAACTAAAAGTAATAAAAAATACCTAAAGCAACTTTGGCTTTGTTTCGATACAATTCTACTTTTATGCCTTTACTTGTTATATCAATTCTTCAAAAAAGACATTCAATTAAACACAACAATTTTTTTGCAATTTAAATTTTTGTAATACGTCGATCTTTAAAACCTCTAGCAATAATAATTAGTACGCCATGTGTTCGCGTAAACCAAAAAATAGTTCCTAACAAATTGTAAAATTAGCACCAAGCATTAGACACACTACACGACTTCCAACGACGATTTGAAACAGTAGCAAAATTAATTGTTCATTACATAGCAATTTGTTAGGTATCATTAAGATGTGACGATTTCGTGAATGAAGACCAGTAAATGGCTGCCGGAGGGAACTTTAAATGTTTTTTTTAAAGAATTTATTGAAGTTTAATGCACAGTATTCACTGGTTTCTTTTAATTTGCAGTATCCACGCAGCGTGCCTTTTTGTTGGCACTTTGTCTTTTATTAGCTAAGAATTTTACAGATGCCGTCATCACTGTGAGCCAAATTAAAATGGCATTTGTGAGCATTCCACCCACCAGTGGCGAAGTTTCCCACCCCCCAGCTGTCAACTTACTTTATTCCAACAACACTCATCCCGCAGGGCGTGCGCAATCAAAAAGAGTTCGATTTCCGTAAAAAAGTACTTTCCGGCTGGTTCAAGTCTGGGCATTTAGCATGAAAAAGCGATTAAAGGTTGGATTTTCTCGCACTTAAAATGCACCACACCACCGAAAGCGAACGAAAAAAAATAACACAACTACCACTGTGGCGGGATGACGGCACACAACGCGAACACATTGAACGCGACAGCGATAAAAAGCAGTTTGAGTCTGCCACTGCGGCCGAGTTCAATTGAAAAATTTTAAAAAAACCCGAAAATGCAACAACAAGGCACACGGGCCGGAGCGAGACGGCAACACCGCGCTCGGGCAGAAAGAATCCACACAAATTAATGTCTCCTAATCGGAAAAAAAACGAACAATTTCACAACTTCCTCTGGCCGTCAGGAGCGGTTACATAGCGCCGCTCGAGCGGGCATTTTTCGGCGGGTCCACTGCCTCAGTGTCCGCGATGCAGCGTAAAAATCAATTAGAACGACCCCGAGTGCGTCGGCCACTGCTTCACTGCTGTTTCACTTTCGCTGCAGTTCTCCCCGCGCGGTTTGTTCTCATTCCGCGAGCGAACGACCGCGGCCGCACTTTTCGCGTTCTCCGCGCTGTTTTCGGCGGCTGCGAGGCGAGGCGATCCGATCGGAATCGGTCGGGTTGGTCCGCGGCGGGGCGCGGCGCGGACACGGCCTGCGAACAAAGAGCAAAAAGTCCGCGGACGTCGTCCGAAATGCAAAAATTCTTTGACAGATTATGCAAGTGAAGAGCAAGAAGGCGCCCGCGGCAAAAGGGACGAGAACTGTCAATCACTACACACACGCCGAAACGGGACAGCCGTCGATTACTAGAAGAGATGCGGCCGCAGCTCCTTTTGTCTAGGAATTCCTCGGTGCATTCCGGTGGAACAAAGAGTGCCGCACAGTGACTGATGGAGGAAAAAAATACAAAAGTGAAAAGTCGCACGATCTTCTTCTTCGCCGCGTCGCAGCGACCAGTGTCACTTTGGCGTTAGAAAAACGAGCAAAAACGAAACCAAAACACGCACACACCACGACACACCGCACTGCTGTTTTCCTGCGGACACCGCTTTTCCCCGCAATCGCGTAAACTCAGAAATTCGCCGAGAAATCGCTGGCCAGAGCTCCTCCGCTGCTGCTGCTGGTGATGGCGCTGCTGACAAAGAGAATAAAAAAATCGGGCGCACACAGCGACACGTCGACGCTTCACACAGTCCAACTGCGCGCTTCGAACTCCCAACGCGACGCACTTCCCACAGCAAGGGGAGTCGCGGCGGCCGCACACACGCCCGGGCCCTGTCTGCACACGGCGTGACTAATCGTGACGTCATTCAGAGGAGCTGCGGTAGCGAGTGCGCGGCCCGGCCGCCGCGGCGGTGCGAGCGAGACGCCGCCAGAATCAAACAAGTGCATTCATTTCGCTTTTAAGGTGCACTTGCACGCACACACCGGCGACTTGCAGCTAGCACCACCGCGGGAGGAGAGCCGGCATAGTGGCGGTCTCCCCGCGCGACAGGGACAGCCGGGAGCGGCGCGAAAGGGACGGCACGCGCGCCGCGATGCGTGTGCATTGCAAACGTGGGTGGAGGAATGAGCAGACAGACGTCGCAAAACGAAAAAAAGACACCCAGTGAACCCGCCGAGCGACGGCAAATGTTCGGCGCTGTCCGGCTGCTCGTTTTTTTCCGCAGCGCTTTCTGCTCGGACCCGATCGGGCCTAATGAGTTTTTTCGTTAGAACCGGGGACCTGGCGTGGCGTTGCCAGATTTTGCGGTTCTGGAGACGCGCTTCGCGGCCGGCGCGCGCTCGAGGACTGCAATAAATTTTGACTTTTTGAATTCGCTCATTAACGGTTCATTGCAGTCGCTTTGCCCCAGAGGTCGGGGCAGTTAAAAATAGCCGTGACGACGCTCGGTCGTGTGGCCAGACAAATTTTATGGGCGTCTTGCGCTGCCGTTGATGCGGTAATTGCTGGGCTTAGGAGCTTCTGCACTGCTAATTGAAATTAAATGCTTCGAGGATGCACTCAGAAGGAAAAAGGACGCTGTGACGTTTTTAATAAACGACTATAATCACTGGAGTCGCCACCTAGCTGGGGGAAGAAGGGCGCTCGCGTTCAAAGAAAGTTTCATTAATTTCACTCATTGTATATCGTTAAAACTGAATGAACAGAAGTATAAAGCGTTCGCCATAACGAACTGTCTGTCTATTTTTTTGCATCATACCAAATTTTTCAAAAAAGATCTTCAAAAGTTATCTAAAAAAGAGTACTGACCAGCATTGACGTTTGGAATCACGTTAAATCCTGTAAATTTGATTATATACATATTATATATGTAGTTGTAATATTGCAATACACCTAATTTTTATAATAAAACATTATTTTATCCTTCTTACTCGGTATTTATATGCTATCTTATTATTCTACCCACGGTAAGTTCAGCTGGCAACAAGACAACAATACTATGATATGAATAAAAGGACTAATGCATAAATCCAACTTGGGCTTGCTTACAACCGAATACAGAACGCAAAATATTGCAGCTATTCAGTTAGTAAATTTGCACTAATGTTTATAACCAATGGCTGTATAACTCCTAAACAGCTTCAGACAACAGATGTGCTCAAAACCCGTCGTTTGTATAACAATTTTATAATCGTATCGTACTGAAGTAGTCATTTTTTTCTTTCGAGGATTCAGAAAAGTAATATTATGAAGTATAAATATGTATCTATGAACTTAAAGTCCATTGACTTCAAAATAAAGTTTGGTAGAACATCTGTTGTTACATCAATGCTATGTTGAAAAAATGAAAGGAATATGAAAAGAACGACTCAACAAAATACATAACTCCAAACATATGTTTTGATAAAAGGCTTTTCATTAATGTAAAACCAGAAATTGTAGTTGATTCAGCTGTAGAATTAATTGGGCATTATACACTTTTCAAAATTTAATAGTTTACATTAATGAAAGTCAAAGGAATTAAAAGTGTAAAGGAATGCAATAACAAAAATGATATTTAAATAATTTAGAGATACTTTAAATTTAAAAGTTGCAACTACACGTTTTCACAGGGGCACGAATTAATTTTTATTGCTAATCGAATTTGCGAGCTTCAAAAAGCATTAATTCAAACGTTCAAACATTGTATCACACATACTCGCAATTTTAGTAGCCCCTTGGCCCCAAAATAATTTATGAATATTTAAAGTTAAATTAAGCACTGATCCGGAGACGCGAATATATCATAATAAAAATTCTCATAAATAAGGCCACGGAGACGCGTTGTTAGTGAAGTTTCTCGTGGAATGAGGAAAATGGAGGAATCAGGAAGAAAAGAAGAAAGAAAATTTAAACAGGCTTAGCATTCCTGGTACAGTGCACTAAATGTATACGAATGAAATTCAGAAAAGTGGATTAGGGTAGGAGTCCCTTTTTAACTTTTTAAGATGGCTCTAGTCCTTATCACCTAGTCTATACCTCTCCACATCTGATTCACACTAAATATTTTTTTCAAAGTAGCACCTTTATATTCTTAGTGCCAATTGGACAATGACACACAAACTAGCGACGTAAGCAATTTTTTTCCTATACTGATGTTTTTGAAAATGTGTAAAACGATTTGGGGAGTAAGAGTTACATATATACATTTGTCGAAACGAAATGTTCAATTGAAAAATTGTCAAGGTTTACAACATCCTACATATCTATTAAACAAAAAGGAACAGAACATTTTTATTTACTTAAAAACAAAGAAATATCTACATTGATGGCACTACATATGCGTGTAAACCGTTTTATATAATACTTCAAAGAAAACGGCCTCCTTGTTCTTATCATTCCCATCCCACGTCGAAAAAGGCGCAAAGGGCAATCAACGAAATTAAACTCCTTTTCTGTCCTAACTATACCATCACCATTCTAACTTGACATTTTCCGGGTAACCTAAAAAAAACCTCTTGCGACTCACTTAATACCTCTTCATTTTCCCACTTGGCGAATCCTCAATGTGGCATTTAACTGCTCGAAAAAGCAACCCCCGAAACCGCAGAAGGAAGACCAGAACAAGAAGGTCATAAGTAGCTCAACAGGGCTGCAATCTAAAGGTACCCTTGATGTGCACCAGGGTGGGCTTAGGCACGGAGGGTGCACCCGGAGCACCCCGAATGCAACGTGATGCACACTTGCTCCATAGTCCTGCGGGAACAGCAGGTGGGGTTCCCTCCCCGCAGGGTGCATAACGCAGCAGTGCACCGGGAGAAAGCAAGACGAAAAAACTCGACCAAAAAAGGAAGCGGCATCAAATAGAACAGAACACAAACGAATGAATGGGAATTGCCGCGGCTGCCCGGGGTGGGGACGCCGGGCGGGAGGACCCGGAGCGGGACAAACAGGTAGCCAGCCACCGGCATGCCTGCATGGATGCAATTTACACTTGACGGGTAATTCTGGAACAAAATGTTGCTGCACTTACCCTCGGCTGGAAGGGTGCAATTGATTTGAAAATTGCTTTCAGCCCGACAGTGCGCCCGGTGCATAGGCTCTCGTTTCCTGCAGCGTCGCGGTGATGGTGTGCGTAAGTGGCGATGCTCGGAGGGGTGTCTTTGCCCCACCGGGGGTTCGCCGCGCCCGCTCCGCTGTTTTTATCAATTGAAATTAGCCCCGATCCAGGACGTGGGACTGGTTGCGGCTGGAGAGCCCTATTGCAATAATTCAAAGAGGCTTCGTTTTTGCAGAATGATTTGTAGAATGGGATCAAGGTGAATGGGACCTGCTTCGCTTTTGTGTATCAGCCTGGATGTTTTTTGAGGCTGATTCAGTACGAATCCCATGAATTTTGCTTTAATCCTGAGATTTGTGATATTGCTAAAAGTAACGTCCACCAGGTTAGATTTACTCGAAATATGACAACTTGGAAGATTTTGGTCAGTAGCTTCGTTCAAAGAAATCTCCAGAAATTATTATTATCAAAACAATTGTGGTTAAGAATCCAGATATATGAAAAAACATTTTAATTTTTAGACTCCTATGCATTTTAAAATATGAGTTGTACTGTAACTATAGCAAAAGTTTCATTTGAATTGGAGAAGTTGTTTTCAGTTGATATGTCCAACCATTAAGCACAGTATGTATGTGCGATAGACTTCCAAATACCCTGCAATTTTTAAACATGCTATCTACGCAGGTGTATGAGTTTTAAGTAAACTCGATTGTAAAAACTTCAAGATCATTTCATAATGAAAATTTAAATAGGAAGAACATTAATTAAACTTTTATTTATCAATCCTTTGTACATTTCTCTACATCTGAGTATCATCTACGCCTTTTTTTACATTTCTGGCTTTTTTTCGGAATCAGTGTTTGAGAAAGTTTTTTTGTACTTATTTTTTGGGTTCATCAGATATAACGTATAGTAACCACTACGCGGAAGAAGATTTGTGTACATAATTTTAGAAGTTAATGACCAGGCAGCAAGTATGGAAGATAATATAATTATTAGAAATAGCGCAGGTTACAACAGGATTAATGTTTGTTCAAGACGTTTCTATAAAACTTTTTCTCTGTATACATACTTAAACTTAAATTCAACTTAATATATTTCTCGAAAACAATGCATCTAAGTTAAACTGTTAAAAATATTTGAAGAAGTTATTAAATTTTATAAATTAACATTTATTCTGTAAATCCCAACAAGTGTTAATGATATAAATTATAATAAAATACATAATAATTTCATTTAAATGCTGCGATAAAGCCTTTTCATAATTTTTACCTATGTGTAGGGACCTTTAAGAGTGACAAATTTCTGTTCGTATTATACCTTTACTATCGAACGGAATGGAAATCGACACGCGTAATAGATCCCTAGGGCTTGGGGCATAGCTTCTCGGGGGAAATCATATACTATTAAACATTCAACCGCGTTAAAACCTCACGACGACATATTAACTTCGCTTCACCAGTTGGGCGAAGATTACGTAGACGAACTAAGCCGAACTGGTAATCCACATTGCTTGAACATGTTGAGCATATTGAATGCACTTTAGACATCATACTTCTTTTACAGAGAACACTCGAAAGGTCTGAAAGAACCAATAAAAATAACATTTCAGGTGATCCACCTTTAAAGACCCACTCAGCCCCAAAATGTGTTGACGAGGAAGTCCTAGAGAACGCGGGTTACATGTCCACGTTAATCTGCGCCATTAAAAAACGGATTGTCGTCGTTGTTCGCCTTGAGCTCCAGTTCCTCACATTCAAACTCCGGCGGAGCTATAGTTCCTCAGAAAAACTTTTCATTGCTAAATTTTGCATGAAAGTGAAAACTTTCACGTCGACATTTCGTTTTGTTTGAATTTTCGTACGTTTTGCCAGGGAATACTCCTGCGGGAGAGAGGAAGGGCTGAGGAGATTGGGGCCAGCCACCCTTTGCCGTAGACTTTTCAGAAAAGTTCTAATGAAACACTGCGCGCAAACGAGCACAGGACGGTGGCCACGAACACATCGATTGAAGCGCACTATCAAAATCTGGGGTAGTTGTGGAATAGTAGGAAGTGAGTAAAAGTACCTTTCAGCTGCCTAACCCCGGGCCGGAAGCGGAACAGGGATGAATGGTGGGCGCTCGCACCATCCGAGCCCCAGTTGTAGTCCACTGTCGGTGCAAGTCGGTGTGGATTGATGCACACCAAAGTGCATTCGCACACCAGTCTCTTGTTTCAAGTGGCCTGTTTATGCGGTGATTATGTTGCCAACTGAATTTCCTAGGTGGGCTTAGACGGAGCTTTCCAACCCCTTTTCCGCACCTCGCGTCACGGCACCCGCTGCAGGTCTGTAGGCACAGATTTCGCACTTGCAACCCACCTAACCTCGCACTCCAACTTTTCAACTCAGTTCAGTTTTGTTTATTTCAAGTCAGTTCAGTTCGCTGTCATTCAGTTCCAATCAGTCGAATTCGGTGCACTTCCTTTTACACCTATTATTGCTATTAGAAGTCGGAAAAAGTCCCGATGGTCCAGAAACAGGCTATGCGACCAAACCCTGTCTGTCCTCGTCTCGAAAACCATCAATACACCACCCCACAGGGCTTAATCCTTAATGTCCTTTTTATCACTCGAACACAGGTCCAGAGTACCCACAGCTTCGAATTTCCACCGAATCATATCATCTTCGTTTTTTGCGGGCTCCTCAGGGATTCTACTTTTTGTCACTCGTTTTTTCCCGGCCGCCGCGGCGGTTTGTTTGTTCGATTTGTTCCCGAATGCAAGTTGAGCTAGGACAAGATTACCAGGAAAACAGGCGGAGGGATAGAACTTTTCATGGTGGTTAGGTCAGAGTCGGGTGCACGGAATAAGCTTTTCCACCCGGTGGGAAGGGTAGGGTTATTTGATGCGCCCACCAGCCCCCAAAGCAGGATGAGGAGCTATCCCTTGCAATCTGCGCAATCTCCCGATTTTGTTTTCTTAACATTCAGTGGATGGCAGTGGATTGCAAAATTTTTGTGCAGAAGGGATTAAGGGACTTTAAAAAAAATGTTACTTTTTTTATTTATTTTATTTTTAGACTTCTTTTTCGGCTACCGACCGACCGTTCCTGAGTTTGGAGAAGAGAAAGTGTTTTTCGAGTTGCAGCGCAGTTTTAATTGCTGTTTTTGAAGCAAATGGGGTTTGAATGACTTTTGGGGTTTTCGTAATGAATAGAGTTCCTCTCCGCGGGTTCCTAGCTTTTATTTTTGAACCCACCCGACTTATATGATGTATCTCCGGGCAGAGTATGCAGTGGATGTTTACTTCTTTCATGCCCAATTAAAGTCTAGTTGATGGCTTGGAGTATCCTGGTTGCTGGACTCACTCCCGAAGGGCTTGTAATGAGCTTTGGGGGCGAACTCATCCCTTTCGAATTTATAATGAACTTGATATGGCTCATAATACCGTCTGGGACTTATTAGAGGATACTTTCAAAAGGAAATACAAAACAGCATTTCAATGCTCAGAGAAAAATGAAATTTGTATTTTCAGTCTGTTTCTAATCCGATTAGTCAAAGTGCAAGACAGATATGCAGAACCTTTGTGTTAAACTTAGTCTAGAAGTGGAATTACAAATTCAAATTCAGTAATACCATAGATACAACAATTATTTCACGCTGAGAAAATAAAATATATTCTTTGATTGAATAGCAACATCTAAAAGGACATAAATAAAATAAATTGAAATAAAGCAAAACTATTTCGCAATTTTGTCTACTTTTAATGTCCGCATAAACGTCATTACAATATCAGATTTAATATGTTATCTATGCTGATGATAATTCTTTCTATACATATAGTATAGTGCGAATAATGAAGCTGAAATATAGAGTCAAATTAATGCTACCCTACAAATACTCGACAACTGGGTAGTTGTAAATTACATCAACATAAATGTAACAAAAACTCCATCGACATAAACATAAAAAGTGAGAAAATATTTGAAAAGAGTTACAATCAAATATATTGGAATAAAAATATACAAAAAATTTAATTTTAAATAACAAATGAAATAATTAACATGTCCGGGCAACTAAACACAATTTGACCAAAAACAATCTTAGCGAGCAAAATATAGTAAAAAAGTAGGTGGATTTTTCAAATTTCAAGGATGAAAAACAATGCTTCAAGAAAAAGTGTTATACAGTGAAATCTAATAATAATAGAAGTTAGAAAAAAGTTCTTAAAAATATGTGTTTTTAGCCGTTTAAAGTGTATTAATACCTTAATGCTCCATTCGAATTTAGTATTCAGGCAGAACAGTACTTAAGAAGAAATTAATTGGTTTAAAATGCTCCACTGCCCTTAACTAAGCTAATGACGCATAGCATAATAATTAAATGAAGTCATAATTTGTCCATAGAAATTATATGTAATAGGCTCCATAGACCAGAAAATTGCGTTTGCGGCAAAAAAGAACAAACGAATCAGGGAAAACGTGGATATGGAGTAAACTCGACGGTATATATCCCAGAAAGGGTTAAAGATAGGAAGAAACTGATTTCAAATTTGAAAAGAGCATGCCCAAAAACTTTAGGTGTATGTTTGCATAGCTCAAAATCGATAAAAGTGGAATTTGGAGTAAACCAGAATGACGAAATATGCACAAGATATCTAAAAGCAATGAATCTGAAAATAACAATTGCAATAGAACTGGTTAAACTCGTTTACAAAACACGACAACCTACCAAAAATAATGTTTAACTCACAAGAAAACGTTTTGTACACAAGTCCTGAAACAAAACAGAGCACTATTTTCATACCGGGATGGGGCGAGAAAATCCGTGAAATATTGCACTTCTCAGGTTTAATAAAATACCCGGAGAATAAAAACCTAACTCTAAATCGTAAATAGTAGACTTTCTTTTTCATAAAGCAGAAGTTTGAGCCTTGGATATAACAAATGGAATACTCTAACACATAGGTTTTTAAGTATGTACACATGTATATTTGTACTATTTTTGTGAAAATAATAAAAAAACAAGTTTACACACCTTCATAAGAACTAAAGAGAAAAATTGAATGCATCATGAATAAAGCTTCCCTAGAAAAGTGTGACACATATGTGTTCAAATATAAAAATTAATTTCGCGATGATTAGAAAGAGATCCCATTAAATATACATATCTTATTGCATAAATTTTAAATCTGCGTCGATCTCGCAATTGTTACTAAACTTAGGCAAATTAAATTCGTCTTGCATTATACGGTGAAGATTTTTCAAAGTTTTCATAATGATTTATAAGACGACATGTTTTCCACAGAGAAACTGAAGAGAGAAATTCGGAATAAGTTGTTAAGAAGTGGCTTTAATTCAAATCAGATACTAATACTATTATCCGAAATGAATTTTGTGAATTATTGGCTATTTAGAAAACATTTATTTTTAAAATGATGGCCTTATTGAATTTCCGTTCTATTCATTTGAATATGTCTTATCGACCAATATGACATAGTGTGATAAAAGTAATATTTTACTTCAACTACACAAAATGCTGTTTGGAAAAAAGTATGCAATAAGAGTCGTTATTTAAACTTCCTCTCCAGCATCATCTAGAAATGTCCTTTAATCCTTACACCAGCGATTTTTTCCTTTCCTAAGGGCCGTCGAAGCGCCTTAATTTATGGCGGAAAACAGACCTTTCCAGAAGCCATCAAAATTCCACTCGAACAGTGAAACCTCTTCTGGTTCTGATAGTGCCAGCAGCGCTCGAAAGAAGCACCTTGACCCAATTTCCGCCCTCATTTCCATGGCCGTGTTTAACCGACCGAGACCGGCGTTATCTCCTCGAGCATAATTTCGCCCAAAAACTTAGGAAATTCCTCAATCGTCTAAGAGGCCACCCGAGGGCCATCCAGCGCTGCAGCGCAGCCTTATCAGCATGCAAATTGCACCGGGTTCCCATTTCGGGTCATTAAGGGTCCCTCTGCGCCTTTAGTGCGATTAAAGGGTAATCTCCGTCATCCATCCTTCCGATACTGTTTCAATTGAAACCGCCATCCCCGGGGACGCGGCATTCATCGGGCAAATTTATAGTGGTCTGGGGCCAGAGTAACAACCCCCAGGAAGGTCGGCGGAGCCCCTCCTGCGAATGCGGGCTCGCCCCAAAACAAATCACCACCCGCAGCCCCCGCACTTCAGTTTAAACCGGAGCCCGTGGTGACTGCCGCTGGGGCTGAATAGGTGAGGGATTTATTTTCATAATAAGCAAATAAAAGCGAGCACCCGAAAACTGAAGTGCTCGGGGCTGGGAGAAAAATGGCACAGCTTGAACCAGCCCTGCTACTGGATGATTTTTAACAGCCCCGGGTTGGGGGTGGGCTGGGGGCTGTGGGCCCGATGGGTTCTGCTCTGGAATAAATTGTGTAATGCATCCGCGCTGGCCGTGGTGCATTTTTCATGTGCCCCCACCCCACGCACGTGAAGTGGGCGCGCGGTGGTGCATTTTTTAAATAAAACCCGAAAAAATTGACCAACGAAATTTTTAAAAGAATTTTTTTTTTGATTTCGTTCCCTTATTTTTTCCTTTTGTGAGCTCAAGAGGTGTACAGTGTATTGACTGAGGCTGGGGTGGGGAAGGGAGAGAGCAACCCTATTTTAATAATATCACCCTCACTTCAGGTCTCACTCCACACGACACAGACACAACTACATTCGGTGCACGATATTTTTACATATGTATGTATATCCCCCTCTCCTGTCAGTCAGCTCGAAATACCTTCGTTTCGGAGTTTGGGTACAGCAGCCTAGAAAGCTCCAACATCTCCTTCCCCCCCTTCTCCCTCTCCCACCTCCTGAATTAAGAACCCATTCCAACGGTTTTCGTTTTACAGCAAAACGTGATGCGAAAAAACCGCGACCTACAGCACCGTTATTTGGCAGCTGCACATGTCGAATTCTACTGGAATTTAACGGGAGTGGGAAGAGGAATAAAATTAGGAGTGCGAGGTGGTGCACTCCAACTCCTGCTTTGAGGGGGCGGGGAGGGAGTTGATGATGGGATTATCCCCTCAACCACTGCCATCAACCCTCTTTTCGGCCTGGTGATGTGCATGCATGACTTTACCTATTTCCAGCTCTTCGATTATTTTACCTAAGGGTGGGGAGGAGGGGAAGGAGAAATAGGGTAATATGTATATCAGGCAGCTGAAAGAGATGGCCTGCAGCTTAAAGCGAGAAGAACGGTACTAGCAGAACCGTACATGAACGGGGAAAGAAGCTTAAACGTGCACACCGCAAAACATCACCGTGTTTTGGAAAGGGAGGTGAGGCGGAGCAGAAAAGGGGCAGGTGATATTGCACAAACTCTGTGTCGTTTGTCCTTTTATTTGTTCTCGTTTTGCGAAGATTCCTTTGGTCGCTGGGGGTGCCAAACTGCCATTTTCATAGGACTTTGATGCGGGGAATGGCGGGACAATGGGGCATTTATTTTGATACTTATTACCCCACTTCGTGCAGAATGACTGAGGGGTGATTTCTTTCAATTGGCTGTCTCTTATTATCCTCGAACAGTGGCGTATAAAATTCCGTCGAAGAAAATGTTAAGTGAGCTTTTAAGGGCAGTAAAGACATGGTTAAACGACCTTTAGTTGTTGTAAACCCTTCCTCTCCAGCTCTTTCCCTGCGCTCGACATTCACCCGACAAGCGATTATTCTGAATGTTATTTTCCCGGGGCTAAGGGTGGAAAGGGCTCAAAAGAGACGTTTTAGCAAAAAATAAAAAGTCTTTTTCAGTCTCTGCAAAATGCATTAAAAACTACTTTCGGTCTATTCTCACTTTCTAAGGACTCTCTGTGAAATGTGTCCTGGTTTCACAACTTTTCGGCCACTTTTTTTCCTTTTAATTGAAAATAAATAGAAACTGGCTGGCTCCTGCACCATATTTTGAAGGCGAGGGGGTGTGCGGTGCAACGGCTCGCTGGAAGACTTTGCGTGGTCTCACGGGTGAGGGAAGTGGGCTCCACGTTCAACTCAAGTCCCATTTAAAAGGACCTATCGCTGAAGACGGTCGTTTTAAAGCAGTTGTTTTTTTGGTGGAGCTCTATTTTTCCTTTCCTTGGCATTTCTCTTAGGCTAGGTATTTTAGGAGCTACTATTGTCTGTTTTTTCCGCGTGCTTAGTTCCTTTATATTGTGTGTATTTAAAAGGTATTATAAAATACTTAATAATATGTATTCATAAAACGAATGAAGTTTGTTTTATATTTCGTAAGAGTTAAGAGAGAACGTGCCTCTGCCATAGATAACAAAATACTTTTGTACACCAAAAGTAATATTAGGTTTCACAGAAATGATAAAGTTACACCCAAAGCGACCGAGCACAGAAAGTTTGAAAGTTGAATCGTGTTGTTCTCGAAATACGTAACTTCTTTGAAACTGGTGGGCATCAAATCCTTTTCCAGATTCCTAATCGTTAAACGCAAACGTTTTGTTTTTAGTTTTAAACATTAATATTAATTAATAGCACTACTGACGAAATAAATGTAATCTAATTATTTAATAAACATAAATAAAACATTTCTCTGCTGCTAACTACATAAAACGAATTGAAAAAACGCCTAGCAAATCGATTTATCCGTTTTCAATATTGTATGTGGTAGTTGAAGTTAGAAACGGGTTTTAAGTACGAACATTTGAACTGACTGGTAAAGTTTTTACTATTCCAACATATTTTATTACTGCACATAATTAAAGTTATGTGTTCAACATAAAGAAAACTAATTTTTTCAGAAATGCTTTGAATTTTCGGACCCGATGAATTCATTAAGACAACAATCGAAAACAGCGATATATTAAAACAGAAATAGGTAGAACGATGGTCGGCAATAAACGGGTAAATTGCATCCTCTGATCAAATAGGAAATGCGCGACTCCCTCCACCGAAATTGTTCAATAAAACATATCCCGATGGGAGGGGGTTGCAAAAAGGAGTAAATGAACGACTAGGCAGCAGCTAGTCCGATTTATTCCTATCAAGAGGCCCATAACGTCCCAAACGACCGATTAATTTTGGGCCACCCCGGACGCGGCGACCGAGGGCGAACCGCGCCGCATCGCAGGCCGGGCACCGCCGGGCTCATTTCAATTTTTAATTGCATACCAAATGAAGCATATGTCAATTAAGCCGGGAATAAGTAAAAATTATTCCAAGTCGCCCGGCCAGCGGAGGTATAGTTGCGATTTTCTCTGTGGCAAGTTTTTCTGCAGCGATCACAGCAGCGCCGATAGGAGCGAATCTGATGATGAATATGCAGCATTTATGGCTCCGGCCGCACTCGGGTTCCGCCCGGTGGGAGGGGGCCCGGTGGGCGCCGAACCCGCAGAACCCACCCGCCGGGCGGCATAAACCCGACGAAGTGGTTGAACTCTGGTCGAAAAATATTCTCTCCGGCAGGATGGCTCCCCGGGCCAGCCCTCGGCCCACCAAAAAACCGAGCGCTTTTTGTGTGCATTAAAAATCGCGCCATCACCACCCAGCAGAAATCGATTTTAGGTGAACGGGGCCGGCTCCAACCTCCGCCCTGATTGCGACCATCCCCCTCCCGATCCTGCGGCTAAAAGGGCTGATTTTATTTTATTTCTGCCGCTCGTCCCTTTTTTCTCGATTTTAATGCTTTTCGGGGATGGTCGCGTCCGCCCCCGCCTCGCGCCCCCACACTCGCCAGTGTCTGGGGCTCATTTTTCTATGTCGTCGTCGGGGTTCGACGGGTGGCGGGCGCGCTCCGGTACATGCCGACGAAAAACTTTGTAGCGAGTTTCGGGACATGCAGCGTTCTTCGGAGTGTTCACCTGGAGCTAAATCGCGTTCTCGGGATGTGGCCCGGCTTGTTTCGCATTTGAATTTTCACCTTAGCGCACTTCGACCGGGTCTACCCGGGGCGGGGGCGCCTGGTTCGAAGCCAGGGAGTGCGACTTTTTATTGCCCGGGGGCACCTCGACCGAAGCAACTCACCTGCGAAGGTGGTTATATTTTGGGCGGCAAAGAGCAAGCACGCGAATTTGCACACATGACATCGAGTCAAAAGCGATTCGCCCAGAGACGTAAACTGAATTAACTGCACACTTAATCTTGTCTCGAAGTGCAGAGAGACGGTGCTTGCAAATAGGCTGTAACACTACTAAAAAACTGAAAGAGCATAAACGGACATAAACTTTTCTCCACTAATTAGACTTCATTTTAGTATCGATGAAGAAATCAGTAAAAGATCTTAATGTTCGTTTCTCCACCAAAAAAATGCACGTATACATAACTATGTAAACTTAATTTCATTAGTAACATTTAAAGCTCAATAAAAATTATTACATGCACGGAATTTTAACGAACTTTGTGTAAATTATTTAGAGTTGTTAATGTAATGATAGAAAATGTAGCCCGGTTATACCTCTTTTCACGTCAAAAGCGTGCTTGTCACCAGAATTGAAAATTTGGCGCTCATTTTATTAGATGTCGGATCTTTACAACGCAGATAAAAAGAAGTCGAATGCATGTTGGTTCATGCTTAAAGTAGGGTTACGTACAAGCGATAAAATAGGAATAATGCAATGTTAAATAAAATACTAATGCATATACACATATACATATTTGTGCAAACGCATATAGACACAGAAACAGACTCGTGTGCGGTTCTTCCCGAGTCCAAACAATACTTTTTTCAGATTTTTCCGAAATTGCATGCATGAGTGACATCTTAGCTGACACAAACTAATAGAAAATTGGGCATAATTTTACAAAACGGTCAGCATAGACAAATATTTTGTTGGCAATGTTGAAACATAAACACCAGATTAAAGAACGTAAACAGGTACAATAATGTTTTTGATAAAAGTTTTGAAAAATGTTTAATTTATTGTTTTTACACAATGCTTAAAAAAATTTGATGGAGATATGTGAAAAAAAGGAAATTACGAAGGAAAAATTTCAAATATCTAACGAAAAAAAGTGATCCAAAATTTCTTATACATGTATGTAAGTAATTCCTATATAGTAAAGTAAATGGTATTTTCCTTCTTTACTCATTAGCCTAAGAGTTGTTGATTATATTAAACAAATATTTTATTTGTTTCTTCGAAAAGCTCAAAATACGATTTCTCAAAACTAAAATTGACTGAAGAAGAAAAATTCCAATAGGGTAGCGCCCCGGCACGAATAATTGCTTTGCAAAATTGCTTCTCATAGAATGCAAAACGCTAAACTTAAACGCACTGCATTAAAACTGAATAAACTAAATGGGTTTGTTTCATGAGACGAATAAATATAAATTAAACTGCACACTTTTAATGCTTTTGTTTTTCTGGAAAATAAACGTGAGCATAATTTCCATTATTGTGCAATTAAATATGCATATTAAAATATTATATTAAAAATTCACCTCTTTAAAGTTTCATCATACGAAGGTATAAAGCGGTGCATTTAAATTATTATAAATGAATTAATTCTGGTAATTATTTGTAGTGCAAATATCAATTAATTTTTTCAAGAATTTAGGTAGGTGTAGATGTTTTTCATACCTCCACAATATCCGAGATTGCACAACATTTACAAGTACCGAGGATTACTTTTGCATAATGGCGTGTATGTTTCTCGTTAAAAATTTAAAATTAGTCTGGTATGAAATAAAACTGTTGGATGATCTTGCCGAACTTCTCAATTCGAGCTTAATTGATCCCGACAACCGCCATACGCGAGCACGCACATTCGAGAGCAGGACTGCGATGCACTCGCGGGTTTGTAAAATGTTTTGAGCTGGTGCAATCAGCGTGCGCGTGCACCCGATCAGCGCCGTGTTCGTTTAATCTTCGTGCCTAATCACTTTGTCACGGATGCGTCCATGCGTCGCTCATACAAGAGCATGTCGAATAAACGCACATGGAGTCATTGCAACTTAATCAAAAACTCTAATAATTTCTTATTTATATGCAAAAAAAATAGAAATGTTGTAGTCTTGATTTTAGTTGTAACAGTCGGTACTTCTTGAAGATGGTTCTTAATGGTTATAAAATGGAGGACAGAATATCTCACTCGATATTATTGATATATTGGTATTGCATTTACATTATGCAGTTTTTCAATGACGATAATTTAAATTTATCAAAGCATGATAAATCGTGATTAGTTCACGTAAAATAAAAGTCTACTCTAGCGTTGACGAGACACATTTATCGTGTTGATATTAATCATGTAGATATTAACTTTAATTTGAATTTTTTTTAAAGAAAGTTAATTAACCCAAGAGTTTGATGTCCTAAACGCTCTTTTTTAGAGTAAAATAAAAATTAGATTATTTATGCCAATTTCTGATATAAAATTCGAAAGAATAGATACTATAGTGTGCTTTTCATATAGTATAAAGTGTCATTAAATAGAAATGGTATAGGAAGGAAATCGAAGACCTGAAAATACATGTAGTGCAAATTTTGTTGCTATGTTAAAACATTCCTCTTAAATTTCCTACATAAAAAATAATGTGCATCAAATTACCTTGTTCACTTGAACTAAGATCGCAAGAAAATTTCTTCAATCGGAAGCAGCTAAGCAAACATAAGCAGGCTGCTTCATTTGTTCTACATGCAGCCACTTTTCTAGGTGGAAATTAGTCAACTTTGAATCTTCTATCTCAAATTTGATAAAATTTCAATTCGAAGACAACTGCTTAGTGTATACGGGTAAGAGGGAAACTGCTCTTCAAAGCAATGGAATTCTGCAGGGTGGTTGATCAATTAGCCAGAAAAACCCCAAAAAGCACCGCCTCGTAAACAAACTTGAAAATTACAGTCTATTGTTAGTATCCAAATAAAATTGGGGCAAAAAATTTGCTTTAATGGCGCTCTTCTAATTTATTCAAATTTTATCGCAAATAACCAGCATCCAGCATGTGTATAAAAATAAAAATACCTCCAAAATTCGTGGCAATAAAACAAATGCGCGTAAACAGTATAAAGCCAACTTGATGCGATCAACCTTTTTTGGTCGTATCAAAAAATTTTTTCGCGGTTTGACGTCAAGCCGAGCAGCGATCCAGTGGAAAATATCGTTCCAAAAACTTGTTCGTCTGTTAAAAATAATTCAACTGATTTAATAACTCGTTTTTTGCGACGTCTGTTCTTGTATATAGTGTGCATGGACGGGGATTTGCATAAATCCAAGGATCCTCGACGACCGATACCTTTGTCACCTTGCAATCTCGGTCATTAGCTTTTGTGCGAGTGGGCACAGGGGGGAGGAGGATGCACCTGATTCCGATAAATCAAAGACTGAAATCTTTGTTATCTCTCTTAAGCGACAATTAAGAAAAGAAAAAACCCATATTTTTTTCGCGAGCAATTCGGCAATTGCCCCAGAAATTACCGAAGCCGCTCCGGTTCGGCGCAGCGCAAGCCGCTGAAAGTGATGTAATTTGGGTCGAGCGGCGAAAGGTGAGAACAGGCAGCTTCAGGTGGCGAGAACAATACTTTTGCATATTAACGAGGCGAATTCGCTTCGAAAGTTCAATGTCAAGTCGCTCCACTGCAGCCACGGCAAGCGAATCGGGGTTTTCGCAGTCGACTCGCGTTCTTCGATCTTCTCGCCAGGGGATGATCGCCGGTCAGAGGCTCGCTATTTTTAGGAGCTACACTTTAATCACTGTTGTTGAAATAACAACTGTTTTGGAATAAAAAAGTTACTCTGGGGAGCCCGAAGCTGGTTCTCTGGCTAATTGCAGACTTGGACTAGGGTGGAGTATAAGTTTTTTTTTAACTACCTAAATACGAGTCTTCAGTTAAGGTTGAAGGCCGTCGGTATGAAAGAAGAAATTGCAGCTTCACATTTTGAAACTCATATGATCCATTAAAACATACTCGTATAAAATCCTGTTAACCAAATATACGCTAATATTCAAGAGTCTTCAATTTTAGTTAGATTAATCGTTTTAAGACTTCGAAAGAATTATTTAAAATCTTGAAATTTCTTTCAAGATAAGAAAAGTAATAAAATAAAACCTAAAATTTGACCTTTTTTTTCTGTCATATCTTTAAAATGAAGAGGTCATATGATGAGAAGGTTCTGTGCAATTTTGCGGGAAAGAAATTGCAATTTATAAATTATAATTGTATTTGAGAGCTTGACCTTTAGTACTTTTGCGGGAAATTATCGCGGTATTTAAGAAAGTGACGTCACTTCAGAGTTTTAGGAAGGAATAGAAAGAAAGTAAATCACTTTAATCTGAATAAACTATATTCAATATGTTTTCGATAAGTTTTGTTTCCCTCAAAATTAATTGACTAATTTAAATAAATAGGATAATGTGAGTTATTATATAAAAATAGTATAATGCTACTCTGTAAATACATATGTTGTGATAATTAAATAAATAAAAAGTAAAAAATTGGAATAAATTGAGACAAATTTACCATAAAATGTTTAATTTTTTTGGTTTTGTTGCCAATTATTTGAAGTCTAAAGGATTTATGGCTCCTCAGTGGCGGATTTACAAATTTGCCGCCCGTAGGCAGGCATCAAAGTGCCGCCTTTTTTTCTGAACAAAAATCTGTTTTATTATTTTGGTAATTGGAAAATATTTAATATAATAAATTAAATAACCTTTTAATTATAATTTAGGTTTACAAAACAAAAAAAGCCATTGTTTTTGTGTTTTTGACAAACGTTCTAAAACTTCCAGGAGTATATAGTGACATTCACTGAGTTAATATAGTGATTTAATATAGTTCTAGTAAAGTGGCGTCTTTTTCAAAAATTTATAAATAATTGAATAATTGACTTTCTTGCCGCCCCATTTTTTATGCCGCCGTAGGCACAGGCCTACTTTGCCTACGCGTAAATCCGCCACTGTGGCTCCTTGAAATAGTTTATTAAATCAAAATATGTTTTTATTGAGTAACGAAAAGCCTGAAGATTGAAATGAAATCTTTCTAATTTGAGTTGAAAAATAAAATAGTTTTTAATACTATTCAGGCTTTTAGGTATTTATGATCTCACCTACATAACTCAATGTTACAGTACGATGTTTAAAATAATTCATTGTATGATTCGAAATGCATATCTCAATTGATGTCCGCAACCTTGTTCAAAATTCATCTTAGAAAAATGCAAAACAAACAGGGGATGTCATGACCCCTTTGAAAAAGTAAAAACTTTTACATTCCACTTGACCTCTACTAAAGTTTAAGGAGTTTAAGTTTATTTGGCTGTTTGCTTTTCTCAAGGTAATCTGAGAAACTGTTAAACCGGTTAGAAATATTCGCTCACTAAGAAATTTTTTATTCTATACTTTTTAAAGCTTCGATTATTGTTTTACGTATTCGGTTCTTCGTATTTTCAATAAAATTCCACATCATATGTCATCAATAAATATCTCTTTTAGTTAAAACTTAAATTTAGGACAGGATCAGTGTTTGCGACACTTATGAAAAATTTAAATATTTTTTGCTTTTTCCTGAATATTAATCGTGGCGGTTTCACGGAATTATTCCAGGAATGAGAAGTAATTTCCACATGTGCACACCAGAAAATCCCCTAAAGAACAATTTTTAAATAAAGTTTTACGGCAACGTAATAAAATAATTTCTGTGGAATTGTTTATGACAACCTCCTGAGCATGCAACTTCCTCGTTCAGTAGATATTAAGCTCTCACAAAATAATCTGTTCGAAATTGTTCCTTTTCAGTTTTTTATTGAATTCCGCAGATTTATTTTGAATTTGTTCAATAGTTTAATGAAATAAATAAACAGAATAAAAGGTCATATCTCACCTTCAAGTCCAATAGCGAAATTCTCCCACCTGAAAGCGATACTTTTTGTTCCAACGATTTCTCCAAAAATTGTCCTTAAATGCTTTATAATGTTTCGAAAGAGTTCTGTTTGTGCAAATACACCTTAGATTCGTTTTTTTTCTTTTTTTTTTTATATATTTTTATGTTAAGGTAGACAACTAAATCACATGAAGTCAAAATATTGCTAGAAATATGTATATGTTTTTGTGTATATTACGTACAGCAGTTAAAATAAAATCAATTTTAGAATAAGTCCTTGTTTTACGTTTAATTTTAAAATTTTTTTTTTAATTTATGTTAAATTTTATATTTAAATACTTTTTACAATTACCGCGTCTCCTTTCTTTTTATTTAATTAATATGCTGTTGCAAAACAAAACGGTCCACTTCGAAACACACTTTTCAATTATTTCCACTAGAGTAATTTTGAGATATATTTTGTCACTTTTGTTTAATAAAATGTTACACAAAAACTAAAGGGAACTAAAAAGTTGTTAAAATTCCAAACGGTTAAAAGCACCTGAAATTAGAGAAAGTGAATACGTTCGTTTAGTCGATGGCTGTTAGGGTTTTGCAAAAGGTTTTGAATTTGTTGCGATTGGTAAAATGAAGACCGAATGCTTTTGTTCTATTGTTTCTTTGCTGGTTATGAATTTCTAACTCTGTAGTTTTTAATTTCTCCTTTAATCTTGTGCTTGCTGCCGCAACTGATTTCTTTCAAAGTTCGACTTTTGTAGTGGTATTTTTCTGACGAATTTTGGTAAGCTTTATAAATTCATTTTTAAGGTTCGAATTTATCTAACGAACATCAAATTGCACATTGGACTTATGTACTTTTTGAGTTCAATTAGCACAAATAATATTTAATTGTTATGCAATGTAGTGAATAAAAAGGTTCACCGACAAGTAACAAAGATTTTTTTAAGTCAGATTCAAATTATAAACCATTATACATTACACAGAAAGAGTAAATCTTAATTAATTTTTCCTGCTATCAGGAGTAGTTTCAAATTACATACACATTGACATATTTTGAATAAAGTAAATTATTTTCATATCTCAAACAATTTTAAACACATGCTTTAAATGGTTTTCTTTGTTCCAGTTGAGCCTTTCAAAATCATAGTGGAGTAAGTCAAGTCTTAATATGAATATGGTATCTTAACAGGGCGATGCAAAGACTAATTGATACGATTTTAGCTTTAACTGAGTTTATGAAAATTGGCGACTTACGACACTATGATTCTTAACGGCTCAATTGTATGTACTAATTGGAAAATGATGGAAATGGAGATCGTGAAAGAGTTAAAGTGCTTTCCTTTGTATTTTCTTCTTACTAACAGTGGGTTTAAAAACTATTTACATGCAATTTGGTTCATAGAATATTATTCGAGCTTAATTCAAAAAATGTCAAAGCAGCAAAGGGATTGGTCAGTTATTATTCCTTTTAAATGGGTTTTTCATTTATAATGGATTCTGACTATATAGCAAATTCAGAAATACTTATAGGTACGATTATTTCTTCATGACTCTATAAATTCCTATTTTTTGTCTCTATTCATAGAGTTGTGTGGCAGAAACGTTTTAGATGCAAAATCATCTAATTAAATTGTACATGCAAGCTATTTACATCTTGGAATTGTGGCAGTTCTTGCCATATTTCACTCTAAGAGGATACGTGGCACAGATTCATTAGACACAAAGTACCTGTGCATTATTCAACTATTTATAAGCGACAAGGTCCCCGCAATGTCCAACAAATTCCATAGCCTCTTTTCAAGTTGTCCACATTTTCATTTTCGATATTAATTGCTAGGAATGATTTAGCCAAATGACGCCAACATTAACAAAATGGCGACCGCTGCCTTCGTATCCCAATTTTGTGGAGCCATCATGGAATTTTTAGTCGTCATGGTTGAATTCACTGACTAAGCAGAGGTTCTTTTTAGAAAAAAGAGACATAGCTTTATTGCTTCATTTGTGCGTTTTCAGCTAATATACACTTTAATATTTTCTCCAGTGTTAGTTTTAACTGCTAACTTTTGGATTCCAAAATCGTTAGTTCATTTTGATATAATTTGCCAATATTTTTTATAATTAAAGATATTGGTAGGATTTGTAGGCTTATTTGTAGTTTATTCGAAGGTGTTCAAAAGCCGCCGGTTTTTTGTAAAATACTCTCCGGGGCGTACTAAATGTATATTTCCTGTTACAATAACTAGAAAGGAGAATTATTCCACAAGTAAGAGATAACAGGTGCATCTAACAGGTTCCTTTAATTCAAGCTTATCCTCCAGAACCCCTCATGGTTTAAGCAGGACCATTCATTTCAGTTGCGGCTGTCGGTTTAAAGATTTTAAGCACATTTTTAATATTATTAGCATTGCTCTGTTTTTAGAAGCACAAGTCATTTCGGAACGCTCACTTAACGAAAACGGTTTTCATGTCACAACACAATTCTCGTCAAAGTATCGAAATTCCACAACAAAACACTTGCAATTGTCCAGATTCGTGTTTCTTCTCTTTCGGACCATAATCCCTGTTCACTGGCACTTTTCAAACAAAACTCGAGTTGATCACACAAAAAAAGTGTTCGAAACTGAAACTGAAGAAGCAGCCGGGGGTCCGAAAAAAAGATGGTTATAAAAACTGGACGAAAACGGCGTAATTGCATCTAAGTTTCGGAAATATGCGGATGCACACGGGAGAAGTGGATGCTGTGTATCAAAAATAAGTTCAAAAATGAGCCCGTAAATCGAACGAAAAGAAACTACGCGCAGTTTACTGCGATTTGTAGAGGCAGGAAGAAGAAGAGGTTCGCAGAAAAAATAAATGGAATGAATATGAACAAACGAAAGGATTGCGCGGCCAAGACGACGGCCAAGCAAAAAGGCCTTCGAAGGGTATCGGGAACAAAAAAGGAAATTTGCTCTTGTTTCCCTTTCGGCCGAGTCGCCTTATTTTGTTGTTTTGCGGCTGGTGCTCTTATTTTTCTTGTGTTTATCGGTTTTGTTGCTGCTTTCCACACTGCAAAGTGCAAGTACTAATGCTACATGACCAACCCAAAAAATAACCGGTGGTAAACCGTGGCAGCACACTGAACGGATTAAATGTACTCTACTAACTGAAACTGAGTAAATTTTCAAAAAATAAAAAGATCCGTTTTCCCACCAAAAAACATTTTCGCTCGGCACGCACACAGAGCCGCCCAAAAGCGAATATTTTGTACATAGCAAATGTGCAGAGGGGCGACGGCCGCATGACGGCCGCGACGGCGCGAGTGGGACGCCACCAGAGAGGGCGCATTTGCACCGCCACACCGACACACACCGCCCAAAAGGCGACACTCCGGTTATTTTGTATACAAAAATTTTTAAAATAAGAGCGCTACACATTCGACGGCGCTATGTGCTGGCCGCGCGGCGGAGCTGGGGGTCTCTGTGCCGTCCGCGGCGTCGGCAGCGACGTACATACGGCGCAATGTAAACTGCATCTGGACGCGCGGATTCGCGCGCGTGTTGGTGGGGCTCGCTGCTTTATTTATAAAAGTTTATTTTAAAAGTGCATCGCACCCTTTTTCAGCCTCTCGAAGCGTTCTGCTCCTCGGACGGAATCCAGCTTCACTTTCACGGGGGAATGGAAGGTTCGATGCAATGGAGAAGCCGAGATGTGCACGCCACCGAAATCGCGCACCGCACTAAATTTAAAGCGTGAAATCCCGCCAAAACCATGTTTCTACATTACAACAGGCGGATATAAACAAAATCGCCCCCTCCCGAAAAAGTGAATTTGCTTGGCAGCACTTTTTGTTCCGGCGAAAAAATGTCGTGCGTTTAGAAGAAAAAGCTTCCCGGCTTCGGCTCCGCGGCTCGGCTTTCGGCTTTCGGCCCTCTAAGCTCAGCCGGGGTGCAGCGGAAACAAAAATGCAACGACTGGCGGCGTCACCTCGACAATTACGAGTTCACACTTTTTGGCAGAAAGCAGAATTTTGCCACCACTTCATGACTAAGTCGCCGTCGTCGTTTTTGCGAGTGACCAAATCAAGAAAAAAGGCGGCGGGGGGCGTTTTCTCTTCGTCGTTTTTTGCGAAAACGAGAATGTGTGCGACGAAGAGACCCGCACACACACACTCGCGTCGCTGTGTTCGCGCGTTCGCACTCATGCGCAGAGCGGGCGAACGGGGCGAACTCACCGGTGGACCAGCACGCAGCGAACGGAGCCGGAGCGACGCGCGGGCTGACTGTGCAGGGGCGCCCCGGTACAGCACCGCCAGCTCCAAGCCAGCGCGCGGCTCGCCAGCCGAAGCCCCGCACCGTGGCGCGAGATCGGTCGGGCCTTTCGATTGTGTTTCGTATTGGCATTGGCACAGTGATAAATCGCGCGATTATTAATTCGCTGTATATGCAGTTAGCGGGGGCGGCGGGGGGCGGTGTGGCGTTGGGGAACACATTAATCGGGGCTCGCCAGCCGGAGCCCCAACCGACGCCGCCGCCGCCACCACCGCCGAACGAACGGCCGTGGGTCGTGGATGTGTTTTCGGTTGTTACCGTCGAACACATGCGACTTCCAGCGTTTGGGGGGCTCGCGGAGGCCCCATGAGCCCCAGCCCCGAAACCATGGACATCGACGCCAGCAGAGCGCGATGCATCACGCAGCCCGTTGAATGTGCTGGGCGCGCGGGGGCTCTTAATCGCATCGACATTTTTAGCTCGAAATTAAATTAATCCGCGGGCTTTTCCTCCCTTGCGATAAGATAGGCGGCCCCTCTGCATGTGAATTGATGTAATTTAATTGCTAAACGATGCAAAGGAGTCGAAAGAGCAGTATCTGATTTTTGTTTGTTTAAACAAATTCACGATGATAAAAGTTTTATCGGATTTTTGGGCAGGTTTGTAATTTCAGATGGAATTTCCGCCGGCCGATAAAGGTCCTCGTCCTCGCCTCGCCACGAATTCGACGGATGGCTTTATGTTGGCCTCTAATAGAAATACAAACAAACAGTCGCATCTGAAAAAATTGTGAAATCGAGACGAGTTTCAGAAGCTAAATATTAGTTTTAATATTTGCAGCTAACAAATATTTGAAAATTTCGGGAAATTGAGTCGCGTTTCATGTGCATAACTTTATCTATATTGCAAATAGGGTAAATGTACCTTTTTCCGGTCAGTGGTATAGTTATGAGGTATTGCTTTTTATAGTATTTATTAAAATTAATATTATATTTGTTTGCTTACAAATTTAAATGGTCGATGCTATTGTAAGTTTCAATATTGATTGATATTATCGATAAAATAACTGAAATATGTATACCTAAAAGTGAAATCAAAGTTAGAATGTCACTGTATAAAACGCGAAATTGCACAAGGAGATCAAATAAATGACAAATGACACATATCTATGTATTAAAGGACTGAACAACAACAGGATTAAAATAAAAACAATTTAGAAATCTTTGCAGTTGTGTTTACATTCGAAAAATTGCTTGTTTTCATTGGTGAACAAATTATCTATATGTAATCCGAAATAATCCTGAAATTAAAACAATTAGCAAACCAAGCTTGCTTTAATTTAACTAATTGACCAACTCATTGTTAGCCTTTAAACACCACATTAATTTCGCGTTGCTGTGACAAGCATAAAAGTTAACGGAGCAGAAACGTAGTTATGTCAAACAATTATGAACACAGTGGGGCAACGTACTATCTACATACATACATATGTATACAGTATGATGCATAGTGCGCGCTGCAACAGGAAAAAATGCAGAATACATATGTATGTGTGTGAGAACATTAACCTATAGTATGTAAATCTAATACCTTAGACAGAACTGAATAAAAAGGTAATTTTATAGATTACCAGGATAAATTGAGAACAAATCCAACCTCATACTATTGAACAATTTTCGCATTTAAAATACATTTTGTACCACTATATGGACTCTGTATCAGATTTGCACATAATCCAACTGTACTACCAAAAATATTTAAAAGTGTTATATTTATTGCCAACTATGCGTAAAATTATATAAGCAATAAAAGCAGCATTATTAAAGCCATTACGCTATTCAATTCTCGATGTTAACCAATAAAATATCCAGAAACGAAAAATGAAGGTTATGAATTAACGTTATTTTCTTAAAGGTACTTAAGGTGTTGAAACTTTTAAATTTTTATTTTTCCCATAGATATACATATGTACATATATATGCATACTGTATCTAACTAGATTTAAGATAAATACCATCCGCACACGTAAGTCAAGAAAATCGAATGGTTGCAAGTAAACACCTTTGATTAAAGAAATATATTATCTATGTACTTATATGATTTAAAATTCGAGACATACTAAGCATTAATCTACTTAGTTATCATTAAAAGTTCTTTGAAGCTGTATTGCATAATTTAACCCTTTCAGTCAGTTGGACTCCCGTGATAAATAATGACAACTTTTAAAGCACCAAGAGTTTACAACCATCGATTTCCTTAAAGCCGCAATTAGCCAGCTGAAAGTAAACAAGAGGACTTGAAGAAGCCAAACGGCGATCATATTTAAAAACGCATTTAGATGAAATGAAGATATATAAACCAAATTGAGGGGACCGCGGCGATAATTCCCAGAGCCGGCCGGGAAGGGGGCTCCGCTCCGCTCGGGAGGTAACGAGCCCCGATCATGCTACCGACCGCCGCGCCAATAAAAAAGATATCAGGCCGGCGCGCTCGATCAATTACGATCGTTAACACATGCACAACATGCCCTAAATGAGTGCGCGAAAACGGGGGACGGTCGCGTTGTCAGCCGCGGTGTGCGCGGCGCATCTCCGCGGATTTGCAGCCGGAGCCACCTGCGCGTCGCGCTGCAAGGCGCTGGTAGGGCACCGCGACCGGGCCTATGGAAATGACAGAAATCATAAAACGTGCAATCTTTTGATTCGCCAGCTGCGTGAATCACCCGCCGGCCGGGAAGCCAGCGGGCCGCGGCGGGCCGGGCGAGCGCCTAATTTCCATATTCCCTACCTGGCGGGAGAATTGCCATGGCGGTCAGGTACGCAGAAGTACACACCCCGTGACAGGTCCAAGAGGATTTTTATGAATTTATTCGCGGGCACGGATCGCTTGCCCACTTTTTTCGCAGGGCTGCTCTGGCCGTGGAACACTTTTTAAGGCGGCTGTTCCTTTTTTTAAATTCCACCGCGGTGTTGTACGCGGCCCTGATCGTTGGTGGCATTTTAACGGAACTCCTGTCGGGGACAGAAAGTCCAAGAACGATTGAAAAACCTTTTTTTGGAGCCCCGCAATTCAGGTTTAGTGTTTCTACAGCGATTTCAATCAAGAAAGATGACTAACCTCGAAACAAATCGAGTATCAGTTTATTTATATTAATTTTGTTTAATTTGTAATTGCCTACCGCAATGCCGCGACTTGTTCAAATTACGTATTTTACTTGATATTTAAAGCTCCCTACACCTTGATATTGCGCTGCATTAACGAATAATCGGGAGAAAAGATTGAACTTATGTTTTCTAATATTTTATTTGGTTATCATTTCTCCTATAATTCCATAACATAACTGGATGCAAAAGTAAATATTTTTCATAATTTTCTCAGTTTTTTTTTATTCTGAGTTGTGATTTCCCAATTAAAAAAAATTTGACAAAGATATTCAGGACCTGAGTCCAGCAAGCCCCATGAGGGAGGGTAATGCAAGATGTGTAACGCAAAAGGTTGCTCAGATCCTGATCAAAATTGCTGGATTTGGAGTTAATCAGGTTCATTTGATCAGGAATACCTTAAGGGGAGTTGACAAAATTATCTTGATCACAAATATTTATTTAATCATCGAAACAGATAAACTCAAAAATTGCAGGGTTGTCGATCGAGTACCTCAAGCCGATCTTATCAGTGTAGCTACGACTGGGTGTCACTGTCATAGACGACTGTATCTGTTAACTGCTTGGCTGTAACACTAGATGTGAATTACGAGCGAACACAAATTTTGTATTGGTCTTTTAACGGTATAGATATAAGTATATTGCTTTGGCCTTAAGGTAGTCCTAATCGGGAAAGTCTAATGATACTTATCAGATATCTAAGAGGTAAAAATTAAAAAGGCGTGCTTAAGTAACTAATATTTAAATAGATTTTTGAAGTTTAACTGTAGAACCTGGAAAATATACATAAAAATTCATACTTATTTGCGGAATGCACTAATTTAAGACGCCTTCAGGACGATCGCAAATTATAATTAATTTAGCAATAGCTAGTTTATGTTTTTACTCCGCCCACTAATTTATTGCTGGCCTGGATTCCATTTTCGATTACGCATCCTCGAAAATCCTGCCGTATTCTCATTTTCAGGCGGGCTCCTGCCCCGGGAGCCCCTCCTGTAGCACACCGGATGCTGGGAACTACATTTCATCCGAATTGTTGTAATTCGTCGTAAGCAAAACAAAACAGGCCAGATGGAAGGCCATTAAACGAGTTTTTGCTGGGTGCATTCTATCATTTGGGACTCCAGGAGATGGGGCAAAAAACTCCAGTTCCCGAATTCCCTTTCAATTTGGTGGATCATAAAAAGGGATAAAAATTGTTTGCCGGAGGAGGGAAAGCTCCTTCAATTTTTCATTCAAACGACGAACGCCCTTGACCGCTGCTGGCAGCCGAACGCAGCGCGACGCATACCAACGCACCGGCACCAAGCCTAGTCCGAAGTCCCAAGCAGGCGAGTGGGGCTCCTCTGCGGAGTCCTGCGGGGCCTTGCGGCGGCCCGACGGTGCTCCAGGTGAGTCGCCCGCAGAAGTGCGGACCGCACCTCCCGCCGGGGCCTATTTAAGTAGTTGTCCCCGCGGCGAAGTGCCTCGGAAGACCCGCCGAAGAACGGGGCGCTCTCACACCCACGGATGCTCCTCTGCCCGACGGAGCCCCGCGGGCGCGGAGCCTCCGAAAGGTGGCTGTGCCGCGCTGTGCAACATGGCGAGAACCTTGCAGCGCGCCCCCCGCCCTCGCGGGGGAGCAGACCCGCGTTTGCGCACTTTTCGCAAAATTTTTTCACCACGTGCTTCTACGGCGTCGTTGGTGTCGTCGAGCTTCTTTTAGCTTTTTTTCAGGCACCGCGGCACTCCCTGGGTGTGTTGGTGCCGTGTGAACAATGGGAGCCCCCGATCCTCGACCCCACGCCCCCACCCACCCGCGGCAGCAAGCCACGCGGATTCTGGGAAATCCGCGAGGAGCTTTTTCTTGGGCTCTCCACCCCACACAACTACGAAGAGCCGCGTGTTGGTGCCCGTGTGGTGGTGGTGCGTCGCCTTGCTTTTTTTGCGCAGTTGCCTGCGACGCGAGCTTTTGTGCAGCGAGCTTTGCTGCTGCTGCTGCCCCGTCGCGGCGCACCGGAGCTGCCCGCAGTCAGCCGCTCCGTTGTTTACATTCGCCAAAATTTATTGCGACTCAAGGCTGAGGGAGCGGGAGGTCATTGGCACTCGCGAATTAATTCACTTAGAACAATCTCGCTTAATTCAGCGACGTACTGAAATTCCGTCGTCATGACCTACGAAAGTCGCTTCCCACAAGCATTTACGGATTGATTCGAAAATTACTACAATTAGGCTTCTCACTCGTTTCAGGGTCGCCAAAGTAATTGCGAAAAATGCTTGCATTATTCGATTTGAGATTTAAATACTGCTTGCACAAAAAATTTCGTCTAAAAGCTCAATTTCGCATGGCTCGCTTTCCACTGTTCTTCGAAGACAAATTTGAATTTATGTAGGCAGGAAAATTATGCGAAAGTAGATTAGTCTTTTAATTTCGGAGAAAGTGTAACGAGACTAAACGCAATTGATTCAACATAGCAACTGTTTGATGCACAATTGGATTGGGCATAAAAACCGGGATAGGATCGGAACCGGTTGTTCAAAACAAGTTCCGTACCGGTTGCGAAATTCACTTAAAATTTTTATATTTAAGAAAGGTCCCGGAACTGGTATTCATCACAAAATAATATCAATTTTTCCAGGAAATAAATGTAACAAAAGGAAAAAAACACCGCTAGCTAGCGCCTCTGTATTTGTCGATTGTCATTAGTAACAATTTTTTGCTTTTACGAAAATAATTTCATATTATATACACATATGTATGTATGTAAGTGGGGCTTTATATTAAATATAATAAATGCAGGCGATATTTCGATTCCAAAGAAACTTGAGAAAGTAATTTATAATTTCTATGACGAAGATAATTGTGAATGTGCTATATGAAAATGAAACTATAAGAACTAGAGAATTTAAGACACATTTGAGAATTCTAAACTAAAACAAGGAATGCAAAAGTAACCACGAATGTAATGTAAGAGTTTTGTGAAAATTAGTAATTTTTAATTTTCGATATAATGAACCACAACGTAAGGGGGATTTTTAAGAAAACATATAATATTTTTGTTCAATGATTTGGAATATTCTAAATCTTATTAATAATAAATAATCAAATAGATCCAGATTTTGTAATTCAGCAAATGTGACCATACAGATCGTGATTTTTTAGGTATTTGAAATTCTTCGAATTTGATAAATTGTAATGGCGTCACACGAACGCCAATCCCCATATCTGATTCACCGCAATAGCAAGTGTGAATTATAAACGAAACCGCCTAAAAGCGATTAAACTTAGTAGTTTTATTATAACCACGTCGATATCTTTTATGGCTCAATTACCTAATATCTTTAGAAAATAATCCCATGGTGCAAAGACTAGTTACCTGGACCTAATTTGCTCCTGAGTAGGCATACGTTTAGAGGCACGCCTTACGAACGCTCAGGTTCTGATATATTCTAAGGATTTCTTGAATTTAATTCTACTCGGGACGTTTTCACTATAATTTCCTAATTTTATTTGGAACGTGGAAGCAAAGTCAAACTCCAAAACTTTAGGTGCTCCCGGAGAAAACCCATAACTAAACTTTCAATCGGCTGATGGACGAAAGCGTTGAACCAGGAACCACCAGCCCACCGCGCCCACTTCCATTTTCCTCGAATGTCTGTTTGCGCTGTTTTCCCTGTGCTGACAATTAAAAGTGAAAATCGTCCACAATGACAAATATTCGGTTTCCGCAGTGGACTCCAGAAAGGAAATTTTCGGTCCCAGCTGAGGAGCCGGGCAAGACTTGGAGCGCGCCGAAGCCACTCCACTCGCCCGCTGCCGCCACGACTTCCAATTAAAACCATTCCAGCGTTTTTCATCTTCAGTGACACCTAGAAAGTAACTCGATTTCCAGCATTTCACTGGCGGGCGGGCGGGGGGCTGCAATGGCCACGAGCCACCACCCACTTAACTATTTAACCATTCAATTGCCAGCGCTCGAGTCCACCTACGGGCCCCATTCCTCTTTGCGATTTTCGCGGCTTTTCCTTCCCCCACGCGGAGGTCGGAAGGCCTGGGAGGCCTGGGAGGCCGGGGCCCCGGAGCCCCGGAGCGCCCAGCCGGCCGAGTAGTCGAATCGCCGCGCCGGTGGGCCCCGGCGAGCCCAGCGGTCGGCCGTTGCCAATCAGAAATTGCAAAGTGCATGTCAAGTGCATGTCGACGATTCTCCGGAGCCGGTGGCGGCGGCCCATGCCACCGCAGCCCGAGCGGGGCTCTGCTGGCCGTTGCGTCGCGTCGTGTCGCACACGGGGCCCGGGTCCTCCAGTGCAGCAGCGCACTCGCCGGATTGGGCGGCAGCGGCCGGGAGCGGCAAAAACCCGGGGCCATGCAGCGCGAATTGTTTGGCCTAGCAAATTTCACACCTCTGCTGCATCGAATTTCACACCTTCAGACCCTCGGCTGGATGCATTCTGGCGTTCTGCAGCCCGCCTGACTCACCTGATAAATGACGAGCCGCTCCCCCGCGCGCCCTAAAAATTTCTTTCGCTCGGACGGTGATGGCCCGAACGGGGAGCAAATTGCCGCTGGGCTTGCGATTATTCACTTCGATTTATTACTGGTGCAGTGGGGCCGGGGTGCTCCGCTGGACGCCTGCCCGGCATGCAAATGCACCCCTCCCCGGCACCTGGAAGATGAGATATCGCTGGGGCCAATTTAGCGCTGGGACTCCGCCGGGCGGTGGATTGATGCCCCCAGCGCGGCGGCACTTGATCGATCAAAATGCTCCCGGAGTGAAAGCGATTAGAACTGGTTCGGAGCTCCGCGTTATTTTGGACAGACCTCCACACGTCGCATGCTATCGCATTTATTTTTTCTTGCAGCGGTGCAAATCGTCTTTGGTTTCTCTCTCGCATCACGACTTTGGTACAGAAGCAATTTTATGTGCAAATTTATTTATTTATTTAAGCGACTTTACGTGCTTTGCTAACTTGCGAGAAACAGCGATTTCACTAAATCAAAAAATTTTACGTACCCACCAGCAAATGGAAGTTAAGAAAGGTGTAATTAGAGAGGACGAAAAGGGCCAATTTCTGATTGTTTTGCTTATTAATACTCTTTCACTAATATATGTGAACTTAAATATGATTACAGTTTGCAATTTGTAAATAATGTTTCTTATAAGGGTATACGCAAAGGTAATAAAGTTATTAACAAAACGCTTGCCACCACTTTTGATTGCTGATTAATTTATCATACTTAAACTTCTTTAACTAGTCATGATATTTGCAAAAGTTTATCAAATATGTTTTCTTTTCAAAATAAAACAATTATTAGCGAAGCGTCGCCCGGTGTGTACCCCAAGTTACGCTAATTATTTGAATTAAATTCAAATTTGTAAAATTTCTTGGAAAAGCTTTTTGTGTAAAAAGTTTTAAGAATTCGGGAAGCATGTTGGGTGTGCGAGATTAATAATGTTTGAATTATAACCGGTGTCATTAAATTCGCGACTGCATAGAGTCCAGCCTTAGATCAAAGGCCGAAACTCAATTGTCCCGCAACTTTGAAATTGACCGCATGAAACCTACCCTTAACTTCATTGGGGGCTAGACGCGAGCGCATGATGCTAATTCGCGTTTTTTACGCGAAGTGAATCTGCAAATCACGGCAGCCTTTGAGGCTCACTCGCTTGATAAATTGCCCGCAGAAGGAGGTGGCTAGGAGCCCCTCCGCTGGAATGGGGCCCACTCGTCGGCGGGCTGCTTCAGACACTTTTTGCAAAATGTCCCTACGTAGGCGCGTGCCGAATCGCTTTTTGTCGCCCTAACCCTGTCATCTTTCAATTACCGGGCGATCCCGGCTGGGCGAGGGGACCTCCCCGGCGTCCCTTCATTATCGAATTACAGCGGCCCGATCGAAGTGCACCCGGGATCAAGTGCAAATCAATTACAGTGCACTTGATCGATCTGCCCGGGCCGGCGGATCGCGCGTTAGGCCGCTCGAAATGTGGTCGCTCGCCAGCGGGGCCCGGGCGGACCCCAGGTGCGCGGCCGGGACAGGTTCCCTGTTTTTGTCTGGTCGCGTTGCGCGTTTGCAGCGCGCGTTGTAGAACAACGTCGAGGCATTTCGGCATTCCTTTGGGAGCGAACCTCCGGCGACGGAGTGCACTATCATCTCTCGTCTGCGGGGCGGCACGGGGCGCGGGGGCGTCTTGTCGAGCGGGCGAACTCCTTTTTCATGGTCTTCCTCGGCCGGGGCGGCGCGGGGCCGGGGGCGGCCGGACGAAACTTGCACGAAACGCGTCGCGCTGCCGAACCGGTTCTGGGCGAGGAACTTGAAAGCGGCTCGGGCGATTCGCGACGGCTTTGTAGTCTGAAGGGAGCGTAGGCAGGCAGGCAGCGAGACTCAAGAAACTCAAGAAACTCAAGAAACTGAAGGAACTCAAGAAAGACTCAAGACTCCGCCGCCAACAAGAAGAACAAGTGGGCGATGCAAAATAGACCTCGCCGGAGCACCAAGAATGCAGCGACAGCCCGGCAGACGTGGCGCGATGATGCCAGGAAAAAGGAATTCCTTCGCGGTGAGCCGTCGCAGAGTCGCGCTGAGGACCTTTTTTAGCTAGGCAAATATTTTGCCTCCTTTAGTTTGACTAAAATTGTTAAACAAATCCCCTGCTCCTTGGGAAGCGTTTTTGGGGCACACTATAGAAACTTTATGTAAAGCTAGAATATAAGAAAAACTTTAGCACTACATACATATACCCATCTCTTTAGTATACATATACTTATAACACGCTTTTGGCCGTTTTTTGTTTTATTTTATCAAATCAGCATCATGAATCATGACAATGGTCAGGAACGATAGCAAAGAAACGCTTCTTCTATTATCTATAAATGTTCATAAAATAAGACTTTCTTTAGGATGTCTTAGAAAAATAAAATATGGGTACACGTTTAAATAAAAGGAAGTAATTTGCACTTGGCCGCTTAGATGTGTTCGGAGACAATAACGAATAAAACTTATTGGGCAGAACTAGGTACAAATTGCTAAGCAAATCCATGAAAGAAGCAATAAATGATTTGAAATTGAATTTATTACTGTACTGGTGACATAATTTACGTGAGATTTGAACCGTCTCAAATAACACAAACAAGGTTGATTTTTCCTGATAAAAATATATTACTGCATTAAGCAATAATAATAATAAGTATATTTGCATTAGCCAGACCGCGCGGAGCATTCCAAAACCTAACTTTTATGACAAATAGCTAAAACCGTCCTCGGTGACCTCCCGGCCTTTCGAGGAACCGCCAAAAAAATCCCGGCCTCGATCCGCCAGGGCTTCTTTCTAGAATCTTGGCTTAGTTTCAAGCGGGTTTCGGCTTCGGCAAGCACAAAAACAGACCCCGGTCCTCACCACCGCCGGGCTGCTGTGGTCTTTTATTTTGGCAAGAGTCTCATTTGCCATTATCGAGGGATTTCGGGGACATCACGTCGTATTGAATTCCAGCGTCATCCAGTTGACTGCGTTCCTTGTTTTTGCCGCCTCTGGCCCCAAAATCCCAAAACTTGGCAAACCGCGGCGGCGGCGGGCACTGGTGGTGGTAATGGCGAGCAACTTTACGCAACTTCAACTTTTTGGCAGCCGCGACTTCGCAGATAGAATTTGTCAGTAAATATACGTGGAAAATTTAAACGAATTCGAATGTTTTTTATGCACTTCCTGAAGAATGGTCCGCTGGCCGGAAATGCACGATGATGGCGCCAGGCAACCCAACTTTTAGCAAATGAAAATCAGTTTCCAGCAGCACGAGCGCATATTTTCCCAAATATTCGCATTCCGGCCGACTGTATGCTAATTTGATGTCAGCAGTGGGACGGCGCTTTTATTGCACACCGTTAAAATTTTACAAGCTTTAAAATGCCGCTGGTACACAGAAGTTCTTTTAAATCGGCCGTTGGACAATTGCAACGAAGTTATATTTCTTTAAAGCCATAAACAGGAGAAGTAAACCCCACAATTCCTTTCAGGAAGGCCAATAAGTTATTCCTTATACTGTAATAAAGCTGACTGGTTTTGGGGTAAGTCAAGGTAAAGTTAGTTTTTAATTGAAAGAAATAAGCAACAACTTTTAATTAGGTATACTAAGATAATACAATGAGTGGAGCACAAAACCCATTAAAAAAAATCGTCCTCTGTAACAACGCATGAACTTTGTTGCGCGATTCTATTGGTGTCAAAATTGCTACGTAGCCTATAGCCACATAAACGTTAATTACCTACTCATTATTTAGAGATAAATTAAAATGATTGATGGAGTTTTGCTCAACTGTTGCATGTGCACATAGATTTATCAAAAAGTTTTATTTTGCAGTAATTGTTCATTACATTTACTTGCATTTATAAATTCGTTTTATTATCTATATAGTTTTGGGTAGTTCAACTGCACGACTACATAAATATCAGAATTAAACCTTATTGAATCGTTTCCAATAGCAATCAAGTCAATAGTTCGAATGTTTAAAATGTCGTTTTAATTCATGGAACATCTACTGTAAGTATGTACATATGTATATCGAAAACTGTAAGTTTTTAAAAATTATTACAAATCAATGGATTACTGAAGGATCTTTTAGTCTGACTTCTAGTTTTTAAATACACTCTTTATCTAAAGAACTTCTTCAGAACCTAGATGAATAATTTAATTAATTTTATACGTTTTTGATTTATTCTTGCTTTTATAGAATTTTTTCCGCAGGCTATGAACAAACGTTTTTGCAAAAAGTAAAGTTAACAAGTAAATTTGTAAAGACAGCGACGGAAGAGATAGATCAGTAATTATAAATATTTAATAAAATAGAATCCATATCGAAAGCGTTCTGCGATTTTTCAAATCAAAATGCAAACAAAGATGAGGAAGACGTTTACTTTTATAACTTGTGAAATTTAGTTATGAGCATTAATTGCATCAATATTCCCAGTTTAAAGCCACTGTTGTTAAAAGCACTTTCGCTAGACTTTGTTTTCTCGGTTCAAATTAACCCGAGGATTACAAGTAATTGATTTTATCTTCATCCAGTGACGGTTTTAAAAGAACCGACATTCTGCCCGGTTGGTTCCATCTCATTTTCCATCATCATAAAAAATTTCACGATGCTAAAAAGCTCCGTGGCGCAGTGATTTAACGCTAATGGCCGCCAATTAATATGTTCGGCATGAATTCAGCGGAATCATCCAACTTAAAGAAGAGCCATAAACTTGGCAGCTTCTCGGTCCGGCCGGCCGCTGCACCGCCGTAATCAAGCGTGACCCGCCCGCGAAGCGATCGCGCTGCGGCCACTGTCCTCTGGCATCTCCAATGTCACGCCGCGTCCGATCGGGTTTGCGCAGGGCGCATAAGCACCAACTTGTGTTTGCACAAAGCGCCGCGGGCGTAGGTGCAGCCGCGGCCGCGCAATCTGCGCACAGCTGCAGCGCGCCGCGGCTGCGTCGCATCCTCCCGACACCGACGCGTCGCACCAAGCAGCCAGGGTCCGGCGCGCTCCTTTCCTTGCGGCGCGACGCGGCGCGGCTCTTCCTCGCCTCCGTCATAATCGCGGGTTTTTAGCGTGTACTTCTTAAGAGCCGCTTTCTGGTCGTTCATCATGGCCGCCGCCAATGAACTTCGTCGTACAGAAAAAAATTCTGAAAATGTTTGCATGCTGCTGCTCTCCCTCCGCGGCCATTTTTATGGGTCCCCATTCCGCGAAGTCGCCTTGCAAAAGTTTTCTGGTGCTGCTGCTGTTGCTGCAGCACATTCGCGGATTCGCCGATTCGCCGATTCGCCGATTCGCGGATTCGCGAGATCGTGGTGGCGATCGATTTGTTCGACCAGGGCCAGCGGAGTCCCGCGCCAGCGGTGCGGGATTCCTGTGACGACGGTCGCCCCGCCACCAACTGATCTGGACGAAAAATGCTTTTCGCATGACCCGCGCTGCTTCGGCCGGACCCGATCAAATATTTGCGGAGCGCACATGTAATCAGGGCTAAGTGTTTCTTGCGTGTACTGTGCCCGAAGACGAAGACGAAGACGCAGATCTCCGTTTATTTTTAGATGTTGGCCGCGCTCTCGTACGCGGCCGGTGCGTTCCTCCTCGAACTATACCTCTGCAAAATTTCTTCTATCTTTTCTTGAGGAGGCCGGTGGGCTGGGGCCCGTGCGGTGCTTCTCAGGGCAACCAACGCGGAGCGCGGCGTGCAGTTGTGCGCGTGTTTCGTGCATTTGTCGGGCCGAATGCAAGAAGTCTTTTGTGCAAATATGAGGATCGGGTTAATGACCAAAGCTGATCTCAAGGAATGGCTAATGGCAATCGCTAAAATACTGCGATGGGGTCAAGAGCGAGCGTTGCTACGCTTTCGAGGCTAGCGGAAGACACAAATTAAAAGCCTTCCTTCACTATCTTCTCCGCACGTTTGAGTAAGACCAATATTTTCAAATGCGCACGGTTTAAGTGCACCTTTGAAACGATAACCGAATTAAAGTTTATGAATACAGCAAAACGTTGTGCATTCATAGATTACGGTATTTCTAGATGTACTATGTACCTATGTATGTATAAATGATAACAGTAGGCATAATCCTTTCAATTATAACTTAAGTATTAAATGCAAACCTCCCCTGCATCATAACACAGAAGCATCGTTTAGGTTTTTAGAGACAGTCTTGAGATTCTCACATGGCTCATGATTTTAAAGGTGCATTAGGTATTATTAAGCAGCAGGCATATACTTAATTTATTCAGCCAAAGTAATATAGCACCCCAATAAACATAAATATATGCTTAAACAATTTTATATACGTATAAAAGTGTTTGAAAATTTAGTACTACTGCGCATTACCGGATATCAAAATGTTAAATGTACGAATATATGTTAGTAGAAAACGAATTTCATAAGGATGTAAAGCAGGCAGGGTGCTAAAAAGAGCGTATTCACAGGCAGGAAAGAACTCTGTACTGCATATTGGACTTGTTATTCTACTAAAGGATGACTTAGCTTGATTGCCGCGATCACCTCAGAATAAGGGCACCAACCGGAAACGAGAAGTAGTTATTTATGTTATGTGAGCCGCATCCAGAAAAGTTTTAACTGCTCGTAGGTGAATCAGCTTTTAAAATAGCCAGCTCCTAATAAATAATCGCCAAATTAATTACGTTCGAAATGCCAAAGACGAACAACTCCTGGCTTTTATAGCGATCCGATACCAGGGCAATTTCGCCAATTCTGCCCCGGCAATAGCCGCTTTTATGGTCCCTCGGGCAATAAAGGCATATTTAACCACTTGAATATGTCCTCATTCTGGCGAACACGTTTCTGCCATCATCCCAGCGCTGCCCGGTCTCGCTGGCATTTACGTTCCCATGACATGATCACGGCACGGCACGGCGGCGGCGAAATTGGTCGGTTGCATTCCCGCGAAGTCGCATCGCATCGCGATCTCCTCCCTAATGCGACCAGGGGCGCGGGCCGGGCTCGGTTGGAGTTGCACTTGCACCTCTCCCGAAAATGAGTTACGACGTGTTTATGGCTACATTAAGGCAGCGAGTATTTCGCGATGATTACGTAGAGTCCGGCCTGATCGTTCAACTCTTCATTAAATCATTAAAAGGCAATTTTTGACGCAATGATTACCCCGTGCGATTTTTTCCGCGTTCGCCCAACCTCATCTGGAATTTTTCGATTTATCCTAAGCGAACTCGAAATGCAAAATGATAATAATCGACCTTTTCTGGAAGATCGGTAAGATCGGAGCGACTTTCGACTGCCAATTGTGGTCAACATTCCTTTTTTCTTTGTTCTCTTTATACGTTTTGCAAGGGGCTTCACGCATGGGGGCGCAACATACGCTGAAATCGCCCGATAGCCGGTCGATCGAGTTCAAATGAAGCCATAAATTAGGCCTAAGTAAAATTTCATGTTTGTCTCGATCGATTCGAGGTGGGAATATTCGGACAGCGCGTATGCAAATTAGTGAGCAGAACTGGCCGCGAGTCCCGTGATTAAAGGGGCACCAAGCTGAGTTATTGTGCGGCGAATCCTACTATTAGTGGAGCCCCGATGGGATTTTAATGACTGTAATGCCGCAGTCTGGCGGTGGCAGCACTCCTGGACACCGATCACATCGAGGGTCGGAAGAAAGATGGTCTTAAACTTAAACAGCGGCGACGAGGAGACTTGCAATGCATGAGAACAATTTAAAGCAAGGTCTTTCGAAAGATCTCCGAGGGATGATCACTAAAAGGCGGAGTGTGGCCATCACGGAACTCATTCGCCGAGGAAGTTGCATGGCGTACTTGGCATTCGCGGAAATTATTTCAGGATGTTTGGGTAATTTTTCACCACGTCCAATTGGTTTTACACTTAACTGCCCTAGATTATACTAATACACATGCTGGTGAAATAAATAAGTGATTTTAGTGAAATACTGATCTAGAGCTCCAACTTTTTCCAGTTAAGTAGCCACAAAATTCCTAGAAATGCAAATTTCAATATTCCAAACGCAAAAAAGTCAGGTAAGTCAAGCATAAGATTAAGGCAAATTAAACCTTCTTTTTGCTTTTTGTATTTCAATTTGGATTTAAAGGATTGAATTAACTAGCTGAAGATTGCTATACTCGTGTAGTGAAACTCCGTTATTTTACAGAGAATTTTAGTAAGTGAAAGAGTTTAACATTTTATTGTTGAAATAAGAATGGTTTTGTCGAAATAGACTATATATGTACATATTTATAAGAAAAGTAAAATCCATTTGCGAAAATTCAGGAATCTAAAAAGGTCTAGTTAAATGGGCCTTTTTTCAAAATGAAATAAATCTTAGGTTGCTCATATGACACAAAGTTTCAAATGAAAAGTAAAGCCTACCTATATTGGTCAGTTACCTTCACTCGAAATAATCTGGTTCAAATTAGCTGTGCAAAGAACACATATGTATTTCGAATTTTATACGTTTTTTACAGATGGTGATCTAGTTGGTAAAAGTAGGGTCACGACGGAGCAGTAACGTTCCGCCTTACTTAGTTCAATTTAGCACAATCATATTTTTACTTACATACATATGTCTTGTTGCACATTGTGAAGGGCTTAGTCGAGGATTAAGATGTATCCAAATTCCGTCACACCACATTAAAGAAATTTTCCATTTTGCACAAAGTCTTTTTTCCAATTTTTCCGCGGAGAATGGAGCATAATGACTTAATTAGCCGCGGGGCTCGTGGTGCTGCAATCAAATGGCGCGGTCCGCGCGCACATCGCTGATTAAGTGGTAAGCGGATGTTTTGCCGTGACAAAGAAATTCTCCGAAGAATCTTTGAGAGACGTCTGGACGTAGGTAAAGTGGCCGCACAAAAAAGCCCATATCTGCGCATTCCAGCGACGTCGCTGCAGCCGCCATGATATCCATGTCGAGCAGATAAATAATCAATTTGCGGTAGCCAGGTTCTAGGCACGGTGCCTAATGGCGCTGGATAGGAGGAATTCCTCAAAATCACGTCACACGGCCGTCGCGTCGGCACGGCATCGGCACGTGGATGATGTGAGTTTTGAGTTTCCACTTTTGCGGCCAATTCCGCCGCCGATTCCACTTGAGACCGGAGCGGCACGAGCCCGGGCCCTTTCCGAGCGCCCCGCGCGGGTGCTCCGGTTCCTGCGGGTTGGTGTCATTAACCCTCGAGGAGGGGCGGAAAGTAATAAAATAGAGCCATCAAAATAAATTCCCAAGGCGCGCCGCGCCGTCCGCGGGGGTGGGTGTCATGAGCCCCCGGCTCAGACAGTCGGTCACAGCCGGGACCAAAGTTAAAAGTTCTGTTCCCTGGGGGCGTCGGTGAATGTCTCTTTTGCCCTTTGCAGTAATCGACGATTGGCCTCTCATCGCTTTTTCTCGGAGGAAAACCCAAACAAAGCGACCCGTGCCCCGCAGCACCCCCTTCGACGAGAATGAGCCCAAAGTTAGGAGGACCCCCAAGGAAACTGGCGGGAGTGATGGGGGACTGTCGAAAAATTGAGACTCACCTCTTCCCTCCCGGAGTGGCAATTTTTCTGTTTTCTTTCAGGACGCCAACGTCGAACTTCTCTCCAACTTTTTTATTATTATTTTCGTCAGGTTCATTTTTACGCCGCTCGTCTGACCTGTTGTGAGCCAGCTCGCTCCACCACCCACCGCGAGGGGAGTAGCCACCCAAACCCGGGCGCATTCGCATCCCCCGAAAAGGAGTGCATTCACCTTTCAGTCAGTTGGAACAGACAAATCTTCATATTGACGGTGCGGCGACGGAGGTTGTCTTGGTGCCGTCTTTAATCCCCCAAAAGCTCCTTCCTTTCGCCCCGAACCGGATAACCGGAGCGGAATGAATTTTTCTTTCTCATCCTCTTAGCGCTTTCCGACGTCCTTTTTTACAACTCACCTCCATTTGGTCGTTTTTCGTTCTGGGCCCTTGCTCGCTCGAGGCAGTTAAGATTCAAGGGCTCTTCAGAAGCGTCTTGGCCCCCCGAGCCAAGGACTTTTCGCCCCCTGCGAGCGCACACAACACAAAAATAAAATGCGCCCTTCGTTACGCCCCCCGGGCGGTCTCTTTGATACCGGCCGGTGCCTTCTCACCAAAAGTTCCTCGGTGTCCTTGAAACGTTGGCCTTGCGAAATTAAGCGAAAGCTCCCGGCGGGTTCAAGAAAGCTGCTCGAATCGCACCCACACACCCACAGGACAGTTCTGGATGACCGGTCCTCATAGGGATAACGACGTGAGGTAACTCGAAGGAGGCGAAAACATGTTCCTTAAAACACAGACAGACCTAGCTGGATTCTTGGGGTGGTTCCGAATTTCGAATTGGGACCATTACGGACAAAGTAAACCAGCTACAGTCCGAGTCGAGCTGAGCGCTAATCAGGCTGGGGATATATTTAAGTCGTGCCAGAAATCCAATTGCTGAGTCCTGGTCCAGGCCTTGTGTTTTCCCAAATGGGTAATTTATAATTGTGGCCTATCAATTTATTTATCAAATCTTTTCTCAAGGTTGCTTTCGCAGAGAGATTCTTTTGTTACCTTCGAAAGTAACTTGAGAAAGCTTATTAAGGGTTTATTCTGTTATTAAAGAAAAAGACACTCATATAATCACCAGAATAAAACGAAGATGCGAAAAACGGATTAAAATAAATCATGCGCGTCTACAACGTAACTTTTCGGAGGAAGTTATTCTGGAAAAATTAAACATAAACTATAATAACTACAATATAGAAATATGTGTATTCATGTATTATACATACACATATATTTTTTCTTCGATAAATTTAAGTAAAAACTAATAGATATTAAGGGTATTTTAAACATACTGATTTCAGATATTTTACCAAAATTTGAAAATTCAAAATGAAGGCTAAAATATGGGGACCGAATTTTGTGAAATTCAAAGGATTTGAATGAAAATTAGTATACAGGTAATACAAGTAGATAACAACATTTTCGAAATTTAAAACTAAATGCGGTCCAGGTGAACAAAAAAATTAAAATAAATATTCCAGTTAAAATTGGAAGTTAAGTGCTACAAATTAGAAAAAAAACAGTCTAGGTAATCGGAAAGTAGTATTCAACAATAAACATTTTTAGGGTCTAAAATCAAAATCAAAAATATATGAATAGAGGTTTATATCATTCGTTTTAATTTTACAACGTTTTGTAAAAGTTAATGAGTGTGAATATAATTTTGGGGTGTGTCATTACAAGTTTTTTATTAAAATCTGAAGCCGAAACACCCTCGAGAAAATCGAGCAACAGCAACGAAACCAGCTATCCAATTTTCTCGAAAATGCGAGTTCCAGTAGCCCCTTGCGTACCCCCGTGGCTATAATCTAGCTGGGGGGAGTGCACCTCGCCAGCCCTCAATTAGTACCGACGGGCATAAAAGGCGACTTGCACTAATCACGAAAATATTACCAATTACAGGTGGTATCGATAAAAGGATCGGCGATTAGGAAAGGTGAATGGCACCCAGTGATCGAGATAATTAATGCCTGCGACGCGAGTAACAATCGATCTTTCGTGCGCACGTTTCACCTGAGATCGTACGCAGGCGTTTAGCGTCTAACGCGCCGGTCTAGTAGCACTTGCGGGGCGGGCACACGGGTCCAGCGGTCGACGCGATACGACAGATGCATTTTTCCATATCGTTTAATCAATCTGGATCTAGCGAGTAATCATGATCAATTACACTCTAACCAGCGTGCATAATACGCGGATTTTCTTGGCTAAAGTAAACTGCCTCCTGAGCCAGGTAGACGTAATTTATTGAAACCCTCCGTGACTAAGGTGCGCTTGGGTCCCCGGACGGACTTAATAAATCTTAATCGATTCCAGTGCAGGTCTAGTCCCTGGAGCTTTGGCTTGCGAAGATCTAATTTAGCACTGATTTACCTGAGAAAGGGGCTCGTATTTTTAATTTCGCGGAACCGTCATCTTCGTCATGGTCGAGATTGGCGGCATGTTGCACCGCGATGTCTCGGCCGCGGTCGCGGCCGCATGTCGCATCGCGGGACAATCAAGAATGCGATCGTCATTAGTTGAGGCCGACAGGGCAGAGACTTTGTATTCCACGGGCACCGAGATATTGCCCATGTTAAAAAATTTTTTCCCTTAATTAAGGCAACTAACGATCGTTTGATAGTGCGCCTCACTGGGAACAGTCGGCCCGCCGATCCCGCTGCCTTGAGGCGGTATTTGCATGCGTATGACGGGAATATTAAGTGATCCCGTCACCCGCGGAGGACGATCGGCGAAATGATGGAGATCAAGTCAAGGCTGCGATCGCAGACAAAACTGCGTTGTGGCGCTTCTGCGGGAAATTCGCGCTCGCTGTCTTCGTTTCTGTTAAGCAATAATTAATGCCTGGAGGATCTGCTCGGCTGCTTTGCAACGCTGAGCAATTATCTTAATTTTATTGCGAAGAGGATATGTTCCGCGGATATTGCTAATGACTCCGCTACTAATGGTCCTCGCAATCTAAATACAAGTTTAAAATATCAATGACATTGAGAAATGCTGGTATAAAACGGATATAGCTGAGAGATGCAATCAGTGAATGTAAAAAATAGACATATGTAGTTCAATAAGTATTCAAAAAACTGAATAACGTACAGGTTATTACTCATACTTTAAAATAATTCGCATTCGATTTTTGATAAAGAACCAACAGTCATAAAGTCATTAGCAACCAATGAAAGGTCCTTTGAAAAATATGTCTTTACGATTTATTCGAAATCTCAGACCTGGTACCTGGCTTACGCGTCAAAAAATTAGAACAGACGAACATTTTGAAAAACTGAAAAAAAACTTTGAACATTTGATATTACCATGTACACCAAGAAGGCACTTTTTTATTTGGGTGTGTAATGTCTTTTCTTGTTATTTTCAACCGTTTTGTTGGCAGTCTAAAAGTGGATATAATGAAATTCAATAATGCGTACCTATCTCATAATTATGAGAATACTTATAATCAATTTAAAAAAAAGGATTCTTGGTAAGTTAATGCGTGCAATGATCGAACAATTACACAGGGAACCCTCTTCAGTATTTGAATTAACTTATTTTAAATGTCTACCTTAAATGTTATTATTCCAAATGTTGAGAAAAGTTTCGTAAAAATAAGAAAGGTTTTTATCAAAGATGCAGTCCTTTCATACCCAAACTTTGGCTTAGAAGTGCTCTTTTTCAAGTTATATATTTACATATAAGAATTAAGCTTTAATTTTAGAGAAACATGTCCAACTTTCAAAAATTATTAACCTTACCGCTTTAGAAAGGGTGCAAACTGAGAACATGTGTACTATGATTTTGCGGACAAGCATAAGACAGACAGTCGGATAAAGGTAAATATTTAAAAACTAGTTTGCTGTTGTCCAATTAAAACAGATCTAGAACCGCAACAGTTACTTCTGCAACATGTACAGACCAGTGCATTCGGACTCTTCCGCATCGCAGTGGTCTCAGAAAAGTCCTCAATGCCAAAAGTGGAAAGTGTCTAGGAAACCAGAGCGAGGAACAGAACAACAATCGACTGTAAGTAACCTTTCCGGCTGAATGCCCACGATCAAAAAGTAGGGTCCAGTCGAGTCGAGGAAGTAAAAACCAGCTCCAGACAGCGAAACTGTACCAGAAAAACCTCCAAAATACTCCCAGCCATTGTCAACTTGGGTCCGAAAGACGCGATAAAAATTCCGCGGTCCCACAAAACTGCGGCAAGCGCAGGCAGCAGCAGCAGCAGCACAAAAGCTGGCCAGCGGCTAACTCGTTTTCGCCGACCTCCCGCTGCCCTCCAAAACCCTTCTGAAAAGGAACTGCCAGCGTCCCTCCGACGAGAGCCCGCGCCCAGCGGGACCAAAAAAACCAACGACCTGGCGGCGGCGGCAAACCGTTCCGCGCGCGTTTCTTAAATCCAAGTTCCAAGCTAAGCTCATTATAAAAAAAAACGAGCTGCGGGACGAAAGAAGTTGGGACTTCTTTCATCCGCCCGTCCCGACGCCCGCCCGACGCCCGACGCCCGCTCGCTCGGCCGAGTCGAGATCAAAAACTTTTGCAACGCGTCTGGTGCGCGAAGCCCGGCCTGGAACACTTTGAACTTTTCAAGGTCAATTGCGAGCGCAGTTCAATTTGCGCGCGTTTTTCTTTTTGGCGGCTCGCCGCGGTTGCGCTGCTTCTTTTGGGCGGTTTCGTTTCTTAAGATGGAGCAACCTGAGCCGCACCGCCGAGATGCTCGGGGATCTTGTGTTGGGCCGGGCGCGTGTAGGTGTGCGCGGTGGCATTCAGCCGGATGGCTGCGAGACGACTTGCAAGTTTGAGCCCCATCGGAGCGGGATTGTTTGCGACTCCGCGATCTGGCGTCGATTGAGTTACCTGCCCGGGAAGGTAAGGATCCGTTCGCGCAGAACGCACTCGATCGCGAGCTGCTCCTGCGCATCTCACTGCCCGCAGGTTTATTTGCTATGCGTTCATTCATGCGATCGAATTGTATCGCCCGCGAGATTGAAACTAATTTCACCTGCGGCAACGCAGCGCTAATTAGAGTGCCAGATACTCCTGAAGTATTTTCTCCTAGCGCCCAAATCAGCGAGTTTGAGGTGATCTTGCTCTGTTGCCCTGCCCCGAAACCAAATCGCTAAAATTTATGCGTAAATTAAAGGGTTTTGTGCACCCAGGGCAATAGCAATGGCTATAAAGTTTATCGAGTGATGCAGGGTGAATTAGTGCAGACCTCAACTAATTTCCTCAATGGGCTTTGCCTCTAGCTAATTGCATTTATGTAGATTTTCTGCAATCTTCTTAATTTAGAGCTGGAGGGAATTGTATTTTGGCTCTTAATAAATAGTACACAAGTAAAGTAGATAAAAAGTCATAAGAATAATTCAAAATCGTTTTCGTAAACATTACTATCTAATTTAGAATAATTTGAAGAAATACAGGGACTTTAAGCACATTGGAATCTACAGTCGATGCTTAAATTGAAACAGTTAAAAGAAGGGTTGCAAAAGAGCAAGATCAATTCTAAAACTAAATCAGCTAAATTTTTTATAAACAAATGTTTCAATCTCAACATTTTGTTAGAAGTAATGAAAATATACCTGTTCCGTTCTATACGTTAAAGTAACGAGCAAAATAATCAAATTAGTTTTGTTTGGTTTATCTTTTCGGATTTTGAAATGGTTGTTAGGAAGGAAAAACAAGTTGAGAGGATAAGTTAAAATCCCGTAAAGAAAAACAATACCATAAATGACGAAATAAAACATAATGATGAACAAACAAACCAATTCAGATGCCAAGAAATGAATTATTTATATCATACTTTATTAGATTTTGATGGTTTGGAAATTCATGGAGCATGAGGGCGGTTATATCACCATAATAGTAATACGACAAAATACCGTCGTTCTTCAGTTCGTATTAAAAGAATTAATAGTTTCACAAGAAATCGAATGGTGTCGTAATTCATTCTAAAAGCCAATAGAGCTGAACCAATTGTGTGTGATTTTTCTATTGACCATTTTTATCTACCTACTTCATAAATATGTCCTGATCCTGATCCATTGATTTCTAGCTAAGGGAACAAATAATAAGCGCAGCGGCAATTTAACTATAAAAAGAAGAACTCGGCAAAATGAAATCCTTTGAAGGATCTGAGAATATGAAAATACTCCCCGGTTTTTCTACTGGTAGTGGTGGTGTTTTTCTAGCGAAAACGAAAGCATCCCACTGGGGGTTGGGCTTATCAGAAAAATGAGAAATTCGAGGGAATTCAAAGCACAAAAAGGGTCACAACACTTTAAGTGTAGTAAAGAAGGAAAAAGAGCTGCTAGAGGCTGTGGCAGAAAAAAATATAAGGGAGCCATTAATCTAGAGTCCGCTGAACGTCTTTGAGAAAGTGCCGGGAGACGAAAAAATTAAGATGAATCAGGCACGACCACAAGCACCGTCGTCGTCAGCATCACCACCGCGCGCCGGAGTGCACCGAAAACCAAAGGAAGGCAAGAAAGTGCCAAGAAGATGCTTATTCTGGCCTGAACTTAAGTTGAACCCGCCCACCCACCGCCGCTCCCCGGATCCTCGCAACAGTCAGGGGCCAGCCCCAGCGAAAAAATCCCCTTGTGGCTCGAGAGCTGTCAGCTTTCTTGAGTCCAAAAAGTTGAAGGATGAGAATAATTGCAAAAAGTGCGCATTGCACATGCAATTTAAGGAGAAGTCATTAATCTTCATCACGCAAATGATATTTTCTGAAACGCTCGCCACATTTAATCTCGGCAGCTTCCCCGCAACCTCGGCTCCCTCTTGCATACAGACGCCGGTGATCTTGCTATTAGTAAAATGCTGAAATGCAACGAGGAATCTTAAGATGCTCCTACTGCCGTCGCCGCATTTTCTGGGAGAGGAATGAAGATGAGGTCCATTGTACGAACCACTTTCATCCCAAGGAAAACTAATGACTTTCTTGGAGGGGGCCGAGCTCCATTCTGCCCCAATCGAAGCGTGATTCAATGAAACGCGCAAATTAAGATAAAAACTGAGCGATTTCCTGCGAATTAATCATGTCGCAATTGCCGCAAGGGTCTCCCTGAATTAATCTCATTATTTAAAAAGTCGTCCGGTCTCATTACACTGCTTATGAATAAGTTCCGAGTCCAGAACCGGCCCCAGGGCATCTAAAAATAATTCCAGTTGCCACCTTGTGTTACTTGCCAGGCTGCCGCGGTCCAGTTGGGACCCCGGACCGATTCCCAAGTCCCCGGGCACCCCAGCATCCACTGGACCACTCGTGGCGGAAGACGCGGGGCGATCAACTGGGGGTAGAGACGCTGGGTAGGAGCAGCGCGAAACCACAGTGGCAATCGCGGGCGCGGTAGGTGCCGGCTGAGGTTCCCCGAAGGGCCCTTCTCCTCCCCAGCGCTCCTTAAGCTCTGGAGCACTAGGCACCTCTTTCGCGGCCAAAACCTGTTTTTTTTCGCCTAATCCTTGCCAGCAGCAACCTAAGTGGCCACGATTTCTCCACGTGGATAAGCCCCCTGCGCCCGCGGTTCCTGGTCGCGGGCTCTCCTCTTAATTCAAATGTGCATTTCGATTTGCGAGCAATGCAACTGCAAGACGTGGTGCAGGCCTGCTTGAGCCATCCGCATCCAGGACGGGCTCCGGGCTCCGGGCTCCGGGGGCGCGGGCGCCTTCGCTTGGGGCCCCCGTGATTTGTGGGCGCACGTTAGTGTCGCTGAGCCCGAGTGCGCGTTTGGCTTTCTCCGGACAATGGAAGAAAAATGGTTGTCGCATGGTTCATTATCGGGACGCCTGATTTATGCGCACCGAGGCATTCTAACAATTTGCATTAGCGCGACGATTTCTGGGGATTTGCTAATTGAAAGCGGACAAGCACTGAGTTTTGCAGTTAAAGGAAGAGTAATAGAAGGGATTTGTCAGACTTCTAGGAGCGAATCAAAAAAAAAGTCAACTTCACGAGGTATAACATTAGTATATCTTAAGTGCAGAATAAGTTCTCCTTTAGATTTCTTGGTCTCAGGTTACCTTGCCACGTCCTCATCTATTAAACGAAAAAAATACCACAGCGGGTTCATTCAGCATCTTGCGGCTTGCGTGTTCTAATGATTTTAATAATTTTATTATTTCTGATAATTGTTATTTATTGTTGTGCATTAAAACGATGCGACTACATATACATACAATATATGTCATTGTTGAAAAACTGATTTTATTTGTAATATAATATATGTTTTACTGATGATACACCGAATATTAAAATTATAACTCAGGAGTCATGAAAGAATCTTAAGCTGCGATATGTAAGTATGTAAGTACACATAATTGTATGTATATATTGACTGTACAATAGCAAGCTAACACAACGACTTAATACTCTACATTATTTTTAAATTTTATACAGTACAACCCACTTACATATTATTATTACACTCAACGACATAAGAAGTAAAAGCATACCAAATGCTTGTTAGTCACCTAATTTTCAGGGAGAGAAGCGTGTATTTCTTTTCTGAATTAAGGATTCGGTTGGGAATTGAGTTTATTGCTAAGATTTTTCTAAAGTACATAGTACTCTAGGGTAGTTAAAATATTGAGAAGAATAAAGGAGTTAAAAGGAAAACTGCGCAGCATTAATAGACTGACAAGAAGCAATTTTAAATAGATACAGTCGCGTGCAGATGAAAATTCAATTAGTGTCCAAGACAGAGTATGACTTCCTCGATACAACACTAAATTGAAGTCCGTCGGAGGCTGCTCGCTTCTTCCCAAAGAAAATAAATTTCCCGTGCCCGGCGGCGGCAGTCGACCTCGCCAGGGTTCAAACTTGGCCAAGATGCAAGTCTCATGACTCGAGACGTGGGGAGCTTCGCATTTTCAGCGGAGTGCAAACTGCTCAGGGACAACTAATTCACAGATAAATCGCACTTATGAGACGCTGTAAAAGTTCCTCAATAAATGGAAGAACCCGCTCTTTGTCCGTTTCGCCAACCCCCGTCGCGCGTCCCGCTGGATCTTCATTTTCTTCCGCTGCATCTCTTCCCGTCGCGCACAAAGCGCCCTCGCGGATGGCGTTTTTCTAGCGAAATCGCAGCGATTTCCTTCATTATTCCGCGGGGCAATTATCGCCTAAGCAAACAAGCGGCGTGCACTTGAGCGAGCTCTGATCGTTCACCTCCGCTATCTGCGTCGATCTCATTACTCCCGCGCGCGCATGACCTGCCTCAACGCGGCTCGCAGTACGCAGTCGGAGTCACTGTCGCCGCCGCCTGTCCGCGCGGCCCCCGCGCCGACGCCCCATTGTGCGGTGACCCGCAATCGGCCTGACCATGATCCGAATTTGGCGGAGCGAAAGACAAATTTGCACGAATGGGACTCGTGTCCATCTCCACGCTGGCGCTCTGGCCATACTTTCATAATTTTCGCAAAAATGTCGTCTCGGGGGTCGGGGCGGGATGGGGCCCCACAGCCTCGGAAAGTTATTTTTATTTGCCCATCCGCCCAGCAGATCGGGCTCCCCTGCGCCCTGCGCCCCCGCGCAAAGTCAAGTTCAATCAACTTTTTATCTGTTTCCTCCCCTCCGATTTGCGCAGCTGCAAAAAGTTTTGTTTATTGAAATTTTATTTCAGCGAAAAATGGTGACGGCGACGCGCAAAAACCGCGCGAAAAGCAACGCAATGAAAGCGCTTTTAAGCTGCGCGCTCATACGCACGTCCCGTCGTTAGTCGGCGATTCACGCGGTTTGCAGACGCGCCCTTTCGCCGCCCCTCCGCTGGTCAGAAGTGGTCAAGCGCGCTTTTCTCGCGGTGCTTCCGCTGCGTCTTCCTGCGACGGTAGATGGCTATCCCCTCCCCTTCCCCCCACCCGGGGTGACTCAGATCCGCTAGTAACTCTCTTTGTGTATTTTCGCGTACACTTCAGACACAAAGCTTTAAAATATTTAAAAAAACATAAAGACAAGAGGAATATAAACGATCAGCGGTCAAGAGATGACCTCGAGCCACTGAATGAGAGAGGGGGTGGGAGAGGGAGGAACTGAGCTCACCTCAAAAAACTGCGGTTGCCAGATGTCCTCCCTTTTGATGAAATTATTTTTAACACCTCCCACACTTTTAAGAAGAAATATTGTCCTTTTAATGAATTAAAAGCTTGCCACATATATTTCGGAATAAAGTTTTTAAATAAATAATGTTTGCTAATTAATTTCTTTGTATACTTTGTTTACGTTGTATTTTTCTTATTCCTTTCGATTTTTATTCTCATACAAATTTAAGAAAGCAATTTGTGCATGTATTATATCAGTAGATTAGATTTACTTCTGTTTTATTTATATTTCGGTTAAGAGATTTTTCAAAAAGGATATTAAATTATTTACTAATTCTCTACGATTCAAAAGAAATTATTATTCACGCGAGAGTAATGGCGTAGTAGATATTTGTTAAATTGAAACAACTTACAATTAATTCGTAGCTATATAAATTCCGCTGATATAAATTATTCTATACTATATATGTATATCCTATAGGTTCGACTTAAAATATAGGTTATACATTTTGTTATGCCCACAGGTCCATGCGAGATAAATATCAATACCGAATAGGCTAAGTATGTAACTCCTTCTATATCCTGAATTTTCCGCGAGTAAAGCCACGAGCATTGGATAGCTTAAAATTAATAGTACTACATTAATTTCTTTGTTTGACTTTTATTGAATTTAATGTGTATATGTAATGTGTAAGTTCGGAAGAAACCAAATCGAATTGTAAATGTTTGCTTTAAAATACCGCTCTTGTCCTCTTAGTCCTTTCTTTTGATCTACTACTACTAGATCATCAATTTTGCCTTGATGACCTGGCAACTCTACTCAAGACGTACTTTGAATCTCATCTGGGTAAAAAGTGAAATTTTCCGCAAAACGCGCAGATTAGCTCAGGTGGGGCGGTGCGTATCAACTTAAACCTGGTTGCCTCTGGTCATGGTTTTTTAAAATTGACGCCAAAGCGCACCGCCACGAAGCATTTTCATATAGTGGAAAAGTCGCTCTGTCGCGGCTTATGACGCAAATTGGGGCTCTGTCGATTTTAGCGTGGCGCGAAAGGTGTTGGGGGCGCCCACCGGTTAGCGAACGGGTTTGCGCCATCTGATTTCTGGCTTAAAGTTTCTAAAGCCTAGGCCCAGCCGGTCGAGGACTTCACCAGAGGTCTTTTAACCGCTGGGCCCGCGCTAAAAAATGCCCGGATCGCGGCGGCGCTCCGGTGTTTCTAAGCGCGCGCCAGCTCGCGAGGTCTCGCGGATAGAAAGATAGAAAGACAGAAAGTATGTCATCTCGCGAAGTGGCCACATAACTTGTCGCCGCGGCGGAGCGGGCTGCTCTGCACCTCATTTGCATGTAGGATGGAAAGAAAGTTGCTCGAAAAGGTAGCAGCACTTGCGTCACCAGAAAATCACCGTCTTGAGCCGAGTCTTCTAGCCGGGCTTTGACCAGTTCAGGGAAGAAATCACGCAAGCGGGCAAGCGCTTTGGCATCTTTACGAGAGGAAATTTCTGGGACGTTGAACCGCTGAACGAGCGCGGGGTCTGGGCTCTGGCCAGCGAAGCTAAGATAAGATGTTGTCCAAGGTCTTGAAGTCGTCCCATCGGCAAAAAGTGTTGATTAAAAGGTGTAAATCACTGAAAATGGTAACCGATGCGGGACTGAGACAGCCTGATTTATGGATAAAGTTATTGGAAGGGAAAATTTACTTCTTCTGATTTCTAGAGAAGGGCAGAGGTGTGGTGTGGCGACAATCAGCTAAGAAGAGAAAATCCGCTTTTAAAGTAAATGAGGAACATTAATGAGAACGGGAATTTTCATGATTTGCATTGCAAAATACATCTTCGCCTCGAATTCGAACTTTAATTGGTCGATGGATGTATTACAACTTTTATGCAGCTATACTTTCTTATCTAGATTACCGTCCAACGATTAGAAACTTGGTTTTGAAAAACACAAAAATAGTTATATGAAGATATACCTGCATAAATGTGCATACATATGTATCTAAGTGTTTTGCGATAAAACGATTAGGCCAGCTCACACTACAACTCGCTTTATATCCACTTTTCAAATGTTTATGGTCTTAAGCGCTTTATTGCCTTTTTCATTGTTTGTCAAATATTAAAGTAATAATTCTTATAGAGTACAGAAAATAATAATTTTATCTTCATTCAAGATTTTGTTAGACCTTATTTTCCATTGAAGCAAATAAAGTCAACAGTCCAAAGAGAAAGTATTTCAGAAGTCGTTTTTAGAATAAAGTAAGGCTCTTATAAAAAGACGGGCTAATTTTTTAAGAATATTAAAATTTGAAAACCATAACTCACAACTATTACAAAGTTATTGCTAAAAAGCGGAGTTACAATTTATTTAAGTTTATGCTGTAACAATAGATAGTATAAATGAAACCTATAACCTTAAGTGAAAGAAATAACTATGTAACAATGGAATACTTTTTGCTATACAATTTCATTAAAAAATTATAATTTTTTATATACCATAGGAATAGAGTAAAAGTTATAAAAAATAGAATATTCATTTCTAAATAAAAGAATATTTTACCTACATTGTTTTTAGGTATCTTCATTGTTTTGTCTAACTTCTATAAAAATATCGATTTTGGAAATTAATTATCGGCAAAACATATATCTATTCATTTTTTGACTGATTAAAATAAACAAATATCCGGAAGACGAGGTTTAATTATAATACAGATATGCACCTATTCCTCAAATTGGAAGTAATATAGAGATCCGAAAAATTATACTTTTTTAAAATTCTCCTGATATTCAGCTATATCTAAAGTAGAAAATATCATCAAATATCACATGATTTGTGTGGATATATAAATTTCGAAGAAACCCTGAATCCAAGGATAGAAAAAAAGCCCTCTGCGCATCCATTTTAGTGTTGATTAAGACAAGAGCACATAGAAGTAAATTGCCAGGATTTGCGAACATTTGCATGACAAAAAAGAGAAAGGTGCATTCGGTTTTTGCCCAAGCCCCACGCGATCTGAAAGTTGCACCAACACCCCCGCAGTGCAGGGTCGCTTTTTTACCCGTCGGAATCCATCAGGTTTCCTAAATAGGCAGCCGCGTTGCTGCATAGATAGATGCGATGCTATCAGGCGGGTGCATGCAGCCGGTGCCCGGTTTTGACACAGGTTTCAATCAGGAACGACAGCCTGCCGCCATTCACACGGGTGGGAATCACGGGAAATGCGCCGGCGAACGAGCCAAAATCAGCGCTAGGCAACCCCATGGCCACCCACCACCCCGTCCCACCCTCGGCGATTCTGCTATCATTGCCCTCGGTATTATTTTTCAATTTCCCCAAGTTTGTTTTTCCTATTTTCCTAAGAACTGCTCCTGCCGGGATCGCGTTGTATCCTATTTTTCTTGCACAACCCCCAACCCCCAGCCACTACTCAGCGGTGCTCCCGGCCGTTGCTCTACGGTCCGGGGGCAACGGAGCCGGCTCCTGGTTTTCTAACCAGCGGAATCGAGAGGCGGATTTTACTGGCTGAGCTGGAGACGAGGGCCTCCTCTGTTTCGTGTTTTTCTTTTCGGGAAATTTCTGTTTTCCTTCGATGATGCGTTTTTTCCGGCTCTCCTGTATTTATCCGAATTTCCGCCGAACCCTCCGCCCGCAAACAGGAGCAGTCATCCCGGCAATTTCTGTGTTATCCAATCTGTCAGCGGACTCTCGTCGACATCGGCGACTGCGAGTCCCGGGTCCCGGGGACTCCTGCAGAAGGACTCCTGCCGGTGCTGCCGTTGATTGGGGCCGGCCTCGAGGTGGGTGGCTGTCGGCCCGAGCTGTTTTCTTTCGGGGAATCCCCCAGTCGCCCGCCCTGCATTCACCCGACCGTGCGAGCGCTTTCGGGCGAAAATATTATGTTTTCATTTTTCCATTATTTTGTTGGTTTAATGAAATAAAAATTTGGCCAAAAGCGAAAAGCGCTGGCCGAATAAAAGTTGTTTGACTGAGAGCTGACAGACGAGCCGCAATCGATGCCAAGCGATTAGAATGGTGTCCTGCACTTTTCGCGCAAACAGAAGCCACATCTCATCATAATTCCTAGGGGATCATGCTGCAAACACACTATAGCATGACTTTGCCCTTGCAAATCTCGAAATCGGTGTATTCTTTTGAACAGCCAGAAACCGATAGTAGCTTTCAGTAATAGTAAGCATTTTTGAGCTTGGATGCCCTTTGTTTTCCAAACATTTATATTTTATCCTTCTTTAGTGTTATCTTCTTCAGCTCGAATTTTTAATATTTTAAATTAGAACTATAGCATTCTTTAGTGAATGACGTATGTATGATTTCATTGATCGGTTAAATTAATTGAATTAATTGATTTTTGACAGATTTGCTCGAAAAATAAAAAGTGGTTTCCTAAAACCCTCATCCTTCAGATACATACATAAGTATGTACATATGTGATATTCAACAATATTTAAATAAACTTTTGGGTTTAGAACCAATATTGCGACTTGTGGGGGTACAGCCAACGAAAAAAATGGATCAATTCTCTGAAATTGGCTTTTTAAAGTAAGCATACATACGTTCATAAGACATAGCATTCTAGAAATGAAAAGTACTCCTCTATCCAGGGAAGGTGAAGACGTGACCAAAAACCTTCCCTCGCCGAAGTATTTCGATTGACACGAAAACCTCTTAACGTTCCCGTAGCTGAGCATTTTCACGCTAGCAGATGCCCACACCTCCTATTTGCTGATTTAAAGAAACACGAATGAGTAACAATACTTCACAAAATCAGCGCACGATGACTTGCCGCCTTGGACGACACGGACACAAAGAGAGCTGCACGAGGCGCGCTTCGTGCCTCGCAAAAATAACACGACACACATTAACACGCGCGAAGTGTTTCGTTCTGACTGCAGAAGTTTTATGAGGCACAGGCACGCACCTTTCGTTCGAGCAGCACCAACTGATCTTGACCTTACGCTCCCATCGCCCTCGACGAGGTCTCATTCCGACCTGCTTATTTAGCCGACGTTCAACAACGACTTAATTTTGCTATTCCATTTTCGCGAATTGAGGACATTCAATAAGTTTTCTTCTCAACGTCTGCATCTTAATATTTTCAATAAGACTTACCAGAAAGAAAACCACATCTCATACTTTAATTGAACCACTCCACGAGACTCCAGACGTATTTTCTAACGATTTTTGAAAAACTTTAATACAGTTGTTTTAAACTATATTTTTCTCTAAAATAACAATTAAATTTTCATTTTCAGCTCAAGTGATTTAACGAGTATACATTCATAATCTGACATTTTAGTTCGTACAATATGAAACATACAAGTATTTAAAGTATTTTTCTTAACAGTATTTAAACAACCACAACTAGCGCCGGAAGTTGAAGTTGCCGCATCTGTTTTTATATCCTTAATACCATACATCATTTTTTCTGTTGTAAAACTGTTGCATTACTATGTTTTTAAGACATTGAGTCATGAATAGACGCGGAGGTAGCAAAAGAAATTTGCAAAATGGCTTCCAGTTTCAGATCTTTTTGTTACTTATACTCTATATGCATATGCATATGCATAGTAAAATTCAAAAAGAATCAAAGTTCTAATTATAATTCATCGTGCGTTCTAAATTTTTGTCACTGTATTTATGTCATGATTTAAATACAACCGTCTTTTCACTTTCAGTGTAACCTTGAACTCGGTAGGCGCCCTGTGCCCGCTGAGCCGTGAGCTGCGAAAAACAAATCGAAATCTGCAGCGCCTGCTAAGTGAATAAGGCAGCTGAAGCTCTTTGTCTTAAGTCGTTCTCAAGACGTTTCCATCCGCGGCTCATTGGCTCCTCACGAGACGTCGCCAGTCCCTACCCCTGGACCGCAGCATCCGAGTGCAAGTGGCACTCCGACACTAGTTATAAATGAGTCAGTCATCGGGAGATCATTAATTTGGTGGAGCCGGTGCATCGCATCGCGCCTGACAATTCCGCTCCATAAATCACCCAGCTGGATGAGGGCCGTGGACCAAAAGAAAATCTTCTCGCACAAAGGGTGATCCGAGGAAAGTTCGGAAATGGCGCAAAAAATAGGTTCACACTCTAAGGAAAAGTGCTTCATCGGCGATGCGAGAAAACGAGAAAATTGAGATGCAGCAGGCGAAATGGGATGCCGCAGCATCGCGGGCAGGTATCCCGGATACGATTTTAGCCGCGGGGCAATTTCACCTTATGCGGAGCTCGATTTTCTCATAGGCTGGCCCCCCGCTGAAATGAGGAAAACCCTTGGTAGCCGTAAAGGCGATCCATCCAACAATTAACATCCCGTCCGAGCCGGGGTAATCATCGGGTGCTGCGGTGCAGCCGGGACCCATGCCAGCGGAGCACCTGAACGAGCCGGAGAAATAAATTCCGCTGCATTGGAAATCCAGGTAATTGCAGGTGAGTTCAGCTGTAATCGAGACAAATGCGTAAACTGGGGCCACAACTTAATTAATTTTTCCATCTCGCGGAACGCCTCGGATGCCCCAGCGTCGAGGTTTTAGCACTTTTTCAATTGATCTTCTGGATCTTGTGGGGCGAGCGCTGTCGAGCCGCGGCAGATGGGGCTCCCTGCGCCGCCGTCGAGCAGAAGACGATCGTTAAAATCGCTGAGGAAATGAGCTCGCTCTGGGCTCCAGATAACGCAAGGTGTGTAGGTTTCGCCGTTTCGCGATTTGGTTACCTTTCGCGATGCGAGCTCAAATTAGAGGAGTGGCCGTCGCAGATTAATAGAATGCCGAGAACGATCAGGGGGCCTCGATCGGTCCGCAGTTTTCCTGTTTTTAACGGCCTGAGCGTCTCGCATACCCCGCCATTAGATATCTCAACGAGGGAAAACGCACTAATTAATTACGTCGATTTTGTCGACTTCCATCAATTTGTTTATTGCTTCAATTTGCCAGGCCTGCGCCACTTGCGCACCATCGCGCGGTGGATGTGCAAATTCAAGACTTTGCGCTTCGCTTCATCAATCAACAATCACAACAGCCATTAAAAGGAGTAATCGTAACATAGAAACTAGCCTTTGCTTTATACTTTAATTATCACATAACACCCATAGTAACAAGGAAATACACCCCAATGGATATACAGATTAGATAAATCGGCTAACTCAGAGTCAAGCACTATGAAAGAGATATAAATGATATATCTGCATATACAAAATAGAAAAAAGCTGTTCATCCTAAATAATTCAACCCCTTATTAGGGACCTTTTTTTAAAAGTCCTTTGAAATAAGCAGCTAAATTTTTATTGTCTCCAAAATAAAAGTTTAATGAATTCTTGCTTTTTAACGGGCGGTGGTTGTTATGTTTTGCGTTAAATTTATGTAGCAGCAGTACTGACCAAAAAGTAGAGGCAAACACGATTTCAGATTACATTTCATTTAAATTCCTAATACATATACATATGTACATCCATATATGATTTCCTTGTTTTGCAATTTTTTTCGTTGAACATATATCCACCAATATTATAAATTTCAAAGTAAGCATTGCATTTTTATTTACGAAAAGCTACTTTTTCCAAATGAAAAACGATATTTTTGTGTAACTGGAACAGCAACCCGAAAAGGAACAAAATCAAGATATTAATTAAAAACTCTGATAAAAATTTAATCTGTCTCTTCATTAAGAATTTTCCACCATTACTGCTGGACAGATAAATATTAAGCGATACTTGGATATATTTTTCTGCGAGTAAACCAACAATTTGTAATAACTAAAGTTTTCATCTGCATTGTAATTATTCCAAAGATATACATATGTATGTACGTGCATCGTATGTAACTGGGATTAAAAATGGCAGATTTATTTGGGAAATTATTGGATAGAGTGATAATAGAAAGTGAGGCAAAAGACATGTTGAATTTAATTACGGAACTCAAACTTGACTTTAGTCAAATGGAAAAACGCAGGCTTCTAAGTAATTTGAAAGGTTAGTGAATTCAGTAAACTGCAATTTAATTTAGGAACAAACAATTATGATTTTTTTAAAAAGCGGCTGCAATCAACAGATCAGTTTTAAAAATCATAACGCAAAAAGATTTAGAGAGATTTTTCGCTAAATATCCCATTTCAACTAGGCTGGAAAATCTCTTTATAAACCGCGTAAAAGATTGGCAAAGGTGCCAAGTAAGTATATATACATTTGTTTATTATACAATACTTATGTGTTTACATTATTTAAATTTAGCAATCATAATTTCTTAAATGTATATTGGTTCTGCATATGAAAAATGAAGAACTCACACCTTGTACCGGAAATACTTTTTAACCATTTAACTTTACAACTTCTGAATATGGTAAAATATGGTAAACTACAATGTAAAACACAAATTTTAATACAATATTTAAGGACTCCTATTTAAATTTAATTAAATGCAGTAATGGAAGACCATGAAATGCATCTTCTTTCTCTACTCGATACCTATTTCTCACCAGCACGAGATATGATTTACGTAACTGCAATATGTATATAATCCTATATATGTAAATACGTAGAAGATGTCAACTATGTGTTTATGTTTAGTTTGTGTTTATGTAACTCAGGAACTTTTGAAATTATCGTAAGCCCACATCTACAATCAATAACGTATTTGTATGGTACTTGTAAATTCTGCTCTCTAGTGCAATGATGACACTCTACACGTTAAATAAAAATGCATTTTGATAACAGCTTTATCAGTTTTGGCGATACGACTTTCAATATTTCGCTGAACGTGAAGTACATATATTTTAATCATTTAGTATTTTCTTTTGGAACTCTTTGTACTCGTGCCAAATTTGCTAAAATAAATTATTTGCTTGTAATTATTCCAAAGTGGGTAGATATTTTGAAACACTAAGTTTACGACAACATTGGAAATGGAGCAATTGCAAAAAGGGTTCGTTTTGTTTAATGAAATGGTCTCAACACTGGCAGAAGCAGAAGAAGAAAGGGATATGTTCGAATTAATTAGAGAACTTGGCCTTAGTTTGGCTAAAATTGAGAAATGCGAGCTTCTTAAATATTTGAAAGGTGATTATTACTTTATTTACTATATTAAAGTTAATGAAAATAAGTTTGATTTTTATTTTTTTGTTTTAGATGCTGAAATTGACAGAACCGTTTTGAAAACAATGAAACAAAAAGATTTCGACAAATTTTTCTCAAAGTATCCTATTCCCCTTGGAATACAAATTCTGTTTACTAACCGCGTACAGGAATGGCAGAGGAAAAATGTGAGTATATTAAATCCATAGCGATTGTTATCAGATTAATAAAACATTTATATTTATTTATTACTTGCAGCCATAACTTGAATGCAATACCACAAATTGTGCAGGATATATTTACAAAAATCCTTTTCATATCACATTATAAACAATTTTGTGAAAAATTCCTTCGGTAATTAAAAAAGGTTGAAATAAATAATTTGATCGAATTTATATTTACAACTTGTAAAAAAACGAATGATATTATTGTGTTGCTTGTAGTCCTCTTCAAATTCAATATTTCGTGCACTCCTGTTTTATTGATTTTTACGTGTACGACAATGCTTTATCGTTATAGTGGCATTGCACGTATGAGTGATATTAATATTTTAATAATACGCATACGTATGTACTCGATTCCTTTTTAATAATAACGTAGTCTAAAATTAAGAATCAATGCTTATATAGAGCATAATAAAATTTTGTAGTGCATTGGACACGTGTGTATATACTTACAAATCTTTATAAACTTTTAATATTATTTTTATCAGTTTCCAAAAACGATACGAGTATATCTACATTTGAATAACAGGAAAAAATCAAATTTTAATTTCTTTTATTTACAAACAATGCCATATAGCAAAGGAAAGAGAAAACTAGTTTCACATAAAGCCTCGCAAAATGCAAATCTCTATCATTCAAAGTAATTTTAAAAATTTGAATGTTACATACATATATTATATATTAATTATTTTCAGCTCTATCTCAACACTTTAAGTTGTAATATAGCGGTTTTTGATTATCATAGTACTTTTTCCATAAATCATGTTTTAAAAAACGAAATTTCTCTAAATCTGAAGATGCTCGCCTTTAGGTCTTAAAAAGTAATTTCATTGTGTCCCTTTGGAGGACTTTGAGGTGCCAGTTCTCGGTAGTTAACAGTCGATTTCAGAGCAGTTCCTGTCGCCATCCGCAGCCTATCTCAATTAAATTCCTGGTTACAAGGGGCCTTCCTGTCTTTCTGCATTTCAAGAAATTCATACGGGCGGCGGTAACTTTCTAATTTAATTTGCCAAAAGCGAAACTAATTTAAGTTGGGCAGCGCTGGCGCCGAGTCCCCGAGTGGTGGCCCGTCAGTCCCAGAGGCGCGCTCTTTTCGTCCCGAGTTCAAAGCAGCATTTTACTTTCTAATGTGTTTACAGGGTCCCCGAGGAGCCAATAATTCTCCCCATTCAGAACGCTCCGAAATAAATTCAGAATTCAGAGGTCCCTTCGCCGGCTCCAAATAGAAAGCAGAATGCATTTGCCCGCTGGACGTTGTCAGAGCGGGCGAGGGGGCGCTGCGCGACTCCGCAAGATCTCTGGCGGACGGGCTCCGGTGAATGGGGAGCCTTCGGGAAAAAAGGCTGAATAAAAGATGTCCACATGTGTGCTCCAGACGTGTCCAAGAGAGCCCCCTCGGCCCCCTTCGGGACTCTTGCGCCTCCTGCGAGCCCCGCTGCACCGCAGCTTCAGTGCGCACTCTTCGGAGGACCACAATTCCGGCTGTCGGCCAGGGAGGAGTGATTCCCTCGGGAGATGCTGTCAGTTGCCAATTTCGCGGCTATTTCGGGCGCAGGGTGCACTCCGTGGCGATGGTGTCATCGCGGAGTCGTCGCTCAGAATAGGCTCCTCCAAAAACGTTTTTTGCACATTTCCTCCTCGATGGGACCCAAAGCGCGCAATGAGTCACATCGCGTCCCGGCGTACGTTGGACCAAGATGCGCGCTCGTGCGCGATTTATCTCATGCCAGCGCAGATTTAAATTTATTATTCGCGCTTTTGAGATGCGCGCGCAGTTTCCCAGCAGCGGGGTGAACCACCTCTGCGGATGGTATTTTGGGCTAATTATGTTCGCTTGAAGGTTTATTCCTTGATATATTGCAGCCGGTTTGGTAATTAGCGGGGATTTAGAGATAGCGCTTTGATTCCTGCGACTTCCTGCTCGGCCGCTGGAGAGAGGGTTCCCGCCCCGTTCCCGTGCCGCAGTTCAACCAAGTTCGCTTATTTAGCGTTATTGCACCATAAATTAAGTATTAATGGCGCGGGAATGTGCTCGCGAACGGCCGTGGCTAGTTGTAGCAGCGAAGAACTGTCTCAGCACTTCCACGACGGTCAATTATGCAATTAGCGACATATTAAAAGCGATCGCAGCGGTATGCTGCGGACGTTAATTGGTCCCGCCCTGCGCAGTCCTAAAATTTCGACTCTAGACTATGTATGTTTATCTAGTAGCGTCGTATTTAGAAAAGACCCTTAACAATTTGAATTAGTAAGCCCTTTAGCCCCGATAAATATTTATCAAACTTATGAATGGAAACAATGTGAATAAAATTTTGTTTGAGCCAAAAACAAACACTTCTTGCAGGACACATTTTCAAAACTCACTATATTGATAAATATTTATTCAGCGTACCTATAGAAAAGACTCAATAAGGCATATCGTAAATTTAAATTACTACTTCCAGGAAACTTGCTACTTTTTACAGTTTCATGGCAGATATACCTAGAGCACGGTTTTTTATGTCTTAGGGACATTTCTAAAATTCTTTGCATTTACTAAATCTGATGGTGCGTATCCCAACGCGTGTGTTTTAGCACGCACATTTCAATTTGTAAAATAATTCGCCGCATAAAGCCAAGGCCAAGTTAGCTCACTTTGTTTTTTATGAAAGATTACTACAGTTCTAGATACTAGTATACTAATACTGAATATGACCAAGAATTTGGAGTTTTCTTTGGTTTTAAATTGGAAATATGATCTTGACTGTAATTAGTTTGAAAGTCTTAATAGTATGGTGTTTTGAAATTATACAATTTTGGTTTTTTTTTTGCTAAAATAAGTCTACACAATAAAAACATTCAAGATTACAAAAATAGGTTGACGCTGATGAATTCCAAATTTGAAGTAAAACCAATTCACATTATTCATTGTATTTTTTTAAATCATCAAATGTTTTTATGAAGCATTTTTATTTCAATCATTTCTTAGAGTCCCAATAACCAATTTACTGAAAAAAGTTCTCCAGAATTTACTACTTCTGCAATTGAAAACCAAATACATATGTATGTACGAGGATAATTGAATGAACTGCATTAGATTTAAAGAGTTTTTGCAAACTGCAGTCATTAAGTACTTTCAAAAGTTTGTCATATGCCATTGGGCTTAAAGTCTGACTTGAACTTAATTAATTTTGCTTTCGTTTAGTAACAGCTTGCCAGTGCAGCCGGTAGTCGCTTCATTATGCCCCTGCTCTTCAGGGATCGGGAATTTCTCATGCTTTTTCAACTACTTATGAGAAACTGAGGGATCGACGATCGCCCACTGGACCACTCGCATAAAATCAGTTTTTTTTCTGTGCAATCGTACACCAGAGGATTTTGCGATTAATTTACGATCAGTTCTTGGTTTTGTATTTTATTGATCGTAAAATCACAGTAATCTGCGGCATGCTCCGCTCGGCGACGCTTTTAGAGGCAGCGGCTACACGTCTTGCCTTACGCGGCCGGCTGAAGATGCGATCCCGTCGCGGACGGATGGTGAGGCCGATCTTCAGGTGACCGAGGAGATGATCTCCGGCAGATTGATCACGTCCAAGTAAGGCCCTCGCATAATCAATTTCCCTGACGGGAAGGGCAGGCAAATGGCATGCATGCAGCTTTCATGCATACACGAGTCGGCTCGAATTGCCCGCGGGGTCACTCCGGAGATGGGCGCGCATTCCAGGAGTCGGCCGCGGATGATCTTCACCTTGCGGCCCCACTTGGCCAGTGGCATTAAATCGGAGGACGGGCGCTCGGCGGTGCATATCGTCAATCGCAGTTGCGGCAGCGCTATGACATCCACCTGGATGCAATCTCCTTGGATTTCGAAGATGCCTTCTTCAATACGCCTCTTATTTTATTCGCCGGCTCATTTCGACTAGCTCTCTGCAAATTTCTGCAAATTGATCGTTAGCAGGATCGTTGGGCCACGGCGGCGGCCGCTGGAAATGGCACTCGATAATTGGTCGGAAACAGGTAGCATCCTCGCTAATTTGTCGTTAACGCTCGTCTGCCGCTGCATTAATCCCGCCGGCCGCCGGAGCACCAATGACCAATTTTAGTTTCATTCAGTTGTCAATCGAATTTTTCTCGGTTTTCCGCACGATCGTCCATCGGGGGGCTTCTCCTTTTCGAAACGTTAATCAATTCAAACAAACAGACACCGGCCAGGAAGAGAAATTCAAATCGAGAAGCGGATAAGGAAAGTACGCCAATCGATCCGGATCGGATCGGAATGGCAGGAGGAAGTCGAGCCTAATTGATGATCATCTAGTTTCCTTTTTCGACCTGAGACGTGTTTACATTTTGAATCACTATAAGGTGTGTTGAAATAATTTAATTTTCTGTCTTTCTTGCGGAGTCATTTGCGATAGGCACTATTTTGGCCAATGGAATCCGCACACACCTTGGGCGAGACATTCAAGGCATATACGCCTATTTTTATATTTATTAATAAAGCGATAAAAAATTCCCCCGCGGCGTTAAATTGCTTAATCTTCTTAGGAGATGGCATTTCAATTTTTGTTATTGACGCATAGAAAATGGCTGCAGCGCGAAGGAAATATTTAAGATTTTGGACAGCGAGAAATGTGTCCACTATTTTCTGTTTATCAACAAAACAACATCAATCGGGTTATGTAATGCTTCAATTAGAAAAACAGAAAATTAATTCCAAAACGGCTCACTCTTCTATAACGCAGCAGCATCTTTGGTACGAGATCAACCGATGTTTATATATGCAAACAATTTCTCAATGTAAATTACTGTTTTCTGTTTTCGCTTATAAATCTAAATACAAGCAATTAATCCAAGCATAACCAATGCAGAAGTTCTCCTTTGGTATATTTAATAGATTATGCAAAAGAAAATCATTCTTCAGGAGTCCTCCGAAGAGTGAAAATGTTGTACAGCAAAAGAAATAGATAGATAGATAGATATTTATTGAAAAAATTTATACAAAGGCCAAGCCTTAAAAAGTTCATTACAAAGATTTAATATACTACAAAAGAAGTGTAGTGCAACTTGAAACGGTGTTTAAGTTATTAATCCTTATAAAGTATTTAAATTTTTATGAGGCTCCTTGCACGAATATATCAGTTTTTAGGCATGATTTGGTGTGAGTTGCAAGTCGCTGAGTAGATAAAAACATAAAATCGAAATAATGAATTGCATACCATGAAAAAATGGGATTTACCAATTACTCTGTAAATCGCAAAAGGTTGACATAGGGATTAGTTTTTAAAAATAATTTTGTTACTCTGATAACTGCCGCCTTTCTCATTTTACAAAAACACGATTTTTGGAGAAGAAAGGAGAACACCATCCAGTTATATATTTTTTATTCCTTGTAGAATGCATATTCCTGAATCATTCTAAAAAATAACTTGGTTAATATGTTTTATATTCGCCGTGGCAATATCTCAGCAATGTTCGCAACGAAGAAAAATTTATCAAAGCAGTGATGAATTAAGCATATGCATGCATTCCTTATGTAAAAATCATTTTTACCGCGTTTACCGTCCTTTTTTTAAGCATGTTAAAGTTTTAATCGTCCTTGAAATAATTTATAAATTATTTAATTTATTACTTTAGTTTGTAAAGAACTAAAATTAATATTTAAGTTTTCATTTAAATTCAAATTTCAAAGATCAAACAAAAATCAAAATGAGTTTTGTGTGTGTGAAAAAGAAAACATTAACATTAACAATATTTTGCGCACAATGAATATATAAGCAAGTGCTCAGCAACTGTGTTCTAAATATTGATTTACGAAAAGATGCTTGAAATTTGTTTATGTAATTGATCTATGCACATAATCGAAAAAGTTTACGCCAGGTAAACTAAATTAAACATATTTATTTGCATAAAGTAATATTTGTCTTTTATTAGCAAAGCCATATTGATTAACTTGGTCGAATTGCTAATAAGAAATTGAGTAATTTGCATACCTTTGTAATAATTGTTACCAAATTTAAACTTATTTTTATTGCAATAATAGGAGACGAAAACATGAGTGCAATTTTGGTGCTTAAAGACATGTTTGGGTGCCGTTCCATAAAGACTCTCTTTATTTATCATTAAACATCCTAATGAGCTTCATACGATTTCATGATTTTAATAAAAAAGTAACATTTATATGTAGGTTCAACCCCACATAACATATTTGCTTGATTCATTACAAATGAGCTCGTTACCACTCCATGAATAGAACAAATCTAAGTATAATACTTGATTAAATATATTGATGTAAAATCTAAATGAAAGCAGAAAAATAGTTATATGAATCTTTCCATTTGTTAGGGGCAGGTGAGGGGCTTATTAGGAGATCGGTAGGAAACAAAATTAGTGCAACATAAAATTGGCGGATTGGGACTTAAATGAAAAGTGAAAACAAACTTTTAACCATATAAAACTACTTATTTTACTCTTCGACTGCACATTAAGACTTTTTAAGTGAATCATATTTCTCTCTTTAAATCAAAACAAAAATTATACTAATTATTTAATTTAAATATTAAACCAAGGTATTTATAATAATCTTTGTACATTTTCTGACTGATTCTCTTTTGTATTGCACCTACATGCCCTGAAGAACATACACTGTAATTATATTTTCAAATTTCAAAAAGAATTTTGCCTTGTATTTATTGTTCATATTGTTCAGAAATCAATATAAAACTTTAACATTACATGGAAAATGGAAAATTCTTTACAATTCGTCTTTATTTGAAGAGATCATTTACCAGTTTCGATGTGTCGTTATTGCGTGGTGACATTAAACCAATTTAAAAATCTCTTTAGAATTTTCCCTATCAAGCGAGTGTCGCGCCAACTGGCCGTCAATTAAGGCACTACACTGACATTCCTTATCTCAACTCCGAACCGAGAATTACAAAAGATGCGAACGACGCATTCTAGTCACAGAAACGTCAGGAGGACTACGTATAGATTTTTTTAGTGAATTTTCGGACGGGCTAGATAATTTTATTAGTGGAAAAGTGGACGCAGAAATACCTGGATGAGCCGGGACCATGTCGTACCGATATGGAGCGATCGAGGGGAATGCTCTGCACCCCATGGGTACGTGTTTCCCCGAAGCTCCGGCCGAGGGGTTCTATTTTGCATAACATCCGCTGGCCAGTGGCCGCTGCAGTGCGAGGTGCTTTTTGTCGAAATATAAATAAAAGTGGACCGCTTGAATTGGGGAGACTGCCGGCTCCTCGGCGGTGACCTCGATATTTGTTATTTCATTTTATCGCGGGAAAAAATGTTTCTTACGCGACGAGAGACAGTGGCGAAATCCGATAATCCATCGAATTTCGTGGAAGTTTCGTTTTCTAAGATAACAATTCCTGCTGTGACGAGAGCCCAACACGTCCACTGGGATTACAACAAAATTAGCACACTGCGTACAGCCAGAAATAGACCCGGAGGACAGAGGAGGTGTTTTAGTTATTTGGCATTGTGGTCGAGTCGGTGCATTGATCCAGCCCAACCAGCGCACCATCGGCAATAAAACATTTTCATGCGGCTCGGCTGTCGCATAGAAGGAGTTCGGGATCGAGCACCTTTAGCTTGGCCCACTGCCAGGTGGACTTCCTCGGGATTATTTGAGGGAAATAAATTAAGTTTTTGTCGCGTTGAAGAGTAAATTAAAGAGATAAATGGCTCGCAAGACAAAGCGGACAGAGCCGAGGTCTCAACTCGAACGGACAAACACGGACGTCTGAATATAATTAACATTAAATTGCAATTATGCACGTCCACGTTCGATTACTTAACAAGTGCTGAGTATTTGCTATTACCATTACAAAGAGGTGCTTTCGACGATTATGTTGCGATATCTCAATTTGTTGGCATCGAATATAAGAAATAATCAGAAATACTACGAATTCCAGACATAAATTTCACCCATGAAAATTAGATTCCCTCTAATCGTTGCCTTTAGGCACGACTTCAAAAACAAATTCCTAAGCCTCTAGACTGCGGTTGCCTTCGCAGATCCCAAAGAAATATAGCTGCACAATTTAATTACAGCTAAAAGATTTATCTTGACGATTTCATCAATATAGCTTAACTTTGCTTTTTGATTTTTGTATAAATTTATAAGATTTTCGCATGATATTAGACATCGTAAAAAAGGGATTTCTGAAATAATCTATATTTCATAACACCAGCAGCACTATTAAAAATTGTATTGTCTTTTTCTCCTAGTTCCACTAATGAGCGGCATCAGCAATGGAACCAATTTTATGCCCCAGTTGGCTGTAGCGGGTACAATGCCGCCCTTATCGGGACCATCGCTCCTCCCATCACATTTGTCAGCCGGACTGAACGACAACCCTTTAGAGTTTAAGAGCAACACTGCACACAACAAGGTTGAAAAGACCAACAAAGCCCCCAACGTCTCCTCAAGTAACGGCAGCTCCAACAGCAGCAGCAATCAACTGGGGGCGGGGCCTATGGACTTAGAAATCGAAAACGAGACCACGACCAGCCTGGACGTCGGGAAGAGGAATATCAGGGAGCATAAAATTAGCACCAGCTCGGGGGATGAGAAATCTTCGTTACATGCAAATGATAGCAGCTGCGCACCAACAACTCCCAACAAACCTATTTTGATGGGTGGGGAAATGTTTTTAAATAGTATGCTAGGGGTAGGACCCCCACAGCAGCACCCTCACCCTCATCCTCAGGGATTCATGATGATGCCAGGGATGATGATGGACCCCACAACTATGCTTCAAATGCAGCAGTTTCCTTTGATGGCGGCGCTGCCTCCGGCTGGAGGGCAACAATCCTCCACACCCAACGATAACACCCAACCCCAGCAGTCAATTGTCGCTATGCAAGTTAAAGAAATTATCACATGCAAATCATGCACTCTTTACCCTCCAAACCCAAATGCCCCTCCTCCTACGATCCGAGAACGTCCACCGGGTTGCCGGACTGTTTTTGTGGGTGGTCTTCCCGAAAACATCACCGAAGAGATTATCAGAGAAATTTTTGAAAGTTGTGGAGAGATCACGACACTGCGACTATCTAAGAAGAATTTTTGCCATATTCGCTTCGTTTTTGAGGCCTCTGTAGACTCTGCCATTTACCTGTCTGGGTATAGAATAAGAATTGCAAATAGCACTGAGCCCGCGAATTGCGGGCGGCTGCACGTCGACTACGCGCAAGCTCGGGATGATCAGTATGAGTGGGAGTGCAAGCAAAGACAACTTCAGCGTGAGCAGCGACACAGAGAGCGTTTGGAACGCGATCGTCTTCGGTCAACGTCTCCGCCCCCCATTGTGCACTACACAGAGCACGAGGCGAGTAATATCGCCGAAAAACTGAAGACAGACGAAACCTTCATCAAGGCTGTTCAGACGCTGATTGCCTGGCTGGAGCGGGGGGACTGCTCCAAGAAGAACGCCAACACTTTCTACTCCATGATCCAGAGCACCAACGCCCATGTTCGACGACTCCAGAACGACAAGGTGCAGTTCGAGGAGGAGCTGAAACGGGCTCGGGAACAGTATCGGAAACAGATGCTCAACATGACTCAACAGTGTAAGTACCTAGATAAGTCCATCCTCCTCCTTTTATAGCCATTACACCCGAGAGCTCCCCAACTTGTAAAAAAGGATCATCCCCAAAAGAAGCATCAACCATTGGGCAAATTTTGTTTTTGATTTGAAACGTTTTTTAGAGCTTCTAACCGTCGAAAGGTTTATTTTTCTTGGAGTTTTTTTTTTTATATTATATGATTTTGGACAATTTTTTTCCTTTTACTTTTAAGAAGAACAAACCTTTGATCAGGTGAGCATGATTTTTTTTTCTTTAAGAACCAAAAAATTAAAATAAAATACAAATGATTGTAAAGGAACCGTCCCATCAATACGAACCTCATCCATTTTCTGTAACCAAACAGATTCAAACATTTTTTCTCTCTACATGTTACAATTTTTTTTTATAATCACGTAAACCAAAGTGGTTTTTCTTGAAGTTGTTTTCTAATTTTTTGGTTTATCTCTGCCGCGATCCCAACAAGGTATGTAATTGAAGTTAAGCGGTCAGTCTAGCCACCAAACAAAAGGGAGATTTTTGCTTAAAAGTATTTCTCTCAATTTTTACGTTTTTTCTTAGCTCGTTGTACTTTTCTCTTTAGCAAGTTCAGCGATTATTTTCTAAACTTAAATAATAAACGATTCAAAAATTCATTCGAATCGATTGCTTTCTGTAGCGTGAAATAACTGCCTTGTTTTTAATTAGTTTATTATTATTATTTAATTTAACGGTATAGGGAAGCTTTAAATAACATTTAAAAGTTAAGGGATTTATATGTGATATATGAGATCCAGTAAATGAAACGGATGTGCTTTGGTAATTTCTTGGGTAAGCCTTTAGAATATGGCGAGCACGGATAACAGTTACCAAAATAAGTAATATAGAATTTATTTGTGGAAATTACCAATCATTAAAAGCAGTCAACAACAATGAAGACTTTGAATGTTTAATCTATTTGAAATGTCTAAGAACTTGATTTTTATCTATTCCTTTCGTTTTACGACTATTGATTTCAAATTTTCATGATTTTGATCAATTTACTCAGCTCGAAATTTATTTTCACCAATATTCTAACTTAATTTGACACCATTTGTAATTTATGAAAATTGTTTCAATATTTTACTATGGACAGTCACTCCATATCTTTATTTAGCTCAAATCCGGTTTTTGTTTAATCTGTTAGATTTGTTTAATAAAACCACGAAGATCTCATCTTCGGTGACTGAACTGCCGATAAATGCTTTAGAATAATTCAGTGTGTTATATCTCCTTTTAGTAATTTTGTAACATTATCTGTATTATGCCTATTTTCTCAATGACACGTAGTACGTTGAATAAAAACCAAGTCGAGTGGAAAACCCTACACTATATTAAATTTTCTCATTTTAAGAAAAACACACAAAAATCAATAAAAAAAAAACATGTAAAGGATCTAAATACAAAACTCGTTACTATCTATTATCCCTTTCCCATCAGTCACTCAGATTGAAAAAGTGTTCAGTGCAGCTAGTCACAAGAAGGTTTGGGACCATTTCACCAAAGCCCAAAGAAAAAACATCGATGTCTGGAAGAAGCAATCAATGGTACGTATACTTGTTTATCTCTGGGTCTTAAAGTATTCTCGCCTACTTTCGTTTTCCTTTCTTTTTATTAACTAGACTATTTTTCGTTCATTTATCTCACAAATCTCATTACCTCTTCTTAATTTGCATTGAAATGTTTTCAGTATTTTGTTTATTTGCACACGTTTTGGTTTTGAATGCCAGTAGCCTAGTAGTAAACCTCAGCACTTTAAAGAATCGCTTTAACGGCTACAATTGCTAATCAATTTTAACTACCACTAAAACCGTTTCAGATAATAAACTAATACTAAAAAACCACTAGTCTGCTTGCTACTTTTGACATTAACATTAATATAAAGTGAAGCATAACGAATTAGCTTTTTATCTTTATCATGTTTTCTAAACTTTAGACACTGAGTTCTTAGGATTTTACGTAGAATAAGTGTTTCCTTTCCGTTGTTGTTTATTAAAGAGATTATTTAAGAAATCATAATTCCGACGTACAATAGGCATTTGGTGAACTTTTGATGATTGTTTTTTGCTTATAGAGAGAATGCGTTGATTTACGTAAGCAAGTAAAATATGGAGAAACTCACAAGTGAGTTCAGGCCTTGTGTTCCATTTGCCTTGATCCGAAGAAGGAATTTACCTTGTTTGCCTTGCTATTGAGGTAAATTCAGATAGTTTTTGTGAATAACAGAGCTTTTTTAGATTTTTAATGCAGACCAGACTCATACGATGCTCTTCCTTTTAACATTAATACTATTAGCATAAATATACTGATATAAATACGGAAATTAATTATTCTAGGCAGTATTTACTACAAAACTATAGAAATATGTTCTTAAAAATAAGCAAATATATTTCAAGTAGACGTGTTGTTGGCACAAATATCTGACCTAATGACATAACGAAAATTCAACATTGCCCCATGTTTTCATTTGACAAAAGACTTTTTCCATTAAATAAACTCCAATAAAATTAAATGTTGGTTTTTAACCGAGCAATCCAGGCCTAACTGTCTGCTCACGAAAATAGTAATAATGCTAAGTTGATATCTATCAATAGCTGCCCCAAAAATACCTCATAATCTTGAAATATTTCGAACATTCGTTTTTAATTAATTAATTAATTTAATATTTTTTCAGTAGTTATTTTCAGTTTATTTTGATATGATCTTCATTTTTTGCATGTAAATATTGCTTTTAAAGGTATATTTTAAAATTCGCAACAAGTCGTGAAGTTATTAGATACTCTGATCACTAATAAATGAAAGTGTATTTGCTACATATAATCAACATCAAACTTAACAAATGTTGTATTTCCTTGTAGTTAACAAATACGTTTGAGGCCTTATAAACTTGGCTAACAATCCAAATTGAATTTCGAAAAATATTCAAAATATATTGAAAAAGATTACTTAGTCACAAATCGTTGATTTAAAATGTAAAGTAGAAGTCCCGCCTGATTATGTGCGAAACTTGGTTTAATTTTACAGTGAAAATAAAATTAAACATTTAAAATTAAAAGTAATAAGATAACAAGCCCTCTGGAACAAAAAGTACAATTTCTATACCCTCGGAAGATCTGGAAAACCTTTATATTACAAATGCGCTAAGTCTGGTCTGCTTTAAATAAAGTCAGTGTATAGTAAGTAATCTCGGCGTCAAACAGAAAAGCCATAATACATTTTGTATAGAAGACAAACATAAATAGTACAAATTAACTGGTTAATCCTGGGCAAGGTCTACTTACTCTAACTGAATCAAATATTTCGGGATAAAGAAGAACAGACAAAATGGACTTGGATTATTCTTTCAGTAGAAAAACGCTGCCGCACACAGGTAAAAATCAGGTAAGAGCAAAATATAAAGCGGGCTTACAAAATTTACTCAAAAAATAATACAAAAATACCAACACGACCAAAACATACAAGCGGTCAAGAAATGCATAGAGAAAATGAATTTTTAAGAGCAACTTTAGCGCGAGAGTTAGAGGGAGGCTTCATCACGGTGTTGTATTCATTTTCATTTGAAGTTGTTTTTTTCTATTGCCACCAAAGTTTAAGTAAATTTTATTAAAGCAACGAGGTAAGTGCACACATGTAACTATCATTAGAGAAAAATATTCGGAGTGAAACTACAGAATTCAGCTCGACGTCGTTGTCCAACAGCTGGGGTGCTTTGACAATATTTTTGTCGATCAGGGCAAGATTTAGCGGCTTAATGCACTTGAATCGAACAAATTAAATTTTGGACGTTAATTTAAGAAAATATTGAATTGAATTCAACTTGGCTTGTCCGCTAAATTAAAACCGACTTTCTTATTCATTTAGGAAATCCGATGTGTCCAAATCGAGGACGATGAAATGGAGATGTCCGACGAAGATCGCGATTACAAGACCAGCACCAAGAGGACCAAATATGACAATGATAGTCTAAAAGTAGATTGCTTCAATTATAACTCTTGGATTCGAGTAGACAGAGCTCTAATTTCAGGAGGAGAACGACAGCTTGCGGTGCCAGCTGGAGGCGTTTAAGAACGAAATGAATCTGGTGAAATCTGATCTCAAGTCGGACACAGACATCCGTGAGCAGCAAATCAAAGTCCTGCAGGAGACGATAAGAAACTTGCAAACTCAGCTAATAGAAAATAAGGTTAGGGAAAAGGAAAATTCTGCAAAAGTAACTGAGCTTGAAAATAAGTTAAAGCAAGCAAACGTTAAGGAGCTACTGCTCAAGACAAAAATTGTTGAAGTCAAGTCGGGTTTGTCTTCGAAAACCTCCGAAGCTGACGAAAGTGAAAAATCGCATTCCGGTCAGTCTGAATCTCACGAGGATGATCCTACCAAATCCACATCAAATGAACCACCAAATCAAGTTTCATCTTCCCATCCTGTCCAGGTAACTACTTTAAAACTCCCTTTGTACAAAATAATCCAGGAATTGCATTTCAGATTAAATCTGAGCACATAGATGGAGAGGAAGCGCGGATAATTGGATTAGTCTCAACATTTTTAGTTGTTCATCCGTTTGGTGCCAGTCCTGATTATATTTGTTCGTACCTGCAAAAAACACAACCGAATTTACGTCCAAGAGAGCTTGAAGAGATTCTAGGAAGATATCGAACCATATTTTGCGAAGAGGTTACTGGGATTGGGGCAAAAATTGAACGCAAATGGAAATTTTGCGGATTTGACACAACTGAATCTATCAGTGATTGAGCAATTTTAATTTTTAAGAAAATATCTCAAATCATACAAAACTGTGAGTGACGAAATTGATGATATTATTACATTTATTGCCAGTGATTTTACTACAATAACTTTACCGTCTTTAATCTTCCTTACTTACTAAATTTGTAGATAATTTATGATTCATCTCAAATGACCACTTTATTAAATTAATTTAATTAGAAATCATTTGTGGATTTTGCAATTTTAATCACCTTAAATGCATTTACTTCAAAGTCATAACTATTTATTATACTTTAGGGTATTTAGTCGGTGCTCATTTTACTTTTTGCAATTGTCAATATTGTATTATAGTAATCGCAGATTATTGGTCTCCCCAAGAACTTATTTAAAAAAGTGGCAAGCATAGCGTCATGTTTCGAAGTTTTTGAAAACGGTAATCTTATGTAAAGGATCCCGCCTAGTTTTATATTGAAAAATTTAAAATATAATTGATTACCTTTAGTAAAGCCGGACTTTTTCAGCTACATCTTCAGCGTCGACCTCCACCAGCTGCATTAAAATTACCGCAGTTCTTGATCTGCTTACCGATTTCCTCTTAATGACCAATTTTACAGCAAATCTTTCCATGAGAAATTTCCACTTAAGGTTGCTCCTATTTGTGCCATCCATCGACTCAAATTCCCTAACAGAAAGTCCTAGAGCGTTCTCAGCAAATTGGTCACTTAGCTTGCCTTCGGTTAAGGTGCCCGTGTGATCAGTTAAGTGAACATTTAAATCAAAAAAATAGTCAAAGTTTTCCCCTGACTGATTAAGGGACATACTCATCTGGCACTGTTCTAATTCGCAGTTTTGCTGTGTTGCGAAAACTACACGTCTGCAAAATTTGCTGAAAAGAATTAGAATTTATTTAACGAATTGCGTTATGAATTTTTAATGAAAGAATTTTACCATCGCTTGCCCATAAGACGACTAATACCATCCAAGTCGAATTTTGTAACCATTGCAAAAAGAATCGCAGAAAATTGTTCACAATCGTCAACCAAATCGCCCTCAGCACGGTCGTAGATTTGTTGAACGGTCATTATCGTAGTTATGGTGTCAACTAGACGAAGAAACACGAGTTAGCAATATGCCCGAAAAATACCTCTTTAAAAGTACAAAGTACGTTTAGGTAAATCATATCGCCCCAGCTCGTCTAAATCCATCTGCGGCAAAGTTGCTGCGAAAGAGGCTAATGCCGCTGATTCCTTGCCCCCGGGATTTTCCACAATAAGCGTCTTCCCGCTGAATCCTAGGACTGTGGACTTGTAGAAGGAGGAGTAACCAATCCGAACATCTATCAAGTGGAGCACTGTTGAAATGGGCTGCCACTGCTCCAGAGCCCGGTTGATCCAGTCCCTATGCCACGTGGACAAGGAGACTCCCCTGGGGCAGCTCTTGTCGAGGACAACCACCTCGAGGCACTGCCGCTCTTCGCCAGATTTCGTTTTTACGCACCGGACAGGCTTAAGCAACTTAACCACCACAAGAAGGTCAACGGTCTGACCCACCCTTTGGGCCCCACTGCTGTTAACGTCCGCCAAGTTTAAAACATTTCCCAGTGGTTTTAGCGGAACTTTTGTAAGAGCCCTGAATTCCGCCAGGAGATGCGGGCTCCCGATGTGGGGCTCGAGGGTTCCGCTTCCCTCGTTTACCACGAGGAAAAAAGGCGTCGAAGTGTTCGGCTGAAATTGGTGTTCCACTGCGTTTCGCGAAATGGGAATAACTTTTGGGGAAATGACGTTGACAATATCCAAAATGCGGAACAGTTTGTCGTATTCCTCAACTTTTAAGCGACTCCCCCAAAATTTGCAATTGGCGAAATGGCGTTTGCTGTCTCGGAGGGTAAAGCAAATGACGCCTCGCATTTCTCCCGAATTTTTCGATTCAAAGACACGGGCTTCGGATTTTCCAATTATCACTCCAATTACCAAAGCGTTTGTAGTTTCCAGAGATAATTCGCGTAAAAACTTTCGTTGGATTTTAGACATTTTATCCACTGGAGCTAAACGGCTGGCGACAAACTGGAATTCAATTTCCGTTACTAATTCCAAAGAGCTGCTACCGTTACTAATAATGTTTGCTGCAATTCTATTTCCCATAAGATGGCACTAGTAGTGAGGTTCTCTTTTAGAGTCAAAATCTTAATTTTATTATAGATAAAATGTTGGGAACTTTAAAATTCTTATGAAAATACAATATATTTGAATTAATTACACTAACTAATTAAGTAAAACACCAAATTAACGTTGCGGGTAAATTTTATTTGTAATTTGAACACTTCAGAAAACACTAAATAAAAACAATATAAAAGCTATGTTTTAATGCTGCTGTCGTTTTCAGAGTAATCCTCATCCACATCCTCTGCAAGGAAAGAAAGAGATTTAAAGTTATTTCAGAATTAGAAAGAATTCACTCGTTCATAGCACCTACGCTTCCCTCCAGGCAATCTTCTAGCGCGTTCTGCTTCAACGGCTGCAAAATACTCCGCTTCGGCTTGTTCGCACGCATCTTAAATTACAAAAACGTTAAATAATCTAAAAATAAAATGAATATAACCACGCACTTGCAAATGGAGCTACTGAAAGCTTCCCATTAACTAAATGCACATCATCCTGCTCACTAGCCGGAGCCGTCTTAACTTTGAGCTTAATTTCACGAGATTTTGCTTCCAGAATTTTTTCACGTTTACTTTCCCGCTCGAACATCTATTAAAATTGTATATTAAAATAAGATTTATTAAATTAAATGTCGTTTTCCATAGACACTAGACTGAGAATTTACTTTTCCTAATAATATAGATTACAGATGTTTTGTAAAAGCTTAAGCAGTTTTTTTAAAGTGGATATGTGATAATAATCGTTACCTACCGCAGTTAACAGAGGTTTATCATTTTTTGAGCTGAAAGTCATGTTCTCCGACACCTCAATGAGGAAAGTTGCTCCTTTCTTACTGCCACAACTAACAAATTTTCCATTTTCATTTGTCCTAAGGCACAAGAGAGGATCGTCGCAAACTTTAATGCTCAAAACTGGCTCATTCTGCTGCTGCAACAAATCCCAAGCATCCAGAACACCATCCGCTCTTGTGATAAAGAACAGTGACACCCTATAATTTTTGATTATAAATTTAAAATCATAATATAAATTAATAAATTATGTTACTTTGTGTAACTCCATGCCCCATCTGTTAGCATAGCTTCGTGACTTTTTGTCCAAATTATAGAACTTTCGCGGCAATCCTCGGACCAAATTCGCGCTGTCCAATCACCAACCGTCAGGAAATTTTTTACAAAAGCTGGGTTGCGAGTGATCGCATAGACTGGTCCTAAGTGGCAAGACATCTGCGGAAAATTGTGTAAAATACAGAAGGCATTTTTTTATAAGTATCATCAATAGTATTTGAATTTGATTAGTATTCTAACTTTGTGGTGAACGTAATCTCAGAATTTCGAGCTTACTCTAATAGTTATTTTTTCCATGGGCGTCTTTCCTTTTCGATTGCATGAAAAGAGCATTCCCATCTCGGTGCCGCACATAAACCTCGTGGGAATGGTTGTTTCGTACTCCAAAATAGACACTCCATACGATCTTGAAAGGTCCTGCTCGTCAGTCTTAAGTGGGTCCATGAACAGCTTGTCCAGAGGCTCGTTCAGCTTCCTCGTGTCCCACCACAGGACCTGACCATCGGAGCCCCCGGAAAAGAACTCGGTGCCACTTTTCGAATTGATCCAGAGCACCGAATTCACAGGCTCCCTGTGGCAAACCTCGCGCTCGCTTATCATCACAGGGTGCTTCCCATGCCTCGTGTCCCAGGCGGCGACCTGCCCGGAGTACATGCCGCTCACAAGGGTGGTGGGGTCCTTCTGGTTATACTCCAGGCAGACACAGGGTGACTTTGGCTCTAACGTCAGCAACGGCTGATTGGGATTCTCTATCTCCCAGATATAGGAATGATTCAGCTGCCCAAATTTATTCCCTTGAAAGGTCATGTCGCAGTGGCTAACCGCTAGTTTCAGACCTCCGTCTGGCGACCAGGAGAGGTGGGTTATAGGAACTTTCACTGGGTTCGGGTCTCTGTAGACGTTCACAGTTCTGGATTTGCAGGGCTCAATAAGTGGCGCAGGGTCCAGATCCTCGAAATAGTCCTCGTAAATGTTCACTGCATTGTTCTGGTGAATGCAATGCTCCATTGGCTTCGTGAGCCCCATCACCTGCCCGATGTAGTTCTCGTCCTTTTCAATTTTTCGTTTGTATCTTAAGGAATAGGTAATGTAGACTTAGACTTAGCTTCAACGACCATGAAGTTACCTAACAGTCTGCTCCGGATCCTGCATGTTAATGTCCTTCGGCCAGCCACCTTCATTATGGAAAATTCCACAATGTTTGAACGTAGCTCTTTCTGTGTTGGCCTCACTAACGGCCATTTGGTTGCTGCATTGCGTAGCCCTAGTCACTGGATTTTGCAAGATATACTCACGAAAGGACTCCCGGTTGGAAGGCTCGGAAAAAAGCAGCTCCGAGGTGTCTTCGAAAGATACAGGGCGACCAAATTCTTTTCGTCCCTTTTGAAAAACGAATTCGACTTTATCCATGGTTAGTTTATTTTGACAAACTTCTCCGTGTGAGTGTCCTACCCAACTGAAACTGCTCTGAACAAGAGCTTCATTGACCACACTGTAGTCGGTTACTATAGCATCTACAGTATAGATTTAATTTTCCTCGACAAGTTGTTTACAATTACAGTTGATTCATGATAGGAAGAAACTGTCTGATTAGTCAAGTACTCAAGTAAGCGACTATTTAACCGCTTCAGGGATATTAAAACATAATTTTCAAATTTAAAAAAAAATCTTCTTTTCAAGTTGTTTAGCATATTTTCTCAAATTTTTGTTAATTCTCAATAATCTTAATACTTATATTACTTAAATACTGGAATAATGAAGGTTTTTTAACATCTTTAAAAAGTGAAGATACGTATTTTCCAACTACAAAATAGGAACTGTGAAAACCTCATGTCTATGAAGATTGATAAAAATGAATATAGGTAAATGAGGGTGTACATTTCTTAAATTATTGCAGTTTAATACTTTTGAGCTTAACTAAATTGAGACTTAAAAAGTGGGCCATGCTGTTACCGTCTAATAGGCTCTAGAAATTTAAGTGACTGATTTTTCATAAATATTATTCTATTAAATAAATATTGTCTGAACCGCAAAAATGAATTTCAATCAGTACGTGTTCACGCGGCAGAGGAAAAACTTCGGACGGCAGTGCCTATTCAGCGACCGGAATCAGTTGATCTACGACCAGCCCTCTAACTATGAGCTCATCCACGACTATATCCTGAAGGATCCCGTCAACCGGAGCACCCAAAGGAGCATTCAAATGGCCCTGAGCGAGTGCAACACGGAGACCGCGAGCTCGGTGCACCATGGGATGCAACACTGCGAGGGGGGCTGGCCGAAGGACGTAAACTACTTGGATGAGGAGCAGACCCTTAGGTATCGGAAGAAGATTGAGAGGGAAGAATCCTGGGGGAAGCAGGTGATAGAGTTAACTAAGGTGTTTGCTTTTGTCCTCTGGTGCCGCACTTTCCTAAAAACACTACCCCGCAGCCAGTTATGCACGCAGTGCTACAAAATAACGCGGTCAGGGTCTATGAAGAGTACTTCGCAGACATCCCCAACGTCGACTTGGTCAGCGAGTACACTGCCCATGAGGTCAACATCCTTCGCGACAAGATCGAGGAGGCGCCCCGCGTCGTGCGCAACATCGCCTGGCACCCCACACAAAATAATATCATATTGGCTACTTATGGATCGTTAGATTTATTCCCAAGTCGTAAAATTCAGAAGGAATGCTACATTTGGGATATTGGTAACCAGGTCTCAATGGCGTAGCTTGGACGATGTTTGATCCAACACTAGAAATATTTCGGTTTTAGCACACTCCATAAAATATCATTTTTGATTATCCACTCTTTAATGACAAGAAAACGCACTTTTCCAGAATATTCTATTAAAATTAGTATCTCAGGCGTTCCTGGGGCTAATGACTCTGAATTTTTCGTTAAAGGGTCGAAATCGACAACAGCTCCTTCATTTACATGAATTTTAGTAGGGTAACACACATGAAATCAAACAACTTAATGGAGCTTAATTTTCTGCGTCTCTCATAGAAAGTAGTCTTAGCTACGCCAATATCCACAATTACTTTTTAAAACTGTATAATTATAATATGTTTGATATAATTTCTGTGCATGTTAAGGAAATTCTTATGAGCCCCAATCTACATTAAAAACTGAGGAAATGGCTACGAAGATTGAGTTCTGCCCCAAGGACCCAAACTTGATAGTCGGCGGCTTGGTCTCTGGAGGTGTGGCTGTTTGGGACCAGCGAAAATCAGAAAATCCGGTGAGCATGAGTGAGCTGGAGACCGCCCACAGGTACAGCGTAAACGCCCTATGCTTCGTCCATTCGAAATCGAATTCGGAGTTCTACACGGGCTCGGTAGATGGTGCCATACACTACTGGGACGCTCGAGACCTCAAAAAGCCAGTGATCAGTTTTCTAGCAGATACTCACAAAACGGACGACCAGGACCGGAAAAGGGCGCACGGCATCACCGTCCTCGACTTTGAGTACACAATTCCCATTAGGTACATGGCGGGCACGACGCACGGGTACATCTTCCTCGGCAACCGGAAGGGCCTCACGCCCACCGAGACCTTGGTAGCAAACTTTAAGGTGCTGGCGGGCCCCGTGCGAGCTATAGAACGAAATCCAGTCTACATGAAGAACTTTTTGGTTTGCGGGGATTGGTGCTCCAAAATTTGGACGGAGGACTGCAAGGATAATCCCTTGCTTCGCACTAGAAACCACAAGTCCGAAATTAACTCCGGGTCTTGGAGCAAGGGTCGCTGCTCGCTTTACTTCACTGGCCAAGAGGATGGCACTGTCGACTTTTGGGATCTTGTTATGGACCAACACAAGCCAATTTTTACGATGCGTACTATTTCTACACCTATAACTGCTATGAAGAGCGACAACGCAGGGAAATACCTGGCTACAGGCGGAAAGGATGGCACTATTCACCTAGTCTCAATGGACGAAGCACTGACCTACAGCTTACCCAAAGAAAGGTCTTTCATGTCTGCAGTAAGTAAAGACTACAAATAGTACTCAACTTAGATTAAGTAGTTTAGTCTAAATCAATTAGGTAAAAAGTGAAATTAAGGTGTATCGAAGCGTAAAAAATGTTTAAGAAAATTGTTACCTAGGATATATGGACTATTATTTCACGTTAAGTTTTAAGTCTATTAAATAAACTCTGTTTTCAGATGTTCGAAAGAGACCTTCGGCGTGTGAAGTTATTAGAGGGCCGCATTCGAGAAATTAAATTGAAAATGGCCCAAGATAAAATAGAATATAAAACTTTCGACGAGAAAGTCAATGTTAAAGATCTTGGCGAAGAAGAAGAGGAGGAAGAGGAAGAAAACGAAGAAGAAGAGGAAGGGGGTGAAGAGGGAGACGATCTTGAACTTATGGCAGCTCGCAATAGATTTATTGAACTCATAACTGAAGAAGAAACAAAACGAGCCGCCAAAAAGTACACCCTCCTCACTCGCACACCGTTCAGTACTACTTTCGGAAAGGACGATAAACTCCCGGAAATAGCTCCTACGAAACCAGTTTTTGACGACAACGACCACAAGCATATTGAAGAACTGAAGAAGATGTTAAAAGAAAAAAAAGCCAAGGAAAAAAAGGTCCCGCCTCCAAAGAAAACGGACAGCAAGCTCGACGTGGCTGATGATACCGAAGAAAAGAAGGATGAATTTGGAGATTCCAAAGAGGAACCAAAGAAAGGCGGTTAAAGAATTAGTTATTAAATGTTTTTAAAAATTCTAAATATATATTTAGTTACTATCGCATTAGCAAATGGCTATGAAATTGCGACGGTGCTCAAATAAACATTTTTACTCCACAAAAGTAAAAATGATTTCAAACCGAATTTTGTAATTTACTTGATTTTTATTAAATGAAATTCTAGAAAAAACTCCGAAAGAGATTAAATAGTCATACTTTTAGCGCGTGTGTATCTGGAAGTCCGAAGGACATTTGATACCATTGACCTGAATAAATTACTGAAGCAGCTACAGATTTATAAAGTTTGGTCAAAGAATTTGGTCTAGTTTGGGGAGTTTTTGACCTCGTTCTTTAAATTAATGACATATTATAATTAATTAAATGCTATAAAGTATTTCAGCTTGCACTTTTTGATGATAACATCTTGATATGCAATGCAGGAAGGGATATGAGGGTCAAACACAAAACAGACCACAGAAAATGTGAATAAAATTAATTGAAATCAGCTCAGATTTCTTACATGTGTTTTATTAATTACTAGCAAAATAGAAATAGGGATTGTTCACCCACATTTACTGAAAAGGCATTTACCTATTTTGTTGTAAAAACGGTAAAAGATGATTATTTAAAATTTGGCGGCAATTGAGTGCGGGGCCTTGCTTAACGTTCTCTTTGGCTGGCTAATACAAATCAATTGCAGCCAACTTAAGAGTATATAATTAAAGGTCATAAGCACGTGTAGTGTCAAAACAAATCCACAGAGCGAGGTGAGAGAATTGGCAACCGTAAAGTGAGCCAACGAAACTCGAAGGCACCTGGGAAATTTTCGCATAATATTAGTTACATAAAAAGTGTGAAGTATAAAGCCCTTTGTACCTCGGTCTTAATACATAAAATAAACATCGAGGAGTGTATGAAAGTCAGTGACATTTTTATAAAACGGACAAAAAGCATGCAGAACTGGCGTACGTGACTTGACGAGATTCCGTTATGGTCGGGCGAATTGCTGGGTAGACACACGGCAAGAGGAAAACAAAGCGAAATCGCAGTCGAGTCCGTCTAGTCGCAAGCAGGTAGTGCGTTCAGGTGCTCCGCAGTCAAAGTTCAAGAGGCTTCTTTTTCAAATTCAATAATTGAAAGCGAGTCGCGGACTAAAATCGGCAGTGAAATGATTCAAGTCGAGGCACCCCCAGGAGTGGTTGTGGTTCGGGCGAAGCCACGAAAAGTTTTCAAGCCGAAGGCAAAAGTGAATAGGATCCCCCAGGAGCTCCTGGAGAATCCCGAGTTGAATGCAGCGATCGAGCGTCTTCCGGCCAACTACAACTTCGAAATACACAAGACCATCTGGCGTGCCAGGGAGCTGAAGGCCAAGAGAGTGGCGCTTCAGATGCCCGAAGGTCTACTCATGTTTTCCCTGGTCATTAGCGATATCATCGAACGTTTCACAGACGCGGACACGGTCGTCATGGGCGACGTTACTTACGGGGCTTGCTGCATCGACGACTACACGGCGAAGGCCTTGGGGGCTGATCTCTTGGTCCACTACGGGCACAGCTGCCTCATTCCAGTTGATCAGACTGATAGCATCAAGGTGCTCTACGTGTTCGTGGACATCAAAATAGATCCCCTGCATTTTATTGATTCAGTCAAGTTGAACTTCCCTGTCGAGGAGCAAAAGGGCCAAATTGCTTTAGTCAGCACAATTCAGTTCGTCACAACCTTGCAGGCGGCAGCTGCGGAGCTGAGAAAGGGCGGTTATGACGTAGTTGTCCCACAGGCGAAGCCCCTTAGTCCAGGGGAGGTTCTTGGATGCACAGCCCCACAACTTCCAGACACAGTAAAAACCCTGATCTACTTGGGCGACGGCAGGTTCCACCTTGAGGCTGCAATGATAGCAAATCCGAAAATCTCAGCTTACAAGTACGACCCGTACGAGAAAAAGTTCACAATAGAAAAGTACGATCACAAGCAGATGCAGAGTATTCGTTGGGATCACATAAAACGTGCCAAAGGGGCAAAGAAATTCGGGATCATATTGGGAACGCTCGGCCGACAAGGTTCAGGCCGTGTCCTGCAGTTCCTGGAAAAGCGACTCCGCGTCAAGGGGTACGACACCACAGTCATCCTCTTGTCTGAGATTTTCCCCCAGAAATTGGATCTCTTCAAGAGTATCGACGCCTTTGTTCAAGTCGCCTGCCCCAGATTATCCATTGACTGGGGCAGCGCCTTCAAGAAGCCGCTCCTTTCGCCCTACGAGCTATCAGTGGTCCTCGGCGATGTCGAGTGGACGCCCAATAATTTGGAGCCGAACAACGTTTATCCTATGGACTTCTATGCCACAAACAGTTTGGGGCCCTGGACGCCCAATTTTAAGCCGCCCGCTGTGGGGGAGTGCGAGAACAAGCCGTCGGCCGGATGCTGCGGACGCTGCGTACGTGCCGAGCTGGAGAAGGAGGGCGACGGCATCCTCGACTTGAAAGTGTGATAGAACTAAATTTTTAGTTTTTAGCCCAAGTAGCTTAATTTTTTTTTACATATTTATTATTGTAAATAAACTGCTATGTTTTAGAGCCAAAATATCTTTATTGCTACTCCCTTGTCCTCTCTTAGTTTCAGTACATTAGCTGAAAACGCATGACGTCATCAATCATTAAGAAAAAGTCCTGAAAGGTGGCAGCCGCATCCCAACCTTTGGCCTGGTCAGTCCCAGCAGGAGATTGAAATCATCAAAACTTTCTAAGCTCTGCTGGGGATGGAGTTTTTGACGTCATCAAAATAACGAGAACGTCCGCGGCTATTGTGAGGAGCTTCCTAGAAAGTTAAAGACCAGCACCAAAAGGAATCTTTATAGTAAGATGTAACTGTTCCGCTGAATTGCGGACTCCTCCAGATTCAGGTGAGTCTAGCTAGAGCTTTGTGAATGAGTGCACTTGGGCAGCTGTCCCAGTTCTACGAGAAAAGTAAATCCGCTGAACTACTGCACGCCCCGTGATTTTTATTTTTCTCCTTCAAGCCCTCTTTTATTTTTTCATTCAAATGACTTGCGCAATTCCCAAGCAGGTTTTGATAGTTGCGAGCGGGGTCCGGCGGGCCCCTTTCGGATTTCCAAGGTTCCAAATTGGTCGTTGTTCTTGGGGTAGAAGCAAAATTAATTATTCAGCGCTTGCATGGCTCCATGGATTAATTAATATAAGAGTCGGGGTTGAGCCAGGCACCCGCTAAGCTACATGGAATAATTCAACTTTCAACAAGAGGAACGGAAAAATAAAGTCTCAATCAATTATGACGCCTTTCAAACCTATTGAAAAGAAAATTTTGCGAATGGAACGGCTGCATGATTAATCAGGCATGAAGAGACTCTGTGGAGGGAGCCGCAAATATTCTTCCGACATACCTAATTTCATTGAAGCAAAAGCTCCGCAATAACAACTATACGTCGTGGAGCAATAGTACATTGTTCACCAAGGGAGTAAAGTAGTACATTTTTACCCGGGTGTAAAATTGCCACCCGAGCCGTAGGCGAGGTTGGCAAACACCCGGGTAAAAATGTACTATTTTACTCCCGTGGTAAACCATTTTTCAGGGCAAAAAAACGCTACTTTGTTCCCTAAAAGTAGGGTAAAAAAATGAACTTTCGACGGTGATGTGGGAAAAAATAAATTTTTCTTTGGTGGGGTTTTAAAATTGCCTACGCATGACGTGCTTTTTCTATATTTAGAATTAATCTTAATAGGTTTACAAACTTAAGCACTGTTGGGTTCCTCAATAATTTCAGGTCTTAATAAACTGCTGTACCTGTAAAATAATTCAAAAAAGCAGCGGAGGAAAGTTGAATCACTCAGATGGTTCAGTTCAGGTCTCCTTCCTTCCCTGAGTCGAACTCAAAGCTTGCTTTATAGCTTTAATGATTTTTTCATTGTGATATTAATATTTATTTATTTATGTACTTTATCACTTGTTGACTGAGTGAATTATTGTTTACCGTCATGTTTAGAAATTACTTTATACATATGTTCAAAATTATGCAAATAATCCCTATGTTCCCGTTTGAGAATATTATCCTGTGAAATTTAATTCACATTTCATTTTCTTGAATCATTTGCATTACATATCTGATTTCAAAAATATAGAGTGAGTTTATAAGCGCCTAAGAATTGCCCGAATACACAATTCAGCTGCTGAGACTACTGCGCTGAATATGCAACGTATTCGTCCACGAACTCATTCATGTCTGCCTTGTGTTAGCATTATGTTTTTGTTTTCTAAAACTACACGGATAGATTCGGGTTGGAACTGTACAAGTCACTGTGAAAACTCTTCGAAAATGGAAATTCCTGTAGGGCGGAGCGCCAGTCAGTCTCGGAAGTAAGCGACCCCATCCACCTGACGGCGGCGTCCGTTGTTCTTGGTCCAAAAATACGACCGGAGGACCGCACGGGGAGAGTGCTTTCGGCGAGAGTTCGAAAAGCGGCTTTCCGAAAGACTTTCCCACAAGGTGGAAGTGGAAGCTCTTCTGCACCCGCCGCGGCAGTGCCGAGTCGTGCGCCAATCAGCGAGGTTTTGCGGAACAGGACTAAGGAGGACCACTTTCCTTGTGTGTGCCATTCAGATAGCAGAGACCTTCTCAAGTTAGTTAAAGTCGGCTAGTAATTTTTTCCGTTCAGTGGTTGCTCGAGTACGATACCCGCCCGCGGAAGATTTGGCCCGCCAGTCTTTGAATCGGGCCAAATCGGTC